>LR990626.1:11200357-12400714 GCA_905147815.2 Phalera bucephala
TGTAATACAGCTCAGGATTTAGTGTAACTTTAAGCGTATTGAAAAAGATAGTGAATCCGTAAAAGATAGTAAAAATTTGTCGACTGACTACCATGCAAATAAAATTACCTCAAATAAAATAGATTAATAGAAACAAAACAATTAATTGGACCGGATAAAAATTGAAAATTAAAAATAAGATAACAGAATGTGCGAAGAAATAACCGTAATAGACACCATTAAAATATTTAAAGTACTGACCATTAAAGTACTGACTATAACTAAAGAAACTTCTGCTAAAAACCTCACAAAAAATGTCATTTTGTTAGTCATACCAAATTTAAATCGGCCATAAAGTACGTGTTCATTTATATAGCTGTACATATACTTTCTAATAAGATAAATATACTTTATTTAGGTACCGCACGCATCAAAGTCAATCAAAGTTACTTCCGTAGAGTAAGTAGGCTGTACCTAAGCTGTGCCTCCCGCAGTCCCTCTTCCCCCTTGCAGGGTGCCACTAATGTTCCATCATAACCATTGTATCTGCAGGGGCAAAACCACGTGGCTACTGCGATTGGGAACTGTTTACATTTAAATGATATTGCTATAGATAACTTTCAACATAATGGCGCGGACGTTGTTATTGGAATGCATGAAAAATGTTTGTAATGTTGTACAAGATTTATAATAAAGCGGTTTCGCAAGGGGAATACGTATGTAAGAGATGAATTTCGTAATTGTAATTATTTAATATTACGTTAAAATTGACAACCACAAAATTACCCCAAGTCCGTTATTGCAATTTTAATTCTTCTTCTTCTTCTTCAGCCGAAAGACGTCCACTGCAGGCTTTGTGCTGTACGCATCCAACTTCTACCCGCGACCTTCACCAGGTCATCGGTCCATCTTGTAGGGGGCCTACCCACTCCACGTCTTCTGGTACGTGGTCGCCATTCGAGAACCTTTCTGCCCCAACGGCCGTCAGTTCTACGAGCGATGTGCCCCGCCCACTGCCACTTAAGTTTAGCAATTCTGAGTGCTATGTCAGTGACTTTCGTCCTCCTGCGGATCTCCTCGTTTCTGATTCGATCCCGCAAGGTAACTCCGAGCATAGCTCTCTCCATCGCCCTTTGGGTGACCTTGAGCCTTCTTATGAGGCCCATCGTAAGCGACCATGTCTCAGTGCCGTAAGTCATCACTGGCAACACACACTGGTCAAAGACTTTTGTCTTGAGACAAAAGTCTTTGACCAGTGTGTGTGACGGAATTTTGGACGAGAAGATGTTACGTAGCTTCCCGAATGCCGCCCAACCGAGCTGGGTTCGACGATTGACCTCTTTCTCGAAGTTGGACCTACCTAATTGGATTCTTTGTCCCAGGTATATATAATCGTCAACAACTTCGAGCGTAGAGTCTCCAATCTTTATAGAAGTTGGTACTACATGGACGTTTGACATGATCTTCGTCTTGTCCATGTTCATTTTAAGACCTACTTGTTGAGAGACTCTACTGAGGTCGTACTGAGGTCTTCCAGGGTATCAGCCATGAGCACGATATCATCGGCAAATCGAAGGTGAGAGATGTACTCGCCGTTTATGTTGATACCTAGTCCTCTCCAGTCCAGAAGCTTGAAGACATCTTCATCAATTTTAATTCAATGCTTTCCAATTCTTATGGTACCTATAAATAATTTATATGGTTTTCCATATTCATAGTTACCAGTTTAAACAATTGCCGAGTTTTGTCACAATTGTAATTGAACGATGTCTGTAGCATGTCAATATTACTAAGCATATAAAAAATGCAGTCTTGGGGCACAGGCAGGCAGAGAGCAGTCGTACCTCGGTTTTATACAGAACATCATTACGTAAGAAAAATTTTGCTTATGGTTGATGATTACTTTCGCCATCCTGATCCCTTGTGTCTAGTTACTTGTGACATTGCCAAGTCCAATGTGCATATTATACTTAGCAAACTCTGAACTATCTAGTTCTATAAATAATTTCAAAAAACTATAAAATAATGGCTTTTAACCCTAGTCTGCGAAGGCACATTTTAGATATTATTAAAATGTCAACCCCGATCTGGCGTACTTGTATAGATTAAAATGTCTTCGGTACCTATATGACGCACGCCCGCACGCATGCACTTATGCACACACGCAAGTGTTACCTATTCTCATTCAACTGTGTACCTACACACCGCATAACGACAAAAATAAGGAATACAGCCTTTTACAGAAGTGGAGGCTCTTAATCTTAGTTTAAGCTCTACGTATATTAAACACCTACTTTGTGAAAAATTTTGGCGTTGTTAATTACCTACATGATAAAGGCAAAGTCACATTCAAGTTACTGTAGTAATAACCGACCGAGACGTGGAGTATTCAAGCATGTGGCACTACATATAATACAATTTTCTGTGGCAATATTTATGCAGCCGACGACTTTCAGGAAAATGTTCCTAAGTGCTTTAAGTTTGAAGTTCGGGGTCTACTAATAATTGTGGGCGTAGACATTTTGCCGGAAATTTTGGGGCGGAAATAATATTTTGGCTGAGAAAGGAATCACTTCATCAAATTTTGGAGCTTTGCAACCTTTACTATATATTTTCATTATCTAAATTCATATTTACATAATCCTCTGACGATGCGTATAAACTAACTATGAGGTAAAAGAAAGAGATAAATTTTTCGTTTTGAAATGTTAAGTTGCGTAATATAACGATTTCCTTAGGAAACTGGGAAATTATTATTTTAGTACTGCTAATGTATTTTAATAGTCCAATGTTCGCCAAATATGGACCAAAAGCCCTAAGAGACGAAGTATTCTGTGTCGCAACAGACGTAACTTTCATATGTTCTAAGTGTGTCACGTTGCTGCCTATAAGTCTTGTCACTCCTATGCAAATAAGAACCATCTATCCATCTTTAGCCGACAGACGTACATTGCAGGATAAAAGTTTTCCCCATAGACCACCATAACAACTGATAAGAACCATATCTAGCCGTAAAGGTTTTTTATTCGTTCTGGGGGCTGGTGACCTACAGAAAAAAAATATCCGACGACCTGACCTAGTGTGATATAATATTCGAACACAAAAACACATTGCGCTAATTCATTAAGTTCATATTTTCTTAAGTTTTATCATCCTCAGTCGAAAGATGTCCGCTTCGGAGCAAAAGAGAGGCCTCAGTTTCACCCGTGGCATAAGGAAGAAAAATTGAGTTGAGTTTGAGTGAGAAGTGAGGATAAGAAAATGTAAAAGGGTGCAATCGTTATTAGTATCATCAAATTCAGAATGATATACAAAACAGCCATATTTCATCGTGTCATATCTTAGCCTTCTCCTCCACGAAATAAAACTCCGAAGCGGTGGCAGGGTTTTTGTTCCTAGTTTTTAACGATTGATAAGTATTTACCCCGCAAGGAATCTGGTGTGATAGAGATAAGTGCTAAATAGATAGAGATAAGTGCTAAATAGATAGAGATAAGTGCTAAATAGATAGAGATAAGTGCTTTATGGCTGACTGTAACCTATGACATAATTTGAAGCGGCATTTTTAAAATTTTAATAAACATTTTTTTTCCTAACTTTTGGTAGGTACGTATTTTATTTTACGGCTTATTGTCTCTAAAAGCACGGACCTTGGGACGTACTAGATGAACTATGAGATTATATTATCAAGTCTGATAGGGAAAATCCTGTAGGCGTAGGCTTGTAGTCCTTTTATTGTCCCGTCAGGAATCTTCGGTAATGATATGATCTCTGCCTAACAAAATTTTCCTGAAATTTAAGAAACTAGACGCTTGGAAACTGTACTAACCTTTCAAATTTGACCAATTTGTAAGCGCAAGATAACTAAAGTCAAATCCTTTTCACGAGGTTAAAATAAATGGACGCTTGACTGTCACGAAACGATAAATATCAAGCAAAAATCGGAACTACACAAACAGGACCGGGCTATTATTTAAATAATAAACATAATGGATTCGTTATCAGTCGTTAATCACAACAAAGTTATCGCTCCAAGCTTGTCGTAACGACATCGCGTCTCTGACGCAAACAAATAGCTCTCACGCAAATTGAATACAATATATAAATCTAGCGTTCTCCTAATAACATGCGGTGGATTTCTCCGCGGGCCATTTTATTCCAGCCCTACAAAGCCTTCGACCCAGTAAATCCGGCGATATCTCGGGGAATGTGACAGAGTGCCATTGGCGTTCGTATCGCGGGACGCACTTAAAATTTTTCGACTGCGAAAGGATATCGCTGTGAAATTTAAAACGGCAACGCGAACTCCCTTGTGGAGACAAAAGTGTGGGCCCGGTCGAGCAGAGGCTGAGCTTAGCAGGAAAAGATTGAAGAAATCGTCACGGTAGCGGATTGATATGCCATCCTTGTCACAATACAGATTAAATAAATAATCATAAACGTGACAGCATGATTACTCGCTAGCGTCACGCTAATGTCAAAGTTCTCGTGCTAAGTTATTCGGCGCCTGCCTGTCATCAATATATTATAAAAAATAATAGCACAAGTATGGGTGTAGTCTTATTTTGAATTAATGCGATCTTAACTTAACCAACGTGAATGCGCGTTGAAATGCTACAGTTTGCTAAAACTAATAAAAAGATCAGAGGGCTTAGCACGAAAACTTTTTAGTTAGTGCTACGCCAGCGACTAATCGAGCTGTCACATTCATGTCTATTTAGTAAAGTTTCAGTGTGAAAAGGATGGCATATATATTCACTAGCGTCATATAGTGACGCTAGTGAATTGATGTGTCAATATGATATGTCAATAATAATTTAAATCTGCTAATATATCTGCTTGCCGTCAGCTCGTGGGGACTATGCCGAAGCTTTGCATAATGGCGCCACTTAGCGTATTCTCCACTCCGCCGCCGTAATTTAGAGATATGTGGAAATCATTATCAGAATCTTAAAGGTAAGCCGTAATACTTGAAACTTATTAGAACAAACATTCTCAGTGTTATTTTACAGAATTACGAGGCTTACCACGAAAACTTTGACGTTAGCATGACGCTAGAGAGTAATCGTGCTGTGACGTTCATGCTCATTTAGTAAATGTGTAACGTAATAAGTATGGCATATCAATTCGTTAGCGTCTGCGAATATATCTGCTTGCCGTCAGCTCTAGGGGACAGCGCCGAAGCATTCCCCACTCCGCCGCCGTAATAAAGAGATATGTGGAATTCATTATCTGAATCTCAAAGTTAAGCCGTAATACTTGAAACTTTTTGGAACAAACGTTCTCAGTATTAATTTAACGTATTGCGATCTGAGCGGAAGGCGTTTCGTTAAAAGCTTCATTTATTATTAAACCTATGAGAAATACGTTGAAAGCGTGTAGTAGGTTGCGTCACCGCTCGTTTTTGCAATAAAGCGGTTTTAATTAAATTTTCTTGTGCTCGCCGTTTAGGAACTCACCTAGGCTATTATTAATTACAGCACTTTAGATGTCTATTTTTTATTTGGAATTACGTTTTAATATTCAGAGTATGTATGGCCACTGAGGTTAAAGGTTTGTGCCCTGCAAAGGAAGGGTATTTTTTCAAAACTAAACGTAGCTCCACATTAGGAATAATTCCTGTATCGTAGTTGCGTTTATAAATATGAAATTCACATAAATATATACACAGACTGAAATAAAAATTTGAGGGTCATCGAAGATTTGCATCGTGCTGGGCTCAAACCCACGACTATTCGATCAAATGGGCAGAGTGGCTCAAGTTCTTAACCACTACATCAAGTCGTCCGTCCTAATACAGGTCACGCTGCTAATAGGGATCATCGAAAGCAAAAAAATGTCTGCTGATTTCGGTCAGTTGCTTGTTTACAACATTCCAGCTTGTATCTATCTATATCATCACGCCAAATCCCTTGCGGAGTAGGCAGAGAGTACAGAGTTCTTACAGTTTCTTTCCTTATAGACCTCTCTTCCTCCACTCTCGTAGTTCGCCTCATGCTCGTCGGTTACGGAGACTTTTGACTTGACCTTAGAATAATATATCCAGAATCTGCGTCCAGTCGTAGTTGCACGTCGTGCGGTGAACCCAAATATTCAACAAACGTTCCGCACTCACCGCACTTCTCACCTGCGCACTGTTGGCAGCCCGGAAAGATTACCACTTTTTGGGGTAAATGTTGATGATATTAGAGTCGATTATAATATAATAATTGTTGCGGTAACGTGTATTTTAATGCATATTAAACTTAAGAAATAGATATACTTGAACTATTAAGGTTTGTAGTCATTTAATGTATGGAAGATATGTATTCATCGTCTTCACTAAATATTATATGGTTATTAATTATATTAATACCATTTATTACTAAAACTTATAAAGCCCTCAGCAAATAAAAGTAGGGAAAAATAAAGTTGTTTTACTAGCAATACTAACAAAATTCGATATTTAAATAATACGTTTCAAACTCACTCAAAGTTACATTAGAATAATAACTCTAAGGTTATTGTAATAACCTACCTACCTAGATGCCTAAGAGTTTCTCGAAGGTGTGTGAAGTTCGCCAACCCGCACTGGGCCAGCGTGGTGGACTATGGCCTGAGCCCTCTCAGTTTGAGAGGAAGCCCGTGCCCAACAGTGGAACAGTTTCTTAACAGGGCTAATATTATTATTGTAATAAAATTAATTTTTCAGTGAAATTTTCTAAACATTGGTAGGTTATTGCTAATCTGTATTAATTTTGTATCCAAAAGAAAACGTTCACTGACTAGCAATAACGTTGGCTGGATTATATTTTTATTTTGTTATTCGTATTTCGTTGACATTACAGAGCTTGTTAAAATGTTTTTGAATACTGCCCAGCGTTTATTTAAAAGTGGTTAAGTGCCAAGTGCCAACTAAGTGTTGCCTTTGAAATTAAAAGAAAGGCAGAATGAGAAATAAGTTTTACGCCTTTAGTAATGAAGACTGTCTCGTTGGTCTAGTGGCGAAATATGCGCGTAGCAATTACGAGACCCTGTGTTCAAATCTTGTATTGCACAAAATCTAGTTTTTCTATAGAAAAATTTCCAAGTATCAGTCCAGAGTCTGGAATAGTGCTCGATATATGGTAACAGGCTCGCCTTCTTTTCCATGGGACATAACATCGTCGACGAACACGGTGTACACGGTACACCGCTGCCAACCTCACTTGGGGCATATAGGCGTGATAGTGTTTATTTTCTTTTTTTATTTCTTGGAGGGTTAGGTTGAGGTGTACTTAGTGTTTTTACGTTTTAAAAAGGAATTTTGTCTAATGGTTTTCGAGTCACATAATACTTATTAGAGTAAATAGTGCCTTAATTTTCTTCATCCTATCATGTCAATCTTTTCAGTATAGTGTTGTGAGCAGCAGTGGCGGTTCATTATATTGTTATGTATGCATTTATTTAAATACAATTTCTTATAAAATATATATAAAAATACAAAAAACAAATATTCTTATATATATTATACAAAAAATGTGCTCCACTGGTAACGGGGTCTACGACCCAAGCTACCGGTGGTCAGGGCTCCAAAGAGAGAAATCTCCTCACTATGCGCGCCGTGTCCAATACTACCACCTTCTGTATCAGGCCCTTCACCCAACTGCCAAGCGAGAGCTTCTCGAGGTGTTTATCGAAGCTCTTCGCTATTAGGCCGTTGACTGATACGACCATCGGAATAATGATAGTTGAATCAACATTCCACATGGCGGTAACCTCATGAGCCATGTCCAAATATTTAGATATTTTTTCTTTTTCGGCCTTCACAAGGTTCTCATCATGCGGAATGGTGACATCAACTAGCATTACACGACGCATCGATCGATCTATTATCACGATATCAGGCTTATTGGCTACAATAGTCCTGTCCGTGATAATAGATCGATCCCAGTAGAGCGTGATATGACCACTTTCGAGAACTGGAAGAGGCTGGTACTGGTAGTACGGTACTTCAGAGTCCACAAGGTCATATTTAAGAGCAAGTTGCTGATGGATAATCTTAGCCACTTGGTTGTGTCTGTGCAAGTACTCTCCGTTAGCAAGACGAGAACAACCGGAAACTACATGTCTAATAGACTCACCGGGACGGTGGCATGCCCGACAAATGTCAACCGTGCCGTCCTTTAGGATGTGCTTCCGGTAGTTGTTCGTCATGATAACTTCGTCCATAATTGCAAATACAAACCCTTCAGTTTCCCCAAAAAGGTTGCTGAAGCGTAGCCAAGTCACGGAAGCGAGCTGGTCCACATCAGGCCCTGTAAGAGCCCGATAGAACCGTCCGTGTAGCTCCTTGCCCTTCCATATGGCTGTGCGGTCCGAAATACTTAATACCTGGGGCCTTCGCCAGTTCCCGTTTGCCAAGGAAAGCGGAGTTAGGCCTCTATCGATTGCGGCAACATCTCGATACATCACCACGGACACACTCAAAAAGTACTGTCTGAGATTGCACACCTCGCGGTTGTGTAGTGTCTTAGCGTTTAAAAACCCACGACCACCGCACCTCCGCGGGATGTACAACCTCATAACAGACGACCGCGGGTGATGCATACGATACGCTGTCAGCAATCGACGGACCTTTCTATCCAGGGCATCCAGTTCAGACTGAGTCCACCTTAGTATGCCAAAAGAGTAAGTAAGAACAGGCATGACCCAACCATTGAAAGCTCGGACCCTATTTCCACCTGATAGAAGGCTTTTTAACACTTTCATCAGGCGGGCAAAGAACCGATCTTTCAATGATTGTTTCATATCCTGTTCAGCTATACTTAAGGCTTGTAACATACCAAGATACTTGTAGGAATCCATTTCAGAGAGAGACCTGAGGGATATATCTTCAGAGAGCTGTAGATTAAAAGAATCTTCAACTCTCCCTCTTTGTACATGGATGACTGCACACTTGTCTACTCCAAACTCCATTCCGATGTCGTTGCTAAATTTGATATTGTTATTATTATTATAACTGATATTAACATATTTCAAGCCGTCACTAATCTACAGTACCTATAAATGTATTGAGGGCCTGGTAATCTGTCGTACAGGATATCACTATCCTAGTGCAGTTACCAGTCTCTCACAAAGGTGTGCAAGTATACTTTGATATCTAACTGTGTATCCACCAATGAGAATGTAAGTAAGCCTTTGTATTGAGAAATAAATAAAAATTATTATTATAATTCGAAAGGGTAGTTCCCGTCTGGCAGCTCTGGATATCTATCCACAACCCATTATTCTTGATAAATAAATAATCTTATATACATTCGTTCCCCCGATTTCCATGACTGAATATACATATTGTTACGACCCGAACATACCCCGATATCTTGAAAAGTCTTTATTGGGGGATGTCGATTCTAAAACGCATAACACACCCTTAGGACCCCCGGTGATCTGACTAGAAAGATCTAGAATCCGCGCTTAAGTGGTGAAACGTCTAGAAGGTTCCACTTCTTTAATTATCGCCGACGCGCGGTCGCGGTATAGAAGTACCTATTTGTTCACGTAAAAATAGGTATGGTAATAATAATACCGCTTTGTGGGCCGCGCCGACTATTGTTCAATGTACTTCTATCGATGTACTTAGAGCGTTCGCGTCCGTTCTAGAACTTTCATACGCGTATAAAAGGAACACAGAGCGCGGGGACGGACAGTCCCTTCTCGGAAGCGATAGTGATCAAATCGGAGAACAAGCGATCTAAGTGGAATACGCTGGTGACTTTAGCATGGATATACGGATACTACGAGTGACTCAGCGGTACTAACGAGAGTAGTACTAGAGTGTGATTAGTTCGCGTGTGTATTTGCATTCGACGTACTGTTTTGTGTGTACAGCGCCTAATAAAGTACTTCGCACGTTATCCGGCATTTAATTACCCCGCAAACGTAACAATATGTATAAATATCAAAGGTTATATTCTCCTTCTCGTGATATCCACTCATGTTGCTCAACTGCTCATGCATGAAATGCATATTTCTTGAATGTCCTAGCTATTAAAAGTATATTAATAAAAGTCGTGGTCATGGTCAATCGAGTCAAACTACCTAATAAGTAAGAAACCAAATAAATTTCTTAAGCGACACTCCTCTCAAAAAGACTATATTGAATGAACCTAAGCGTTACTTATTGTAACGTCTGCACAAAAACAACTTCCAACTACCTATATCTTGAAAGCCGTCATGCGGTAAGCACAATACATAATATTTTAGTCCACCACTCATGTTTCTGTGTCCGGTCTTCGTTGTTTCATTGCAAGGACTCCTCGTTTACTTGTAGACGTGGAAATATGTGTTTTATCGGGGCCACATTAGGGAGGCAGGGTGCTGGCCACGGATGATTTATGAGTGGTCGTGCACCGCCCGACCACACTCGAGTCACATCTTGTGACAACCCTGTCCGTGTTTTTCGCAAGCATTGTGTCTCTTTAATTATATACCGCTTCAATTTTTAATAATTAAATTTGAATTCTTAATTAATTTTTTGTTTTTCTAATATGTTCCTTTTAATGTGTTTATGTTTCTTTTTTTAATAAAAATATAGGTTGCCAGTTTGTCAACTATAAGTTGTTGTTGTTTTTAGCCAATTTATAAAGGAGCGCGATATCGAGAATTTATTTTGTAAATTGAACATTTACTTAGTAAAGTAGCAAAAATGTGTTATGTATTCTTGAATTTAGAGAGATATAGATATAGATAAATAGAGTTATCTTTATTGTACACGAGCATTATTACAGTAAAGAAATACAATTAGTTCATAGCGGTCGGTACAATTGGCCTTATTGCTAAAAGCAATTTCTTCCAGCCAACCAGAGCGTTGGAAGAAGCAATTGATATTATAATATAGGGCAGTTAGTGGCGTACTCTTAATGTTTATATAACTACTATAATGTACACACAATACATAAATACATATTAAAACAAATATACAAATAAGCTAAGTTATGACAGCATTGCATATTAATCAGCAGACAGAAAGTGATTCCTAACAATAATTTTAAAGGCAGCCAGTAACTATGCACGTCGGACTGTAACAGGCAATACATTCCACAAGCGAACAGCGTGATTAGTTAAGGCTTTGTGAAAGAGTTAGAATATATATCGATATTGAAATAATAATAAGATCAAGATCAATTTTGCGGAGTTTCAAATTACAAGGAGTGCCAGTATTCTATCCCTGATAATATCTTATCTTATCTTAATATTGGCTTACCGGACCGAGGAGACCTCTGGCGCATTTCGACCCGATGGGATCTTTTGTGTTGTCCTTGCTCTAATGCTCTTACGTACCTGAAGTGTCCAATACTCCCTGTATTAGGTTCAGTAGCTTCTCCATAGCTGCCGTCGGTGTTGTTTTGAATGCGCCTGTGATGGCCAGGCAGGCTGTCCTCTGCAGTTTTGTTAGGGCGTCCCTGCAGGTTTGTGTTTTAGTTCTAGGCCACCACACAATGCATCCATACGTTATTATCTCTGATAATAGAGTTATGGTTATATCACTATGCCCGAAAACCAGATAAATATCTCAAATAAGACTTTATATCGATACTATTCTATTTCAGATTTTGCGAGCATCGAACTAAGCGTTACTTATTGTTACGTCTGTAGAAAAGGAAACGAGCCGTTGTTTACATCCGAGTCGGATTTAGAACAGGCACTGAAGAATCGCTACATTATCGTTAACAGCGTTCGGTTTAATTCCCTCTAGCTGCACTAAGATGCGTGGATAAAGACTGAAAAATACGTGCTTCCATTTAATTGCAGGGACTAGCAAGTACAGCGCTTAATACGGACAGATCAAAGCTAGGGTGACGCTGTCAAGAGAGTGTGTTTTTACGTTCATCTTTATTTAGTAAAACTGCCAAAAAAAAAGATGGCATAAAAACTGGATAGCGTTACGCTAACCTCAATCTGTTTATGTTGTCCTCGGCCTGTGCTCTCAGTTTTCTATAACAGGAGCGGGAACCAAAGAAAATACAGGAACGACTGTCGGTCCAGCACAGAATAATTCTTTGTGAACGTTAATTAACTTTTTATTTCTCCGTTCATCGTAGAACAGACACAGCGGAGCAAAGGAAAAAAAATACAAAAACAATTATACCGTACCAACAATCCTTTACGTGCAGACATTCCAGAAATTACGAAATGCGCAAAATTATGAGCTTCACATAATCATTAAACATGAACGCGTAATGGTCCTCCATTGGAATGATAGCTCATAGCAGTTAACTACCGACGTTATGTCTAGACACAATCTCTTCCTGAACGAATTGTTACGTTTAAGCGCGGTATTAATGAGTTATTACCAATTAAAGTATAACAAGAACACGTTTTAGAAAAAGACGTAATATTAAGCGTAGGCAATTACGGCTGGCTCAGACGTCGCAGTTTGGGGTTCCGCCGCAGAGTAATGGTTTCTGGAAGAAAATGAAGCAAGAATAAAAAGTCTGTCACTCAATATAATAATTGTTTGTATAATTAAATCTCTCTAACCGACGCGTATATAAAATATAAGAGTGGAGGCAGCGAGTGAAGTTTGTGAGGAAAGAACCTATTGAAACTCTATACTCTTCGCCTACATTGCAAGTGATCCGGCGTAATGATATTGCTAGATACATAGACAATTAAATGACCATTTAATTGGACAAGGAATTGGATAACCTATTACAATGCGGTAAAAAGTAAAATAGAATTTGGCACTGGTTTTATAAAACTTAAACTTAACTTATAAATAAAGTGCATTTACTTTTTTGTTGAGCATATTCCCTGAACGGTGAGGAAATTTAAATTGTGATATGCCTAAAATTCAGTAATATTTGATAGATACTTACTAGTCGATTGTGTGTGTGTGAATGATCAACGCTGTTGGTCGCGGGCATTTTACAGCTTCACCGGACAAGAGGGCGAGCGTGCAACCATGCTCGAGTCAGAAGGGCGAGAGGGCAACTAGCTCAAGGGCGCCTCAGGAACGGCCTCGGCTTGAGCAGTCGCTATGGGGGAGGGCATATACTAAGTGTCTCGCCGTGGTAGTCTGCACCGGCCTGTTCATTGTTCATCCTCGCCACCGAGGTCGGTGTCTGACCTGATTAATAGTCGATTGGGTTAAAGTGTTAAGTAAAATAGTTTTCGATAGATTCAAAAAAAGAGCATCGTAAGTATATATTACAAGTTTCACTTCTTCATTAGAATATATCAGTGTAAAGCATTAAAACGTGCCTTTAAAGTGTGTTGTATATCGTGGATTATACTGTAGGTTATAGAAACACGTGATATCGCATCAAATCTATGTGACAAAGCCGCCAAGAGGTCAAATGGCCTGCTAATTTCTTGATAAGCAACATTTAATTTTAAAACTGAATTTTCACCTTTTCTTGACCTCAATATAACACCTTTCAATAATACAACTGTATAACTTTTACACATTGCATAGCTCGACTGTTAATGCTATATTTTTCTTTCATTACGAGAGTTTTAAAAACTACCGTCATATTCCGGGATAGGTTGAAAGCGGTATTCAGAAATCCCTTTTAAAACGTTTTTGCCAAGTCGATATCAGCTGAGTGCGAGAAAACGTCAGCCCATTAGTACTTTTCTGTGACACGTTTCATATCTTTTTTACAAATAAAAGACTTTTTGTTGGAAAGAAAATGCAGTTTTGTTAATGGTCAGGATACGGCTCATTTCAGTTGTATTATAGTTATTTGTCATATTTTTACTGGTGATGTTTTCCAGGATGTTCTTCGTTTTCTTCAAAAAAGATGACCTTGTTTCATCCTACGAATTATTCCTGTGTCATAAGGGCGTTATCATATATGAATTTCACATATACAAACATCCAGACCGAAACAAATGCTTTTGTGTATTGCAAACAGTGACTTCTATCTAAGCCTCGACTAACCACTAGGCGAAGACATCATGATTAGTAGAATATTTGAGGCTTTCTGGTTCTGATAAGATTTTATACTGCTATAAATATACAAATAATTCATGTATAATTATATATTATGTCATCATCATCATCATCATCATCTCAGCCTATACTTGTCCACTGCTGAACATAGGCCTCCCCAATCGCTTTTTCAGCGTAACCGGTCCGATACCACCTGCATCCAACGACTTCCTGCGATTTTCACAAGATCGTCGGTCCATCTGGCAGGCGGTCGTCCCACGCTGCGCTTGCCAATACGTGGTCTCTATTCTAAAATCTTTCTGCCCCAACGCCCGTCCGATCTACGCGCTATGTGGCCCGCCCATTGCCACTTCAGCTAGCTAATCCTAAGGGATATGTCGGTGACCTTGGTTTCTTTTACGAATCTCCTCATTCCTGATTTGATGTATATTATGTATATAAATAAAAATAAAATCGAAAAATATCAGTTAAGGAAATCTAAAACAAACGACCGGCATTTTATCGATCTTTTCAAAGATAGGTACTTTAAGGTAAAATTTTACACGCTTACGGTTTAAATAGTTGAAAAAAATATACGAGTATATTAGATAAGCTGAAATAATACATATATGGCATGTAGGTGTAGGTGTTATGCGTATGTGGGAGAGGTACTAAATATTCTATAAGGATTTATTGCAGAAAAATATCACACGTCTCGAATGGCAGAACTGTGGCATTTTTACATAGAAAGAGTTAAATAGCTTTTTTTGCAACTTGTTATGGAGTTTTCCGACTTCAGACTTGTTATGACGCTCCAAATTTCATAATTGTTTCTCCAGTAGATGTTTGTAAAATAAAATCAGGCAGTATTCAAGAATATAACTTTGTAAAGCAATTCGTGTTACACAATTACGTATTTTCAGGCGTTTGTTTTAAAGTGTTAACAAGATAAAGTATTTTTTTTCACTAAATACCAAAAATAGATGCCACGAGTAATAAATATTTTTTGCTATAAAATCTTAAGATTTAGATGTGTTAGCAAGTGCGAAAATTGCTTTTGAGTTCTAATAAAACATTAACCATTATTTCATTATATTGTTAAAAATTGATTACGTAGACTGTTTTTCATTAATTTCTATGAAAAACTAGTGGCCGTCCGCGATTTCATCTGCGTATTTATATTTATAAATAATGATTACTGGAATTTTTCCATTTTTCCATCTGTCTTCACCGAACCCTACAGCACTTTGGTCACATAGCTCGAAGAAATAGTAATAACATGGAGGGATTACTGGTGACAGGCAAAATAGAGGGGAAGAGACCAAGGGGACGCAGTCCTAAGAGATGGTCGGATCAGATATCGAAACAACTCGAGATGCCAGTCAGCGCGGCTCTCCACCTGGCAAGTGATCGCAACAAATGGAGCGAAATTATAAAAAGAGTCCAGCAACGGTTTCACGATCGTCAGTCATGAGGGAACGATTGAACGGAGAGAGAGATTACTGGAATACAATATCGCCTATGTTCCTTCTGGATAATGTAGCTTTCTAATGGTGAAGAATTATAAAAATTGGTTTAGTAGTTTCGGAGTTTATCAATTACAAACCAACAAATCTTTCCTCTTTCATAATATTAGTATAGATAAATACTTCGCTAATGATGTTAGGGCCCAATGTAATAGAAGGCGAGCCTATGACTAATAGGCGTGCCCTTTAGAATCTATTTCAATCCGGAATCTGGAATTGTGCCCGGTATAAAGGTTTGGTCAAATAGCTGACGGAGCGCGACGGGAGCGTGACAGAAGCGCTCGTCTACGTTCGGACATGACGTTTGCCGTCGCGCCGAGCGGGGCTACGCTGTGTGGGGTCTCCTGTACATTTCAGTACATGACAACTCCCCAAGCTGCGCCACCGTCGCGCTTCTGACGCGCTGCGTCGGCCATGTGGCAAAACCTTTAGACCCAATTTTAGACTCCAGATGAATTTTGAGGTTTTTTTTTATGAAAACCCTAGGGAGTTCATGCTATAGTTAAGATAAAGGCATCATTTTGTCTGATAGGTATAGGTTTCCGATATAGGTATTGTTTTTAGGTTTGCGCCACTAGAGCTCGAGGCATTCAATTTGAAGTGATTAAATCAATGTTATTAAAATGTGTACCTTGAATACCTATAATGTTACAAAACTACTCTTTCTACGATAACTATAAAATATAAGAAGATAAGTTGATCGTAAAAGTGAACCATTTACCACTAGCCTTTCCAACTCCAGTTTCATAACGTATTCATACCCAACGCTAAATTCCATTATGGTATAGTTATACGAATTCGCGAACAGTTTGGCCAGTTTCCATCTTATGAAATGGTAAAACAATTAAAAGATCCTCGGTGCCGTCCGGCGCGACTTATAAATACTTATAAACATATTGTTGTGCTCGCTTAGCCTTTCTTTTGTGGCTACTAATTAGCGGCGGATACTTAGGTAACGTTTTCTGCGTAAGAGATTTTTCTTTGTTGTGGTAAATTGTTTTACGGCTTGTGCACTTCTTCTATTATCGTCAGCTTATTTGCTTTACCGGCGCATTCCATTTTTAATCTCTGTCAATTAATCTAATAGATATAAGATTGCTTATATATCTGCCTGGTAAAGAATAACGTACATGTTTAGTTAAAAAACATTTAGCAATGCTTTTAGAATTTGTTTTTAAATCTGCTGTTGTGCCCCTGGTGCCTACTTCATATAAAATCGTAATATGTAAAATATGGTATTTTTTTGAAATACTTCTATGTATGACTGTATGGTGTACGGCGCAATTAAAGATGGCGTATCAACTCAATAGGGTTATGCTAACGTCAATCTGTGCTAAGCCGTCTGACAGGTCAGAAATGCGTTTTGTCTTGTTTCATCTAGAGTTGTAAATCATTTGTGATGATCAAAGTGTGTAGAGTTTGTAAAATATGCTGAAAATAAGGGCGTATTACAATTTAACGACGCTATCAGTTGTTAACGATTTAGGTTCGTTATCTAGATTCAGTTTTGCAAGCCACGGACAAAACCTATGTATCTAGGTCAAAAATCTTTGTTTGATTTTGATACATAAATAATATTTATATGCATTCGCCGACATCCCATTGAAGTATTCAGACATTATATCTCATAATAAATTATACATTCACTTATCACTAAAATGATCGGTATCAAACGATTTTTACTTTTTTAGTTGGGTTTAACGATATCCTCAAGAATTGGAACACGAAAGGAAAAAGTGACAAAAAAAACTTCACATGGTCCGACCTAAGATTGGAACCTAGGACCTTATAGACCGTAGCGCGCATAATACGCCACTAGACCAACAAGACAGTTTTACTACACAATTTTTAATTTTTATGCTCTCGTATCTATTCTCTGCCTATCTTACAAAAGATCTGGCGTGATTATATAGATGAATAGATATTGATTCTAGCGTGATTATAGGACGATTTAGCGCAGTAGTAAAGAGCTTAAGCCGCTCCGCACACTGTGTCTAATAGTCGCGGGTTCGATTCCCGCTCGGGAAAAATCTTTGTCACAATTTTTTTTTTCGGTCTGGGTATTTGTGTATGTGAATTTTCATGTTTATAAACGCACCCACGACACAGAAATAACTTCTAGTGTAAGGCTACGTTATTTTTAAATATATTGATTTAGTCCAAAATGTGCACAAAATCTAAGTGGGCGACAACTCAGTGGGTGTTTGAAGGTTTCTTCGAAATTTCCTTACACTTCGCGTAACTGTAAACTGAAAGTGCATAGTTATTTAATTATCTACTTTGTTATTCCTTAAAACATTTCCTATATTAAGTTCGAATATATGAGATGCATGATGTGAATGGAACGGTGTTTTCTGTGTAACTTAAATATACCGTCACGCCTATATTCCCCAAGTGGGGGTGGCAGAGGTATACTGAGTACACCCATTTTTCGCCGACGATGTCAAGTCCCATGTTATAGGGGGCGAGCTTATTGCCAGGCGCAATTTCAGACTCCGGACTAATACTGGAAGTTTTTTTTATAGAAAAACTACATTTATCCGATTTGAACACAGGACCTCGTGATCCCAAAGACCGACGTCTCTAGACCAACGATGCAGTCAACATCAGTAACTTAAAAACTTTTTATTTATATTTTCTCGTTTTCTGGTTCCGTGTGAGATATAGTAAAATAGGACAGGCCCTTTTATTCGCTATGAATGTGACGTTACGATAACTTGGCGAAATAATCGTGTAATGGACATCACTCGATCATTTGAGGAAGCTATTGAAACTCGCCGCATTTTGTAATTGTGAATTATGACCCTGCATCACTTATACAAGGTGTATCGTAAATAACGCAAGACCTCAGACACCCCGATTAGATTGCTTTATGAATTCAACCAAATTTCAAGTTGTTTACCCCTTTCTAAGCACTTCTATACCCCAATTAACAATGAAACTTGTACGTGTATTTGTATGTGTACGTATTGAGAAACACGTTTTAAAAATCCATTAAATTTAGTTTTTTATAGCCCACTGAAGGACAAAAAGCATATTTTGTAATTAAAAAAATGTAAGATACGTTAAAAAATATTGGAATCCATTCAATTACCGATTTAGAACAAACTACTTTCAGGCCTGCGTTAATTATGTTACAGCTTGTATATGTCGGAGAGAGTAATATCTGAACATTGCAGATAATAGAACGTCGAGCAATTTTTGTCCTTTTCGTAACCGTTTAGTTTATTTTCAACATTTTGATGATTGCTTGAGTGTGTTTAGTTGTAATGCGATGACAGCGGACAGACTCTCCTACGTCAGCATTCAATTGTCAACGGGGCGCGGAGTCGGACGTATCCCGGAGCAGAGATGGGCAAAATGTAATTAGATAAATGATTAACGCTAACAACCTTTTGTTATCTTGAACGATTACGATTACAGTCATGATTGATAAAATCATGATTGAAGATTACAAAATGTAATCCTAATCATTAATCTAATAACACTTAGCCTATCTCTGTCGCATAGCAGCTAACATCACTGCAAAGATACAAAGACAATTTTCAAAGATCAGTGTACCGGACAAGAACCTAATGTTATTTTCAAGATTTCCTTCATGTTTGGCCACCATGCGGACATCGATGAATACGAAGATATACCCCGCCTCGTACACTTTTCGCCGTTTTGTATGAAATAAAAAAAATTAAATACTGCTACGTCTATGTTCTTCAAGAGACATGCATTGAGTATCGCTTTCCACTTATCCGACGATGTTAGGTCTTAAGATGGAGGCTAGCCTATTTTATACTAGGCACAATTCCAGACTACAACTATTTTTCGGTAAAAATCACCGTATTATAAATGTAAATATACTTATTATACCGGCATACTTAAATGTGATATAGCGACGTGTATGAACTAACAGTATGCTATATTCAGTGTGGAAGGCGCGACGCGCAATCAAATTCTCGTTACACGTGGTTTGTCGGCTGCGGTCACAACAGCGAGGTTACTCTTAGATGGTTCACCTTGACATACCTTTACCATTAGATAATAACGATTTTTGATTTGAACTTTACAATATAACATACCAGTTTCTATTCGCGAATTCTTCCGCGTTGACTTTAGACGGGAACCTTAAATTTTTCGAGATTAAAAGTATCGTATGTGTTAATCTAGGTGATAAACCATCTGTGTGCCAAACTTCATCCAAATTCATTCAACCATTTTTGCATGATTGAGTAGCAAACAACTAAACTACCACATTTATACTATTAGTAGAATTACAAGATATGCGCATTTTAAGTTTGGGTTGAGAAGAGAACTATCAAATTAGGGAATTCATCATTATTTGGATTATGCAATAATGCCTCCGCCGTTTTTTTCAAAGACGTAATCCAACACTGGGATTTACTTCTATGTCGTGGGTGCGTTTACAGATATGTAATTCACATTCACTAATATCCAGACTGAAACATTTGGGGGTTTCATTTCCAATATTTGTGGGTCACACAAAAATTTGTCCCGAACGGGAATCGAACCCACTACTAGTTGATCCAGTGGGTGAAGCGGTTTAAGTTCTTAACCACTGGACCGAGCCGTTCTGTCCGCCTTGGGCCTTTGAATCAATATTCTATGATTCAAAATTTTTCAATCCAAAATTCTTTGCATTCAAGTCCTCACTCACTCACGGCAATCACCACATGTCACAGGAACCTATGTCGTATAGTCAATAATATTTGACGGTTTTCTAACCGGACCACGGAACAATTAAGCGGAAAGAAATTTAAAATGAACTGTGTTGTGTAGTCACAACACAGTTCATTTTAAATTTCTTTCTTTTCAACATACTGAATGATCTGTTTAAGAGCTTTGTTTTTTGGGAAAACCAAATAATATTTTCTACTACTTAACTCTCAAATTGGCTCAATCTCGAAGCTGAATTGGTTTATGAAAAACATACTCACGATTTTGTTTCTGACTGTCGGTTAACATTCTCGGCACCTATCTTGCGGAGACTTTTCTCATATTCAAAGATTGTTTCAAAATGGATTGAATACTTCCATATGAAATGCCCGTTTCTTGAATTAAGTATCGGATGGTAACTCTTTGATCGCTCAATACAATTTTCTCGACTTTCGCAACATTTTCTTGGGTGACTGACGTCGATGGACGGCCGCAACGATGTTCGTCTTCCGTGCTCGTTCTCCCTACTCGAAATTAAGAAGCCCACCTTGCGACAGTGGAATACAGCGGAACAGACTCTCCTAATGTTGCCTCCAAATCGCAATGAATCTCTTGCGTCGATAACTTTTTTAAACAGAGGTATTTAATAACGACTCGCACTTCGTTTTTCTCAATTTTCTAGAACACGTTCCGACACGAAGCAAACAAATGACTACATTCAGAAAAAAACAAAAGAGAATCGAAGATTTTTGTTTTATTAATATTACAAATATGTATCTGAGCTATGCTTGCCAGTATTTTTTTTTTACCAAGGAGTATGTCGTTCTCACTACTTTTTGATCCCTCCTAGTAGAGCAAGAAGTACTTATGAATAGTCAAGAAAGAAAAGTTAATGATTGATTAAGACTCTACCACCCGTTCGGAATGTCATTTCTGTGGAGAAGAAGGGCAAGAAACTTCACGGTTACTCTTATAAAATTCAGAGTTTTAGAATTCTTTTTATATATATTGCGTTCATGGGGTATGGGAAAACAATCCAGAACCAGTTAAAGAGATGGGCTTAAGTATAGACTAAACGTAAATGTACTTACACTCATGTTATCACAAAAAATAAAATAAATATAAAACAAGAATAATAAGAAAAATAAAACTGCTTCATATAAAATATATAATAAGTGCGAATCAAATACTTGGTTATAGCTCCAGTGTGATACCGAACGATCTAAATTTCAACAAAACTACAGGTTTTATCAGACAAAGGATAGAGGATGGACCAGTCTCCACCAGCAGCACCTGTTCACGAGTATTACGTATATATTTCCCAAACGAGGGTGGCAGAGGTGTACTGTGTACGCCACATGTTAGGTCACATGTGATAGAGGGGCAAGCTTATTGGCATATTACGTGGCGCAATTTCAATGTTATGGATTTTTAAAAAAAAAACTAAATATTCTGACCTAGAATTTGGGCCCAGGTCCTCGTGATCGCAACGCGTATTATTCGCCACTATACCCTTTGGTCTAGTGGCGAATAATGGCAAACTAAAAAACATACAAATAAAAATATATTATAATGACTATTTAGACTATACGAGATTGGTTTCTATGTAAATACTAGCAGGCGCTCCCGGACACGATCGTTTGGAAGGTTGGGAGCACAAAAAGTGTCTGGCAGTATCGCATGTTTTTTTTTACAATATTCTGAATAACAAAATAATATTAAAAACCAGCTTTCATATTCCAGCAATATTATTATCTATCTTTTCTATATCATCACGCCTGATCCCTTGTGGGGTAGGCAGAGAGTACAAAGTTTCAACAAGTCCTTTCCTTACATACCTCTCTGGCTTCCTCCACTTTCATAGTTCGTCTCATACACGGTTGCCGGTTACGGAGACTCTTGACTTGTCCTTCTATTTGGTCTTGCTAAGATAGTCCAGGCCTTTCCCGGTATCTATATCCTTCCACATTCGCATTGTATATCTGTTTTGTCATTCTTTCTTCTGACATATATCTTTGGTACCTGTTATCTTTTAATCTCAAAATCCTAGCTTTCATAAAATCACGTAAGTCTGGGGGCTGTGAGATTTTAAACCATCAATGATGCATCAGGTGCTTGCCGTTCCAGTCTATCATCAAAGTCGAGTAAATCGTATGTCGCATAAATTTAATTTGATTGTTTTTGCACATGCGGGCATCCATGTAAACGCTTCGCTATGGATAGTAGACGTGAATTCTGGTGTTAAAATTTTAATTCATTATCATGTCTATGTAGATGTTAGCTAAAAATAGGATCACATTGAAATAAGTACTTATAATGTGCAAAGTTATAAAAATTAAAAATTTTAGACAACCTATTTATAATATAAACGATTCTGCATGCGCTCTCACAAAGCCCGCCGGTACTTATCTCTTTGTTTAAGACAGCTGCTCAACTTTATTTTTGGGCTTTAAATAAATTATACGGTTGAGTGGCGTTACATTTGGGAGTTGAGAATTAGCCATTGATTTCCTTAGGAAGTATAAAGCGAGGTCGCTCATGGAGAACATTTCCCGACGCGAAACGGATGCTCGGAGCGCTTAAGGTCTCTAACGAGCGATAAAATTCCTCGAACTCCTTTTTAACTGCAAGCGAAGTTTACCTGCGGGCGGGTAAATATGAGCCCACATTTGGTCGCTGAATTGTGATTCACAGTCTGTAAATAACAAGAAGAAATTCCAGGTTATTCAAAGCTTGCTCAGTGTTACGTGTAATTGGCGGAGGGTGGCGTCGTTCTTATTACAATCAGCTGTAGTTGAACACATAGTTGCGTTTTCAAAAAGAATGTTCATTTTTTTAACGGTAGCGCTTTGCTTTTTTCATTTGAATGAGATACAGGGAAAAATTAATAAAAGCTTTGTTCAGTAACCATGTTGCTATGTGTTGATGAATATTGAAGCTTATTATATGGATACATTTTCGACCGTTATGCCACAGATAAATAAATTTCAATTAATTCAAATACGCCTTAATATATTTAAAATGGAACTTCAGTACCAGGGGGAATGTTCCGAGGAACCGTTTAACTTGTTACTCCAACTATGGTGCCTAACACAGAAGTATTACTATGTTGAAATTTGAAAGTGCTTGCTATGTTTTTTGAACGTCTTTAAGCGTTCCTTAGGGAATAATAAGTCTTGGGGTCTAGTGAGGCACGTTAAAGTAGACTCCTAAAGAAATCATTGAAACAAGTGTGACGTCACGGTCGAACAAATAGATGTTCCTAATGGCGGCCATTAGAGACATTGTGTGCGCTCAATCAAACATAAAGGTCGGCAAGACCGTTCCGAGATCAGCTTCTTCTAAAAGAAATATATAATATGAAAGGGCGATATTCATAAATACTTGCAAGGTATGCGCTTTGAAATATCTGTTTGAAGTAGTTATTTTTAGCTTTGAATCTTGGGAGTCTTATTTAGCAGAAAAGTGAGACGATTTCTGAGGGATTCGAGTGTTACCAATTGAACTATATCTTTTAACCACTGTATCATAATAATATAATATAAAATGTTTAAAGGAGAAAAATAAGTATCATAGCCGTTTCAAAAAATACGGCAACCCTAGAGATTATGATACCTTCGCATTGTTACGATCTAGATGCAAAATACTTACTAAGGAAACATATTCATCTTATATACTCTCAACCGAGGAAAATCTCTCATGTAATATTAAGGCCTTCTGGAACTTCGTACATAATAGAAAAGGTAGTTCTGGTATGCCACAAACCATGACCCTTGATTCCGAGACCTCTAGCGATACAAAAGGTATATGTGAAATTTTCTCTAAATATTTTAGTTCTGCATTTGAGGATACGCCTGATACGGTCACTGATAATCAGCATTTTGATTGGGATCCTTTAAACATCTACACTCTTTCTATCATTAAGCTTAGTAGTAGTCAAGTATTAAATAAATTAAAAAGATTAGATCATCGTAAGGGAGCTGGTCAAGATGAAATTCCAGCTCTGTTTTTAGTAAGATGCGCTGAGGAATTATGTTATCCCTTAACTATTATATTTAATAAATCTCTTGAATTAGGTACCTTTCCAAAGATCTGGAAAATTGCTTATGTTGTTCCCATTCACAAATCGGGCAGCAAGGGTAATTGTGAAAATTATCGTCCAATTAGCATTCTATCATGTGTCGCCAAGTGTTCTCTATGATTACTTCTATCATCAAATAACACCATTTATATCACCTAAACAACACGGTTTCTTAAAAAAAAGATCAACGGTCACTTACCTACTAGAATACAAAAATTACTTGTGTGAAGTTTTTGCTAAAGGAGGTCAAGTCGACGCTATTTACACAGATTTTAAAAAGGCGTTCGATAAAGTTAATCATACATTACTGTGTAGAAAGCTTGCTAGCTTTGGCATCCATGGGACTTTACTTCGATGGGTGCAATCTTATTTATGTAACAGGAGTCAGTTAGTAGCTTTGAAGGGCTTTAGATCATCACTTGTTTTAGTAAAATCTGGAGTTCCACAGGGGTCACATCTTGGTCCTCTATTCTTCATTGTTTTTATCAATGATCTTATCAATAACTTATCTAGCTCCTGCCTTTTATACGCCGATGATCTAAAATTGTTTAGTGCAATAAACAGCCTTTCCGATTGAGTTAGCTTACAACGCGACATCAATATAATTTGTGAATGGTGCCAACATAATCATATGTACCTTAATGTGAATAAATGTTTTGTTATTACCTTCACAAACAAACGATATAATACTACATATAGCTATCAATTAGGAGAAAAAATTTTAGGTAGAAGCTATATTGCAAAAGATCTCGGTATATTGTTTGACCAAAAACTTACCTTTCGCGATCACTACGCGTACCTCACAAACAAGGCTTTTCAGCTTCTTGGATTTATTACCAGATGCACCAAAGGTTTTAAGAAACCGCATAGCTTTCTCACTATATATTACAGCTTAATAAGGAGTATCCTAGAATACGCAAGTGTTATTTGGTCGCCGTGTTATACTGTTCACTCAGAGAACATAGAAAGCGTCCAAAGAAAATGTCTCAGAATACTTAGCTACACATGCGGTTTTGGTCGATCGCTCGCGAGTTATCGTGAAAGGTTGGTTAAATTTAAAGTGTCCCCCCTGTATGTTCGCCGAAAAGAGCACGATTTAATATTCTTACACAAATTGTTACACGGCTCATTAGATTCACCTTACCTACTAAGTTTACTAAATTTCAATACTAAACGTAATTACCGTATCCCCGATAAAACATTTCATCTCCATGTATGCAAAAATAATACCTCTTTCTATAATCCAGTTACAAGAATGTGTCGCCTTTACAACGAGTTATCCATGAAATCTAACCACTTCGATGTATTTAACAGCAGACGAATTTCTTTTAAAAATACTGCCAGACAGATCCTTCATCGGGCCTACATCACTTCGTAGTACAACATTTTATGAGTTTCTTTTAATATTACTATACTCTACTTATTTGCTTTCTAGCTCTTATTGTGTCACAAAATTAACCTACTTACCTTAATGTGTTAACATATTTAGGATTACAGTCTAGTTTATATTCCTTTGCACTATCTTACTGACTTTAGTCTTCGATTGTATTCTGTTTTGTTGACCAAATAAAATAAATAAATAAAAATATAATACAATAATATAATTTATTTATTGGTCGTTAGGCACAACATGCTATGCTTTAACATTTTATTTAATATAAATCATTAAAAAGGTAATTTAAAAGTAAGAACCCTTAAAAAGAAAAAAAATGCACGGGAATAGCACGGACACACGTTATCATAGTTCTAATTGGCACAAAATATTCATTAATTAGACTCTTAAACCTTTATCGTGAATTAAAACAATTTATTCGCCATAATTATAATATAATAAGAATTTACTGCCTCGTTGGTCTAGTGGCAAAGCGCATCGCTTTGTGATCACAAGGTCCTGGGTTCAAATCCTAGGTCGGATAAGCGTAGTTTTTTTAACGAAAACTTCCCAGTACGAGTCCGGAGTCTGGAATTGTGTCCGGTATATGGCAATACGCTCGCCCCCGATTAGATGGGACCTAACATCGTCGGTGAAACGTAGGTGTACTCAGTACACATCTGCCACCCCCCTTGGGGAATATAGGTGTGACGGTGTGTGTAATAATAAGAATTTATTTCTCTTCACAAAGTTTGGTATTACGATATTTCTTGGCTGAAGCCTGCTTTTAAGCAAATCGTGCTTGAATTAGGAGACTATGCTCTTCTCTTTCATTATCTAACTCAGCTTACAATCATATGCAGAAATATCTAACCGTTTTTCGGATCAACTCCCAAAATCCAGTGAGTTGAGGGCACGATGTATAAAGTAGAAGTGCTCCATGGTTGAGGGTCTATGTGCAGAATAATTTGAAGAGTACCTTATTACTTTAGTCGCGAATATTACAAAGAGCCATGCTTTATCTAAGTGCAAAAATTTTATTTTGTCATACATTCCATAAGCTGGGATGGCAGAGTTTGTCGACAATGTAACAGGATGTAAGCCTACTGCTATTCTACCGAGCATAAAGATTCCGGTTTACCTATATCTGAGTATGTTTTCAATAGAAAACCCCCAATAACACTCTGTTTAACCCTGTATTCAAGAGCAGGACTACGTGATTGCCCCCTACATTATATGTGTTTAGGCCAACGAGGAAGTTCGGCAATGAGCATTTCTCACGAATATCGCCTCATCTAAACAGGGATTTAGAGCAACGTTAAAAGCCTATATTTAAAGTCAGTAGTCTCTTTTCTAAAACGACAGCTATTATATTATTTTCAAATGAATTATACGTGGCTTATCATGAACTGATTGGCATTAGCTTAAAGCTATCGACTTGATATGCCATCCTTTTCAAACGACTAATCAGTCAGTCTATACGTACTAAGCCCTCAGTTCTATTATTGTTAAACGATTTGAGCCCAATTATGCGGGCAGGCTCACCGGACCCTTAATTTCTGCAGTACATTAACGGGCAGTACAAGCTTGTTATAACCGGAAGGGTAGGCGGAGATTAAAATAATACGACTTCGATAACAATACTTAGAGACGCTGGTAGCCCTGCTGATCGCGGTATTCTTAGCAGTCAAGGTTAAGCAATTTTAACTCCGGTCAGACTGAGATGGATCACCCAGTTTTTGGAATTTCTATTTTCGAACGTCTTCGTACTTTGCCGTACGTACGTACGTATTTTAACGTACCTGGGCCTTTATTCGCTATGCCACATGAGATTCCCCGCAAGTAACGTGTGACGTCATAACAAGCAGTAAACATAAACAAGCTTCATTGACGAGCCTTCGCGTGGAATTACAAAATGGTATTCGGTATGCCGTAAGGAATGTTGTCTACGGCAATTTTATTTTTAATTTGAGATCTCGCTGGATTCGTTCATAATCTTACATCTGTTAATTTCGGTAAAAAATCGGTTTTTCGAATATCGTTTAAACTTATTCAATTTCGGTAAAAATATATTTATATGTGCTGATAACATGGTTTTAAGTATGTGTCTATTGAAAACTAAGTAAATAAGTAGGGCCAGATATAAAAAAGGCAACTTTAATTAACATTAAACAAAGATCCAAGGTTTAGAACGTACGAATGTCAAATACAATAACCTATACCCACACCTAAACGAACAAAGACTTGTCCCACACATATATATATAGTCTGTTTTTTTTAAGTGGTCAATTTGACATAAAAATATTGTGTGATAACTTAAGGCAATACAATTGGTTCAAAATTAGTTTATTTTATTCATTCATTAATTCCCCAATCCTTGCTCTTCGTCCGAACCGACCACTTTAGTGTCTTTAGTTGTCACACCATGTTTTTTTCATAAAATTGGCCACTTAAGAAAAACCAGACTAAACTTAGCACCATTCCGATCTCAGCCTTGAACCTATTCGCACCTATATTGAAGCCCTTTTTAGCTGCTGCCGCCGACGCACTTGACTCGCCTCCTATCAGTCGTTATTGCTGCCCGCGCCTTATTTTCAGCAACCCTTGCAATGCCCTTACTTCCCTCCTATCAGATACCGATATCACACACAGGATTAGACACCGACCTCGCCGGCGGCGTGGAAGAATCCCTTGTCCGCTGGCCAGTGCATCTCTGCGCTGGCCAGCGGACAAGTTTCTTTCATGTTCACCACGGCGAGACACCTAATGTATGCCTTCCCCCATAGCAACAGCCCAAGTCGAGGCCGGTCCTCCCTTAACCTAGTTGCCCCTATGCCCTTCTGCCCCCCACTCCGGGAATATCGGCGTGACGGTGTTTATTTTTTATTTTAAAGTTTGTTTTGCAAATATACATACAGTGAATTAAAAGATATACTTTTTTATTTAGTTTATTTATTATGTATCTTTATCTTTACTAGCTATCTATCTACACAGATACATAGATACATACATATAATATGTATCTATCTAAATTAAGGAATTAATAAAGAGAATAAAAAATAAAATAATAAAAACATCATCAAGCCAGATCCCCTGCGGGGCAGGTATGTATATAAATGAAACAAAAGTAATTGGTAAATCAATAAGTTTTATTTATGAATAACAAATCAATAATCACATGCAAGTCATTTGGTATAGTTAAATGGAAACTTGTAAGTCCTCATCAGAACAACAACACATACCATCTTTGTAACCTATGACCACAATAAATGCTATTTTATTTGATTTCAACAACAAACATTCAAAATTATAGTTTGGTATACCACACAGTAATGGTTCCACTTTGCTACCTAGGTTACCACACCATAATTATGCAGCTATAATTGAAAAACAAATTGAAATAAAAACATTTTTCTTTCATTCATTAGTATAAAAATTCCCATCACACATGACATCACCGCACATCTTCCTCTACAAGAATGGGTCAACTTGGGTGTTCTAATTTTCTCAACCATCAGCAATTCTGTAAAAGAAGTTTCATATGAAAGATATGATTTTAGATGCAAAATTAGTGCTTCATAATATATGCAACACATTATTTGATGGACAATTAAGACTCATTGTAAGAATAGAAAATGCATTATAATAACCCTACATTCTACTTGTAATGAAAATTGATAATGAAAAATAGCCTATTGTTATTTTAGGTCAACATCATCCACCTATGCCCTATAATTAAATCAATGATACAAATATTTAAATTACCACAAAATCAATAAGGTAGCACACCACAAATTATTTGTCTTTATAAAATAACAAAAGTCACATTTGTTTTAGTAGATACGTACCTGTTTTTTATGATCACAGTTTTAAATGGGCCTCCTAACGCATTTAATTGGTAGGTTAGGTCTTTCCACATTTCTCGATGACCTTCCTTGAGGAGAACAATTTATGTACCCAGATTCCACCTGTGGGTGGGTAAATATGCTAATTGGGCTGTAGAAGCTTTCGTCTGGTTCATTGTAACTACAAACTAAAACAAAACACCATATTTTTAAGATAAATGTGTACACTATTGTTGAAATTGAGAAGTTCACTTTAATAGATGAGCCACCACAATTTTCCAATGTCACTGGTTATGAGTAATAATTTATTACTACGACGACGACGCGATGATCATAATATATCATTTAAATTGCAATAAAACTATTTACAAATGTTTGTTTACATTGAATTACCTTGGCCTTTATTCGCTATGCCACATGAGATTCCCCGCAAGTAACGTGTGACGTCATAACAAGCAGTAAACGTAAACACGCTTCCTTGACGAGCCTTCGCGTGGAATTACAAAATGGTATTCGGTATGCCGTAAGGAATGTTGTCTACGGCAATTTTATTTTTAATTTGAGATTTCGCTGGATTCGTTCATAATCTTACATCTGTTAATTTCGGTAAAGTATCGGTTTTTCGAATATTCGTTTCAACTTATTCAATTTCGGTAAAAATATATTTATATGTGCTGATAACATGGTTTTAAGTATGTGTCTATTGAAAACTAAGTAAATAAGTAGGACCAGATATAAAAAAGGCAACTTTAATTAACATTAAAAAAAGATCCAAGTTTTAGAACGTACGAATGTCAAAAACAATAACCTATACCCAGGGGTTTTTGGCGGGAAGTCGAAGAGTGATGTTGTCAATTTGTTTTTATTTCTAAAACTTGTGTTATTTCGACTAATAATGTGTAATGTTGGTGGAATATTAACCATTATGTGTTCTTATATGTGCATGAGCGAAGGTAATTGTAACAAGGTGATAAAACGTGCCTTTTCGACTTCCCTCAAAACGGCCGTTGCAATTGGTATGTAAAGTATCCACCGCTTTACTATCCAGGGTGGGGTACTTCATTAATTTCATTATCATCGTTGTCATCAAATTCATCGGGGTGTCAAATTAATTTAAACAAACACGATTATATATCTCACTGGAAACTGGCAAAATACACTTATAATTAGTGTGAAGCCATTACTTAAAGAAGAAGAAGAAGAAGAAGAACCTATACCCACACCTAAACAAACAAAGACTTGTCCCACACATATATATAGTCTGTTTTTTTTAAGTGGTCAATTTTACATACAAATATTGTGTGATAACTTAAGGCAATGCGCCTTCCGTTATCGCGTCGAAATGACGCGCTCCACTTCCCACTCCATCAGTGCTGGAGTCCCACAGGGCTCAGTTCTCTCTCCGCTCCTGTTTAGCCTTTACACGAACGACATTCCTCGTTCGAGTAAGGCGCATCTAGCCCTATTCGCGGATGATACCGCTCTCTACGTCTCGCATAGGAATAAGGGTTTCATTACCAGACACCTTCAGGCATCCGCCAATTCCCTAGGGAATTGGTTCAGGAAGTGGCGTATTGAGGTGAACCCGGACAAGAGCGCTGCGGTGTTCTTCTCCAGAGGTGCCACCCCGCGCCACTCCCTGCGCCGCCCTAGAAGTAATCTCGGCCAAGTGACCATGTTCGACCGACCCATTCCCTGGGTCAAAGAGGTCAAATATCTAGGGGTCACCCTAAACAGTACCATGTCCTTCGGCCCGCACATCAAGCGGGTCCGTCACCGAGCATCATTTGTGCTCGGTCGTCTCCATTCGTTAATCTGCAAGCGGAGTAAAATGTCCCTTAGAAATAAGGTGACACTTTACAAAACTTGCGTTCGACCCATCATGACTTATGCGTGTGTTGTGTTCGGGCATTCGGCCCCCTCTCACATCGATAAACTCCAAGTGGTTCAAAACCGCTTCCTCCGTAAAGCCGTAGGAGCCCCCTGGTTCGTACGGAACGTCGACCTCCACTCCGATCTAGGTCTCGAACCTATTCGCGCCTTTATTAAAAAGGCGTCAACACGTCACTTCGCGAACGCATCTACCCATGCGAATCCGTTAATCGTAGCCACCGCCGACTACGATCTCCCCCCCGACCCCTGCCGCCACCGCCGGCCGCGACATGTTCTCACCGACCCCCCCGATGCTTTGTCATCCCTTCTTTCCGCTCAGAATACGGGCGACGACGACGACGTAGTAGTAGTAGATCCCCTCCCATAGCCGGCGGTTGACCGGTGCACTTAGTAGTGCACCCGTCCCCCTACAGCGACTGTCCCAACCGAGGGCGCCTCGAAGAGGCGAGTATGTCGCCTCTTGCCCTTCTGGCTGGCTGGAGCGTAGTGGTTGCACGCTCGCCTTTAAGTCCGGTGAAGCTGTAAAGGCCTCGCGGCCAACAGCGTACATCATTCACACACACAACTTAAGGCAATGACCGGTGCACTTAGTAGTGCACCCATCCCCCTACAGCGACTGTCCCAACCGAGGGCACCTCTTCGAGGCGCCCTCGAGTATGTCGCCTCTTGCCCTTCTGGCTGGCTAGAGCGTAGTGGTTGCACGCTCGCCTTTAAGTCCGGTGAAGCTGTAAAGGCCTCGCGGCCAACAGCGTACATCATTCACACACACACACACACACACACACAATTGGTTCAAAATTAGTTTATTTTATTCATTCATTAATTCCCCAATCCTTGCTCTTCGTCCGAACCGACCACTTTAGTTGAAACACCATGTTTTTTCATAAAATTGGCCACTTAAGAAAAACCAGACTAAACCTAGCACCATTCCGATCTCAGCCTTGAACCTATTCGCACCTATATAAAAGCCCTTTTTAGCTGCTGCCGCCTACGCACTTGACTCGCCTCCTATCAGCCGTTATTGCTGCCCGCGCCATATTTTCAGCAACCCTTACAATGCCCTTACTTCCCTCCTATCAGATACCGATATCACACACAGGATTAGACACCGACCTCGCCGGCGACGTGGAAGAATCCCTTGTCCGCTGGCCAGTGCATCTCTGCACTGGCCAGCGGACAAGGGATTTTCTTTCATGTTCACCACGGCGAGACACCTAATGTATGCCTTCCCCCATAGCAACAGCCCAAGTCGAGGCCGGTCCTCCCTGAAGCTAGTTGCCCCTATGTCCTTCTGCCCCCCACTCCGGGAATACCGGCGTGACGGTGTTTATTTTTTATTTTAAAGTTTATTTTGCAAATATACATACAGTGAATTAAAAGGTATACTTTTTTATTTAGTTTATTTACTATGTATCTTTATCTTTACTAGCTATCTATGTACACAGATACATAGATAGATACATATTCTAAGTATCTATCTAAATTAAAGAATTAATAAAGAAAATAAAAAATTAAATAATAAAAACATCATCAAGCCAGATCCCCTGCGGGGCAGGTATGTATATAAATGAAACAAAAGTAATTGGTAAATCAACAAGTTTTATTTATGAATAACAAATCAATAATCACATGCAAGTCATTTGGCATTGTTAAATGGAAACTTGTAAGTCCTCATTAGAACAACAACACATACCCTCTTTGTAACCTATGACCACAATAAATGCTATTTTATTTGATTTGAACAACAAACATTCAAAATTATACAATTTGGTATACCACACAGTAATGGTTCCACTTTGCTACCTAGGTTACCACACCATAATTATGCAGCTATAATTGAAAAACAAATTGAAATAAAAACATTTTTCTTTCATTCATTAGTATAAAAATTCCCACCACAGATGACATCACCGCACATCTTCCTCTACAAGAATGGGTCAACTTTGGTGTTCTAATTTTCTCAACCATCAGCAATTCTGTAAAAGAAGTTTCATATGAAAGATATGATTTTAGATGCAAAATTAGTGCTTCATAATATATGCAACACATTATTTGATGAACAATTAAGACTCACTAATAGAAAATGCATTATAATAACCCTACATTCTACTTGTAATGAAAATTGATAATGAAAAATAGCCTATTATGTTATTTTAGGTCAACATCATCCACCTATGCCCTATAATTAAATCAATGATACAAATATTTAAATTACCACAAAATCAATAATGTAGCACACCACAAATTATTTGTCTTTATAAAATAACAAAAGTCACATTTATTTTAGTAGATACGTACTTGTTTTTTATGATCACAGTTTTAAATGGGCCTCCTAACGCATTTAATTGGTAGGTTAGGTCTTTCCACATTTCTCGATGACCTTCCTTGAGGAGAACAATTGATGTACCCAGATTCCACCTGTGGGTGGGTAAATATGCTAATTGGGCTGTAGAAGCTTTCGTCTGGTTCATTGTAACTACAAACTAAAACAAAACACCATATTTTTAAGATAAATGTGTACACTATTGTTGAAATTGAGAAGTTCACTTTAATAGATGAGCCACCACAATTTTCCAATGTCACTGGTTATGAGTAATAATTTATTACTACGACGACGACGCGATGATCATAATATATCATTTAAATTGCAATAAAACTATTTAAAAATGTTTGTTTACATTGAATTACCTTAGCAAGTTTTTAACATGTTTTCAATAACACGCAAGCGCGGAGCGTGTTATTTTGACAGTTCGAAACATGGCGTGTGACGAGCCTTGTCATGTTTTCTAATCTGACAGTGGCATACAGAATTCCATTCCACGCCAATAACACGTATGTTTGATAACACGTCTTGTTTCGTGTTTAAATTGTCATAGCGAATAAGGGCCCTGCACGTTTAGCCGTTCGTGCCGATAACGCTTTATGTGGCAATCGTTGAGTCCAGTTAGAAGTTATCTTGCACATGGTGGCTTCTAACGTTTTTTATTTGCCCCGTTAGCAAGAAAAATACACCTCAAAATATTAATAAAATCATAAAAATCCATACCTTTGGATCATTAAGATATGTAAATCCAAAATGATATCATCAACAAAGATATCATTGCTTTTAAATATTCTTCACGTGCACCCATTTTAATTCAATAAACCTTTCTAATTCGTCATAGCTACCGAAAGATAATCTTTATACTTACTCGCTGATTAAAATTCAGTTTATTCGTTCTTGCAACCCATTTCCTCCGTTCAAATATGATAATTCGGGCCCAAATGTATTCATGCTAAGCCAACTTTTGTGTTATAAATGAGACGAAGCCGGCGTGAGCGACGTATACGTAATGAGCGTGGAAATGTATAATGTATATACCCGTAATCTAGGACTTAAGGTGTTGTACATAGTGCCCCTAAACATTCGCAGGACGATAAGGCAATATAGCATTACACGCTTTATCTTCTTGTATTGAAAGATGTTCACTGCACGACAAAGACCTCCGCAAAAGATCACCAGAATAAACGACTTTGTGCTGTGCAGTTTTTAACCACAACCTTCATCAGGCCATTGGTCGATGAACTCATGACCTGGTGAAGGTCACGGGTAAAAGTCGTGTCCTGTTAACCTGTGGACTAGGCCTGTGCTATGTTAGAAGACATGAGAGGAATAGACCTCCTACAAGATCTTGTAGAGGATCTTTTCACTACACATTTCCTGGTACGTTTTCTCCACTCGACAACCTTTCTATGAGAGATGTGTCATTCCATGTAGGAAATCTTACAAATTTGCGCGTCGTTTTTACTATCACAGTCGAAAAGCACCGCAGCTACTTGCATCGTGTACAACCGCCATTAAAGATGCCGTGACTCCGACTTTAATGTCGATGACACTTAATAGAACTAATTTAAGTTTAGTAAAGTCTTGTGACAACAGCGAACGGAGCTCCGCAGTAAAAGGAAAGCCTTGTTTAGCTAGGAGCCACAAGATAAAAAGTTATCTTGAGAAGTCGGCAGCCGCAACAAACTTAGCAACTCTCTTCAGGTAGGATAAGGGAAACTCGATTAAGGCGAAAGAAAAAGTAATTCGGCTCGTGGAGGGAACAGTTCTTGGTGTATAAGTTTAATTAAGCATCGGAAGTGCGATGGATCGATGGTACTTTGCCATCTTTGATTGGTAACATTTGACATCAGTGCAGCAATCATTTTTGGGATATAAAAGGGTTCCTGATCCTTTTGGAATAACATTCGTATATACATAAGAAATAAGCTTGTACTGATCCTACTGTACGACAAAAACTTTTATCGCAAATCGGAATGGTACTTAACTATATGGACACAGTCTAAATTGTTGGATGCTGGTTTGTGGCCACGTGTTGTTGGATCTAATCATGCGGCGTATCGGTAAGACTTCAACTCTTCAACTCTGCTTAACGATTACATCATTAAGTGATAGCCAGTAGGTACCAACAGTTTAATGTGCTTCTAAGGCATGGACACTCTCAAAAATGGATATGCCACCAACGGTTACCCAAAAACAAGTTGTAAAATTAAGATTCCAGATGCAATCCATATGTCGATTTACGTAGCACATTTGTGGCGTGCGTGGGAATTTTGTATCTCTTCCTCACAAATTAACCGTAAATTTTATCCTTAACCATTATTTTTGAGATCAAAACTAACTATCTTGAAAACATTCAAACCCTTCCAAATTTTGAAGGGGTTGCATAACAAGACTGCGGCACAAAGATGTCCAGTTCTCGCAGCATCCGAGGGTGCTCGACTATCTTGCTTGTTTCTTATTCGCCAAAGTGCCAGAGGAAACAAAAAGGTTGGCCGGTTGCTTATTTCAAACTGTCTTGTTAATGGAGAAACTATGAGTTTTATGAGCACATCAGAAATTCCGGTTAAAGTTGCAGGTACGCAAGTTATATTGTTGCGAATGTTCCTGTTTCTGTTTGCGCCATTTTTTGTTCTTTAATTTTGTATCCTCAAAAAGATACAATAAAAACATACTAACCTTATTCCTGGTGTAGTCTTTGTCCATTAAGACCTAATTATGTAAATCGTGCAAAATTAGGTCTTAATGGAAGTGCGTACACCCGCATACTTTAGATCAAAAGGCGGCGTCTAAGGCGCAAGTACCTACTCGACATCTTTTGCTGTAACGATCGCTCGAACTTTAAGTCCACGCGATGCTTGTGCCTAATACATCGCCAAAGGGGGTAATTCGCGCGTAATTCGCTATTTCTTGACAAGGTTTACATATACCCTATTGACGGGGCAGAATGCAGATAAGTCGACATAAAACTGGGTACTGCAAGTTAGCTTGCACTGTTTACTTACTTGATAACCAAACTTTTTACCCACAACTAGTTATAGATCAGTCCCTTGTCGAAAAGCAAAAGAGGTCGTCTACTGGATATTTTCCTAGTGGGATATACCGCGCAATAAGCGTGATTTTTTGTATCTGTGGGCAGGTTTTGACGCCGCGCTCTCGCTGACGTCACAGAAATAACAATAGGGATCCGCGAGGCCGTAATTTTCTTTTTTAGTATTCGTTTTTATCATACACTTTTGCCGCGATATTTCCACGTAGTTAAATTTTGTTCTGCCATTTTGTTCATAAATATTGCATTGTAAATTGTGAGAAGGCGAAAAACAGCCTTAATCTGATTTTCGTAATGCATAAATACGCTGCATCTGTAGCTTTCTACAGACAGACACTTTGAAACGACATGGGGGCAACAGAGAAATCGTGATTTTATATCTACGATGATTGTGATATCTGGAACAAGTAAGAAGTTTCTTTGCTTTTGCTTTTAATATGAAATTGGCTACATCAAATTAGGTACTCACCATGTATTCCCTCATTAAAAAGACATTTTTTTATTAGAATACTTAAAAGTAAGTATATTAATGTAGGTAATCCACATGCGGTCACCAGAGAGTTGATTTTATTCGTTTTTAGGACGTTTTGAATTGATTATTAATTTTTAAACCTAGTCCCACACTAGGAATTATTTCTGTGTCCTGGGTATGTTTCGAAATATAACATTAACGTACACAAACAACCATACAGAAAGAAATATTTGTGGGTTACACAAAGAACCCGGGCGGGGATCGAACCCGCGACTACTTGATCCAGTCGGTGGAGCGGCTTAAGCTCTTAACCACTAGACCGAGCCATCCGTTTCAATAAACGACGGTAAACTGACTAAAATGTGACAAATTCGCTAAGCATCTTGCTGGATCTTCTCGTTTCTAATACTGTAGAAAATGTAACAAAATGGATGGTTTATTTTTTTTTATTTCGTCACGCCTCTATTACCCAGGCGGGTGGCAAAGGTTCACTGGGCCACCTACTTTTCGCCGACGATCCCATGTAATAGGGGGCGAGCCTATTGCCATATAAAGGGCACAGTTTCAGACTCCCGAATCATACCGGGAATTTTTACTACATTTATCCGACCTAGGATTTGAAACCAGGACCTCATGATCGCAAAGCTAAGCGCATTGCCACTAGACAAACGAGGCAGTCTTCTTCTTATTTTTTATTTTATTTTATATTTTATTTAGTAGATCACCATTATTGTGTACCGCCGTCTGCCGTCATTATACCGCGTTACAAGGGCTTAGTAATTAATATAGCATAAAGCACTGTAGTAAGTGGACAGCTTTAAACAGCAGTTTGGGCTTATTTGTGAGTTCGGCTGACTCGACCCAACTTGCCCCGCCCGGCCAGGAAGCTTGTTAGCGCGACTTCTGCGGTTTTCAACCAGATAACATTGTGTTCAAGATTTAAACTATCTGCCAGAGCTTGTATCCGCTTTTGTGGACATGCGCTGCGTTAGTAGAATACTTGGTTTAGATAACAATGTGCTGAATGTTGATGGTTTAGCTGACTTGTACCGAATTAGTGAATTCAGTGCGTTGGAAAATGTTTGAACTTATATAAAAGCTGCAATAATTTGGAACAAATCCGCATAGTTGAAGTGATATATCGCTTGTCTCTACTCATTGGCGTTAATCAAATGTATAGCTATTCAAAGGTTCCGTCAAATTCAGATAGGTTACGATACAAACTGAGAAACAATGTTTTTTATCCCTACTGATAGTTTTGCATTCAGAGGTTCTGAATGCCTCTCCTCCGTTTTTAATGTACTGATACAGGTTCCAGTTATGTCTGTATTTCTTTAGCGAGGATTACAAAGGTATACTACACACACCCATATTTTACCGGAGAACTCCACAACAATTTTTGACCTAAGATAGAGACAGCGTTCAATGATTTAAGCTTTAATTAGACACTTTAAAATTTTATAACATTGTGTAGATTTATATAATTCACTATAAATCATTACTCAAACACAATTTAAATACCCTAGGTAAACAGAAGGTACACAGACGCAATAAAAGCTCCAACTTATTTTGTTTCGCGAACATTTTTATTTCTGTTCTAAAACGTATTCCAAACGAGTTTTGTACACTCGTAAAGTGTGAATATTCGAATCTGCGCCGAGCTAACGTGTATCTCCATAAAATGTAAAAATCTCGCACTTTATATTAAGTATCATCTAGACATATTTAATGTCCTGTTTCAGCTGCCGTTACTTGGTTTAGTGTATCGTCAAATCGCGAACTCGAATATTAATTACTGTTTTACTATCCCGTCTCTAAGAACCATTTTTGATTTTATTGTTTACGGTAAGTTGTGTAAATTAAAATAGAATCTAGGATCAAGTAGATTCGTCTTGGCTGTACACATGGTGGATTTTAGTCGTCCTGGAGCATAAACACAGATTATATATTCAATGTCTACTATTCACTGGCACTAAAAAAAATGAATAAAAGAACAATTCAATATGTAATATCACCTTAAGAACACTAATTTAGTACATTAAAACACACCTATACCAAATGCATAATGACATTGAGGGGCGGCGCAGCTCGTTATCTGGCCAGTAGTAATTTTTTTCCTAACCTCAATACCTTGGTAAGTATTACAGTTTTAAAATCTACTCAGACTTTTTTATGTCGCATTATTTACAGTCAGTTCCGTCACGATTAAATAGCTTTTTTGCGAGTGTTCCTTTATAGCCGTTGATAAGGAGATATTTTACGGGATTAACTAAAATTAAGATCTTCCGTGAGCTCGTTACCATGGAGTTGTAATAAAAATTGTGAAAAACGTCGCCACCGCCGGTGTAATTCTGATTAAGAAGAGTTCGTTATAAGTTCTTTAAATAGATTAATAGGTGGAAGTTGGGTGAAATTAAAAAGAAAAGGACCTTGAGTGGGTACTTGGATGAATAAATATTGCTGCCATGTAACTTAGCTAAGCTTAGTAAAAATAGATGAAATAGAAACGACCAAAAAATAGACCTGGGGTTAAATTAAGTAATAGACTAGGAAAAATTAAGAAAATGCCATTTTGGTTTTTCCCACTGTACCTACCGACTTGCTAGCGAAATCCGTTTTCCCTTTTTTATACTACAAACTATTAATCCTTATACAATATAAATGCTACAACCCAGTACAAATAAAATCCAAACTACAGTCCGATAAGAATCTTTTGGCCCGCGCCCAAAATCGGAACTAACTAAAATATCACTTCATGACAGTCGCAGAGTTGCCGTTTACTATTCTGGTTATTTTTTAATTAGTCAACACTACTTTCACGTCAACGCCCCCAATGTCATCTACGAGCCAATAGATCCTTGTCGGGGTATATACAGGGCGACAACGATCTTTTGATCCGTCGATGACATTGTCAGAGGGGCGTTAGTGTAAAATTAATTTTATAATTTACATTTTATTTTTTTTTCTACTACGAAATCGATACTTCAACAGGTGACTAATTAACAAAGATCTTTGGTAAACTTCATAGCAAATGGAAGGTCTGCAACTGTCATGGAGTAACATTTCTCTTGATGACAGCGTTAGTTCCGATTTTATACGCGGGCCAAAAAAATTCTTGTGGAAATGTTATCGTTAACCAATCACAGCTCTCACTTAAGAGAAAATTAACAACGCTCAATGCTACATTTCAAAAAGTAAGTGATTTTGCCATTTTTCAACTAATGATACCCATTAATAAAACCTGCGATCGCCAGCTTCAATGATCATAAATCTATACGTAAATGAGTATACAAGACATAAGAAGAATAAATCAGCGTTGATTTTTAATTGCATTTCTCTATCATGAAATCGACTGATCATCAAAATAAGATTTCCTAAATAGTGTTTGAAAGACTTCTTACCACCAATAGATATGCCTATGATTAAATAGTATTATGTGTGGTATACAAGAAGACCGACGTAAAACATATAAATAATCACTTTTATATTTTTTTGAAAATTTTACTGCCTCGTTGTTCTAGTGGCGTAGTCTTTGTGATCAGGAGGTCCTGGGTTCAAATCATAGGTCAGACAAATGTAGCTTTTTTAACGAAAAATTCCCAGTCTGAAGTCTGGAATTGGGCCCAGTATATGAAAATGAAAATGAAAATGAAAAATATTTAATCAACACAGCGCACATTTTAAAATCACAAAAAGTAGGACAGGTTGCGTAAAAATAAAATTAAAAATAAACAAATACAGAAAAAGACAAAAACAAAATAATATTAAGCTACAATAGGCTGCTGCTGCAGCATTAGCCTTGGTGTGAGCTGTGCCGAAAGGCAATTGGCTCAGCATGTGCTGGAGGGGAACAGAGTCTCCCCCAGCGCTGGTTTTCAGCCAAAGCCTGCTCATTTACTATTTATTGCAAGAAAATTTTTACACTCAATGGTGACGCAATCGCGTACGTTGCATAATACAGATATAACACATACGTACACCTGAATATGTATTATAAATGTGTAAATAAAGGGAAAAGGAAATTGTATACATATATTATGAGTGGAAAAATTTACATTTACTATAAAATAAAAAGGACTAAAATGGTACAATACATAGAACTCTGTGCCTGCGCAGGCAATATGAGGTATAATTATATATAATTGTTGTGTTGAGCGAGTGAGAATCGTTTTGATTGCACGAAACCGGTTCTCCGCGCGGCATTCCGGCGCATGAGTGTTGATTTCACTCCGCTCATAGGCAACTATGCAATATATAAAACCATTGTACTATTATGTGCTTAACGATAAAGTATTAGATTACACAAGGTTTGCAAACAAGTAAGGAAATAAGTGCCGAAAATAGTTGAGTCTTAACTAGTGATAAGTTTATTTATACGGACAAAGAAAATAATTATGAGTTATGGGTGAAGTGTATAAAATACCATGACGCCATTACTTGATGCGCATATGTCGCCGCTCCACCACCACTTTTGAATGGACTAATAAACCTAAGGAACCAAGAGGTTAGCACTACAGTCTATCTATCTACGACAGTAGTTTGTACAGTATCATTTAATAAAGTCGTTAAATTATGTAATTTCAAAATTGTGTTTTTTTTTCTAAAGTTATTTTATTTTCTCATGGTTACAGCTTTTACTCTGTCAGGTCTACAGCCCGTATATTGTATAATACACTGCAAATATGACAGTATATGGCAATAGGCTTGCCCCCTATTACATGGGACAAAACATCGTTGTCGAAAAGTAGGTGTACTCAGTACATCTCTGCCACCCCCGCTTGGCGAATATAGGCATGACGGTGTTTAAAACGAACTACATTGCTGAATGGTCAAAGTTCTAAAATAAAATATTCATTACGTATTGAGTTCTTAGATTTACGCGAATATTACACATGAAATAAAACTATTTTACGGATTTTATCGCGGTTTATTTTTTTTATCACCATCCAACACAGTTAGCTACCGTGGGTAAATCTTTGTTTCAGAGAGCACAAGGGATCTGTGACAAGAAACATCTGGCTGCCGAGCTTCAACATGTCAAGCAAGTCCTGCACGACAATAAGCTTCGAGTCCCACGCCAACGTCACAGTAACCGAGTGAAACCAGCCACAGTTGAGCGTCTCCCTGCTGTACTACCTTACATGAGAGGAGTCACGGACAAGATTGGCTACATCTTGAAGCGTGCTTCGATTAAAACATTTTATAAGCCGCCGAAGAAGATCAGTCATTTTTTACCATCTGTCAAGTGTCAGATCCCTCTACAAGATGCAGGAGTTTACAAGCTTGATTGTGAATGTGGTCTCTCTTATATAGGACAAACAAAAAGACCGGTAAAAACTCGGGTTAAAGAACACATAGCTGACCTAAAACACCGTCGCTCAAAGAAGTCTGCAGTCTGTGAACATGTCCTTGACCGCACCCGCCATAACATCAGATTTGATAGACCACAAATCCTCGTGAAAGAACACCGATTCCTACCAAGGATGGTTCGCGAGGCTATTGAAATTAAAAAACATCCTAATTTCAATAGAGAAGATGGCTGGGTGCTTCCATCGTCTTGGGATCCGGTAATTAATATAATCAAATCCAAAACCAAGCATAACACTGCAAGACCTCAAGACACCGTGAGCTCATTCTGCGTAGATCGGACCAACAACAACAAAAATAATTAAGAAGTTTGAGGGTACCCCGGAACAACTATGCCTATTGGACGTCTAACACCTCAGTCCCTCCCGTGACCATGGGTGCTGCAAAGCACTCGAAACGTCGGGAACTAAAAATAAAAAAAATAAACCGCGATAAAATCCGTAAAATAGTTTTATTTCATATTCATTACGTTTCATGCAATTAAAAAAGCAGTGAAAACTAAATTATGGATTTAAAATAAGCTGCACTTGGTGTTTGAAATGGAACTTGACGAAAGTTCAATTTTTAATTGGTTAGACGGATTCCTTTCCCGTATTAATTTGCCGGTTCAAATGGTGGAAATTTCCAGCCGGCGGATAAGAGCGAGACTTGCTGTATGGCTATTGCATTTTTACAAGCTTTTATTTTACTTGGAATGTTCGTATGTCTGTCTGTCTTTCCAGTTCAAATCTTGTGATCCCTTTTTTCAAGCACTTGCTCCGATGCTTATGTAACTTCGCTGACAATGCAATGATTTGATACCGTGGAAGCTGGTTTGATGATGGAGTCGGAAGGTGGCTATAGGAACATGTGAACTTTACGTAACCCTCTCGTGTATAGGGTTGTTAGATTGGTAGGTGACAAGTACTATGCAACCAGATAGTGTTCAGGGTCTGATAATGAAGCCGAAAGGTGGCCAATGGAACTACCCGACTACTCAACATAACCTTACCGTGTTTGGGTTGGTAGGATTTGTTTCGACGTGTAATTAAGACCCATATGGTGTCCAAAGTTTAATGATGGAACAGGAAAGAAGCCATAGGAATTCATCTCATTTTTGTTGTGTTTGTGTTGTAAAAGCTTGTTTTTAAAAAGAATTTTTAAATTAGAATTATCACTTGGTAAGACAGAGTTTGTTACCTTTATTATATAAATTTGCCAGTGGGAACTGTGGATATCGCCAGCTGGCGGAAAAGAGCAAGGCTTGTTGTATAGGTCGACGTAGGTCTATTCCGACTGCGTATTGTATATTCAATTGTGTATATTTTTGACCATATACCGGAATTAAGGCAGTTTTTTTTTCGTTAGCTGCCTCACTGTTTTAGTGATGTATAGTACGAGATTCTGCGGCTGGATTCTAGGTTGAACAAAGTGATTTTCCTATAAAATCTCAGGCGCTGTCTCGAGTTTAGAATTTTGCATGGTATAATGGGTATAGACTCGTCCCCTTTTACTAACAGTAGGTTGTTAAAGGTGATTAAATCCAGCAACCATTCACCACCACAAATAGCGGTAGTTCAAGCTATATACCTAATACTCGAAGGCCTTATCGGAAAAGGGCTTCTATAAGCTTGGTGTTTGCGGAAGCAAGACAACAAGCTTGTAGGAAAATAGGTGTGTGTGTTATGTCATGGATAATGACCACGCTCATGACTGAGGAGCCATCTACACCGGGCAAGTGGGCAAGCGTGCAGCCGCCAGCTTCCGGTCGGAACCTGTAGGGTGCAAACCTGTTAGACCTCTGTACTTTTCATCTACTCCGCAAGGGAGCTGGCGTGATGATATTAAAGTAGGTATTAAACGTAGTTCTACACTAACATTGCTTAAGTTTTCTTATCAAACACCCAGACTGAACAAACAGTTGTGGAGCAGACAACAATTTATCCCATACGATTGAACCTGCGACTATTCGCCCCTGTGAGTAGACCGGCCTATTTCATCATAAGGTAGAATACGATATAGTATCTTATCTATCTATATCAGCGCAGAGAGTACAGATATATCTATCAACATATATCATCACGATCGTCACTCTTTTGCAGATTTGGCAGAGAGTACAGAATTTCAATAGCTTCCTTCCTTGCAGACCTCTCTGGCTTCGTCTTTCTTATAACATTGTATACGTCACGAAAATCCAAATATAAAGGCAAATACACTCGCACAATTGACATCGGTTTAGGGAGCATAAAAAATATTACAATGCCTCGGGACATGCCTTTTCTATAAACACCTTTGATATCTGTTGACATGACAGCATGTCAATTCGAGGCATCTTGAATGACAGATGACAGATCCGTAACCGTAAAAGAACACCCTATACAAGGGGAGGATATATCTAATTTAAATAAAATAGCGTCTTAGTAGGTACCACGTGCCGGGAATCCGAAATTGATGTTTGCAAAATATGGGCAAAATACTTCTCATCTGAGAGCTTAGCAAGAACAGATTGACGTTAGAGTGACATTATCGGGGAAGCATTCTATTACGTTTATCTTAATGTAGTAAATTTGTAATGTGAGAAGGATGTCATTTCAACTCGATAGGGACACTCTAACGTCAGACTGTTCCTGCTAAGCCCTCGGTTATTCCTACAGAGAGTTCAATGGACGAAGAAGCTTCCTGCCCTTCCTCTTTATTACTTACAATGCAAGTGTTAGTTTCATTATGTCATGACAAAGTAACGTTACTGTTACACATATGTAGCGAAGTAATCACTTATTTTTTCGCGGATTTTCACGAAACTATTGGTTTCATTAAGCGATGGGAAGCATTTTCCTGGATTTTATGATCTATAACTGTGTTCTATATTTTATGCCTGCCTTCATTCCTCAAATTCTTAGTAGATAGTAGTAGAAACTACTATTACTAAGACAAGACACTTCTTATTATACTCGGACATATTTTCAAAAAAAAAATCCAGAACGAGCTTCAAATTAGGATAAATTTGGAGAAACTCAGTTAGCCATGTTAGCCCCAGATGCTGTTTTGTATAAAAAATGTACACGCTTGGAAGATACGCTGCGATCTTTGTACCACGATTGGTTCGGATCATCCTTATTAGACTGTCAAGATCTCAGAATAACGATTGCAGAATTAGCTAAAGGTACAAGCAACGTTCTCCATGTCCACTATATATTGCAGTAACTCATGTTCGCTTTAAGTGCCACAACGTGTTGCGTGTTGTTAACTGCATGAATTAACATACTGTTTATGTAATAAATTGAATCTAGATGATAATTACTAATCCCACTGTTATTATAACAACCTCGGGTTTTATTTTATACAGAGACCATACAATTTACTTCTACTCAAAACTGCACATAGCCACCTTTTGTAGTGTTCGTTATTTTTCTTTGTGTTTGTTCTCGCTCCACTGGTAACTCTACGGGTAACAAAGTTGGTTTTATTCTCTTTCTTGCATATCTAACTCACATTGCTGTAAAACAGCGTCGGGATAAGCAGTCATTCATTCATCATCAACTTTACACACTACATTAGTCCACGCAGTACTAAAGCATTTTGAAGTAATTTTCTCACATGTGTAGCAACAAGTTCCTGCGGTTTTCTTGTGTCTTAATCTCCTAAATAAGAATGTTATAGCATTTTCCCCTCTGTTTGACCGCTCACTAGTTATATATCTCTCTTTCTCTCTCTCTCAACTATAGCTTTTTATTTTTAGCCAATAAACGTCCACTGCAGGACAAATGTCTCTCCAAAGTATGCCACAACGACCGGCTCTATGCTGCAGACATCCACCTCTACCTGCGATAGTCACAAAACTTTAGCTATGCCAAAATACATAACTTATGTTCCGGCAACAGTAGCTCCAAGGTTTACTTACACGCAACTGCTTGTCGTCTGGCGTTTACCAAAGCGAGCATTGAACTTTGTCTATTAACTGCACGCCATTTCTCACATGCGTGGCGCAATCTTCACGCGGCTATACAACGTCGTGTTAAAATTTCGCCACATAGCCGACGCAGCGCGAAGGAACCGCGACGGTGGCGCGGCCTGGGGAGTTGTAATGTACTGAAATGTACGGGAGACGTCACACAGCGCAGCCTCGCTCGGCGCGACGGAAAATGTCCCAACCGAACGCAGCTGAGCGCTTCCGTCGTGCTCCCATCGCGATCCGTTGGCTGTTTGACCAGACCTTTATTATTAAGATTTTTATGGTATCATCCCCTCTATTTGATCTATCACTAGTAAATTTCTTGTACTCAATTATAAGTTTAACTATGCGAAAACACAACATATGTTCTGGCAACAGAAGCTACAAGGTTTACTTACACGCAACTATGTGTCAACTGGTGTTTACCGAAGGGAGCGTTTAAGCCGGGGGAAATCGCGCTTAATGTTGCAAGGGCGCAATATATGCCACTTTGTCTAATTACTCACTCGTGTATGCTTTCTTAAGCATTTTTAATGGACATGTAAAGGCCTCTTTATTGCTTGTCAACGCTTCGGATTATGTACATTATAATACTTTGATATGTGTTTTAAGCCTTTACAATATTTTTTATAAGTAAAATATTTGTCTGCTCTCAGAGAGAGAGAGAGAGGGAAGAGAGAGAAAGAGAGAGAACTAACTACGCAAACTAATGTGTTTGCAAATAAATGATTCTGATTCCGAAAAAAAGTAAAAATCCTGCAGTCGGAGGTGGGAAAATAATGTTATACCAAATTTATACACTGAACACTTCCGCGCAAAGGGAAGGTTAGTCTTATAAACGCACCACTTACGCACTTCTTCCCTTCCCACACTATCACTGCCCGGCGTTTCCTTTCCTTTTCGCTAACAGGCTTCGCTAATAATTTTAAAAAAAACAAGTGTTGCTAAAGAAATATTTTAAATACAAAAACAATGTAAGGGTGGTGCATCGGAAAATTCATAAGAAAGTTAGTACAAAAATTGCCTTGCAGATATTTTTATGAAAGCTATATCATTTCGACGAAAGGAATATCGAATGTCGGGAAATTTTGCAAACATAGGCGAAACACAAAGCGTTGCTTTAACAGTCGACACTGTCGCGGTACTGCTCATTGCTCTACGCAAGATATGGCGAAAGTGGCAGTGTATAAACGGGGTATGATATAAGGAGGCAAGCTTATTGCCATTATATTGGCCACTATTCCAGACTCCGGACTGCTATTCTGATAGAAAAAGCTTGCTACCGTTTTGCCCGACGTAGGATTTGAATCCGTCACCTTGTAATTATGACCGGCACCATGTTCCATTTGTATATCATAAAGTAGAAAGCAAAAAATCAGTAACTATAGAAAATTATACGGTTAGAACTTATTTAATATGCTTCATTCACAATTTTACGTTTACCATTGCAGGTAAAAGGAGTTTGTATAGTAGTACATTTTTTCACCTTTTCAAAATATTGTTGTTTTATAAAACAATAGTCTTTGTAACAGGTTTTTGATTGATCGAACAGTACAGTTCTAGGGAAGTGGGCGGTGCGCTACTATGCTTTAGTGGCAACCAATTAAACACGTAACACGACGCGATACGATAACTTTATGAAATGATCGTTTCAATCAATCAATGCACACGATTTCGGCAAAGGCATACGTGACAGCTTTAAATCGGAAGCCATCAACAAATCCAATCATTTGCGCAGGATGAATATTAAAGTGAGCAAAGGTGCGCGCAAACCCAGATGCACTCTCTCTTCCTTCTCTTTTTAGACAAATGAAATGGGTGTTCGATACAACTGAATAAAAGAAAGAAGAAAGAAAGAAAAGAAAAACTACATCGCCGAATCGCATTGGTTGCCTTCTTCACTGACATAGTCTTTGTGCGCTGAGCGGGAGGTTACCGCGTTCGATCTATCTTTAAAAACAAACACAGATTCCTCATCCGCGTTTTTGCCTACAAGCCGACGTGGTTACCGGGAACTTTTGGGGGCCACCGGTAAGAGCTCATGGAGCACCTGTGGACCCGTGTGCCCCACCGCCCTTGAGGGCCGGCTGGTGAGCCACGAAGGTATTACCACTAGAAGCCCCATAACACTCACTGGATAACACTGCACTACTTTATCGAAAAAGTATTATTTTTCAATGATCGTTTAATGATACTCCGATGACATACAGATATCATAACGCGATCATTTCACAAAGTTATCGTAACGAACCGCGTTTAGTCTCAAAGAATAAGGGCCCTGGGCTATTCGTGTTAGTTGAGGGGATTGTAATATTTGGGGTTGGCAATTGATCTGGGCGACCTTTGAAAATCATCTATCTCTCTCATCTATCTATATCATCACGCCAGATCCCTTACGGGGTAGGCAGAGAGTACAGAGTTCCAACAGGTTCTTTCCTTACTTACTTCTCTGGCTTCTTCTACTCTCATAGTTCGTCTCATACACGCTCGCAGGTTACGGAGAATCCTGACCTGTCCTTCAGATAAGACCCGGTCATGGTAACATAGTCTAGGTCTTCCCCGGTACCTACACATTCTTTGTATATGCCCGAACCAACGGAGATCGTTCATACCTATTCGCTTTCCTACTACGCTGTTACGAATACGGTCGGTCAGCTTCACTCCGCACAACTTCCGCAGAGCTCGCATTTCCACCGCATTTATCCTACTTTTATTCTCCTTCTTACATACCCAGCTCTCGCTGCCATATAACAGCGTTGGGACAAGCACTCCATTATGTATGGCCAGCTGCGCCTTTTGGCTTAAGTGCCGACTCCCAAGTAGCTTTCCCATCGCTCCATTCATTCTGTTCCCTGCACTCACTCTTCTCTCTATGTCAGCGGTGTATTTCCCATTCTTACTGAATGCGCATCCAAGATATACAAACTCATTCAATTTTTTTTTTTTTTTTCGGGTGGGAATGTCTAACGCATACCCCCCCCCCCCGGGCCGAGTGCACGGCCCGGGTGGTTATGTGGGGCTTGCACCCACTAAAACCCCCTGGCGTCCTACTGCCCTTTTGCCGGGCCACTGGAATCGTCACTGGCATGACCTCTGTGGCACCGGCGGGCTCGGTCCGCAGTTAGGCGCGGACCTCGACACGTGTCTCCCCCTACCACCTTTTGGAGGCTACGCGGACGCAGCGCTTTTCCGGCGCGGGCCTGCTTAGTGCTAGGGCGCCGGGGTGCCCTCCCCGACGCCTACAGGCCGAGATTATGGTGGGCGATGGTCGTTTCGGGCGTAGTCCCTGCGCCTTCGCCCAGCGCGCCGTCTGCGAGCAGGATTAGAGGACGTCTCCTCCCTCACCCGCTCTGCCTCCTCCTTCGCGGACATGACGGCCTCGCAGAAGGCCGCCATTGTCGCCCAGGCGCTCTCGCTCCCAACCATGGATGATATCACGGTCGGGAACGATAGCCCCTGTCCCCCTGCACCGAGCACTCCAGTGAGCCGGCGCCGCTCGGCATCCCATGCCGGGCTCACTAGCAACGTGTGCGCCACCGTGTATTCCGGGGCCGCACACTGGTGGCAGCACTCCGCCTCCTCACGACCAATCCACCACAGATACCGCCCGAAGCAACCATGCCCGGACAGTACCTACGTCAGATGGTACGTGAGGGCACCGTGTCGTCGCCCCAGCCACTCCCAAAAGACCGGCAGCAGTGCAGCGATGACGGCGTGACCGGCAGTGGGAATGGCGAGCTTGCACCGCCAGCTCTCCAGCGCAGCTCGGTGCAACTGTGGACACAGTCGCTCTCGGGGCGCCGAGATCCAGGATATTGTTAGGATCCCTACGCCAGGCATAAAGCTCAGAGAGCGCCTGGGCTTCCAGCTCCCACGGAGGCGTACCGGCAAGAAGTGTCGCCGCCTCAAAACTGATGGTGCCGTCAGGATCGTCCGAAGGTACCCCTCGGACGATCCTGACGGCTAGAATCCGCTGCGCGCGGTGTAGCGGCACCACGTTTCGGGCCGTCGGGGCGCCCGCCCAGATTGGGGACCCGTATAGGGCCTGGGACCGCACCACCCCCGCATATAGCCTCCTCGCCGAAGCCTCTGGCCCGCCCAAGTTTGGAAAGAGCCGCGACAGCGCTCCAGCCGTCGTCATTAATTTTGGCGCTAGGGTGGCGAAGTGGGCTCTAAACGAGCAGCGCCCGTCTAATATGAGGCCCAGGTAGCGTATTTGGGCCGAGATATCGATGCGCTGCCCCCCGACAGTGATGTGAGCGTCAGGGGGAGGCCGATTTCTGGGGCCATGGAAATACACGGCCTCCGTCTTGCTTAGGGCCACCTCCAGGCCAAGCCGCCTAATGCGCCCCACCACCTGGGCCACGCCAGCTGTAGCCAGCAGCGCCGCCTCCCTGTGACTCCGGGCCCTCGCGGTAACCAGGGTGTCGTCCGCGTAGACAAACTCATTCACTTGCTCCAGCACATCGTTTTCATGCAGTCGTCTTTCATAACCGTGACTAGTGATTGCAGATCAGTGGCTGTTGGCACTATCAAAACCGCGTCATCTGCATATGATAATGATTTACCTCAGATCACCCATTTTTAACCGACTTTAAAAAGGAGGGATTTACTTGAGAACGATTCGCACTGGGATGATATGCTCAAGGATTCCGTAATATCTTCATCGCCGCATCAAATTCGTACATTGTTTGCGATTATCATATCTACATGTTTCCCCTCGAATCCAAAAGATTTGTGGGTTAAGTATAGAGATGACATGTCTGAGGATATTTTGCATCGTGTGCGCCGTCAACCTTTGAATCCTACACTACAAATGACTGCAGATATTTACAATGAGACATTGAACATGATAGAAGATATGTGTTTATTGATGGCAAATAAAGTATTGTCGTATTTTGGAATGACAGCACCAAATCGTCATATGAACGATGCATTAAACCACGAGTTGCAAAGAGAACAACAGTACGACATTGAAGCATTGGCCGAAACAGTTTGTACAAATGTTCCACAATTAAATCAAAAGTAAAGAATTGCGTACAACACTTTGATAGAAGCTGTGAACAGCGGATCTGGTGAAATTTATTTCCTTGATGCTCCCGGAGGAACCGGAAAAACGTTCTTAATTTCATTGCTTTTGGCGAGGATCAGATCGTGAAATGATGTTGCTCTAGCGTTGGCTTCATCTGGAATAGCTGCGACACTGCTAGAGGGCGGGCGAACTGCACATTCTGCCTTGAAATTACCATTAAACATGCAAATCCCCGAAACACCAATTTGCAACATCGCCAAAAATAGCGCAATGGCCAAGATCCTACAGGTCTGCAAATTAATTGTTTGGCATGAATGCACAATGGCCCATAAGAGGTCACTGGAGGCACTGGACAGAACATTGAAAGATCTTCGTGACAACCAAAATATTTTTGGTGGGGCCATGATTCTGTTGTCAGGTGATTTTCGTCAGACTCTTCCAGTTATTCTCCGATCAACTGTTGCTGATGAACTAAACGCATGCCTAAAATCATCGAATTTGTGGCAGTATGTAAAGACACTCCAATTAACAACTAACATGCGAGTATTTTTGCAACAAGATGAAACTGCAAATGTGTTTGCAAAGCAGTTGTTAGACATTGGAAATAATAAAGTTGCAGTGGACACCTCGACCGGATTCATCACATTACCCACAGATTTCTGTCACATCACAGACTTAAAAGAGGAGCTTATTCAGCGTGTTTTCCCAGATATAGCGCAAAAGTTCAATAACCATAATTGGCTGGGTGAACGAGCAATATTGGCGGCGAAAAATAAAGATGTAGAGGATGTCAATGCGACCATTCAGAATTTTCTTCCAGGACAGTTGGTTTCCTTCAAATCAGTGGACACCGTTATGAACCAGGATGACGTAGTCAACTATCCCACGGAGTTTTTAAATTCACTGGAATTTTCTGGATTACCACCTCACAATTTGCAGTTAAAAGTAGAATCAGTTGTCATCATGCTGCGTAACATTAATCAACCTTGACTGTGCAATGGAACAAGACTGGCTGTGAAAAAGCTGATGAATAATGCCATTGAGGCAACAATCATAAAAGGAAAATAAAAAGGAGAGGATGTCTTGATCCCACGGATACCGATGATTCCAACGGATTTACCATTCGATTTTAAACGCTTACAATTTCCAGTACGTCTGGCCTTTGCGATGACCATAAATAAATCGCAAGGACAGTCGTTAGAAGTTTGCGGAATCAACTTGGAGTTTCCCTGTTTAGCGCATGGACAATTATACGTCGCGTGTTCGTGCGTCGGAAAACCGTCTTCTGTGTTTATTTACGCACCACAAAACAATACAAAAAATATAGTTTATGAGAAAGCTTTAAATTAATTAACAGACTGTATCATAACAGTGTGTGTTTGTCAATATCAAATTTAAACCTTATAAATAGCCAGTATTTCAGGAAAACTCTGTTTTGTAAGTAAGCAACATGATGTGTCGAAAATAATAATAAAACTTCATGCTTCATTCAAAAAATGCTTTCTTATTAAATACGGATTCGTTTTGTTTATTTTAAGATTATTTTATACAAAACTTTAGATCTTTTATTTATCGATTGAGGCAGTACGACGTCTGCCGGGTCAGCTAGTCTTTATATAAATTAATAGGCTAAGTTGTTATATTTAGTATAAATATATCTGTATTAAGATTTATAAGGCGATGTGGTCACTAAGCAACAAAGCCTTTCAAATAAATTTAAAAAAAGTTTGTGGCCTACTGTTGAAACTTATCTAACCGCCCATACATAAGTCATCCAATGGGTGGATCCTGGCTTACAGGAGCAACAATGGTAGAAATGCGTGGCGGGATTCATCCCAAAAAAAAATTCATCTAGCTCTGATTAACGATTATCACATTAAGGAGCACCCGGGTCGTTGATCCCGAAGCTGTTGAACTTAACGTCTTTTCCGGAGAGACACTCGAAAACTGGATTACCACAAACGGTCAACCGGCTGAGTGGAACGTTGCTTAACTTTACCACAGGGCTACTACCGCTAAATAAAACTATTCAAGATAAAAACTCACAAGCTGAGTTTTTCGCCAAATCTCGCCACTAGATCCAATCCGGTTGTAGATGTAACAGACACACAGAACACAACGGAGATATCTTGCTTAGGTGACAGTTCCTATGGCCTCCTTCTAGCTCCATCATGAGACTCTGAACACCATCTAGGTCTATAGCACTTGTCAATTCAAATCCAACTAACCCAAATACAATGGAGTTGTGTTGAGTAGTTCCGTTGACCGCCTTCCGGCTCCATTATCGGACTTTGAATACCATCTGATTCAATACCAATCCAACGAGCCTATACACGATGGGGTAAAGTTGTGTAATTGACATGTTTCTAGGGCCACCTTCCGATTGTATCATCAGACTAGCTCCGTGGTACCGTAGAATTGCATTGCCACGTCGTATCGTATACCAAAATTCAGCTCAATTGGATACCCAAATGTGCTTAAAAAACGGTTGAAAAAGCTTGATGAGGAAAGACATACCAACAGAGCAAGTTAAATAAAAGCTTGTTAAAAATCATTTACAAACGTATAATTTTATGTTCAAATTGTTAAATGAATCAATTTAATGATGATGATGAAATGAATCAGTTTTAAGACATAACAAGGACAATTAGCGTATAATCAAGGGTGATGTTCTAACAAAAGCCTTTTGTATCTTGGGATAAGCCGTCAAGCATTCTGTTCGGTACACTGTGCAACCGAACACCGCGTCAGCATTTTACGCGATTGAGCAGCATGCGTGCCGTTCGATCGGTGCAGTTTAAGCCAGGCTGTCGGACGCGTCGCTGTATCATATCAATTTTGTATCAGTTTAGCATTCGTAAATCATATCATTCACGATCATTATATCATAGAGCTATCGAAGGAAATATACAGTGTTTATCAAACTTATCTGAGTGTTTATCTAACTATCATTTATCAGTCACTGAGCGGCACCCCCTACATACTGGTCCTTCGAGCGCGCTATTGATCCACGTCGCCTCTGGATCTCGTACAGGACGCAGTTTGGGTAGATCAGTGGCTAACGGGAGTGCTATAAACTCGGTGACATTATCAATTATCAGTGAACATTATCAGAACAATTATCAGTGAACTTTATCAGGGAATTTATCAATATACTTTATCAGTGGAGTTATTAGTGTACTTTATCAGATGATTTATCAGTGAATTTTATCTGAAGATTTATCACAGAGTGTATCAGTGAACTTGTGATTGGAGTACCAGTAAGATTGAGAGTATCATCGATCATCAGCAAGCAGCGAGTATCAATCAGTAAGCAGCAATATCAAGTAAGGTGTTTCAATTTTTATCTATATCATAAGTCAGTATCAGAAGCAGAAGCAACATGGAGTTCCTTTACGAATCTCAGTTGGAACTATACATGGCGATGGACAAGCTATATAGTAATATGAAGAAGGATGGAAAAGAACGTAGGTCCACCCCCAGCTATTTTACACGTAAACTTGAAACGCTGGAATCGTATTGGCAGGAGATAAAAAGGAATCATAACAGGCTTTTATCATTGGGAAAGATGGAGGAACCGTATTTCAAAGAAAAATCGTATGAACAGGCGGAAATGTTATATCAAGAAATCAGAAAATATATAAGCGAGGCGTCGGTAAAAGTATCAAGTGAAGCGGAGAGTCCATATCAGAAGAAAGGCGTTGCAAGTACTAGTAAACAATATCAGACTAAAACGCTATCAGTGCCAGAGCCAGGTCACACTTATCAAATACATGAGGAAGAAGTATCAGAAGAAGGACAAAGGGATATTTATCAAGAGAAAGTATCAAATATATCAGTAGAAGCATATCAGAAGCCGTCGGGGAACAGGAAGTCGCAGGGGTCTACAAGTAAATTAGATGACATGCTTTACTTGCAAACTGTTAATTTTAAGGCTTTGATGCGCACAGTTAACAGTGTAAATGTCGAAAATATATCAGAGAAATGGGAATTTGAAGATGCGCTTTCTCGACTGAATAACAGGTGGTCAATTATTGATACACAGCATTGGCTAATTATAGCTGAAATGGGCGAGGAAAATGAAGAGTATGAAAATAATTTCACTTATCATGAAAATATCTATACCCGATTGAAGAAATCGATCAATAGCAAACTTTGGTCTGTATCACACCGAGAAAAATCTACGCCCAAAATCGAAGTCCCCATTTTCACAGGAAATTATCATCAATGGGTGTCTTTTAAAGATTTATTCCAGGAAGCTATCCATCTCAATCCCAGTTTATCAAAGGCACAAAAAATGCAATTCCTGAAGAATAAAATCAAAGGTGACGCTGAAAGGCTTATCCAGCATCTTCCTATCAGTACAGAAAATTATGACACTTGTTGGGATATTTTAAATCATAGATATGAGAACAAGAAACTTATTTTTACTTCTCATCTTAATATCCTTCTGGGTCTTGCAACTATCCAACATCAGTCGTTGGTACATATCAGGAAATTGCATGACGTCACGCTCGAGACCTTAAATGCGATCAAAAACCTTGGGGTAGATATCAGAACATGGGATCCCATCATAGTGCATCTACTATCACAGAAGTTAGACGGCGAGTCGTACTCAGAATATATAGAATCATTAAAGAATCCTCGTGAGTTACCAAACTTAAAAGAATTTTTAGACTACTTGGAAACTAAATTTACAGCATTAGAACAAGGTCGCAGACCGTTTAGCAGCATAAATCAAAAATCCAATCACTATCAAGGCAATAATCAAGGGACTCAAGGCAATCTTAGGAGAAACGTGAACAATCAATATAATCATTACACTCAAAATCATAACATAAATAGCCCACCAAGACCGTTTATAAGATCATCTCATGTAACATCAACAGGAAATAAGTGTCCATTATGTAACCTGGAACACGGATTATATTTTTGCAAAAAATTTATAAGTTTGTCGAGCGAAGCAAAACTAAAAATGATTACGAAATTCAATATTTGCCAAAATTGTTTATACCCGCACTATGGAAAACCATGTATTTCCCAAAAAAGATGTCGCAATTGTACCGGTAATCATAACACTTTGATACATGATGCTTGCACAAACACAAATACAAACCTGATGCCGACATCCGGTCCCAATATAGAAAAACGTACGTGTCACAGAAATAATCAGAATGTCACACATGTATCGCAAAAAGAATCGGCTGAAATTTTATTATCAACAGCCATTATCAAGATCAAATCCTATGATGGAACATTTGTGAGGATGAGAGCCTTGATTGATCAGGGCTCCCAAATTTCTCTTATCACGGAACATGGTGCACAAACGTTAGGGTTAAAGAGACGTCATTGCAAGGGTATAATCTTTGGAGTAGGAGAAAAAGAAAGTAATTGTAAAGGGGTCCTAAATATTGAGTGCCAATCAATATACAATGAGTTTTCTTTTAATGCTGAAGTATATATCATGAATAATTTAATTAAAAAACTGCCAAATGCCTCATTTAAGAAACCGTCTTGGGAGTATCTCCAGAACATCAATTTAGCAGACCCCGAATATAATATAAGCAGACCTGTAGACATATTGTTCGGAGCAGATATTTACTCAATTATCATGTTAGGAGATATATTAAGAGGTGAAAATCAATCACAACCACTCGCCCAAAAAACACAATTGGGATGGTTGTTATGTGGGAATTTAAAATCATTTTATTGTAATGTAGTGTTAACAAATATGGAAAATATTCAGAAGTTTTGGGAGATAGAGGATATCAGTGAAGCAACAAATATATCAGACGAGGATCAATATTGTATAGAGTATTATAATAAAACGACAAAGCGGCGTGAGGACGGAAAATATGAGGTAGAGGTGCCTTTCCACGAAGATTTTAAAAAGCAGTTAGGGAGATCAAAAGAAATCGCAATTGCTCAATTCAAGAATTTAGAGAAGAAACTACTCAAGAAACCTGCTTTATCAGACGAGTACAGGGCGTTTATTGAAGAATATAGAAAATTAGGTCATATGATTCCATCAAAAGTTTTGAACGAGATGGAATGTTTCCTTCCACATCACGGAGTGTATCGTGCGGACTCATCTACTACGAAGCTGCGCGGAGTATTTAACGCATCTGCAAAGACGTCATCAGGAAAGAGTCTGAATGACGTCATGTACAAAGGGCCTAATCTACAGCATGATTTGCAATCACTTATTTTAAAATGGAGGCAATTCAAATTCGCCTACACTGCGGACATCGAGAAAATGTACCGGCAGATTTTTATCAGCGAAAAACATCAAATATATCAGAAAATAGTTTGGAGAGATGATCCAGCCCAGCAGATGCAAGAGTACGACCTAACTACAGTCACCTACGGAACCAAAGCAGCACCGTTCCTGGCGATGATGACTTTGAGGCGCCTAGCAACAGACGAAAGATCAAAGTATCCTAGAGCAGCGGAGATCATAGAGACATCATGTTATATGGATGACCTAGTTCATGGTTCGCATTCTATTGAGAATGGCAAACAGCTAATATTGGAGTTGGATAATCTACTAAAATCAGGAGGGTTCAAACTACGAAAGTGGGCCAGTAACGAAAAGGCATTATTGAAATGTCTGAAAAACGAACAGAGCACCGAGAACATGGATTTTCATTTCAAATCAGAAAGCACGGGAAAAACATTAGGCTTAAGATGGGATTCCGCAGAAGATAAGTTTACGTTACATTGTAACATGAACCCATCAACATCGGGAAATATAACAAAAAGAAAATTACTATCCGAAATTTCGAAACTTTTCGATCCTATTGGTTGGCTAACCCCGATATCAACGACGTTAAAACTAATATTTCAAACTGTGTGGACTGAATGTTCTAACTGGGATGATATTGTTCCACAAAAGGCAAGCAAAGAATTGAAAAAATTAAGAGCAGAATTGGAGACCATGGATCAAATCCAGATACCTCGTTGGATTGGTTGTACAGAAAATAATGTCATAGAGCTTCATGGATTTTGTGACGCATCTCTTAAAGCATATGCAGCGGCTATCTATGTAAGAATTAAAAGAGACTCAGAATATCACGTCATGTTATTAACAGCCAAAAACAAATTAGTATCGAACAAAAGGACTGTATCATTACCGAGGCTCGAATTATGCGGGGCTCAGCTGCTATCCAAACTCATGAAAAGAGTACTCGAGTGTTACGACAATAACAATATCAAGTCCTGTGGATGGACAGATTCGATGGTGGTGCTAAGCTGGCTGCAAGGGGAGCCTACGCGGTGGAAACAGTTTGTAGCAAACCGGGTGAAAGAAATCAAAACAGTAATATCATCGGAACATTGGCGTTATGTGAAATCGAACGAAAACCCGGCGGACATAGCTAGTCGCGGTACAAATGTATCAGAGCTAAAAGATTGCACGTTATGGTGGAATGGGCCAGAATGGCTAAAGTCAATAACAATGTCAGAAAATAAAGGTAAATCTAAATACTTTACTAACAGCGAGTTAAAAGTTCATGTCGTACAAACGGACAAACATATCGACATTATTAGTGAGTTATTAAACAAGCATAATTCATTTACAAAAATTATCCGTATATTTGCATGGATACTTCGAGCATTTAAAAGTAAACAACAGATGCTACCTAAGTATATCACGTTGCAAGAATTAAAGAATGCAAAATTGCGAATAGTGAGGTATGTGCAACAATTGGAATTTGGAACGGATATTGAGCAATAACGAAAACATAACAAAGTAATAGATAAAAGTAACTTGTTGAATTTATTACCGTTTATTGATCAGGAAGGTTTTTTGAGAGTGGGAGGAAGATTAAGGAATTCTCACCTTCCATATGACATGAAACATCCATTAATCGTACCAAACAATCATAAATTATCACAGCTGTTAATAGATGAAGCGCATAGATTAACTTATCATGGCGGAGCTAGACTCACATTATCAAAATTAAGAACAGAGTATTGGATGATTGGCGGCAACAGAGCGGTCAAAAAACGTTTAAGGGATTGTGTCGTATGTCGAAAAAATAATCCAGAAATAAGAAATCAGCTCATGGGCGACCTGCCAGAAGCTCGGACAAATCCTGCTCCACCTTTTTACCATACAGGAGTGGACTATACGGGTTATTTGGAGGTCAAAGCAAATAAAGGACGAGGTGTTCGAACCACTAAAGGGTATATCGCAGTATTTATTTGTATGGTCACCAAGGCAGTTCATCTTGAGATGGTGTCCGATCTTACCAGTGAGGCATTCTTAGCAGCTCTTCGAAGAATGGCAGCTAGAAGAGGTGCTCCTCACCATATCTATAGTGATAATGGCACTAATTTTATCAAAGCTAACAGGGTTATACAAGAAGAGAATTTGGAGTTGAGCAAAATTTTGGATGATCAATTTTATCAGGAAGTAGTATCTATGAATATCAAGTGGCATTTTAATGCGCCGTCTTGGCCGTCAGCTGGAGGATTATGGGAGAGATCAGTTCGAAGCCTCAAATATCACTTGAAGAGAACAATAGGAGGTCAGAAGTTAACATACGAAGAGTACGCTACACTCTTGGCCCAACTAGAGGCGTGTTTAAACTCTCGGCCACTGTGTGCGATATCTGAAGACATAGATGACCTTGACTTCTTAACTCCAGCTCATTTTTTATCAGGGAGAGGAGATCTCACTATCATGGAGACAAATCAGGACGCAAGGACAAGATGGCATCTTATCAATAAAATACAGAAAGACATTTGGAAAAGGTGGAAGATGGAGTATTTGAGTCAAATGACGGCGCGAAGCAAATGGTTGAAAAACGAGAAAATATCAATTTAGGAGATGTGGTGATTATCAAAGAAGATGCGTTGCCCGCAGGAAAGTGGGCAATGGGGCGAGTTACGGAATTACATCCAGGAAAAGACGGGCTAATCAGAGTAGTGACTTTACAGACAAAGAACGGATTAATGAGAAGACCAATTGCAAAAATATCATTGCTACCTCTACGATCAGAAAATGACTCATCAGTATCAAAGAAGCAAAATATCAAAGAAAATAAGGAAGCAGGGACCAAGGAAAGTCAGTTTAAAAGGAAGAATCGTAAATTATCAGTATGCAATCAAATTCTATCAATGGCTATATCATTTATTTTATTTTTATCATGCCTGACATGTGTAAAGGCGCAATATAAGTTATCGACATTTAAAAATAATCAATCGTTATATTTCGATTCCATGGGCGACTTACAACTCATACGAGATGACTGGACTATGATTGTATACTATGACATGGCACCTTACTGGGAAGGAGCAGCAACTATAAATAAATTTACAAAATATCTCGAAAAAACATGTGATAAATTCCAGGAACAAACACGGTGTCGTATGGTTTTACTCCAGTTACAACACGACCAGACGGAGTTACAATATTATAATCAGTTATTGCTGAATCAAAAGTTCACAGGCCACGCCAGACAGCGTCGGGGGCTTGTCAATGGAATAGGCTATGTAGCAAATGCATTGTTCGGAGTATTGGATGACCGTTTCGCCGAACAATACACACAGGACATAGAACTGATAAGGACGAATCAGAAACATTTAGCTGCGTTATGGAAAAATCAAACCTCTGTGATAGAAGGAGAATACAATTTATTAAAAAGAACTGAAGAACTTATATCAAAACAACATAAATCTATCAATCGGCACATAAATACATTAGACACATCAATCAACGATATCAAACAACAACTGGAAAAGCTTTCGGTGATAGAGGATTTTACGCTGTTATCAATTACTGCCATAAGTATGCTCAACAATTTGAGAAGAGTTCAAGATACATTACTAGATACTCTTACTGATCTTTATCATGGCAAATTCAATATTCACCTATTAACGCCTGACCAGCTTCGCAGTGAGTTGCAGATGATCTCGACTCAATTACCTAGAGAGTTATTCTTACCCTTAGACAATATTCATAGTGACGATATACACGGAATGTACAAGCTTCTTAGGGTACGAACAAAAATTACACAAGATTATTTTATTTTTGAAATAAAATTCCCATTGATAAGCAGAGATAGTTATCAATTGTATAAAGTAGTTCCCATTCCACATCAAATACAATCAAATATGATAAGTGTGACACCAATATCAGAGTACATAGCAATAAACCTGCAAAGAGACTCCTACATGACGACAACATTCAATGAAATTCAGAATTGTCTTATTCACGATCAAAAATTTTTATGTAGATTAAGAAACCCTATCACCCATTTATCAGCAGATGAAAAATTCTGCGAGTTAGAGGATCAAGACAAAAAACGATGCAAAATTCAGAAAAAAATGTGTAAAAATAGGTGGGTGAATCTCACTGATATTTACAGTTATTTGTATTTCTACTGTAATAGTTACTTTCTGAGAATAATTTGCAATAATACTATGACAACTAAAGAAATTAGCAAAGCAGGAATAATCAATTTAAACGGAAAATGTGTTATTAAAGGAGAAGACTTCACATTTTATTCACATCATGCTTCTGGAAACACCTTACATATCAAACCGACGAGCCTATCAACAAATATCCCTCAAATCAATTATATCATAAATATTACATTACCAAAAATTGAAAACTATGAGTCAGAGGAAGATGATATTAATAGAAATTTAAATGATATACAGAAACAAATTAAGATAATGAAAGATAGCGCTCAGTCAGCAGAGATTGGAATATCAGGACATGACATTCATCAGTATGTCATTTGCTACGTGATCCTGGGGATAGCTGTGGCCCTGGGAGCACTCTTCGTGTGGAGGAAAAGGAGGATGCATGTTGGACACGTGCGTCCCCATACGGAAGAAAGCGGCCAATGTGAAGTGAATAGTGAAATCAATGTAGAAAATGTGTCTAGTTCAAAAGGCTTCAGCGTAAGAGGTCAAAAGTGTAAATCAAAAGGTATCGAATTAGTGCATGTCGCGACGTCACCGATGCCGAAAAGATGTTATATTAATTCTGTTGTTAACGAATCAGAAGAATAGAGACATTAGTTGTGATTTAAAAAAAAAAATGTATTTTATCATGCTTTATGCTTTTTTGTCAATTTGCTATAATCATTTTTGACATTCACCATCAACGTAATCATCTCATCTCACTCCTCATCTTAGTCCCGGGAGCATGTTCGGTACACTGTGCAACCGAACACCGCGTCAGCATTTTACGCGATTGAGCAGCATGCGTGCCGTTCGATCGGTGCAGTTTAAGCCAGGCTGTCGGACGCGTCGCTGTATCATATCAATTTTGTATCAGTTTAGCATTCGTAAATCATATCATTCACGATCATTATATCATAGAGCTATCGAAGGAAATATACAGTGTTTATCAAACTTATCTGAGTGTTTATCTAACTATCATTTATCAGTCACTGAGCGGCACCCCCTACACATTCCCTATTATAAAAGGAATGTGAATAAACATCCGCGCCTAATAATTATACCGTATAAGTAGGTACTAGACCGGTAATTTATGAATTGCTTAACGTTTTTGGTGAATTCTGCTCTTATTTCAAGTTACTTTGCTTAGAAATTCCATTTTTTTTTCTATATAAACATCCTTGAGCAACCACACAATAGTCTAAGATTCCACCTAAGATCGACTACCCTCATTTCTTTCCTAATCAAATAGATATTTTATGCAAGAGTATGTAAAATAGACATAAAGCACTAGGCACAACCACCCCATTTCCTGGCAAGGCTGTATTCAATATTTTTTCTGATAATTCCGGTCATCCTTTTTCCTGAAAATTTTGATTTTGATCAAATGTAAAAGTTGTAAATAATATGCCAAATTGAGGTTGCTTACATTTTTCCTGAAGAGAATAGAGGATATGGGGTGGCAACCTTAGCGCGATGTTTATTTTTACATGCTCTTGCATGAAATGCTTGACGATTTATACGCCTAAATAGCAAAACACCCAACTATGTAAAACGTTGAATTACCAATAGATTTTATTATCTGTACGTCTACACAGTAAAATGCCCAGCGATCGCAACGTTTATTACCTATTTGATTAGGAGAAAAAAATCATTTAAAAAGTTTATCAACTTGCCACACCCTTTACCATTGGCTGCCGACTCCCTTGCATCGTACTGACATATACTTTATGCCAAATTACAGTTCGATTGGATACATATGGCAAGAGCCTTAAAAAGGAATTAAAATATTATTGGGGCAAAATATTATATATTGAGCTTTATAGTAGAATGACTTGAATAATTATAACAAATATTTGGTAGTAAAATATTTAAGTTAACTATGATTTTAATGTATCATTTAAGTTACTCTCCCACACTACCACAGCGAGTGATCTAGAGTTACAAGAACCATGTTATGTGGTGTCTGTAATCTATAAGATGGCTTTGAATTTAATACATGTTAAAATAGCGCTATTTTATCTAGCTTGGAACTAAGAGCTCTAGGTCAAATACCAAATAAAACAAGCCAGTTTACGATTCGAAAATTACCAAGTACTTGCCTGGTTTCAAAATTCATGATCTTTAGATTGGTCATTCATAATCCACGATTTACAACATGTTAACCGAAGAGACGGGTATAGCCTGATATACCGATTCGTAACTCGGCCTGAATTCCGTCTCCTCACACCATTTGAGTAAACAGGTTAAGTTGTAAAACCCTATTTTTTAGAAGAATTACTTCCGGTGATATTTGACGCAGATATCCCACAGTGCCTGAGAACCTTTACGGTGTCGAGACCTGCTCGCTTACAAAAGGTAGCCTTTACAAAATCAATGTGGCACAGAGAGCGATGGATCTCCCTTGTCGACCGAATACCCCACATAGAAATCCGAAGGCGTACTATAGTTGAAGATGTTGGTAAACGGATCACAAAGTAAAAGTGAATATAGACAGGACGCTTGACGAGGCGTGAAGATGGCAGATGGACCAAGTGGTGACCCAGATCAGGACGCCGACCCATAGACAGACCATCGGCTAAATGGATATATGACATCGTGAGAGTGGCTGGCAAATGGTGGAATAGATTAGCACAGGACCGGAATGAATGGCGTGCTAGAGGAGAGGCCTATACTCAGCAGTGGGTAGATATAGGCTGATTGATGATGATGATGATTATGAACCTCAAATTCAAATTCATTTATTTCACATAAAATAGGGTATAACATAGTTGGTCTGGATCTAATACAGTTAGTTCCTCAGAGTTTCTTACTCTTTTTCTCCACAGGAATGACATTCTGAACGGTTAGTAGAGTCTTAAGTAATCACTAGCTCTTTCTTTTTTGACTAATCATAAGCAATTTTTGGTCTTTGAACATACATTTAATTTTTTTTTTATTACTTTATACTAACTGCAGCGAGCCACTTTGGAGCCATCGTCACTTCCCATCAGGTGGCATAGCGGTTAATCGCTGACCAGTCCATAAAAATACGCAATTTTTGGTCTTTGAACATACATTTAATTTTTTTTTTATTACTTTATACTAACTGCAGCGAGCCACTTTGGTGCCATCGTCACTTCCCATCAGGTGGCATAGCGGTTAATCGCTGACCAGTCTATAAAAATAAAATATAAGCTGTTTTGAATAAATAACATGAGTTCACCATCCCACTAGCACCAATTTAATCAGCGGGATTTAATCTCATAATAATTAATTTTGTCAAACAAAGCCGTTATTTACAATTTTCTATACAAAATGTTTGCATAAGTTCAGTGTTGACTGAAACAAGGCGTGGTAATTGAAGTTATTGGCTCCTGGGAGTTCGAAGCTCCGTGGTGTAGTTATATTGTCTTGTAAACACGCTAAGTACGCTTTAGAGTTCAGTGCCTTTAAGTCTGCCATTGCCTGCCAGTGGTTAAAAGATTAAACCGCTTCACTGGAGTAGTCGAGTAGTCGAGAGTGGGATCAAAATGAATCCTTGTGTGACACATATATGAACAAAAACATGTGAATTTGAAGTTTTTAAACGCAGCTAAAATACATTAATAATTCTTAGTGTCGGACTACAAAAAGAAACCAATAAAAAATCAACCGTACATCTGTATGTCGATGAACAGACAATATCACAAGTTTTTTTTTAGAACTTTCCAGGGAACATTACTTTAACTTGAGAACTGTTTACTTATTAAGCATTTAGTTACATATTAAAGAAATATTGAAGAGTAATATTAAAAAGTAATATTTTATGTTACGGAGATGTCAATTCCTTTTAATGGTATAGACGGTTACTGACTAAATACAAGTTTATTCTTTTTCACTAGTCACGTTTTCTGTGTATCAACTAATCATCATCATTATCAGTCTATACCAGTCCACTCCTGGACATCACGCTGTCGCGCATCACTGAGTATGATCAATGGCTACTCTCATCCAATTTCTTCCAGCCACCCTACGAAGATCATCGCTCCACCAAGCCTGAGGGCGTCCTGCATTACGTTTGCGAGTCCGTGGTCTCCACTCAGAAATTTATTTGCCCCAGCGATTATCGATTTTTTGGCTAATTGGACCGGCCAATGAAACCACTACCGACCACTTCAGCTTACTAATCCGATGGACTATGTCGATAACTCTGATTCTTTATTTATTTATTTTATTTATTTATTTAATATAGCATAGATAAGACACACAAGTTAACACATTTTATACAGATACAAAATATTATTGTTTTACAATATATAGGAGCACCTGCATTCGAACTAGGTGAGAACCTGTATCTCGAAATGCAGCTCTTCCCTCAGTAAAATTGGGCGGTCTATTTGCCATTTTACAATATCAAAGAGGTACAAACATAAAACTGTACTCTGACTGTGTGTGTAAGTAGTGTGTGTGCTTGTGTCAGTGTGTGTGCGTGTGTGTGTGTGTGTGTGCGTGCGCGTGTGTGTGTATATGTGCGTGTTTGTGTGTGTGTGTGTGTGTGTGTGTGTGTGTGTGGTGAGGTGTACATTTGGTTATGGTATAGCTAGTTTGACCTAGTGTTCTAGTTTTCTATATTAATTAACTTCCCAGTATCTTCATATGAAATACCAACCAAATAGTTCTGAATTTTTCTCTTGCAGCAGTACTTATTTAAGGGAAATATGTTAATTATTTTGTTAATTTTATTATATATATAAGGGCCAATAAATGGCCAATAAAGGGCCATCCCAACCCACGCAGGAATCCATTTTAAGTCTAAGTATAATTCTTTCAATTTCATCTTCACTTAAGCTTTCCAACATAAAAGAGTTGGGCTGCGAGAATTTAGAGGACGAATAATTATCAAAAGGGCCATATATCGAATTAGTGCTCGAATGTTTCTCAGCCAATTTTTTTCCTGCGCAAACGAAAAAGCGGTTAATATCATTGGCAGCCAACTGAGGAGTACTGCGTATTTTTAAAAGTTCCTCAGGTTGTTTAGTGTCTTTATTAGTATTGGCAATGGTCTTGATAGTTTTCCATAAAGTTTTGGGATCATTTTTAACTTCTATTAACTTTTTATCATATGCCCGTTTGACTTTTTTAAAAATGTTATTGCAGTAATTTCTGTAACGCACGTAAGTTATTTTTAAAACTTTATTCTCCTGTGACTGTTTAGACTGTTTATGCAATCTATCTCTGTTTTTCATACAGCGTAAGAGACCCTGAGTGATCCAGGGCTTAATAATTTTTTTACGTCTTGCTAATTGAATCGTTTTGGAATTACTTTTCAAAGCCGCCTGTATATTGCTTATAAGATAATTTAACGAGAAATTTGGATTGTGGGATTGATAAATGGGATCCAAGTTAAAGTTTGATATAGTCAACATTAATGTTTCAAAGTCAACTTTTAGAAAGCAACTAACTGCGTAGCGACGTGATTCTATGAGGTCAATGCTAATCACAACTGGATAATGATCAGTTAAATTTGTATGGGGGATTATTGTAGTTGCGAGGCACTTAGTTTTAATAAGCATGTGATCAAGACATGTTACACTAGCTTCCCTGGTCACTTCTGTATGTGCTGGTAAAAGTCCGTGAAAAGCAGCAAGAGTAAGGTATCGCTCACCTGACAGATCTATTTTTATATCGTTAATGGGTATGTTGATATCACCTGTTACAATAACGTTTTTAAAACAAGCGAGTCCTACTAAAATATTATTTAGGGATATTAAAAACGTATCAATATTTTTGAAGGAGGGTGAGCGATATAGGCATATAATAGCAGTCTTTTGATCGATTGATATTAGCAAACAATTACCTTCTAGAAATTGTGGCTCTTCGACTACGAAGTTTAGATCATCTTTAAAGAAGACTACTACCCCATCGTTTTGGTTATCATTTTGTTTTGTGCCAAAAGAGCGATACCCAGGTAGCTTTGGTATAGTTGTGGTAGTTGATAACCAACATTCAGTGAGAACCAATACATCACAATCAATTTTTAATCTGGTCAATAAAATTTCAAGTCCAGACATGTTGCAACTAATGCTTCGAATGTTTTGTGTAAGTATAATTAAATGCTTAGTTGGTTTATTTGATATCAATTTATAGCAGTTATCGATGTCACCGGAAAAAGTCCTTGAAACTTTCATTGAATCTATTTCTGTCGGTAAATTACTAAAATTATCGAACTTTGCAATAAAATGAAAAGGGAGCATGCATAATGTACATTATTATAAATTTTTACGTGCGCACAGGCCTGTAGAGAGTTTATACAATTTTTTAAGAGTACGTATCACCATGGTAAACTGATTTATGAAGTACACTAAATAATATTTAACTAAATGATACAACATATGAAAACTGAAAGTTTTTGTGGTGTGTGTGTATAATGATTCCTTGTTTTTGTAGTGATTTTCGTGTATGTATAATGTGTGTGATATTATGATAAAATTGTGTTTGAGTTATTAAATTATTTAGATAAATTTTTTTTTTTACTTGAATTATTAATATAAATTAGTAGAAATACAATTGTTATTATGAAAGCTATAAACATTAACAAACAATATAAATAATTAATTTGAAGTACTGTTTCATTTACTATGCAAATTATAGCCAGTAGTCATGCGGCTGACTTAAACCTATTGAGGTCTGCTTCGGTGTCAATTCTGGTAGCAGGTAGGCCCTCCCGCCTGCGAATGTAAATCTTCCCATAAGCGGTCCAGCAATACCGAATGTCATCCTTTGATTTAACATAATCACGAGCAAGGAAATATAAGCGTTTTTTCTTTAGCGTCAGATGTTCAGACATGAAAATAGGCATTGATGGTCCACCGATATTTAAGTCTTAAGCTTGTAGTTATATTTCCTTCTTTATGACAATTGTTAAGTCGACCACTACGGTGCTTGCGCCAGTACTTGAACGTACATTTTGTGTCGAATGACCTCGTTCCGGTTTATATCCTTAGAAACTATCCAGAGAAACTCTGAGCATAGCCCATATCAATTCGATAACACTAAAATAATCTATCTATAGGTATCATCAAGCTAGATCTCATGTCGGATAGTTAGAAAATACAGACTTCCATTAGGTTATTTCCTTAGAGACCTCTCTGGCTTCCTCTACTCTTATAGTTTATCACTAAAATAATAGTTCAGAGTAGTTGATGTACCTATTTTAATTAAAATAGTATTTGGAGTATTTACATTTTAGCTTTCATTATAGACTTTCTCATCATAATGGCCGTTTGTTTTTGACTCCAATAATACGTAAATAATTGTCAAGACCACTCCATAACTTTCAAATTGCTTTTAATGACGGTGGGCGTGCACTTTAAGTCAGATTGCTTATAAACGCAACTATATGTTTTTTTTTTGTATGTATGTTACGCGATCATTCTGCCAATTATGAATCGATTTTGATGATCCTTTCTGCATTGGGTTTGCACTTGGAAGATACACCAGGGAACTCCTTAACGACAAACAATACGAATGCGTAGATTGTGATATTATGGGTATTACTTCAATCCTATAGGTACCCTGCCATAGAACAAATCAGAATATTAACCGACTTCAAAAAAGGAGGAGGTCGAAAAATTCATCTGTGTTGTTTTATAACATCTTTATTTATGAACTGATTTTGATGATTCTTTTTGCGTTGGGTTTGGTATAGTTTCGAGGTGGTCCCATTTTAATGAAATCGGTATTGAACTTTGGACTTTGAAGTGTATCTTCAAAGTCCAAAGTTCAATACCGATCAGGGGACCCCTTAACGACGAACAGCACGAATGTAGAGATTCCGTTATTATGGTTATTATATGAATGTAGGTACCTTGCTGTACAATTCAGCAAAATAGTACAATATAAGTATATAAATATTAGTAAATAATTCACAAAAAATTGTAAATTAAAAATCTTTCTTTTTAAAAAAAAAATCCGACTTCATAAAGCAAAAAATAAATATTTAAAGTCGGTGCCATGTAACCGACTGCACTAACTGGTACCGACTTCAAATATTTATTTTGTATTTTTGAAGCCGGTTTGTTTTTTTAAATTTTTATTTTTAATGGACTCTGGCTCAAAACTTTTTGATTTTCGTTTCTTTAATGCCACAAAATTATCTATAAAATAGTACGAATTATCAGTTTTTTTGTTAATCTATTTTGCCCCACTGCTGGGCAAAAATCTCCCCCATAATCTTCCACGTGGACCTGTGATTGGCCATCTCTGGTCTTTTTGAAAATCATCTAGATCGTCACTCCAACGTTTTCTAGGTCTACCCGCCGTCGATGTTCATCTGCAGCTTGCGTGACGATTCTAGCCCGTTTTTCAGGGTGCATTCGACTAACATGCCCTGCCCACTTCTATTTAAGCTTTGTAGACTTGAGACTTGATGCCCACATCAGTGAATTACCAGTATTGAATGTTTTTGTATGAATACTAGTAGTTCCCCGCGGTTTCGCACTCGATTGACAAAAGCGCCACCTACCAGCCCGAGGAGAAGTATAAAAAAATTTTGCATTTAAATTGGTTAAAGAGGAGAAGAATTACAAACACACACATGGACATTTTATAAATAAAGACAATTCTAGGTGTTTTCACGGCTCGATTAGTCAATTCAAAATAATTTTTCTTTCTAATAGGGCGTATAGCATCAGTTGATGCTGTTATGTCAGTAACAATTCTTCGTAATTCAGGCTGACAAATAATTTATCAATATTTTATGGTCACGCCGCATATTCTACAGGAGCTTGAGATAGGAAAATGCTAACAAGCGCCTTCTTTACACGCGCAAACTGTCCATCCCCGGTAGTACTTCTAAACGTGTATTCTAAACTTTGATGGAAAAATGTTAGCGCTATGATTCCAACAGTCAGGTAACATTTCGGACATGTAAAGGTGCCCCGCACAAAAGCATTTCAATTTGGTGTCGTATCGCGCAACCCTTTCAACTTTACGAAGTAATTTCCTGACGCGAAATTGATTTGTTGCCGCTGGGTTTTTGTTTGGTGTGGCGACTGTGGTTTAATTAAAACGTAAAAAAGAATCTTCGTGTGACGGTTGTTTTTTTAATTCAATTTTTTTTCGTTTGGAGATTTCTTTTCAAAAATATTTGTTAGACATGCCTAAATATAAAGGTCATCTAAAGGGTAATGGAAAGAACAGTTTCCTGCGAAATTGAATCAAAAGTGAGGAGATCTGGAGATTCTATTTCTTTTTTATTCTCTTTTGTTATACCAATTTATTTGAGCACAAGCCGTTCTGAGGCTGGGGACTCGAAACAAAAGGCTTGTCTTAGCTCGGACACCAGTCTCCACATTATACAATATAACCTTGTCTAATGTGTGCATTCCAATTGGTATCTATTGTAGAGAAAATCAATATTTTCTAACCAGAATTAAAGAATTATTATTATCTCGCTGAGAATTATGGGCATACATGTTCTTTGAAAGGCTTGGACTCATAAGCCTATGCAGGGGGCATGGGTCCAACACGTAGAGACCCCATTGCGAGAAGTTAATGTTATGTAAGTCACTTGCTGAGATTACTTGCTGAAAATTAAGAAACATAAGCAGTGAACTATTATTATTATTCCAATTCACCATTCATAAAAGTACTATGTGTATAGGAGGTTGTCTACCGACTGACTTACAGGTAATGCAAAGCTTAGAGTGGGTCTAGAATAATACGAGTAGCATGAGATTTTGCACTGAAGTTCCTTATACAAGGTGTAACATAATAAACGCAAGACCTGAAAGTAGTTTGTTCTAAAGCAATAACTGAATTGATTCCAACTATTTTTAATGTACCATACATTTTTATAAATTTGCTATAAATGCTTTTTCTCCTTCAGTGCGCTATAAAAAACTCAATTTATTCTTGATTCACAGCACTAAGGAGATTACAAATGCATTCCTAACCCGTATTTCTCAAAACGTCCACATACACATTCAAGTTTCATTGTCAATTGGGTATAAAAGTACTTAAAAAAGAGACAAAAACCTTTAAATTTGGAAATTTGGTTTTCGTTTGAATTTATGAAGCAATTCTCTAATAGGGGTGTCTGAGATCTTGCGTTTATTATGTTACACCTTGTATAACGTTGGTGAGTATTAATAAAGGATGTTTGAATATTCATTAAATAAGTAAAATAACAAAAACAAGCTCGTAGCGCTGTGCAACTGCGGTGTTCTTACCGATCACCAAGGTTAAGCAGCGTTCGACTCGGTCGGCCTGAGATGGGTGACCGTTTGTGGCATTTTCATATTCGAGCGTCTCCGTGCTTCGGAAGGCATGTTAAGCCGTTGGTTACCACTTAATGTGGTAGTCGTTAAGCCGAGTTGGAAGCCTTTAAGGCGGCTTGATAAGTTCCAACAGCAGGTGGCCACAAACCTGCCTCCACCAATCCGCACTAGGTCCGCGTGGTGGAGTATGACCTAATCTCTCTCACCTCGATTTGTGAGAGAAGGCCTTTGTCCAGCAGTGGGCAGTATAGGCTGATATTATATTATAAGTAAAAGATAAAATGTATTTTATTACGTTGAGGCAATACGGCACACCGTTACACCGGAGGCAATCTGCTTAATATAACATTACCACCATATCTCAAAGGTCTGTGGATATCAAAACACTAAGCATGTGGTGCTAATTCATATTATCTTTAGCCGAAAAACGTCCATTCCAGCACAGTTTTCCAGAAAGACCTGAAACGGGTCTCATCTTTATAATATTATAGGTAAACGCGAAAGTTTGTCAGGATGGATGTAAGTTTGTTACTTGCCTGCCGCCACTTCAAACTTTACCGTTTCAATAACTTGCGTCTGCGTCATCATTGTTCAACGTTTAGCCGCTTAAAATGTTCTGTAATGTTAATTGATGGCTCAGATATTGTGTGATTTGAATTTTGTTTAAGACTTCAGAGGACTGAGGAGGAGGAGGGAGCATAAAAATTTGACATTAGCGTGACGCTACCCAGTAAGCGTGCAGTCACGTTTATATTTATTTAGTAAATTTTTAGTATGACGAGGATGGGATTTATAGTCGCTATCGTCACGGTAACGTCAATCTTTTCGTGCTAAGCCTTTTGAACTATTGCGAGTTTGTTTCGTTCTAGGTGTTTGTGCAAGTGAGTTTCATATTTGTCAACTCACCCACGACTCGGGAATAATTCCTTTCCTAATTGAGCAAGTTCTATATTCTTCTGTATGTATGCTTCTTTTATCCTACATAATTCACTGATATTCCCGTGGAAAATTATGGACCGATTTTGATGATTCTTTTTGCTTTGAGTTTAGTATAGCTCTAAGGTGGTCCCATTTTAATTTCATCGGTATTGGACCTTGGACTTTGAAGATACACCAGGGAACTACTAAACAACAAGTAACGTCAATGTGTAGAATGAGTTATTATAAGTATTGTGTTAATCCTATAAGTATGGTAGGGACTATAGAACTAATCAAAATATTAACCGACTTCAAAAAAGAGGAGGTTTACAGTTCGTCGGTGTTTTTTTTATAACGTCTTTATTTATGAACTGATTTTGATGATTCGTTTTGCATTGGATTTAGTATAGTTTTGAGGTGGTCTCATTTTAATAAAATCGGTATCTAACCTTGGGCTTTAAAGGTAAACCAGGGGACTCCTTAACGGCGAACAGCATGAATGCATAGATTCCGTTATTATGGGTATTATATCAATCTTGTAGGTACTTTACTGTAGAACTAAGCAGAATAATGTAATATAGGTATACAAATATTAATAATTAGCTCACTCATCACTTAAAATTGTAAAATAAATAACATTAAAATGCAGAAGAGCAAAAAAAAAAATTCGTACAAATTCACCGGCTGCACTATCTGGCACCTACTTCAAAAATTTATTATTTTGCTTTTTAAGGTCGATTTCCCCTTTTTTAAGGTTATTTTAAAAGAAGTCCGTTCATATTTTGTGGTACATACCAGTACCACAGCTCTCTGGTTTCCACCAAAATAATGTTTACCATATAACTTTATTTACATATTCCGGAATCAAACATGAATAAAAGCTGGGAATATCTTTCGGCTGGCCTTGTATCTCTTCCCCCGGGACAAATTGAAGTCAAACGCGACCCAGACGCGTTTTATTGTATCCGCTTATACAAAGTTAGTGTGACAATACATTTCCATTGCTCTTAGAATTATTATTATTTTTATTCCGCCATTATTATCTCCAAAGGATTCTAGGTCGTCCCGATAATTAAATAATTAATATTTATTTAGATTTTCATGAGTAAACTTTTAAATGAGACTTGACTCACTATCAATCGCATGATTTAACACATCTCGGATAAAAAAACACGAACTGGCAGGGCTAACACACGTGACAAGATATGAGGCACGTATTTTGTCGCCCTAGGTCTGAGATAATCGTTTTATCTTACGTGCTATCATGTCATGGTGTGACAAAATTTAACACGAGAACAAGACACACGGGCCGACAAAATTTTGTCCTGTGCGAGATTTGGTTTTCCAGGCCTTCAGCTCAATATAAATAGCGAAACGAACTAAAATCCTGAGCTTATACTTTTTTGTTCGGGTATTTTTTAGTTTTAGCGAAAGAAATAAGCTGTTTCATAAAAGAATTCTATTAAGACTGCACAAAATTTACTTTCGCTATAATTAATAATAAACTTAGAACAAAAGTTGTTGATGTTAGGTAGTAATATTGATGGTGCGGGATGAGGGACCCAAACTTGGTGTGGAAATAATAGGCAAAAGTCATTGGTAAGTCCATCTCGAATAAGACCAGACTATGATGGCTGCGGGTGGAAATATGAATGATGCGGGTGGACTGTATTGGAATGCGGCGTGCGGGGAAGCGAAAGAAAATGAAAGGATGCGAGTAACCTAGAAGTGGCTGAAGGGTATGCGATGCGAAAGGAAATAAAAGGTTCTTACAATGGAAGATGCCAGAGAGGAGGGTCGTACACATACATAAACCAACAAACGGCAATCAAAGCATATGCACTTACGGGTTGAGTCAAGTCTCGGCTCCACGCAATGCAAGCGGGCGGTGGCTATGCAGGCAGCACAAAGAACGACACACTCACTCACAGCGTAAGCGTTTAAGCGGGATAAGAAGGTCTCACGAGGAGACGTGAATAAATTGAAAATGCGGTGGCCGCGTAACCGAACCAATGCGCTCGGTCGGTAGTAGATCTTGCGACAGCCCCTTTGCGACTCCTTTTTGCGACTGCCTTTTTGCGACTGATTTCGTTTCGTTCTCGAACTTGATTTAATAATAAAACAAACATAGATTTCTGTCTTTGACAAGGGCTATGACGATATCCCGGAAGTGAGGACGGGCAGAATGCACGTGAAAATGGCAATATCTCCATTTTATTCCCAGTTAAGTTTACGTTCGCTACCGTTTTCGTCGAAAAGGCGAATTCCTAGAAAGGCCATAACTAAAGATTAGACCCATTTCAGGCGATATCCGAGTCGCGTGACCTGCTTAAGGGGTGAACGCGGTAAATGGTTTTCTGAACACCACTTTTGTGTCTCGGTGACTTTTATGATATTACAATTTGAAAACGTTTTTGTAATGCAAGGTTTTTTAAATAGCGCTACATGCCCGAAACTGGGTGATTTCTTTTTAAAAACTGTAAGCACTAGCATTTACGAGGGTGCGTTGGCAAACATGAAATTTACATACACTAATACCCAGACCAACCCAAACATTTGTGGGCAGATTTACCGCTAGCTGGTCATTGGACTCAAATTAGTTGCCTTTTGTCACTTAGGTGAGTAAAGTAGAAAAAGTCGAGAATAATGCAGTATCTCAGACACCTCGATTCAATACGTTTATTGCTTCACAAATTTAATAAGAAAACTAAACTTCTAGTTTCAAATAATTCTTTTTTAAGATCTTCAATGTCAAAATTAAATTTCACGTAGATATATTTACGTATTTAAAAAGATATTAGCTGTACCTACAACTTCGTTCGCGTTATTTTAAGGCGTATATATTTTAAATCAAAATCTGTTCAGCGGTTTGGGCGTGAAAATTTAACAGCCAGAGTTACTTTCTAATTTATAATATTAGTATGGATTTCAAATAGGCAATCCAAAAAGCCTTATTGCATTAAAGTATAGTTAATAATTTTAAATACAGTGGACTGCAGAACAAGTTGTAAGAATAACAGCAGCGTTATTTAAAAAAAAAAACAAAATTGTAACTAGACTGTTAAATTCTATAGACTCATAAACCTTTCATAATAATATCAAACCTGTTCCAAAGCTGCGCCACATTGCTCGAGTCGGTACTGTCCAAGTTGTATGAAAAGAAAATGTGCAGTTTTAGGTTCTGTTCCAGCTCAATAATATACTCGTTCGCCACTGATTGCATACTAGTCGTTCGAAATTCATCCTTATAGTATGAAGGTAAGGTTTGGTATGTGTTGTAAGAACAGGGATATAAGACAAAAGGGTAATAATTGTGGCAGCGAGACCATCTGTTGGCCTCTATAGATATTACGGCGCGTTCTTGCGGGGTTATGAGCGGGCGATACACTGGGGATACAAGATTGTTGGTACTTCGTATTTGTATCGTAATAATCTTTATTTATTCATTGATTTTTTAAAGACAATAAACAGCAACAATACATAACATATCAGATAAAATAAAGTAATGGTTTATAACGATGTTTGAAAGAGAATAAAATAATACACACAATAATAAATGGCATACATAAGTATTATAATTAAAAGAGTTAAAAAGTAGATAGGAGAGGATATATTGAGCGTAAATTATTAAGTCTGCTGAATTAGCCTAAAAATATAGAGTGGACCCGAAAATTTAATTTTGTTTTCGGGTCATCTATATTTTGTTATTTAGCTAGGTGTATATTTATATAGTCTGAATTATGTTATTCCAGATAACTCAGATTAAAGGAAGGCGTAGAAGCTTACGCTAAAGCCTATACTGTTTAAATGTGATTTTTGTTGCATAATAGCAACTTTTTAAGAAAAAAAAACACGTCACCCGACTCCTAACGATCTCCGCAAAGGCTCCTATTTTTGACATTTAGAAAAGCACAGTCACGACAGCAAATCCAACCCCTCGGACCCGGGCCCTGATAAACAGATTACGAAGGGGCTAAAAACTCTCTGTGTGCCTTCACCCTCTCCGTCCGCAGAGCATGTCATAATATCTGTTATCTTCTCCAGTCCATCCCTACAATGATGCTTTACGCACCATAGCTGGGATCCTTGAGCATCAGACAATAAGTTATTATGAAAACACTTTATATTTATATTTTCGGCTGGTTTTTGGATTGCGAATATCAAATATTTTATCTCTTAATAGAAGTTTTTAACCTGTTCAATTAAATGGTTAAAATTAGCCCTTTTGCATTTAGTACTTAGATACAAATGGCTGTAGTTATTATTCCTGTCGTTACCTTCTATTTTTAATAAAATTTAATTTAAATTAATAGCCACATATTTTTATAGGTCAATAAGTATTGTGATTTTCCGGGTATTTACAAATTTTTACAACCTTTTATTTAACTTGCAATGTTCGTATTTCCACGGGATTCATTGTTTAAGCACGGGCGCGTACCTGATTGTAAGTTCACTGACAATGCAATAATATGATACCTTAGAGCTGATATGATGATGGAGTTGGAAGGTGGCCATAGGAACATGTGTAATTAATAACGTAACTCCACGTGTTTAGGCTTGTTAGACTGGTATTGACAAGTACTATACAACCAGATAGTATTCAGGGTCTGATAGTGAAGCCAAAATATGGCTAATAAATCACCCAACAATTCAAGGTAACCCTGCCATGTATGGGGTCGTTGGATATATCTTGACGAGTACTTTAGACCCGGATGGTGTCCAGGGTGTGATGATGGAGCCAGAAAGAAACTTTAGTAACTTTTCAACTAAGCAAGATATCTCCGTTGTGTTTTTTCTATAAAAGCTTGTTTTTACAAAGGTCTTTTGAAATTCAAATTTTATGTTTTTTGCACAACCTTTATTCCCGTTCAACTGTAAGGTTTTTAGTGATTACATAAAATCAACTGTATAAAATATATAACTGCCTATACCACTAATCAAATATAAAGAGAAGATGGAGTTATTAGATTCCCATATATAATCAAGCGTATCACTGCGCGCGACGCTATACTACGCCCACTTCTGTATTTGCCATCTAGCTGAGAATGACGGGATGACGTAAATTACACCCACTGTGATGACTTCAGGCCTAGTTGGAAGACATAGGGCACAGTAACTTAGGCCGACTGCTCCGTATATTTGCTTTCTGGCCTATACTGACCCATTACGGAGAAAATACCTTCTTTCATCAATGGAGTTGAGAGAGAAGGTCATACTTTTCCACGTGTTATGAACATTTCACGTGCGTGACATTTGTAGTTGTTTAATAACTGACCACCGAGTTAACTTTTATTGTTTGGTGAACTTTGATTTATTAAATACACATCAGATAAGCATACCTAATGTTATTTTAATAGTAGTTAAAAGTGAGAGTTTTGTCAATTTTATATTTTGTTTAAAGGTTAAATATAAATCTAGTTAGTGTAGGTAGAGATTTATACAAAAAATGTGGTTGGAGCGAGTTTTCACAGAAACATTACATGACTGTATAGTTGGCAGCTAACCCATCATGATAAACTTTCTGAGATAGGCCTCTGATGCTATAACACCTCTCGATATCATCACGGCAAATCCTTTACGGGGCAAAGAGTATAGAGTTCCAACAGGTTCTTTCTTTACTTGCTTCCTCCACTTAATAGTTCGTCTCATACACGCTCGCCAGTGCAACACATAATATGTATAATAATTAGTGTTTTGTTCTAAATGTAAGTATTAGATATGTTTGTGTCGAATACCGAACATGTCTTTTGTATAGACTTATTGATTGCGAAATCAAACTCAAAACTCAATTCATTTATTTTGTATATAGCTGCGAGGGTACTTAAAAATAGACATATTAACATTTTTTTTACTTACTATACTACCACCGGATCGAAAGGCTGACTCCACTGAGAAGATCCAGCTAGAAACTCAGTGGGCTAGTATTTTTGTTTACGTCATTTTCTGTATAGTAACAATTTTATATCATACAAAATAAGCATCGATCCAGCTCTAGTGCCTAGCCTTGCGACTGAGATATAATACTAACAATAATATTTTTAAAGAATGATAAGCTAGAGGATTCTGGTTGGACCAGTCTCCATAAGTAGCACCTGTTTAGGAGTATGACAACTTGGTAGCCATCACCAATCCTTTGGTTAGTTACAGCATGAAATATATCAATTACATATATTACATACAATTCGTTTGTATTTGTTTGTATGTGCGCGTGTATGTGCGAATGTACATGCGTGTTAATACTAAAAACACATGATAAGTTTGTGAGTCTTATTTCAGACTGCGCTTTTTTAAACATAATAGGGAATAATCACGTATTTTCTAACCTTCCCAACATTTTTAAACACAGTAAAAAATTAAGCAAATTCAAAAACACTATATGTTTAAGGCAACCATATTATTCAATTATAAAGTACTGTGGTACAGTCAGAAATAATATTAACAATCTCACAGATTAGGATCAATGCCGCGATAATAAGCTGCTCAGCCGATGCCAAAGCATACAATGACTTTCCAAAACGTCTTTATCAGGCGTATGATAAAATAGGCTTGTAAACGATATCGGGTAAGTCGCATGCCAGCTAGAACTAAGCCTCAAATCAAACAAGTTGCTGGGCTCTCCGTGCCTTTTATCTGAGGGCTTAGCATGAACAAATTGACGGCAGCGTAACGCTATCGAGTTGATATGCCATCTTTTTCACACTACGATTTTATTAAACAAGGATAAAAGTGACAGAACACTTTTTCGTCACTTTAACAATAATGTCAATCTATACATGCTTAGCCTTTTGTCGGTTTAGCACGAAATGAAAAAAAAAACAGAGAGCTTAGCACGACAATTGTAGTGTCACAAGGATGGCATGTCAATTCAATCTTTTCGTGCTAAGCTCGCTGTTACGAGTACCGTGGTATTGCTCAAATTCCCAAACCAACGGGATCGCTGAATTACTCATAATGGTTTCAATATTTCTGAACGCTTAATACGAATAACCATTTTCGTATTTAGGATTTATTTTATTTTAACACAGTTTATGAACTATTATGGACAGATAAAATCAATAAAAAATATTAATATATCTATTTCAGCACGCTAGATCCCTTGCGAAATAGGCAGAGAGTAGGCACAGAATTCTAACAGGTACGTTACAGACTTCTCTGCTGCCTCTGTTCTCGTAGTTCGTATCATACACGCTTGGCGTTTAAAAAGAGTTTTGATTTGCTCTTTAGATAAGATACGGCTTATTTGGTCATGGTAAAATAGTCTAGGTATTTCCCGGTACCTACAACCTTTCACTTTCGCATTGTTTATCTGTTTTGATATTCTTTCTTTCGAATAAATGTATATACGATAATTATAAACTATTTTAGAGTATTGCAGAGACGCTCATAGGGCAGTGCGACTGCGGTATGCCCAGTGACCACAAACGTTAAGCAGCGTTCGGTTCTGTTAGTCTGAGATGGGTGACCGTTTATTTCATATTCGAGCGTCTCCGTGCTTCGGAAGGTACGGTAAGCCGATGGCCCCGGTTACCACTAAATATGATAGTCGTTAAGCCAAGTTTAAACCAAGTTCGAAGCCCTATAAGAGGCTTGGTAAATTCCAACAGCAGGTTAATGCCATACTATGGTACAAGGAGCTAGCCTGACGATGGACTCCGAAGGTGGCCATAGGAACATGTAAATTATACACCGTAACCCCTTCGTGTTTAGGCTTGCTAGATTGGTATTGACAAGTACTGTACAAACAGATAGTGTTGAGGGTGTGATAGGGACACCCAACTACACAATTTAACCCTGCCGTGTTTGGGCTCGTTGGGTTTGTCTTGACGAGTACTAAAGTACATTAGGCACCATCGTGGTCTCAAGACCCGGATAGTATCCAAGTATATCTAAATATCTTCGTAGTGTTTAAGCTACAAAAGTTTGTGTTTAAAAAGGTGTTTCTAAATTAAACATTTTATTGAATTTTGTTAAAACTGCGATTCGCCTTATTTATGTCCTCTGAAGAGCTATTGAGTTTGAATTCAAATAACCTGATAATTTTTAAATTTAAAATATATCCGTCATGCCTATATAGGTTACAAGGGGAATATTCCGCAAGCGGAGGTGCAGAGCTGTACTAAGTACACCAACAATGAGCCTATTAGCATTGTACCGGGTATTATTCCCAGACCTCGGACTCATACTTTGACGGACGATTTAGCGCAGTGGTTAAGAGCTGAAGCTACTCCGCCCACTGTCTCCAATAATCTACAATTATTTGTTCCGGTCTAGGCATTTGTGTATGTGAATTTTCATATTTGTAAACTCACCTACGATACAGAAATAAACCCTAGTGTGGGGTTTCGTTTATTAAAAAAAAAGAATACTATGAAACTTTATACTATTTTTTTTTAAATAATAATAGTATTTTTAAATAGCAGTGATAGCTCAGTGGTTAGACCGTTGGATCGCAAAGTCAGAGGTCTCGGGTTCAAACCCAGGCATGCACCTCTGTCTATTCGAAAGCATGTGCGTATTAAAAAAATAATTATCACTTGCTGTAACGGTGAAGGAAAACATCGTGTGGAAACCTGCATGCCTATGAATTTCTCAAAGGTGTGTGAAGTTCGCCAACCCGCACTGGGCCAGCGTAGTGGACTATGGCCTAAAACCCTCTCAGTTTGAGAGGAGGCCCGTGCCCTACGGTGGGACAGTTTCTTAACAGGGCTTATATTATTAATATTTTTATCAAAAACTTTCGATAAAAATACTACACTTTGTCTGACCTAGGAATCGAACTCTCGACCTCGTGATTGCTAAAACTACTCACTTCTTGACGGACAAAGACTTGGTAGGTTCTAAAGTTATTTTATTTTAGTAGAAAATATTAGAAAAACATCACTCGCGAACGCTTATCACCGTGTTTTCCGAGTAGCAATGAGATTTCCACCCTTACCCCATTTTTTCTCAAGGGATAAATATTTATCTATTCAACTAATCGTGTATTTCGCAGTTGCGTATTTTCATTTCAGTTATTGCTTCACTCGGATATGACGATAATCTATTTTCGTTGTTATATTTCTATTGCCGTTACCTAGTAATGGAGTCATCTTACCTTTTACGTAGATTTTTTAGCAGATACCACACGGGAGCTCACATAATATTATTTTAAAGAATTGCGTGGGTTTCGTATATAGTATATAGTAACTTTGTTCGGATTTAATTGTTAAAGAATCATGATTAATTCCTGTTTATAGTTAAGCTAGTGCATAAATATAGTTAAGTCAGTAATATGACCTGAAAAGGACTATGCAAATAACCTCAGTTTATACTATAATATTAAAAAGAGGAATGATTTATATATTTGTATGTATGTAACGAATAAACACAACAACTACTGGACCGATTTCAAAAATTCTTTCACCGTTAGTAAGCTACCTTATCCAGAAGTAACATAGGCTATATAACATAGGCCCGGTAGGTGGCGCTGTTGTCGACCGAGTACGAAGTCGCGGGAAACTGCTAGTAATTAATAAACAGAGATATACAATGCAAAGTTGAAAGGATGTAGGTACCGGGGAAGACCTAGACTATCTTACCATGACTAAATAAACCGTGTTTTATGCGTAGGGCAAGTCAAGAGTCTCCGTAACCGGCGAGCGTGTAATAAACAAACTGAGAGTGGAAGAAGCCAGAGAGGTCTGTATGGGAATAACCTGTTGGAACTCTGTACTCTCTGCCTACTCCGCAAGGGATCTGACGTGATGATATAGGTAGTTATTTATAAATCGACGATGGCTTTTTAGGCTGAAATCGTTTCTATTAGAAATAAGTGCTAAAGAGCACAAAAATAAGGGGTCTTATGCCCTGAAGTGGGTTTTTGGAAAGCTGATGATAGCGATGGTCGGATAAGTATTTAGAGCATAAGCCACTCCGCTCACTGAATCGTGTAGTCGCGGGTTCGATTCAAAGATAAGACAAATCTTTGTATGGTTTACAAACAATTCTTACACGCAAGCTATTGTTATTGGTAGCTCCAGGTTTACTACACGTGTCGACTGGTCCCAACTTCCCAAAATTAATTTGACGGTATCACAATACCAATAAGCACCACTGTAAAAAATTTGGGGATTTATATTGACACAAATCTCACGTGGGGTCCACAACTACAAAATCTTAGTCGCAAGATCTTTGCTTCTGCAGGTTCATTGCGAAGGCTACGAAACTTTCTTCCCACTGCCACTAAAATTACACTTGCACAATCTCTCCTTCTTACTATCCTTGATTATGCAGACGCCAGTTATCTCGATCTCACCGATAACCAACTTAATAAACTTGAGCGACTTCAAAATTTTTGCATAAGATTCATATTTGTATCGCTATCACTAGTTATCGCTTTTATACAACGTCCTGTTTAATCCAGCATCTCCCTCCTATCTCAAACGACGATTTGACTTTCTCCATGTAACACATTCAAGGTTCCTAAGGTCATGATAAATCCTTTTCAGTTCAAGCTGTCCGTTTGTGGAATGCATTACCTCTGACAATTAAACGTGCACAGACATTGGCTAGTTTTAAAACGATGGTTAAGAACCACTTCCTTTCCGCTGTCACTAGTGAGACGCTGTCATGATTAAATAAATACTGTATATAAATATTTTTTATTTCTTACTATATATATTCTTACTAATATGTAAGAAATAAAATATATAATAATATTTATATACAGTATATATATATATATATATATATTACTTTTATTAGTTACTTTTAATCTTAATGAATACGCCACCAACTGCCCTCTACTTTGTTAACCGACTTCAAAAAGGAGGAGGTTCTACGTTCGGTTGTATGTATGCTTTTTTTTTTTGTTTATGTATGTTCAGCGATATTTCCGTCAATTGTGGACCGATTTTTATGATTTTTTTTTGCATTGGGTTCAGTATAGCTCCGCGGTGGTCCCATTTTAATTTCATTGCCATTGGACCTTGGGCTTAGAAGATACACCAGGGAACTCCTTAACGACAAACAATAGGCATGTGTAAATTGAGATATTATGGGTATTACGTCAATCCTATAGGTACCCTTCTATAGAACTAAGCAGTTAATATACTAATATAATATAAAATAAATATTTGAAGTCGGTGCCAAGTAACCGACTGCACCAACCAGCACCGACTTCAAATATTTATTTTTTGCTTTTTGAAGTCGGTTTACCTTTTTTTTTGTATTTCTTTCGACTTGGTTGCCTGGAAGAAATTGCTATAAGCAATAAGGCCGCCAATTGTACCCTATATTGTTTTGTACCTTACATTATTGTTTATTTATAATTTGGTGTACCATAAAGAGTTTTCTATTCTATTCTATTCTTTTGGCTTAGGTGTTTGTGTATGTAAAATAAATGTTAGTAAACGCACCAACCGCAAACGTTACGGTGCAGTAACAGTACAATAATCTTTTAAACAATTATCTAAGTGAAGCTTATGACACGTAACATCACAAACTATATTGTACGCGATCCACACTTACACCTCAAAATCAGAGCTAACATTTCAACCAGAATTATATATACTAAATATGCACGACTAAGTATAAACACACCAGTATGGTCAGCCCAAATTCAACTCTCCACTCCGAACTAGGTCTCGAACCTATTCGCGCCTATATTAAAAAGGCGACAACACGACACTTCGCGAACGCATCTACCCATGCGAATCCGTTAATCGTAGCCGCCGCCGACTACGATCTCCCCCCCGACCCCTGCCGCCACCGCCGACATGTTCTCACCAACCCCCCCGATGCTTTGTCTTCCCTTATTTCCGCTCAGAATACGGGCGACGACGACGTTGTCGTAGATCCCCTCCCATAGCCGGCGGTTGACCGCACTTAGTAGTGCACCCGTCCCCCTACAGCGACTGTCCCAACCGAGGGCGCCTCGAGTATGTCGCCCCTTGCCCTTCTGGCTAGCTAGAGCGTAGTGGTTGCACGCTCGCATTTAAGTCCGGTGAAGCTGTAAAGGCCTCGCGGCCAACAGCGTACATCACTCACACACACACACACACACCCAAACTCAAAAAATGCGCCAACACAGTAAAAAGGCTTCTTTAAAAGCCATTTTATGTGTCACGAGTGCCAGTGTGGTAATTAATGACCCCTGTAATACATCTTGAATATTCAGAAAAAATCAGGAAGCGGAGGTCCAACATACATTATTGCGTTGTACGCAAGTGCCGCAGGTGTGTACACCTGCGGCACTAGTGTTCGCAATGAATATGGAAACAGATATTCGGACAATTTGTTGCCAATTCGTGCGTTTTTGCGATAATACTGGTGGCTTTTCTTTTGAAATTCTTATTTGGTAGATGTAAATTAAAACCCTTTGCCATTTTTGTCATTGTACTCAAAATGTATCACAGAAATGTTTTACTTTTTAACAACAGATAGGCTGTTATTATTGGGAAAGTTTTTGTTTATGGTGATGGCTGATCTTACTAGTTCTCATGATCAGGCGCTACAGGTTCTCCTGAAATCCTTTACTTTAAGTTATTTAAATATTTAACAATATTTAGGTCATTATTGATCTTGGACCTTGATCTTATTATTTGCAGCATAAACATAGTAGGTATAAATGCATAAAAAAAGACAGAAAAACAAGCCTGAATTTCTGACCGGTTTCTTTCGGTAAAGACCGCGTTCCGATCCGATTGTGAAGATAGAAACATAAAATTAACATTTACACGTACTTCGCAAATAAATGATTTAAGTATAATTCTAATAAGTTCTAGCAAAACCGCAAGCAACAGCTCTGCTACATTTAAAATGCACTAGCCATCTTTGTGTTGGTAGTAAAATTCAATTTTACATATATTCTCTCCTCTTCTACTCTACTACAACTTGCATCTTCGCGATGCAGTACAATATCTTAATCCCGTTAATGACTGCCAAGCTCGTGTTCAAATACCTTAAGTAGCGCCATAAATTGGTATTTTCGTTAATGTTCGCTGCAAATTTCCTCACATGGCAGCTTTGGCGAGCTCAATGCACGTCGGCTAGCCATTGCTCACCTGCCGAGACTAAGCAGCACAATGGAAGCTAGTCCAACTCTAGATCGGTTTGCGGGACTTAACTCTCAAAGGCGACTGCTGAAAATTTTAATCTGGTTCAAACTAGTGTTAGATGAAATTGTTAGTAGTTTTGATGTGGGAATTTGAAGTTAATAATATTTATCAACACAAGAATATATTGTTTAAAAGGACGTAGCCCCACACCAAGAATAATTGTTGTATCGTTGGTGCGTTTAGAACTAAAAAAATATTTGTGGGTCACACATAGATTTTTCCCACGCGGGGATCGAATCCACGACTTTTCGCTTCAGTGGGCAAAGCGGCTTAAGCTGTTAACCACTGTACCGAGCTATCCGTCAAGTTTATTTTTTTGACTCAACTTTTTATCACGGGCTTTACTTTTGTTATAATCAGTGTTGTATTGATGCTAGCAATTATTTCTGAACGTCGTCGGCTAGCTATTGCTCACCTGCCGCGACTAAGCAGACTCAAATGGACGGTGGGAATGCGTTACCTGCTTCTACTTAGTGTAAGATGAAATTATTTGTAGCTTTAATGTAGGAATTTTAGTTGATGTGCTAACAACACAATTAATTTAAGGAGACTTAATGCGGAAAGTAAATTGTTTTAACCCAATTGTTTATTGCAAAGTATTTTTGTTAAACATGATATCGTATGTACGCGATGAGACCAAAACAAACGCAGCAACACCCAAACTAATACATATGTTTGTGGTTCGCACAAAGATTGGCTCCATGCGGGGATCTAATTCGCGATCTACTGATTCAGTGAGCAGAAGCGGCCTGTCTTTTAACCACTTGATGAGCTTGTCATCGTCGAATAAAGACTATGCTCGTTTGAATAAATATTCAATAGATACTTATCAAAACATACGAATAGAAATAAAGAAACGAGTTACCGCGACTTTCTCGAGTTGTTTTACATAGAACGCAACAAAAACACTGTTTTGAAGTAGTTCAGTGTACTTATTTCTGGTACAATAATAATAGAATCATAAAGAAACTTTGTTGATAAATGAACACCTAACAATGTTAATAACGGCATAAAACATAGAGCTTAGTACAAAGAGATAGAGTGATGCTATCAAGTTGATATGTCATCCTATTTACACTTATAAATTAACTAAATAAAGATGAACATGATTGCATGCTTTCCTGTCAACGTTACGAAAACGCCAAATGACTAACGCTTAGCCCTTGGATGAACGCTAGATAGTAGTTTACAAAGAAACCACTTTTCTCTAAGGTTCTACTGCTGCCCGACTGCCTCATCGGTCTAGGGCAGTTGGCTATCAATAAGTCGTGGGTTCGATCTAGTCGGTTCGGTCGGTCGGTTAGTTGTATTCACGTTTTACGAATTCTCAGGAGCTGTCCCTAGTCTGGAATTGTGCCGTAAATAGTAGCAATAGGATCTTGCTTTATTACATTAGGTTCGGCGGCAAACTTTGCGAGTACGTAGTACAGTCCGTTTGGGAAATAAAGGTATCGGTGTTAATATTTTACCTATTACAATTTTGCGTTCACCCATTTGTAGGGTGGGCAAGATACGAGTAGCATGGTATTGTTAAGTAAAATAATGAATAATAATAATATCAGCCTATACAGTCCTACTGCTCGGCAAAGGCCATCTCTCACGAATTGAGGTGAGATATTAGGTCATACTCCACCTCGGGGACCCAGTGCAGTTTGGTGGAGGCATGTTTATGACCACTAGCTGTCTGAACTTATCAAGCCGCTTATAAGGCTTCAACTCGGATTAATGACTACCACATTAAGTAGTAACCAGGACCAACGGCCTAGCGTGCTTTCCGAAGCACGAGGACGCTTGAATCTGAAAATGGTCTAAACGGTTACCCATCTCAGGCCCACCCAGTCGAACGCTGCTTAACCTTGGTGATCGGTAAGAACATCAGGGTCGCACAAAGCAACGAGCGTGTCCAAAGATTGTAAGTTGTAAGGTTAAGTAAAAAAAGGGAAACCGACTTCAAAAAGCAAAGAATATATATTTCAAGTCGGTGCCAAGTAACCGACTGCACCGACCAGCACCGACTATAAATATGAAGTTTTTGCTTTTTAACGTCAGTAAAAAGTTTTTTATTTTACAATTTTAAGTGATGAGTGAATTTATTATTATTATTTATATATCTCCTTTATATTGTTCTTCTTATTTATACAATGAGGTACCTACGAGATTAATATCTATCTATCTATCTATCTATAACCTCACGCCAGATCCCTTGCGGGGTAGGCAGAGAGTACAGAGTTCCAACAGGTTCTTTCCTTACATACCTCTCTGGCTTCCTCGACTCTCATAGTTCGTCTCATACACGCTCGCCGGTTACAGAGACTCTTGACTTTTCCATCAGATAAGACTCGGTTTATTTGGTCGTGGTAAGATAGTCTAGGTCTTCCCCGGTACCTGCATCCTTCCACTTTCACATTGTATATCTGTTTTGTCATTCTTTCCTCTGGCATTCTTTCTATATGCCCGAACTACCCGAACCGATACTATCTTTCATACCTACTCGCTGTCTTACTATGCTGTTGCTAATGCGGTCGGTCAGCTTCACTCCGCACATCTTCCGCAGCTCGCATTTCTACCGCATTTATCCTACTTTCATTCTCCTTCTTACATACCCAGTTCTCGCTACCATATAACAGCGTTGGGACAAGAACTCCGTTATGTATGGCCAGCTGCGCCTTATGGCTTAAGTGCCGGCTCCCGAGTAGCTTTCCCATCGCACCATTCACTCTGTTCCCTGCACTCACTCTTCTCTCTATGTCAGCGGTGTATTTCCCATCCTTACTGAAGGCGCATCCAAGATATACAAACTCATTCACTTGCTCCAGCACATCGTTACCAACCACAATCCTTACATTCGTTCTGGTTTCTTCCCTTTCAAAAATTAATATAAAACTCATAATAACTGAATTTTCACATTTATGCTGTTATCCTCAAGGAGACAGGTGTATCTTCAAAGTCCAATGTCCAATATCAATAAAATTTAAATTCGACCATCACGGAGCCATGCTGACCCCAATGCAAAAAGAATCATCAAAATGGGTCCACAACTGACGAAAATATCGGTAAACATACATTAAAATAAAAGCATACATATAGTCGAATATAGAACCTACTCCTTTTTAAAGTCGGTTAATGATGAAACCTGTTGTAATTCCTAATCTCTGCCTACCCCACAAGGTATCTGACGTGATGATATAGATAGATAGAAGTAAAATAAGTCGTACTTGCCACTCGGGTTAGGTGACATCTTGACCAACTTTTGATTGGCTGGGTTTTAAGCAGTCTGTATCAAGTTTACATTTGACCCATTGAAGCGTAAACTGGAGGTCGAGTTGAAAATTAATTTGGAGCCAACCGAGTTTAAGTTGGGTATGTAGTAGTGTACTTTTGAAGGGACTTTAGGTCTTCATGAAATTGTATCCACAAGTGTTCTGTAAACTTATTCCGGTAACGTGTGAAATAGACCGTATTCTGATGGGGTAAATGGGATGACGACTCAAACTGAAGCCTTTTTTCCCTAAGATGTTCCTAACTCAAGTTAACTCCTGTACAATTGAGGCCATTAAGGGTATCACAATTAAAATGAATACTTCAACGTTTGATTTGTGACAATACATAAAATATAAGGCATACCTGAAGTAGAGGAGAAGGTAGATATGTACACTATACCCAGCTGCATAGTAGCTGACCCTACTGATGGTTGCTGTAGTTATAAAACTATACTAATATTGTTTTTTTAAAACTAGCCCCACACTTAGAATTTTCCATAAGATATATAGGATGTAGCTACTATTAGCATGAAGATATTTTAACAGTTTTTAGTTTTATCTTGAGATTATAATAACTCTATCGATACTAATCAACCCTTCAACATTCATGTGGTAAAATGATTAAGACCAATCCCTATAATATAAACGTTTTCAATAAAGTCTTATTACTTCATTAAAAATCAGTACTGCCGAGAGACTGGGTTTAAAATCATTAATACCGTTACATTCATAGTCACTTCATTTTAATTCTAGTCGTTGGACGCACAGGAGCGTAATCAGGAGGAATAAGCCGAGGTATAAGCCTATTATGTGTTCTAATTTCATTAGAGTATTTTTGGCGAGTTTGCATTTTTACGGCGGAGCGGTCGCATTACACCTTCATGCCTTTATTTCGCAAGTGGGGGTGGCAGGGGTGTACTAAGTGCACCCACTTCATCCGCCGATGACTTTAGGTCCCATGTAATAGGGGATAATACAATTCCACACTTAGGACTGATACTGGAATGTTTTGATAGAAAAACTACATTTCAGACAAATGTAGTTATTCTAGGATTTGACCTCTGGGTCTATGATTGCAACGCGCATTATTCGTCACTAGAGCGGTCGTATTACTTGTGTAAAAAGATAATATTATATAATAATGAGTATACGTTTTTACACTTTTGCGGGAAAGACATGGATACTACAGGCCCAGGACTGATTTGTGCGGAAACGTAAAGGAGAGGCCTTTGCCCAGTCGTGGGATATAGAATAGGCTATAAAAAACAAATTACGATCTTTCCGTGACCATGGGTCACTCGAAATGTCGAGAATTTAAAAAACTATAAAATTCAACCAACCATTAAACCGCGATAAAATTCAAGAAAAATAGTTTTATTTCATGTATAATATTCATGTAAATCTAAGTACTCATTAAGTTACGATATTTTTCGAAATAATATGGTAGGTGCCTGAATTAGATTGAGACTTATGCTATGCAGGATAATGCTAAGAAAAGGCCCAAGCAGACTTGCTACTTTTACCATGCGATGGGTGATTTAGTTGCTTTTTTGTATCGTAATGCCGCGTCCAAACGCTTCCAGTCGTACACATACAAACTCCAGTCGCAGCGATCATGTCGTTTTTTGGACCCTTGATACAGCGACTGAATGCTACGATACGCTGATTTTGGTACCGCGATCCGAACACAGTTAGTCGTCAATACGCGATGCAGTATCGATGTAGTCGCAAACGCGCGATTTAAGTACGACCGAACGCAGGACTTCATCAAAATGTGATACAGCGCTAACGCAGTCTCAAAATTGCCGTTCGCCAAAGCGAAAAGTATTACCATGGCTTAAATAAAGAGATGGTCAAATATTGTAAGGCTTTTACATCCACTTTGGGCCCTTATTCGATATAGCCTGCCTATTACCAATTATACCAATGACACCACTAGTTTTTTAACACTTAAGAAAGCATCATGTGATCACGTTTTTACTAAAGTTTAACTTAGACCAGTATAACTCAATGCACTTCATTGCCCTGCATAATATCGCAACTCCACCTCATCCACCACGCTAATTGTTGATAAATAAACCTAATGTTAATTTTGGTTCTAATAGATGTTATGAAAGCGCTCAGACTGTGAGACAGATCCATCCGTGAATAATACAGGTTTTGTGAGTCGCGATTGTATATATTGTATGGCTATTGACAGACTATTGATTTTAAATGGCCTGTACTTATAGGGTTTTCTCTTTTTAAGGTCTTTTCTTTAAACGATTAATCCTTTGATCACTGTGTCGCTCTTTGTTTTGCTGTCTCAACTCCCTTCGTAAACTCTATTACTTATTTGTGAAGACTTGTAATTGGCCTTCCTTTACTGTGATTTTACTTATATCTGTTTACTAGATGTAAGTTTTCTTGAGAAATAAAATCAAATAAAAAAGATATACAATGCGAAAGTGGAAGGATGTAGGTACCGGGAAAGACCTAGACTATCTTACCATGACCATATAGACCGAGTCTTGTTTAAAAGACAAGTCAAGAGTCTCCATAACCGGCGAGCGTGTATGAGCCGAACTATGAGAGTGGAGGAAGCCAGAGAGGTATGTAAGGAAAGAAAATGTTGGACCTCTGTACTCTCTGCCTACCCCGCAAGGGATCTTTTTCGGATTGAGGGTAGCCTATAGTGAACACATAATTTTAAAAGCTCTTGCAATTATTTTTTATTTAATATAATAGTATAGTACATTTAATGTTACTTACATTCTAAAATTTAAATTTGTCCTACGGTGCACTTAGTTTCACTACAGTTTTCTCTTAATTACTCACATTTACGACACTTTCACCACACTCTACAAGATGGACTTATATGCAAAGTTGTCAAGTTGCATGGAGGATCTATCCGCCACATTTACCTCGCGCATGGATCAATATGAAGAAGACTTGCGGAACTTCAGCAGCAATGAAACAGCCCACAAGACCATCGCCAGTCTCTCACGGGAGTTTGCAGAGTTTAAGTGCCTTATTTGGAAGACTGTGAGCGCACTTAAATCACAGATGGAGCTCTTAATCATGGGTCTGGATAGACACGAAATGGCATCTCGTAAGGAAGTCTTACTTCTTCATGGCCATTCCGAACAGAAGGATGAACAACCAACATCCCTAGCTATTGCTGTACTAACAGAGAAAATGAAACTGAAAGATGTCACCTCTGCAGATATTATAGCTTGCCATCGCCTTGGTGCCAATACGAATAAGCCTCGTCCACTTCTACTACGCTTTCGGAGCCTAACTTTGCGCAGAGAGGTGTGGCGCAATAAAACTGTGCTAAAGGGTTCTGGCTTAATATTCTCGGAGTTCCTTACAAAACCCAGACATGATACTTTCTTGGACGCTCGTAAACACTTTGGTTTGAAGCAGTGCTGGACCTCCGAGGGTAAAATTATCATCCTGCTACCGGATAAGTCACAACGGAAGATAGAGTCTGCGGCCGAATTCCGGAAGCTTGCAGCGCAATTTCCAATGGCTTCCATAAAGGATACTCAACAGGAAGGGGCCTCTACTTCCAAGACCAAGCCAGCTGTTGATAAAAGGCCACGCAATAGAGCCAAGTAACCCACCCACACTTGCCGTAGTATTGTTGTTTTCTTTTATTTACTTCATTTTTATTTTTTTTCTTTGACGGTCACTTTGCATTCGTTGTTTTCAACTCTTGAATTTACCTACTATTTTTGTTTTTACTCAAATGTCAATGATATGTGTGACGTTCAAGCGCTCGTTCAGAAACATAATTTATTTTAATCTGGATACGAGTCCTTTGGTCCATTTTGACGTGAACTGGCGAGTGCATCGAGGACATAGTATAGATAGTTTTTATTTAAATATTTTTAAATTATTATTATTCTTTTACATATATAAATATAAAAGTATCGTATAATATTTTAATGTGTGATAATTTTGATGATAGCTTTGTATCCTGTTCTTCTTCTTGTACATCTGATGTGAGTTATGCTAGTGCGTTCAGTGACGATTCTGTTCATTTACGTGACCAACTTATGTCTGCTTTCTGTAGCTATGAAAAGTTTTTTAATACAGTTCATATAAATGCTCAAAGCGTCCCTGCACATTATTCTGATTTATTATCTTCTTTCGATTCTGATCTCATTCACGCTGTCCTCGTCTCTGAAACTTTTCTAAAACCTGTTCTTCCTTCCACTCAATACTCTTTGCCCGGCTATAAATTAGTGCGCAATGACAGAACAGGCAAGGGGTGTGGGGGGGTAGGTATTTATCTTCGTGGAGATATCGATTATAAAGTCATCGACCAGTCTCCGAATAATTACTCTAATTTCGCTGAGCACTTATTCATTGAAATCACTTTTAATCATATAAAATTTCTTTTAGGTGTTTATTATAGTCCCTCCAGTCACATTGATTATTTCTCTTCATTTGAAACTAAATTAGAATATTTTTCTCCTATATATGACCATGTAATTATTCTTGGAGACTTTAACACTTGTTTGCTCAAGGATAATGTACGCAGCCGTAAACTCCGATCTCTTGTCTCTTCTGTCAACATGCATATCCTTCAGCTCAATGCCACCCATCATGCCCCCCATTGCACTCCCTCTCTTCTAGATTTAATTCTTGTCTCCGACCCCCAAAAAGTAGCCGCGCATGGACAACTTGCCGCCGCTTTCTCCTATCATGATCTCATATTCCTTTCTTATAAAATTCGCGCACCTAAACGCAAATCCAAATTTCTTTTTCTTCGCAGCTTTAAGAACATTAATATGGAACGTTTGAGGGAAGACATGAGTCGTATTGACTGGTCTACTATATATAGCTTCAGTGACATAGACAAAAAAGTATCCGCTTTTAACAAGATTGTCCTAGATGTATACGACAAACACGCTCCTCTGAAAAGGGTAAAAGTAAAGCATCTACCTGCACCATGGTTATCGGATTACATTAAAAGAGAGATGTCAAAAAGAGACAAAGTCAAGACACGCTATAAAAAAAAGCCTACTGATGAGACCTGGTCTCTATACAAAAAACTGCGGAATCGTTGCAATCGCCTGTGTAGAGATGCTAAGAGACGCCATATTCATAACTCAATCCATAACTTCAATACGGCACAAGTATGGCAATTTCTTAAATCTCTAGGTATTGGGAAAACGTCTAGCTATGATACACCCAATAATATAGATCTTAATACCATCAATTTTCAATTTTCCAAGTCACCAGTCACCCTGGATGACAGCACAAAATCTTCTACTCTCAACAGTTTATCTATTCTACCGTTGCCTAGATGTACTTCGTTCTCTTTTCAGCAGGTTACAGAGGGGGAAGTTAAGAAATTAATCCTTTCGATTTCTACGAAAGCGGTAGGTAATGATGGTCTTCAAATCCAAATGCTTCGTCCCATCCTAGATGATCTTATTCCTGTCATACACCACATCATCAACTATTCTCTGCATTCTTGCACTTTTCCCTTAGCCTGGAAGAAGGCCCATGTCATACCGCTACCCAAAGTATCTAATCCATCTTCAGTTTCCCAATTCCGTCCCATTTCTATACTCCCGATTCTGTCAAAGGTCCTTGAGAGTGTTGTTCAGAATCAACTGTCTCACTATCTCTCTATTAATGACCTGCTAAGTCCCTACCAATCAGGATTTCGCCCTGGCCATAGCACTGTAACGGCACTCGTTAAAATAACTGACGACATACGTTTGGCCATGGAGAATAAGCTCCTTACTATATTGGTTCTACTAGACTTTAGCAGTGCCTTTAATTCAGTTGATTTTGACATCCTCTTAGGAATTCTGACCTCCCTAAATGTTTCTCCTTCTATAACTGCTTGGTTCAACTCATATCTTCGCGGTCGCTCGCAGTCGGTTCGATCCAATGAGGCTTCCTCTGAGTGGTGCAATCTGGCTGCGGGAGTCCCGCAAGGTGGCGTACTCTCTCCTTTGCTTTTTTCAGTTTTTATTAACGCACTTCCTAAAGTTATATCTTCACACTATCATCTCTATGCAGACGACTTGCCACTTTATCATCATTTTAAAGTTGATGATTTTAATGCTGCTATTGTTGCCATCAATAATGATCTTCAGAACATCAATAACTGGGCAAAAAGCTTTGGCCTACTGGTAAATCCGGCTAAATCACAAGCTCTCATTATTGGTGGCAGATATTTTACCAATCTTTTAGATCACCAGTCTCTTCCACAAATTGTGTACGATGCTATACCGATACCTTTTTCAGATAGTGCAAAAAACTTGGGCGTCTACATTGACTGTAATCTGTCCTGGAATGTTCACGTTGCGGAAGTAAGCAAGAAGGTTTATTACTCATTTCAGTCTCTCAAACGGCTCCAGAAGTTCCTGCCGCTTCAAACCAAAATAACTCTTGCCCAATCCCTTCTTTTACCTCTTGTCGACTATGCTGATGTAAGCTTTCTTGACGCAACTGAGGAACTCCTTAATAAACTGGAACGTCTGCAGAATCTGTGCATTCGCTTCATTTTTGGCCTTCGGAAATTTGACCATGTGACAGAATTCCGAAGGCAGTTGAAGTGGCTGCCTATACGGCTGCGTCGGGATAGTCATATTCTCTGTTTGCTTTACTCTGTTCTTCATTATCCTAATTCCCCAGTATATCTTCGTGAACGCTTTGAGTATTTAGTCCCCAGGGGAAAACCTTGTCGCTCTGTCTCTTCTCTTCTTCTTAGTGCACCTCGTCATAGCTCAAGTCGATATGATGGTTCATTTACTGTGCGTGCTGTGCGCCTATGGAATTCCCTCCCACACTCTTTACGTGATAGCCCTACTTTACAGATGTTCAAGAAAAGAATTGGAGAACATTTCCTATCTATGTAAGATATTTGTATGTATGTATGTATTCATGTAGTCTATTTTATGGTAATGTATAGCATGTAGTATATTTGTAGATATATATATGTAGTTTATACCTTTTCTATCTATAAATATCTTTTATTTCCTTGCTTTTGTGTTGTACACTTATTCCTATCCTCATTTTGACCATTTGTTTCTCTTTCACTCAAAGGTTTGCTGGTGGAAAACTCGACTTTGAGTTAAGCTCGCCTTGTACGTTAATTTACCTTGTAACAATTTGTAACAATTTGTGTATGTGTACAAAGAATCAAATAAATAAATAAATAGATGATATACATTACCAATTAAACACGTAAAGCGCCGGACTATGATAACTTCTATGATCGTTGTACTGAATACCATTAATTAATTACCTGATCATTTCTCAAAGAAATAGTAACGCGCTGCGTTTGGTCATAGCGATTAGCGGCCCTGAGTCGATACTAATTTGTAGCACCCTCGATGGTAAATAATTAGTACCTCAGTGAAATGCGGTGTAGTAGCGGCTGGCCACATGTTGTTATGGAATGTGCGATTGACACGAACAGGTTTAATAGCGTTGTTATTTTTAATCTAATGTGGTGGTTTGATTCATTCGGGACAGTTACTTTGGTAAGTATTCGATGTTTCGTAATATGATTTCCTGTTTGTTCTTCGGAATGAAGATAAATCTCAGCAGAAAATGATTTTCATACTTAAACCGTGTAGGCAGCCAAATCCTATTATTTGATAGATACAATATATAACCAGTCCGGAGTCAGCCAATGTGCCTGATATAATGGCAATAGGCGAAATGTACATAGTACAACCTCTATCACCTTCGCTTAAGGAATATAGGCGTGACCATAGAGGTAGGACTTGATACTCTAAGAGCGTGATGGTTTATTTTTATTTATTCTTTATTGTACAAAGTTATATAAAATTAGTAAGTACATTTACAGATATGATGTACAAAGGCGAACTTAACTCAATTTGAGTAACACACAGTTTGAGTGTTTGTTTGTCAATTCTAAGCATATTCTAAGGCTGCAATATCGAAACAGCCATTGCCTACACTATTATAATGTGACAAGGATATTTTGGCCCTTAGATGACATTGACAGGGTCCAAGATCCAATGTCTCCCTGGACATTGGTGTGAAATTAGAGTACTAAATTTTTCCTACTTTCAGAAAAATATTTAAACAGGTGGGTCCGCATGGTATCTAATTAATAAAAATGAACTTGGGTATTTTGTTACTAAAAACTAAATTTCATTACAAACGGCAACTCTGCCACTATCATGAAGTGACGTTTCACTTGATGTCAGCGTTAGTTCCGAATTAGGCCGCGGGCCACAAGACCCTTGCAAGACTGTACTTGTTTTATTGGATTGATGAGTACTGAACATCATGCCTTGTGTGCGTGTGCGTGTGCGTGTGCGTGTATCTATGTGCATTTTCACTAATTAATAATTCGTACTAGACTGCCTCGTTGGTTTAGTGGCAAAGCGGATCGCTTTGTGATCACGAGGTCCTAGGTTCAAATCCTGGGTTAGATTGTAGTTTTTCTAACGAAAACTTGCCAGTATGAGTTCGGAGACTGTAATGCCCGGTATATGTCAATATGCTCGCCCCTTATTAGATGGGACCTAACATCGTCGGCGGAAATTGGATGTACTCAGTACACCTCTGCCACCGCCGCTTGGGGAATATACGCGTGACGGTGTACTAATTTGTATAACAAAACAGGATGTCCCTTTGTATCAACTTTTTATTAAAATGAGATGTTCACTTATTAGACGCGATAAAACTGCAGATATTGTGAAATCCTTTATTTTAAGAAAAAAGAAAGAAAGAAAGAAAAGTATATTTATTAGTCCAGCTAATAGCAGTACACTATAGAATATAAGATCTAACAATAACACACAAAAAAAAGGTATTTTTGTCAATTTTGTTTGGCTTAAAATTGCCATTTAAATTAAGGCGAGGTGTCCTAGTTGCTGATCCAGCGGCCTATATAGTAATGAAACGTGTGCGGGCAAAATTACAGTTAAATTTTCTTTTTGCTTTCATAGGTCTTGGTGGTCCACTACTTATCACAATTACAATTTATATAAATCATGTTTTATTTCGTTATTAAATTTACAATTAATTAAAAACTTAAAATAATAATTAATTTAATTTCAATACTACACAGTATTGAAGTTAAATTACTATTTATTTAAGACTAAAATGTGATTACTTAGACAACAGTTTTATTGTAATTACACTTGTTTTAATGTAATTATATCCGGTGAAGTGTAAACGCGTTAAACATGGATATTTATAATAATGAATAAAAAATAATAATATTTGCATATACTGCTTTACTGTTTGGAAAAGCCTTCTCTCATAAAGCGGGGTAAGAGATGTTAGGTCATACTCCACCACGCAAACCCAGTGCGGATTGGTGAAAGCAGGTTTGTGGCCACCTGCTATTGGAATTTATCAAGCCGCGTATAAGGCTTCCGACTTGGCTTAATGACTACCGCATTCAGTAGTAACTGGGACCAACATGCCACAACTGGCACTCATCTTAAGACCGACCGAGCCAAACGCTGCTCAACGTTGGTGATCGGTAAAAACACTGTGATTGTACAACGTTACGAGCGCCTCTAGTAATAAATAATATTTATTATTCCTTATAATTTCATAGTCATAAAAATTACCAACAACAATACCAAAACTGATTATTAAGGAATGTGGCGTATTACTGCTCTACCAAATTAAAATTCATTATAATAATATTGTGTATAAATGAACTACAGTATACAACACATAAAAATAATAGATGTTCGCTGTTAGCCTGAGCCTATTCGTGAATAATTCATCTTACTATTATTTGGCGTTGTTTACGGCAAACAGTGTTAGGCGATGGCAGTCGATTTGTTAGGCTTATGTCAACATTTAAGGTTTCGCTACATAGCCCACGCAGCGCGACGGGAGCGCGACGGTGGAGCGGCTGGGGAGTTGTAATGTACTGAAATGAAATATACGGGAGACACCACACAGCGCAGCCCCGCTCGGCGCGACGGCAAACGTCTCGACCGAACGTAGCCACGCGCTTGCGTCGCGCTAACGTGGCGCTCCGTCGGCTATTTGACCAAACCTTTAGGGAACTTGCGGTGAAGATCCATAAGCAGCACTCACCGATTGTTGTTTTTGCTCTACGTTTGTTATTCCGGAGAATGGAGTTCTGCTGAGTAGTAGATAATGAAGCGATCGGAATATGCAAAAGCTTGAATATTATTATGTGGCGTTAAATTAGCTATGCTTATCGGGTAAATTACTTTTGTTTGGGATAAGATATTTTTTATCTATGAACTAGTCTAATGATATGAATTTAGGAAGCTTTTAGGTTTGCTGGACTGATTAGTGGCGTGCTGGATATTATTACAGGATCAGACATATTGCGGACGTGGTCGAAGAATCTTTGTTCGCCTCCTAGTAATTTTGACACGTAGCACTACGGCGAGATACCTTGTTAATTTTTTTAATCAACTGCGGGGAGTTGCTTAAGGACTTGGTTACTTGGGAGTAGAGGCTGTTCCTCTTTTGAAGCGCCATTAACCAATTTGTCCGCTTCGTTCTTCTAGAAGTATTATTGATACACGTTATCCTTTTATTCCAGTATAGTTGTAAAACCCCTTCAGTCAATAACATGTACATTTACACATACTAAACTGACGTCAAGAACCTGGGTATAGTCAGCAATGTAACCTGCTTATATATATTCTCAAATTATTAGCAGCATATTCAGGTATATTTAGATAAAAAACATTATGTATTTGATGCGACTTATGTTGCTGACCGTACCTTTATTTTCGTAGATACCCTAACTAAGGTGACACAAAAACTTGCGGTACAAAGCAAACAATTTTCTGGCTATGTTTAAGCTTAGTCTAGACGTCGGGGCTGTTCCACGGTGCCACTATTACAATCCACTAATCCGATATAGAGACCTAAGCCACTAGACGTAGGGGGAAGCGGGACAGGTGAGTTGCGGTGGGGATTTTATTATATCGCTCGGACGTCGTCTCCGCAACCTCGTCTCCACCCAAGAACAAATGTTTGTGTATTGTTAAAAATAATTGTCGGTAAATACCCTTTTTAAGAAGAAAAAAATTGGGATTATAATATTTGGAAAAAGGTAGCTTGACCACTGCGTCTGTCATAAATTAATTGAAAGATCGCTTTCATTCAAAAATAGTTTAAATAGTAGTAGTAGTAGTACTATAAAGAGAAAAGACTGTTGGTGGAAGTAACGGCTTTACTCATTGATAAGATGCACTCAACCTCCTCTAAGAAACCATTTCCAAGATTTCTCAGGATTCTGCGAACCCAGTAGGCGTTGTTAATGCTTCGCTAAACAGCGCTATAAAAGTATTAAGATTATATAAATTAATTTAATTCACCTGGGGCAGGCCCTAAAAATAATGGTGCGACGACCTGGATACCCATGAAGAGGAATGATCCGAAAAAACCAAGGAGCAGTGGTGTTAAATAGGTTCAATATAAACCAGTATTTATTTATTAAATATAAAATTGCCATATCAGATTGTTAGGACCACAGAAAATTATTTATTGACACCTACTAACAGTTCAATCGACTTATAATACACATGAATCCCACAGTTTCAATGTTAAACTCTATATAATAGAATCAACATAAAATGGAAACATTTACATTTGCTATCATATAAAATGGCACTCTCTACGCCGTTGAATAATGCTGAAGTTACGACACAAGAGAGGGAATCGTGGAAAAAACGTGACGTATTTATAATATTAGATACACAAAGTAAAAATCATAACGAAAGGAACTGATTGATGTTTACATAACGTTGTTGAGAAAGCGTGCTGTAAAGTTCGTTTGGATTTAGTAAATTTGCAGCGTGAACCAGATGGTATTCGGTACTCGATATCGTTACGCTAACATCAATCAGAGGGATTACGAAGAGATTGACTTAGGGTGACGCTAGCGAGTTGGTATACAATCTTTGACACACTACACAACTTAATTACGCCATTACTCGCTAGGGTCACGCTAACGTCAAAGTTTTGATGCTAAGCCCTCAATTCATGACTATAACTACAGTACATCAAAACAAAAACTATCATATAGGGGTAATTATGGTAATCAAACAATGACGCCTTACTTTATATAATTGGATAGGAAATTTTGATTATTAGAAAACCTAATCGACAAAATTAAATAATGTTTCATTACCTAGTTACCCATACATAGTTAACTGTTAGATGTCTTACAAAGTTTGCGCAACGATACAATCCCGAGCATTTACCGCGTGGTCAAGGCGTAGTCAAGCAACCAACACATTTAAGCTGTAAGAATGGCCAGCGCGCTGTCAGTCCATCTATACGTTCATCTTATATCTATGTAGTAACCACTGAAATCGTAAAAATGAGACTCTAGAATTGACTGTCTTTTTGGTCTAGTAACAAATAATGCACGTAGCGGTTATGCGGTCCTGGGTTCAAATTCTAGGTCGAACACATGTTATTTTTCTATCTAAAAATTCCCAGTATCAGTCCGGAGTCTGGAATGGCGTTCAATATAATAGCAATATGCACGTCTCCATGGGACCTAATATCGTCGGCGAAAAGTGGGTGTACACGGTAAGTCTCTGCCATCCCCACTTGGGGAATATAGGCGTGACATTCAGACACTTGAAGTATTACAGCCCCGTGAACTTGTTGCCATACATGAGAGAAAATTATCACAAAATACTTCAGTACTGCGTGGACTAATGTAATAGCTAAAGAAGCATATCTGACTGCGAAAAGTCTTCCAAAACTTATAACTGTACTTATAGGTATTCAATTTGATAGAGGTGAGGGCGATGTTCTCTAAGTTTGAAGCGAAACAAGAGAAAAAATATAACGCATTGCTCAGCACAATCAATCAAATAAAAGATCAAATCTCAACTATCTCAAACTCGATTGAGTTCCTGTCTAAGAAATACGACGACCTGATGGGTAAGTTAGAGGAGTTGACGGCAGAAAAAAAGAAACATCTAGCTTATATTCAAACTCTAGAGAATAAAATTGAAAACATGGATAAGATAAATAGACTTTCTAGTGTGGAGTGCAGGAATATCCCATTTGAAAAGGCCGAATCACAAGAAACGTTGTGTGACTTGATAATAAATATTGGAAAAACCATAAGCCTACCCATAGAAAATCACGATATCAAAGACATTTATAGCATTAATAAAAAAACTAAAATCGATAAACCGCTTATAGTCGATTTTGCGTCTGTTATTAAAAAAGAGAAGATGATTAAGGCGTTGAAGACTTACAATAGACAAAACGTTGGAAGTCCTTTGAATACTGAAATCCTAAAACTAGGTGGTCCTAACAAACAAATATTCATCTCCGACAATTTGACCCGTAGGACCAGACAACTGTTTCACTCCAGCCGGAACTTTGCGAAAGATAATGATTTTAAGTTTTGCTGGACCTCTCATGGCAATATTTACCTAAGAAAGAGAGAAGGCTCCCCTGGTATCCGTATAGTTTCGGTCGAAGACCTCAAAAAAATGCAACCGTCTGCGTGACTAGCGTTACCTTGCCTATTTTCGATACTTAACTGTAACGTTGTAATTCATTTTATTTTTTGCATGCTCATAATTAAGCTTTTATATTTTATTAGTCTTATAATATGCGGATATACAAACAATACTTCAGATTTTTTTCACGTGTTTCTTTTTACTGTAACATATACTTACAACACACTCTATGCACACTCTACTACTTGTACACTCAAGTGCCTCATCAATATACCATGCTTACAAGTTTGTGTTTTATATTGCCATAAAAGTCCAAGCGATAGCGATCTTGATAAGCTGTTGAATTACTTTCAACATAATTCCCCTAAGCTAACCATGGTTATATATTTCATACATACTGGATACAATACATAAGATAACAGAAGATTTGGAAGAAATGCATGTGGCGCAATCGTATTTGTGTTCTCCAGAAAACTGCCTACAGTACACAAACAAAAACTCTCTAAATATCTTGCATGTAAACATCAGGAGTTTAAACTGCAACTTTGATAAACTGTACATTCTTCTAAATAGGATTGCTCTGAACATTGATATTGTTGTTTTATCGGAATGTTGGCTGAGTAAGGTGACTAACACACCAAATTTGTGTGGCTTCATTGCACATCAGTCGAAGTCAAGAAATCAAAATGATGGTGTAATAATATATTCTCGACTTGCTCTGAGATGTGAAATTGAAGAACCAGAATTTCTTGAAGGCAATTGCTTGGTTCTCAGAACTGGTGATGTGGCTATTGTGGCAATTTATAGATCTCCTGCATTTAAAGAGATCGACTCGTTTTTAAATAGTTTAAACCTTGTGCTCTCGTCTTTATCTACTTTCACCACAGTTGCAGTTTTGGGTGACATTAATATTAATATCTTGCCCAATAATAAAGACCGTCATGCCGATGACTATTTAACCTCTATTGCTTTTCATGGACTCCTTCCAGCGCAATTGTTTCCGACGAGAGAAAATAGCTGCCTTGACCATGTTTTGTTGAAATCAAATGGAAGTGCCACAGCGTTGGTCTTGGATAGTTTCATTACGGACCATGCTCCAGTTATCTTGTGCTTACAGAATAGGAACAAACTGCCCAGGACTAGCACTGTTATCAAGAGAATTAATATACCTAAAGTCACTCAAGAATTGAAGTCCACTGATTTCTCAAATTTGTTCTCAATGTCGGATCCTAACAATGCTGCCAATTTTTTAGTCAATGTTATAACTAAGGCAATAAATATGCACACAATAGTGGTTCAAATCCCTAACAGAAGGAGAATTATTAAACCTTGGATTACCCCTGGTCTTTTGAGATGCATCCGTAATCGTGATAGGCTACACATTAATTAAAAAAAACAACCAGACAATACAATTTTAAGAGTAACATACATACGTTATCGTAATTTTTGTAATAATTTATTAAAGAGAATCAAGCAAAAATATGAACAAAATGAGTTTCAGAAGGCCAAAGGTAATCCAAAAGAAACTTGGAAAATAATAAAGTCTGTTGCTAATATGGCACAAGCAAGCACACCAATTAAGGAATTGTTATCTATATCGGACAATCCGCTCTCCTCTGTTGATGCTGTGAACCATTATTTTGTAAACATAGGAAACAGCTTGGCAGCCGATATTGAAAAAAAGGTGTCTGATTTACCCAAAACTTCTCCTACTCGCAATCTGCAGCGTCAATGTAATTCGTTCGCTTTGCTTCACGTTAATAACTCTGAAGTTGAACTAGTTATCAAAAGTCTAAAAAATAACTGTGCTGTTGGCTGGGACAATATATCAACTAATATTTTAAAGAATGCCTCCCTATACTTAGTAAATCCTATCTCTTACTTAATAAATCTCTGTTTTTCAGTAGGATGCTTCCCGGTTGCTTTTAAAAAGGCTCTTATTCAACCAATATATAAGGGTGGACTTGGAGACAGTGTCAGTAATTATAGGCCAATTTCAATCCTTACCAGCTTATCCAAAGTTATCGAAAAAATTCTTCACTCTAGATTACTTAAATATCTGCAAAAATATAAAATCATATCTTCTAACCAATTTGGATTTACTCAAGGGAAATCTACAGAAGATGCAGTTGTTGAATTAACAGATACGATAGTGAAGAACTTAGATAAGCATAAAAAAGCCATTGGTATATTCTTAGACCTCTCTAAAGCATTTGACACTGTCTCTATACCCATCCTCTTAATGAAACTTGAATATATTGGCATCCGTGGAAATGCACTTAGCATGTTTCAAAGTTACTTAACCCAACGTACACAGAGTGTAAAAATTGATGATTTTGTGAGTAGAGAAGAACAAATTGTTTACGGTGTGCCCCAGGGGAGTATTCTTGGACCGACGCTATTCCTTATATATATCAATGACATGTGTCAACTTCAACTTCCGCATTGTAAGGTTAAGTTGCTTATGCGGATGATACTGCTCTTCTTATTCATGGGGACACATGGAGCGAGACTCGACGACTGGCAGAACAAGCACTGACAGCAGTGGTGAAATGGTTACACTCTAACTTACTAACACTCAATTTGAATAAAACGCACTATGTCACTTTTTCTTTGTACCTAGCTTCCCAGCCCTCATATGACTTTTACGTAATGAAAGCCCACCACTGCAGTTCCAATCAAGCAGAAAGTTGCCGCTGTCCTCCCATCAAGAGATCTAATGATATTAAGTATCTAGGTGTTCAGATTGACAGCACTCTCAGCATGCACAAGCATATCGACTCACTTACTTCTCGAATCAGAAAGTTAATGTTCGCATTTAAAAAGTTAAGATCATCAGCTGACCCTATGACTCTTAGAACAGTATACCTTGTGTTGGCTGAGTCTGTGTTATCGTACTGTATTGCAGCCTGGGGAGGAACATATAAAACATCTCTTATCAAACTAGAAAGAGCACAGAGAGCTGTCTTGAAAGTAATGTTAAAAAAGCATATTCTTTATCCTACATCAAGCCTTTACTTACAAAGCGACGTACTTACTGTGAGACAGCTCTTTGTCCTTCACGTAGTTTTACGTGTACATAAGTCCCTTCCCTTTAACTATAGTGCTTACCACTGCAAAAGGCGGAGAGATCTTGTTTGTGGGAGTAAATTGTCTAAAACTGCTCTAGCCTCCAGAAATTATATGGTGTTGGGTCCTAAACTTTATAACCTTGCCAACAAAAGCAATAATATTTATTGTTTACCCCTTTCGCAGTGTAAATATACGATCAAGGCCTGGTTGAAGAAACTATCTTACGATGACACTGAAAAATTACTCATAACGACAAAGTAGATTCTATTACAAACTCTATACACACACAAATACACACACACACACACACACACACACACACACCCACATGCACACGCACGCACTCACAGGTAAGTATATCCGCATGTGAAATTTGTAATCATTATTTATTCTGATTTTAAATTGTAATTTACTTTTATTCGGAATTTTCTTTGGGACAAGTTTTTATTTTGTATTTAATATAATAATAATATTTTGATAATGTACCAATTGCACCCAATAATAATATTCTCTGTACTTATAGGAAGGCGAAGGTATCTGTCATACAGTTTTTCTATAACTAGTACAGATACCACCGCACCACAAAGTTGTTGCTCTTGTTCCCTATTATTAAGTACATATAATAACTGTGATGTAAAAAAATACCTCTGAAACATTGAATAAATTTATTATTATTATTATTATTTAATTTTTTTTTTGTAAACGTAGCCCCGCACTAGGACTCATTCCTGTATCGTAGGTGCGTACACAAACACCTAGACCGAAACAAATATTTGTCGGTCACAATGATTTGTCCCGTGCGGGATTCGAATCCGCAGCAGTCTGTCAAATTCATCGAAAGGTATTTTAACAGCAATAAAGTCTATTTTTCTCACATGCAGCAAAGTCGCGAGAGTAGTTTTGGACGATATCGTGCGCTATTTCATTTATAGTGTTTTATTATTAAAATTTCTGTGGTTATAACCCATTGTTAAGCTTCAGCCAGGCATTACAATGCAATTCAAATGCAGCCTTCGGTAGCTACAAGGTGTATCGGTAACTGCGCTTTCCAAAGCTTAGCGACAAATGATGTAAATTCCCCGAATCCTTTTGCACCGTAAGCTTCAGCCCCAACGGTACTATGCAATATTTACAATTCACTAAATACCTCCACGTAAACGTATTTACATCGAAAGCCTCTTAAATTATTACAAGATAAACCTGAATTGTATATACAGATCAAATATATAATATATATTTGATCTATACATACAATTCAGGTTTATACAACTATATATTTACATTAACACAACCGTTTATTAAAATAAATAGGAGTTGCTATAAGCCATTTTAGTCGTTATTATTTTTTAATTATTTAGCCAGTAAAAATTAGTTTACATTGAATATAAAATTTATTTACTTCAGGCAACCTTAGGAAAACTTTCTGTTCGTGTTTCAGTAGAGTAATTATTTAAATTAAATTGTATATTTAATAAAGCAAAATTTTGTGGTTTTGAACACAATGAATAAAAAATACCATTTAGTCGCAAATAATTTTTAATAGGATGACATTTGGTTTATCACACGAAAAGCATGTAGAATTTTGATTGATGACTAACTCTACATTTAATCATTGTCTCTGTAATTCAAATCGAGTTATTTTATAAAACAACTTGAAATATAAAGAAAATCTCACAGATTAAGAGTTCAAGACTATTGAGCAAATTAAGGATAGCATAGGCCATATTTGCCGAGCACGACACTCGACTCGCACGTACATTTTCAATTTAATGTAGCAGACATATTTTATGATACACCTATCGAAATACTCTACTGATAGAACAAGTGAGAAACCTATCTATGTAATATTACACCCATATATTTACATTTCAAGTGTTGTCACATCGATTACCATCGAGGTGGAACTTTGGCAAAGAAATAGCAATTGGTATTTTAATTTTTAATGTACCCAAAATAACTTAGATCCACGTGTTGGGATGAAAATAAAAATAATAATTGGTAATATTCTGATTTTATTACATTATTCAGTGATCAGTAACTAGCTACAGAACAAAGACAATGAATAACTACGCTTATAAGTAGCTACAATACTGAAGGAAATCAAGCAGACCAGTTTTAAAGTGGTGTAATTAAATGACAAAAATTGTGATAAAATGTACCTCAGAGGTTGGAAATCTTTTTTGAATTGTAGTTATCCATTATCATTACAAGATCAAAATGCAAGAAAAATCAAATCCAGACGCACCTCTTGAAGTTCGTCGGTTCACACGCAACTTTCAAGTCCTGGCAGATTTTCGGCCTACACATGTTCTCTTCTCCTGCCTTTTCCTTAGGTCCTATGTAAGGTGGATGTTGCTAGACTCCCCGAACTTAAAGTTGGTCCACTAAGAGTCAAAGTCTGACTTTCGAAAGGTGAACCCACATTTCCATTAGGGCATACAAAATTTGGGCTCCCTAAAGTCGGACTATATAAGCTATGACTGGCTGTAAATTCTGATTTAGGAGATCTTCTTGTCCATACCATGTCGCTGCCTGGGGTCAACTGCTGGAAAATACGTATCAATTGTAGTATAGTTTGATAATAATTTAAATATTTTAAAGAAGATTGACTAATGAAACTGAAACACAACACCCAAAAGTACATTTGGGCACATTTGTTAATAGCTTTAAAGCATAATTCCTAATATCATAATCTTATAGACATGTGTTGCTTTTGCTAACACGGTTTATAAAGAAACTTACTATATTTTTAAACGCCATTGCAATCTATATATATGTTATGGCTAGCTTTCAAAAAAAAAATTGTTTGTCTTACTTTTTGGGGTCTTTCAGTAGAATCTAATAAAGCTAAGGCTTCTTCTGAAAATACAGCTCCCGCTTTACTCCAGTCTCCTAAGAATTAAATAAATATTTGTATCAAAAACTTATCACAATGTGAGATTCTGTTTCCTTGAAACAAATTCTCACCTCTAACTTCTTTTATACTAGGCCATTCATCTGCTTCTTCTATACAAGGTGCTGGTGGCTGATTTCCAGCATCTGAAAGAGAAAATAAGTTGTGATCCCAAAATCATCACACCCTTTAAATTTCTCTACACCTTAATTCTTGACCTCTATGCTAGCTAGCAGCGCTAGATAATAATTATTTACATAAACGAAAACGTTAAATAAACTTACCGAGTACATTCGAAATATTTGACTTCGGATCTGGCGTTTGCCATCTATTCCTATCTTTATCATCATTTCATCATTTCAACCTATACTTGTCCACTGCTGAACATAGGCCTCCCCACTCGCTTTCCAGCGTCACCGGTCCGATACCACCTGCATCCAACAATTTCCTGCGATTTTCACAAGATCGTCGGTCCATCTGGCAGGCGGTCGTCCTACGCTGCGCTTGCCAATACGTGGTCTCCACTCTAGAATCTTTCTGCCCCAACGCCCGTCCGATCTTCGCGCTATGCGGCCAGCCCATTGCCACTTCAGCATGCTAATCCTGAGGGCTATGTCGGTGACCTTGGTTCTTCTGCGAATCTCCTCATTCCTGATTCGATCACGTAGAGAAACGCCGAGCATAGCTCTTTCCATAGCTCGCTGAGCAACTTTGAGCTTTTTATGAGACCTATTGTAAGAGACCACGTCTCTGATCCATATGTCATCACTGGTAACACACATTGACTAAAAACTTTAGTCTTTAGGCACTGAGGTATTTTGGATGAGAGGATGTTGCGCAGTTTCCCGAACGCTGCCCAGCCGAGTTGGATTCGTCGATTGACCTCTCTCTCAAAGTTGGACCTACCTAACCGGACTACCTGTCCCAGGTAAATGTATTCGTCGACAACTTCAAGAGTAGAGTTCCCAACGGTGAGTGCGGTGGGTACGACATGGACATTAAACATTAGTTTTGTTTTGTCCATGTTCATTTTAAGACCCACTTGTTGGGATACTCTATTTAGGTCACCGAGCATTCGTCCTAGATCTTCCAGCGACTCCGCCATGACCACAATGTCGTCGGCAAATCGAAGGTGAGTGATGTATTCACCATTGATGTTGATGCCAAGTCCTTGCCATTCCAAGAGCTTGAAGGCGTCCTATAAGGTGGCCGTAAACAGTTTCGGAGAAATGACGTCTCCCTGTCTTACTCCTCTTTTTATGGGGATCACCTTCGTGCACTGCCCCTGTACTCGGACTGACATGGTGGCGTTATTATACAAGCACTTCAACACTTCGATGTACCTATAGTCAATGCGGCATCGCTGGAGAGATCTAAGAACCGCCCAAGTCTCGATCGAATCAAAGGCTTTCTCATAGTCCACAAACGCCAAGCATAGTGGCCGATTATACTCCTCAGTCTTCTGTATAACCTGCCGCAGCGTATGTATGTGGTCTATGGTACTAAAACCTTTCCGGAAACCGGCTTGTTCGGGAGGCTGGAAGTCATCAAGCCTTCGTTCGAGACGATTCGTAATGACTCTCGAAAACAACTTATAAACATGGCTCAGCAGTGTGATGGGCCTATAGTTCTACAATAAGGTGTTATCACCTTTCTTGAAAAACAGCACCACCACACCCCTGTTCCATGCTTCCGGCGTTTTCCCTTCAAGCAAGACGGAATTAAATAGCCTCTGAAGGAATTTAAGTACCGGCGATCCGCCCGCCTTCAGAAGTTCTGCAGTAATTCCGTCTTCACCCGGCGCTTTTTTGTTTTTTAGTTGTTTGAGAGCCATCCTAATTTCGCACAGGCTGATGTCTGGGATATCTTCAGTGCAGTGTCGGGTTAGCTTGGCTCTTGGGTCTTTTACCAAGTCAACAACAGATTTAGCTACTGAGGTACATAACTGTCCATAGAACCTCTCTATCTCCCTGAGCACCTCTGACCTATTTGACGTTACGTTTCCGTCCTCCGTCTTCAGCTTCGTCAACTGGCTCTGCCCAATAGACGCGTCTCTTGCGAACACTTTAGAGCCCTTGTTCTGCTCTATGGTCTCCTCAATACGCCTTGCATTGAAGGACCGTAAGTCGTGTCGCAAGGACTTCAATATCTGTCCATTAAGCTGCCTATAGGACTTAGCATCATCGGAGGTTTGGAGCGTCATGGAACGTCGCTCAGCCATAAGGTTTCGGGTGTAGTCAGTTTTTGAGGCCTATTTTTACGGTGGGTCTTAAAATACTTGGACCCGCCGTATGATCAGTCTCTACCAGCCTGTGTTTGATTTCGTCCACTGATGCGCTGCTGTCTAGCAATTCGAAGCGGTTTGACAATTCGAGTTGAAAGTTCTCGGGGTTTTGGATATATGCATGAGTAGGTCGGAGCGTAGACTTCATCAGACGCGATCTTTCCATTTTGACATTAATATTTAATGTGCCTCTGACCATTCGGTGATCACTGCCGGTTTTTACCCTATGAATCACGGAGACATCATTAAATATTTGTCGCTTGGTGCTCATGATGAAGTCTATCTCATTTTTTGTGGAACCATCAGGGCTCATCCAGGTCCATTTCCTATGAGGCGGCTTCTGGAAGAAAGAGTTCATCATAAAGAGTCCCTCTTTCTCCAGAAATTCGGCCAGCCTCTGACCCATATCCAAATTGCCCCACTCTCAACTCATCATCGCCCCGTTTGCCCAGCCGCGCATTGAAGTCACCAATAACCACTGTAAAGTGTGTTTTGGAAGTATGTATGGCTCTACTAATGTCCTCATACATAACTTCGACGTCATCATCTGAGTATGCCGAGGTCGGTGCGTAGACCTGTATGACCTTCAGCGAATATCTTTTGGATATTCTGAGTATCAGGTACGCTACCCTGCTCGACACACTAGTAATGGACACAACGTTGTTTATGAGTGACTTGTGGACGATAAATCCGACACCACCTTGGGACTGCTGTTCGCCCTCCCGGTAGTAAAACAAGTTGCCGGATTTTAAGGTTCTCGTGTCCTCGCCCTCTCTTCGGACCTCCGATAAACCAACAATACTCCACCGCAACTTGTTTAACTCTTCTTCCAGCTCAACTAGCTTCTCATCTGTCCTCAATGTGCGTGCGTTGTATGTCACCAGGGCCAATTTTCGGTTTTGGTGGTAGCCGAATCTCTGCCGGAGATTCTTAGCACCCCTTGTCCTGTCGTTACCATGGCTGCTACCGTGGCCAGGACGAACAGGACCGCCGGGGACTAGGGGCCTGGTTTTCCTACTTTCTTCCATAATTGGGGGTGTTTGCCATACTCGCCACGCTTGGCAGGCGGGTTGGCGAGCGCATTTATTGGTCGTCGAAGTGTTAAGGGAACGCTGCTGCCCATTCCCTAGTTTTCCCTTAGTCGCCTTGTACGACACCCGATGGGATGAGATGGGTTGGTCCTATTCTAAGCCGGGAACCACGCGGCAAACCTAACTTTATATTTACGCCAAATCCCATACAGACAAATTTCTACGGATTTCTAAAAGGTTCTTTCCTTGCAAATCTTTCTGGCATTCTTAACATAAACTTAACTTAAACTTCATAAACTCTAAACAACTCTAAAGATACTTAAATGCAAATATCTATCTATGTATATCATCACACCAGATCCCTTGCAGGGTAGGCAGACAATACAGAGTACCAATAGGTTCTTATCTAAAGGACAAGTCAAGAGTCTCCGTAACCGGCGAGCGTGTATGAGTCAATAGCATTATTAAAAAAAAATAAGTTGATGAAACTTACCAGGTGCATTCAAGATATCCGGCTGCGGATCTGACGTTTTCATCTCCGGAGATGGTTTAATGGTGTAAGCCACCACGTATCTCCTGCCTCCGTCTCTGAGCTCCAGCATGTCGCCCGCGGGATGCTTGTGTGTGTTGTGGATTGGCTCGACGGCGACGAGCGCATAAGGCCACTAGAGTAACTCCCCCGGCCGCTAGTGTAGCCCCTAACGCAGCCGCCACCGCCACGCCAACGGTCAGCCCACCCATAGCACCCTTACCGTCTAATTTAATAGATCACATTAAATTAGCAAAGTTTAATTTTCAAGAAGCGTGATTAGAACGTGTTTCGGAGGGCTCGATTTTAATTGGATTGCGAGGGATATTTTAATTTTATTATTGAAATCAATTTTGGGTGTTCTTTGAATAAGAGTGGAATTCTAGTGTTTGTTACTATAAGTTCACTTATTTAATTTTACTCTCTGCCTACCCCACGAGGGAGCTGGCGTGTCGCGTATATAGATAGATATATAGATAGATAGAAGTTCACTTATTTAATTTTGCTAGCGGTTTTTGTTTTCTAATAGTGGGTAAGTATGTTTTTTTTTTTATCTCTCTCAGCTATATGGTTTTATAATGAGAACGTGTAAGTCCTTTAAACAATTAACGACGTACTTACTACTTTTTAAATCATTAATTAGACCTCAGTTAGAATATGCTACACCCATATGGAACCCATATTATCGAAAATATTCTGATCAACTGGAGGCTGTACAGAGAAAATATCTTAGATCTGTCCACTATAGATGTACACATACTCACTCTTCATATGATACTCTGCTAGAAAAATATTCAATGACACCCTTGAATGTAAGGAGGCTGTATCTTGACCTAATCTTCCTGTATAAAATCTGTTACAACTACTTCGATTGTAACCAGCTAATTAATCAAATATACATTCGTATTCCCAGTAGTTCCCAGCCTATTCGCAAAAACGATGATCTTAGCTTATTGGCTCCCAAGTTATAAAGGACCAACGCAGGTAAACGCGCATCTCTACGTCGGTTAATGAATTCTTACAACGATAATTTTACAGACCTTGACTTATTTTTATTAACACTAATGCGATTCAAAAAAGGCTTACTTGATAATTTAGCAACTATCAAAGTTTTGTAAACATTTATATACACAACCTGTTAAGAAATATTAGTGAAGTTAGTTCTAGTGCATGTTTTTGTACTCCCTAAGAATAGTTTTAGGCTCCTCAATATTTTTTTATCTTTTACTTTTAATTTAATTTCTTATGGTGATTGAGTGTCAACTTGAAATTGTGTATTCAGTGTTAAATTGAATATGTTTACTCTGTACCATAATATTCCATGTGTGGATTACGGTGTTGGTTGCATAATTATTATATTGGTTTGCAGTCTGATGTTTAGTTTAAGCTGTATTATGCAATTGCTTTATATCCCTAAGAAATAAAAATAAAAAGAGTAAAATAACAAAAAAAATTAACAGATATTTTAAGGATATGTAAGTATAGTTAAGCACTTTAAAAAATAAACGATTACAATCGTATTTGTTTAATGATGGGATCAATTAGAACGAAACGACAATTTGAAAGAAAATGGAAGAATGGTTGAAAGCCCTAGTTAATAAAATTGACCTTTTAAAATTTTTGTTGAACCAAGTCAACGGATGTTAAGTTGGTTTTGATTTCAACTTTTACACGTGGGCATATCTTTCTAAGTTTGTACAGTGAAAAGATTCATTTTATTCTTAAAAAATAAATTATATTAAATAGATTCCTAAGATCGGATCACCGCTATATCTCAACTTGCATCTGACATTTAAATTGAAAATGTAGGTATGCATGTTTTAGGATTGTTTAAGTTAAACCAAATCACGATTTTAGACCCTACTATTGTTCCGAAGTATTTCAGAATAGCCGGCATTGTTTCTAGAGGACATTACGAATATTACTAACTATTCGAAACTTTGCTTAGTAATCACAATAATTTTGGCTAACTCTAACTTTTACTATTGTAAGATAAATTATTTCAAAGTTAAAGGGAATTCTTGATATAATCTGAAGTTGTTCATTTGGATAAATTGTGGAAAAGGAATGTTATCTTTACTAGTCAGTGAACCCACTATTTGATGATAAAGTTGAGCTAAATCTACAAGTGTTAGTATAAGGGAACAAAAGGAGGGCAAAGATGTATAATGTGAAAGAGTTACATGAAACAGAGAGAATGCTCTATAAATTGTGGCTATTGTTATTTATATATGATTTTAGACTCCTATAAATATTAAGTTGTTATGTACTATGCATTACAGAAGATACCTCAATATTTTTTGCTTGCCGAAAAGTGACACCATCGAGTGCTAAGTTTTATTTCTAAAATATGCTTTCCTCTACACTGAGACTGTTTAAATCACTCTTAAAATGAAACAATTTATTATCCATGAAAATACAAATGTCCTTAATAGCCCCGTGGTCATCAGTGTACATAATAACAACATTCATTGCCATTAAACGATTAAATTTTATAGACAAGTCATAAAATATTTTCGGTAAAAATGATGAAGCATGAAGTACCTGTTCTCTTAGCAGCGTCGTTAAAAGCAATGTTTTCCAATAGCGTCCTCTCGGACTCTCCTTTAAGATTTCTCGCGTAAATGAGCAGGTTGAATGTGGCACCCGGTCCTTCCTCCATTGAGGTCAGTTGCGACAGGTCTAGCTTGAACACCGCTATGCCATCTGTGAGGTATTTTAAATATTTTAGTATTAAAAATAAACTCAAAAACCATTTAACGAGATTGTAAGAGGTTGCACGAAGCTGATAGTTCATCAAATAAATAGCTTGGTTGTTGGTAAAAAAAGCCGTGATTTACTATGGACGCGGTCGGGTGGCACAAATGCAAATGTTGGCCGATCATTTAATTATACAACCTACATACGTATATATAGTTTTCTACAGATATAGATTGCACTGGCCTATTTAACTTAACAGTTTAGTTAACACAAAAATCGGAAGTGTCCGGACGCTCTACATATCTAGAAAGCACTACAAAAGATATGTTTTAACCAAGCTTTTATTTTACATAATATTTAATCTTAATGCAGATCATGTGACATTAAAAACTATACTTATAAGTGGTAGACATAATGTGTATGTATTTTAAACTTAATGCAGATCATGTGACATTAAAAACTATACTTATTAGTGGTAAACATAATATATATGTAAGGTATGTATGTTTAAAGAGACCTAAGAACGAAAAAACTGACGTGAGCTTGCCGCCGGCGTGTAATTCGTAGTCCGACAAGGATGGTACATTAATTCGCTAGCGTCTCGCTAACGTCAATATTTTCGTGCTTAGATCTCTGATTCCGTCATTTATTACAAGAACTTTAAAATCTTTTACTAACCAGTCTCATTGACGCTGCCTTTGAATTTGGTCCTCCCAGTTATTGGATCAAGGTCCTCAAGGACAAACGACTGTGGTAGTCCACCATCGTAGCCCGCGACGCAGCGTACGCGCAGCCTACTAGCGCCATCTACGCTGTAGTTGCCGGTTTGAAGCGAACAGTTGCGTGGAGCAGAGCGACGCGCTGCAGTGGGTGATTTATTTATATATAGAAAAATTAGTAAGCTGGATAGAAATAAGATGACATGACAATGCTGTGAAATATGCTAGAAAATTAATGAATATAAATAAAATCACAGTAATAACTATATTCTCTAAGCGAGAGTAGCAGAGGTGTACTGTGTGCATCCCCTTTCACCGACCCCAATGTAATAGGGGGGAGCCTATTGCAATTATACTGGGCTAAATTCCGGAGTCCAGACTAATCCTACGTATTTTGATAGAAAAACTCCACTTTGTCCGACCAAAGATTTGAACCTAAGATATTGTGACCGCTACATCGTGACCGTAACTACACAAATGAGGCAGTAATAAAATTCACTAGGAATTTAACATACATACTTACACTTAAACCTGTATACCACAGCACTAGTCAAAGTCTACAGCTTGCCACATGCTAGGACTCTGATATGTTAGGTGCAACTTAGCTAATTCACAGGCTTGTATTTGTACATAAATACTATACAAATGAAATTGATTTGATAAAGTAAATTGGCTTTGAATCATGGTTCCATTGTTAGGTAATAGCTATCTTCTAACAGTTTTTTTATATGCAAGCCTTACTCTGAAAAAATATCGAAACAAAATATTACGAAAGGTAGTTTCAAAAACATGTTTGAATACGTTTGAAAGTCTAAACATAAAATTGTACCACGCCGAAATATTCTATTTCACTTTTTGTATTCACGTTTAAGTTCATGTACACTGACCGAAATACACATGTAATAAAACAAAAATAAAATGCATCATAGAAGCCCAATTTCGTATATTTCTGGTGGAAGATTATTGTTTACGGTTTACATGTTAAACGATTTCATCATCATCATCATCATCTCAGCCTGTACTTGTCCACTGCTGAACATAGGCCTCCCCAATCGCTTTCCAGCGTAACTGGTCCGATGCCACCTGCATCCAACGACTTCCTGCGATTTTCACAAGATCGTCGGTCCATCTGGCAGGCGGTCGTCCCACGCTGCGCTTGCCAATACGTGGTCTCCACTCTAGAATCTTTCTGCCCCAACGCCCGTCCGATCTACGCGCTATGTGGCCCGCCCATTGTCACTTCAGCTTGCTAATCTTAACGGCTATGTCGGTGACCTTGGTTCTCCTACGAATCTCCTCATTCCTGATTCGATCGCGTAGAGAAACGCCGAGCATAGCTCTCTCCATAGCTCGCTGAGCAACTCTGAGCTTTTTTATGAGACCTATTGTAAGAGACCACGTCTCTGATCCATATATCATCACTGGTAACACACATTGACTAAAAACTTTAGTCTTAAGGCACTGAGGTATTTTGAATGAGAAGATGTTGCGCAGTTTCCCGAACGCTGCCCAGCCGAGTTGGATTCGTCGATTGACCTCTCGCTCAAAGTTGGACCTACCTAACCGGACTACCTGTCCCAGGTAAATGTATTCGTCGACAACTTCAAGAGTAGAGTTCCCAACGGTGAGTGCGGTGGGTACGACATGGACGTACCCACCGCACGATAAACGATTTATTGTTTAGAAAAACCGTCGGGGTGATAATAATTTATAGCAGTTATTTAATAAAGGTCAGGATTTGATTTATAAATCTGTAGGTACGTGTTAGACGTTATTGTTTTATTAAAAATCGTGTTTACATAGCAAGGGGCTGGAGAAAAAATATTTAAGAGAAAGATATAAAATTTAATATTTCCAAGACGTGTCTAGAAATGTTTCGAAAGCAGTATCGAAAATGATTGTACATTCTTGTTAAGTTGTTAAAGTTAGTAATATAAAGACAGTGTTATTTAAAAAAAAAATAATATTTAGCCCTATTAAGCCTACACAATCAGAAACCAAATATTTTCCAAGTAAGTATTATAACAAGAAGGTCGCAGAATGAAGAGATCGCTGGACGTCGACACTGCAGAGTAAAGAGATTGCAGAGATACGAGATTGCAGGATTGAGGTTTATAGTTCGAAATATTGATCAAATATAGGTAGATACACGCTCGTCGACCGATAAATGGCACCACGGCAGGCAAAAGTGGACGGTACTAAAAAATTAACAGGCTTCCGCTTTTTTGCAAATACAACTTTATTTAGAATGATTTATTTTTTATGTCAAATTGATGTTTGTAAATGACCCATTCGAATAATTCATAGTGCAAGTTCAACGTTTACTAAAAAAAACTAAACAAAAGAAATAAACGTTTTGCAATCAAAATTCGGTAGTCTGAGATTTTGTTCACCAGTAACTCGTAACAAAATCAAAGTTAGTGCTCCCAAAGTGTTATTTTAATATTAAGTGGCACTTGTCAGCAGTACTCACAAAGTATGTACGTGATTTTCGCGCTGCGTGCGTAGAAATGAAAAACAAGTGTGGCGAAACGGTGAACTTACTAATTTGACACTGAGCCCTTATTCAATATATCGAAACGTGGTGCGTTACGATAACGTCGTGAAACGAATGTGTAATGGTATTGTATGCCACTGGAGTATCATTAAACGATCAAAGAGCGCGGGAACATTGACGTTAGCGTGACGCTAACGAGTTGATATGCTGTCCTCATCACACTGTAAATGTATTAAATAAACATGAACGTGACAGCACGATTACTCACTAGAGTCGTGATAGCGACAAAGTTTTCGTACTAAGCCCTCAGGGAGCTTAACTAAAAGATCGATGATAGTGTGATGTTAGCACACTAAAAATTAACAACTTGAACAAACAAAGACTTGTCTTCATCTAAGCATGAACGTGACAGTACGGTTACTCGCTAGCAACATGCTTACGTCTTTCCGTGCTAAGTCCTTAGTTCAAATCGTAACGCGTTGCGTTACGTTAAAGATAAAAGCGAATAAGACCCCTGACTTATAGCGGCGGAGTGACAATTTAACGCTTTATGTGCTATAATAAACTGCTGGGATATTAAACGTTGCGGGTAAGGGGAGCGGTTGTTACACACCCTTCACTTGGTACGAACAGTGTAGGGTGGGTCATTTGTAAATACCGTTCTGTACTTCGTTATTTAGACTGCCTTGTTGGTCTAGTCGTCCTTATTTCCAGGCTTTGATTCCTATCAAAGTTGTTCCTATCAAATGTGTGCATTTTCTATCGAAAGATTCTCACTAGCTGTATCGAGTCTGAAATTATGCCTGGTATAATAATAATACGCCGACCCTCTATTACACTGGAACCTAGCATCTTCGGGGTTATGTGCACAATACGGCCCTGCCATCTTTGTTAGGCAACCATAGGCGGGATTATGTTTACTTTACAGTTCATAGACTATTTATCTATCTATATCATTAAGTGACCCTTGCGGGGTAAGCAGAGAGTACAGAGTTTCAATCAAGATCAATGGCTTACACTTGAATGTAAAGAAAACCAAGATTATGGTTTTTGAAAGGGAAGAAACCAGAACGAATGTAAGGATTGTGGTTGGTAACGATGTGCTGGAGCAAGTGAATGAGTTTGTATAGCTTGGATGCGCCTTCAGTAAGGATGGGAAATACACCGCTGACATAGAGAGAAGAGTGAGTGCAGGGAACAGAGTGAATGGTGCGATGGGAATGCTACTCGGGAGCCGGCACTTAAGCCATAAGGCGCAGCTGGCCATACATAACGGAGTTCTTGTCCCAACGCTGTTATATGGTAGCGAGAGCTGGTTATGTAAGAGGGAGGATGAAAGTAGGATAAATGCGGTAGAAATGCGAGCTCTGCGGAAGATGTGCGGAGTGAAGCTGACCGACCGCATTAGCAACAGCGTAGTAAGAAAGCGAGTAGGTATGAAAGATAGTATCGGTGGAAATATGAGAAATGGCATGCTCCGTTGGTTCGGGCATATAGAAAGAATGCCAGAGGAAAGAATGACAAAACAGATATACAATGTGAAAGTGGAAGGATGCAGGTACCAGGGAAGATCCAGACTATCTTATCACGACCAAATAAACTGAGTCTTATCTAAAGGAAAAGTCAAGAGTCTCCGTAACCGGCGAGCGTGTATGAGATGAACTATGAGAGTGGAGGAAGCCAGAGAGGTATGTAAGGAAAGAACCTGTTGGAACTCTGTACTCTCTACCTACCCCGCAAGGGATCTGGCGTGAGGTTATAGATAGATAGATAGATAGAATAACATCGTACACCAAAAGGTTACAACACTTTAAACTGATCACGCTCTCCACACGCAGAGAATATTTGGATTAAATGTTCTTATATAAGCTTCTGCGAAACAAAATAAATACCGCGCAATTGATACAAAAAATCAACTTTCTTGTGCCTGGGACCTCCCAGGCACAAGAAAGTTGATTTTTTGTATCAATTGCGCGTGGGTACCTACCCAAGAGGATTAATTACGCCTTTAGTTCCACCATTGCGTCGTGCAGTGCTAGGATTCAACTCGCCAATTCCTAGAATGTGTAGGTTGTACAACAAAGTCAGTTCCTCAAGCGATGTACACCATGATTCAATTAACAGATTTCGAAAGTGTATCATTACTGCGTTGGTCAGTCGAGAAGACACACACTGATTGTAGACACCCCACCCTATAATATTATGTATACTGTCATCAAACCTAATCTAATATTTGTATAGGCTGTTACAAATTGTGCATGCTGTGTTCACCTTGATGGGTTACATTCCTAATATAAGTACCTAAATACACTGTGTGTATTTAGGTACTTACAAATACACGGTGAGCCAATTTATGTCATGGTTAACCTATTTTCCTATTTAGTTATTATAATTGTTGGAACTCTGTACTCTCTGCCTACCCCGCGAGGGGGTGATGATATAGATAAATAGTTATTATAATTCCTGATTTTACCTACTTTCGTTTGTGTTTCTGTTGAGTTAGAAGTGCCGTTACAGGTATGTACATACCTCGTAAAATGTTATATATGTATACTTCTCGCGTGTTTCTGAATAAATAAACAAATGCCTGTGTCCACAGCTTAGCACATATTGCGAGGTAAGATGTCGAAGTATAATAAGTATATCCCATAGGTAAGGTCGACATAGTCTGTACCTAAATAGCACCTATTAAAGTGATTAGGTGCGCTGTACATAGCCTGTAAAATATGTAGGTACCCACTTTGATTTCATAACTTGCATACTAAGTATAACTACGCATATATACGAAAGCGACGAAGGAGGTCGCCGTTTAAAAATGAACGGAGAGGGTCACCGTTTGAGAACCTACCAAGATCAAATTAAAGGTCTCTTTTAAAAGTGTACAAGTAGTCTAAGTAGATAAAGCGAGAGAGTTGTGTCAGAATCTTAGCATTTGGCGAGCAGAGGGCTTAGCATGAAGTTATTGACGTGAGCGTGTCACTGTTGAGTTGCTATATAGTCCCTTACACACGACAAATTTACTAAATACAGATAGAAGTGACAGCACGCTTTCTCGATAGCGTAACGCTTACGTCAAATAAATTGTGCGCAGCCCTCTGCAGTTTTTGTCTACCCCTAGGGGATATAGACGTGATTGCGTATTTTTTTTATTATACACTATATACGTTGGCAAAATATTATAAACATAACAAAATAAATAAAAGAAAGGAATAAAAATAATAAGTTGCTATTCCCTCTCAATATCTATATACATATGTATGTATGTAGTCTTAACAATATTACAGTATCCGCATAAATAAGCTCCGGCTGTACAAGTCTAGCCAATCACCATAGTATTAATAACTATCAAATTGTCCATCCCAAAGGCCTCGTGATCCGGCGAGCCAGGTCCAGTGCTTCGTACATCAGCAATGAGAAGTTATGAGATTTGCCGCCTGGTATCAAAGCGTCGGGCGGAATTATGAAACGCGCTCGAATCTCGTGCCCGACGCGCTGATTCATATTGTATGCACGCGGTTTTATTAATGCTTTTATTGGACTGTTCATTTCAACACTGGCTAAAACTTTTGTACTTGGAATTTGGGATATTGCTGTATGCCGGTAAGCGTGGAGGCGAATTGCAACCACCGTGTTTTGTTAAATATAACGCAATATATTTCAGGTGTTATCTCAGAATGTTAGCGTGATGCTAGCGAGTGGATATGCCATCCTTATTATACTACAATTTATTAAATAAACAAATCATGAAAAGCGCTCGAATCCCGCGCCCGCACTGCGTTGATTCGGATTGTATGTGAGCGGTTTTATTAATGCTTTTATTGGACTGTTTATTTCAACACTAGCTAAAACTTTTGTAGTTACAATTTGAGATCTAACTTTATGCCGCAAGCGTGGATGCGAATTGGAATCATTGTTTTGTTTGCAATATAATACAACATTGTTTAGGTGTTATCTTTAGAGGTACTTTAAGCTATCTTCACTTATAAAGGCTTAAAACAAAAAAGGTTAGCGTATCGCTAGCGGGTTAATTTATTAAACAACCAAATTATGAAACGCGCTTAAATTCCGCGCCCGCCGCACTGATTCATGTCTATATGCGCGTTTTTGTTAATGATTTTATTGGATTATTCATTAAAACACTGTCCAGAATCATTGTATTTGGAACTGGATATAACTTTATGCCGGTAAGCGTGAATACAAATTGCAATCAGTGTTGTGTTTGCAATATAACACAAAATTATTTAGGTGTTATCTTTAGAGGTACTTTAAGCTATCTTTACTTATAAAGGCTTAACACAAAAAGATTAACATTAACGTGACTCTAGCGTGTTAATATGCCATCCTTATTGTACTACAATTTATTAGATAACCAAATTATGAAACTCGCTCGGATTCCGCGACCGCCGCGCTGGTTCATATTGTATGCGCGCCGTTTTATTAATGCTTTTATTGGACTGTTTCATTTCAACACTAGCCAAAACTTTTGTAGTTGGAATTTGAGATATTACTTTATGACAATAGACGATATTGTACTGCTGGGTCATAGTGCTGGATCGATCGGAGAGATGTTAAAAGTTTGTGAGAAATATATTGGTGCGCATGGGCTTCGATACAATGTGCAAAAATGTGAATATATGATATTTGGGGCCGCCGGTAAGCGTTTTACCCCTTCCTTACCCATTTTAACCTTAAACGGAGTGAATATTAGACGTGTTTCAACTTTCAAATATCTGAGGCACATTCTACGACCTTAATCGTGCCCTCCTAAAATGTCATTATTACAAATGTCTACTTATCATCGTGGATTTCTAGAAAAGCCCATCTGGTCGGAGTTGAACCAATACACACGTTTCAAGAACTCCCAAAAAAGGATAAGTAAAGGCGATCGTACAAGAAATTTATACGTGAAACTCGTTCGAGGGTTATTAGATTTCCTGTCACACGCAGCCCCGACGGCCGCAGGCCTTATTAGCCAAACATTGGCGGACCATGCCAATTTCTTGCGTAAACATTTTGTTCGGTCATTATCGCTTCTTGTCAGACGGTTTTGCCCTGGTTTATACAAATAACAGGTCAATTTGGAACTTGGTGCCAATTTTCTTGAATTTGAACGTTGTAATTTTGTTTGAAAGATGTGAGAACTCATTGAAGTAATTTGAAGCTTATTTACGAGACCCTTAATTCGTACAAAAGGGGTTTTGTCGTACGCACCGGATGGGTTGAGGTAATTTTAGTGCTTCCTTGCGTGGGTGTGCTACGGTTTCACTGTCGATGTCGGGATTATTGAGATCTTATTCAAGTGGTTATACCTAAGTGGGTCCACCTACACACATACATAATCTAAAATATGTATAAAACTAAGAAGTTATAGAATGGTCATTAATTTTTACAATGACAGAGCTAATCAGTCTGTTTATTGAGGATTTCCAAATATTGCAACCGGCTATGGCGAAAATAAAGTTATGCTACTTTATTCGAACGAAGCTGAAGAGTTAGACACGTAAGAACAAACATGTTTTTCAATTGTACCGTTTCAACTAAGGCACTTCGTTAGCAAGCTTGAAAGATCGTTTCTTATCTGCATTCACAATTCTTATTTTCATTTGGGAGTACGTTTGCGTTTACCATTGTCCCGTTATCAGCATTTAAGGTACCTTACCACCCCTTCGTCAGGGGTGCCGTTTTATCCGAGTCGAAGACCATATACCCCTAAATGAAATATATTTAGAGCAAAAAGAAGCGTTAAAAAGTACGAGAGCATACTAGATCCTTTCCTATATTGATAGTGTTTTTAAAATTTAATGTTCATGAAATACTTTGCAAACGCTCCTAGAACATGGAGTCTAAGCAAGGCGTTTTTTTTAAATAGAATAATCCTGCAGGTGCAGATTATCAAATGTAAAAATCTTTCGCCTGGCAGCCCTGCCCTTACTGAATAGTGCGAGGGAGGGCGCCCTCTCGGCAATTAACTTGCGATGCTCATTAGCAGACCGTTTTCATTCGGTTGCCGTAATCCGACCGGCTCCGGCCAAGCTTCTTTAGAACACCTCGATTTACTGCATCACGTCCCCTTAATGTGCTGATGGCACCGGGAACTGGTACGTTAGAGTCGGCGTTTAATGTCGCACCTGCTGCATTATGTGCCTATTTAGTTGTTTCCTCGTGTGAGAAGTAGTGCTGGCTAATTGAAGTACATATGTACCAAACATATAACTTCTTTTCTTTGCTACTTCTGAGGAAAGCATGTTAAATACAGGGTTTGTATGTGAGTGTTTTTCGAATCTTAAAGTGGGTATCACTCTGGTCTAAGCTCGCGAACACTGTACACTGTAAAGCCATCTGCAACAGTGTTGCCAGCAGCAGTAAAATGTTCTGAGGGCCCAAACCCTAAACGTTGCCTTATTTGGTCTTCATGTCTACTATTACACGTAATTTTACCTACTAAAAAAGAACAAAGAGAACGTGACTGCATGCTTTTTCGACAACGTTGACATGGCGTCAATGGTAGTAAACCCTTTGGTCTTCCATAACCGAAAGCGAAACATAGTTCTCAATCCAGTTACAACACCGAAACGTTCAACGCAGTAGATCACCTCGAATCTGCATTTACATCAGAGCAGCATCAACCGGCTCTAGGATCTGGTATTGTCGGTAAACACCGTACGGAAGCTAAGTCGATCCGCCGGTACCGAGGTAACCGGCTGACGTTCCGGACAAACATCGCCCGGTTTATCGTCGCCTTGCACCTGCCTTATCCGGATGGAGCGCCTGAACCGCACCGTGCGGTAAGCCGAATCAAAGGTATAATGTAACTAATATCGATATTAGCATTTAGATTTGGACTAAAGGCCAACAATTAATGGTGGGAATATTATTTTGCAGTTAAATTATTCTGGATTTAATCGCGGTTCATTTTTATTTATAATTTTTAAGTTCCCCACATTACAAGTGCTCTACAGTACCCATGGCTATGAAAGTAACTAAGACATTTGTCGGCCAAAAGTCATTATTATTCCAGAGTAGATACCCCTTTTTTGGTTTTCCTGGAAAAAATCCGGCATAGGACTTCCGCGAGCCTCAGGAGAAGCTCGCGGGGTGTGTCAGATTCCTACCGAATAAAAGCCCTGGGGTAACCGACATCAGCCCTTTGGAGGGGCTCCGAGATCTCCGTATGGAACGCACCGGTGCCCCTCTTGTGCCGCGCTTTGAAGAGCCCGCCATCGGGGGGAGACTTAGAGTAGGTACCCCTTACCTTAAGGGGATTAATTTAATTGCAATTGAAATTTCAGTGGATTAGTCCTACAATTAATATAAAGTTTTAATAATGCCTAACACTGCTAAAGGCCTACCTCGAAGAAACCGATCGGTAATTTTGCATGCATCGAACACAAATCGGCTTACCGCACGGTGCGGTTCAGGCGCTCCATCCGGATAAGGCAGGTGCAAGGCGACGATAAACCGGGCGATGTTTGTCCGGAACGTCAGCCGGTTACCTCGGTACCGGCGGATCGACTTAGCTTCCGTACGGTGTTTACCGACAATACCAGATCCTAGAGCCGGTTGATGCTGCTCTGATGTAAATGCAGATTCGAGGTGATCTACTGCGTTGAACGTTTCGGTGTTGTAACTGGATTGAGAACTATGTTTCGCTTTCGGTTATGGAAGACCAAAGGGTTTACTACCATTGACGCCATGTCAACGTTGTCGAAAAAGCATGCAGTCACGTTCTCTTTGTTCTTTTTTAGTAGGTAAAATTACGTGTAATAGTAGACATGAAGACCAAATAAGGCAACGTTTAGGGTTTGGGCCCTCAGAACATTTTACTGCTGCTGGCAACACTGTTGCAGATGGCTTTACAGTGTACAGTGTTCGCGAGCTTAGACCAGAGTGATACCCACTTTAAGATTCGAAAAACACTCACATACAAACCCTGTATTTAACATGCTTTCCTCAGAAGTAGCAAAGAAAAGAAGTTATATGTTTGGTACATATGTACTTCAATTAGCCAGCACTACTTCTCACACGAGGAAACAACTAAATAGGCACATAATGCAGCAGGTGCGACATTAAACGCCGACTCTAACGTACCAGTTCCCGGTGCCATCAGCACATTAAGAATTTTACAAAACATACAAGATGATTTATCAATTCAAAAACAAGATATGAAAGAAATGGAACAAAATATTAAAGAATCTATTAATAACAATATAGACGTAAAATTCAACCTTATAGAAGCCAAAACTAAACACCTGGAAATGAAAATTGACCAGCAACAAAAAACCATAGAAATCTTAGATAAGCAGCTGAGAAGAAAAAACGTCATATTTTTTGGAATCGAAGAAAAAGAAAAAGGATATGAAAGTCTTATTTCTACAGTGTTGGGAATAATAAATAACAAAATGGAAATCCCGTGTCAGAAATGGGAAATTGAAAATGTAAATAGAATTGGGAAGAATTCCGGAAAAATTAGACCAGTATTTGTTACAATAACAACGACCAGCAGGAAAATAGAAATACTGAAAAAGAGGAGAATGCTTAAAAATACGAATGTTTATCTGAAAGAAGATTTTCCAGCTAGTGTGTTGCAAAAACGAAAAGACTTACAAGAACGCGAGCGTGAGTCAGGAAAAAGAGTAGTTCTACGCTATGACAAAATTGTGACACTGAAAACACGAGAATCAGAATTCTATACACCCACAGAAAGGAACATGAACAAGCGATTCATGTCTACTTCACCCGAAGAGGCGGAGAAGAAAACTGCAAAACACAACAACGAGGAAACGAAACAAGTATCCAAAAAAAACAAGTCGCAAACCATAACCAGTTTCTTACGCCCGTCGCAGCTGAACGTTAACAACCAGACACTACCAAGCGAAGATACCCAAAAAAACTAGTAAGCGCCTCTTCAAGCTCTCAATCTTCTCCAAGCCGGCCGGTCACCGTGGAGAAGTCAGACCGTTACCTCCTATATCCAAAATAAAATCAGTCAAACACGAATAGTACTAAAAACATGAAAAAAGGCAAAAACCACAAAACCTCTATATAACAAGTATTAATGTAAGAACTTTACTATCAGATAGTAGAATTGAAGAATTAAAATACGCCATCAAGGCAATAAAATGGGACATAATTGGCTTATGTGAGACTAGAAGAGAAAATGAAACAACAGAAGAATATCCCGAGTTTATCTTATACCACACATCTGGAACGAATAGAAGAAACGGAGTCGGATTCCTAATAAAAAAACAACTGAAAAACAATATAGCGAGCATAAAAAGCTACTCAGACCGTGTTGCGATACTTGAAATAACTCTTGCTGATAACTCTACCTGGTCGTTAGTTCAAACATATGCTCCTACAGAAGCATACACAAATAAAGATATAGACCTTTTCTATCGAACAATACAATCTGCTTTGGACTCTACCTATACAAAAAATATTATCTTACTCGGCGATTTTAATGCAAGAATAGGGAAAGCGCAAAAAAGTGAAGGAAATAATATAGGGAATTACGCATTGGCAAAAGAAGCCCACATGGTCAGAGATTAGTCGAATTTGCACTTGAGAATGATTATTACGTCATAAACAACATGTTTCCATGCAACCCACGCAAAAAATGGACTTGGCGATCCCCAAATGGTCAACAACTTAACGAAATCGACTACATTCTTACAAATTAATCAACATATGTAAAAAGATTTGATATACTTTAAAATCTGAACTTCAATACTGATCACAGAATGATACGATGCGAGCTATCCATAGATTCAAAACCAAAAAGAAGGTAAGTAAAACCTGTTGACTATACCACAGAACTACCAACTGTGTCAAAAGATGACGCTAGTTGCTGGGAGAATAAATTTATGGAAGCAATTACCACATCCACAGAATTGCACTTCTGTAATCAATATGACACATTAGAAATAGCATTACAGGACCTTCTGAAGCAGTTACCACGGAAAAAGAAACATAGTAACAATTATATCAGCGAGGAAACAAAGGATCTCTTTGAACAGAGAAAAGAACTATATAAGAAGAAAAGAACAGAAATCAAGTCAGAAATTACAAGAATAAGCAAAAAAATCAATAGAAACATTACACAAGAGAAGAAAACAATACGCCTAAAAACTTTCGAGAAATTCATAAGTAAACAGGGGCTCTGCGCAAAGCTTATAAAGAGCTGAGCGGTAAGACAGAGTGGACAGGGAAATTAAAAAATAAAGAGGGAATCATGCAATCTAGACGTACTGATATAATAAACGCAGCAACAAAATTTTACTCAAATCTCTACAATGTCAAAGGTAACACCTGTCTTTCCTCATATTACTATACAAAACCGAACGAGTACAACGCAATAAATATAAGCACAGATACACCAAACATTCTCAGATCCGAAATCGAACACGCGATAAAATCTCAAAAAAATGACAAGGCCCCAGGAAGTGACAACATTACCAACGAAGTGCTTAAATCGTTGTCTAGTTCACTTCTGAAACCTCTTCAAGTATTATACAATAACATCCTAAGAACAGAAGCCACACCAGAACAATGGTCAAAGTCTACAATTATACTACTGCACAAGAAAGGAGACAGAAGTGACCTAGAAAACAATAGGCCAATTAGTCTTATGACGAATTTATATAAAATATTCTCAAAAATCATACTGGAAAGGATAACGAATAATTTAGAGGAAAGCCCACCTCGCGAACAAGCGGGTTTTCGCAAAAAGTACTCTACTATAGATCACATACAAGTTATAACACAATTAATAGAAAAGGCAAAGGAATACAGGAAGACGTTATATATGTGTTTTCTAGACTACACAAAAGCCTTTGACTCTTTATATTTCGAAGCTATATGGACATCACTAATACAACAAGGCGTTAACCCGAAATACATAAATATAATAAGTAGTGTCTACTCAAAATGTCACGCAGAAGTCCGATTAGAACGTGAAGGTGCAGAATTCCCAATAAAAAGAGGAGCTAGACAGGGAGACCCACTCTCCCCAAAAATATTTTCAGCAGTGCTTGAATCTGTTTTCAGATGTCTAGATTGGGAAACGAAGGGAGTAAAGGTGGACGGAGAATAAGTAAATCACCTGCGTTTCGCGGACGACATTGTGGTATTTGCGGAAAGCGTGGCAGATCTAGAGAGCATGGATCTCAAGGAACTAGCAATAGAAAGCCAAAAAGTGGGATTGTCAATGAACTCGATGAAAACCATGATTTTAAGTAATGGAGAACCCCAAGACATTATAGTAGGTAAAGAACAGATTGAATATGTAAAGGAATACATATATCTAGGACAGCTAATATCTTTTGAAAATAACAAAAGGAGATACAACGAAGGATAACTTTAGCCTGGAAAAAATATTGGGGTTTGAAAGAAATAATGAAAAATAACACGATTCATTTAAATATAAAGAAAAAGTTATACGAAGTAACAGTATTACCGTGCCTAACGTATGGTTACCAGACGTGGTCATTGAGAAAAGAGGACGAAGAAAAAATTGCTATCTGTCAACGTAAGATGGAAAGAAGTATGCTTGGAATAAAAATATCAGATAAAATTTGCAACAGCATCATTAGAAGTAAAACAAAAATAATCGATGTACGGGAAAGAATTAGATTACTCAAATGGCAATGGGCAGGACATATTTGTAGGATGAATGATACGACCAGATGGACAAAACGTTTAACAGAGTGGGTACCAAGGGACATGAAGAGGAGAAAAGGGAGACCAAACAGACGATGGCGAGACATTTTCAGTCTCAGATGTGGATCTCATTGGATGCAAAAGGCGCGAGAAAGAGATACATGTAAAGGTTTAGGAGAGGCCTACGCCGCAGAGGCGACTACTACCAACTACAACTAATTGTATATATTTTTAAACATGTATAACATTTCTAAGGAAGATTAAGCAAATAAAGGCTATTTTTATTTTTTTTATTTTTATTTTAGTAATTAGTTAATTGGGCTCGTGTTGTAGCTCCAACTATGAAAGTTTCTTTCTTTGATTCTATTACTGCGCAAGAGATCATTATTATCTTCGCTTTCATAACAAGGTAAAAACAGACTAAGCCGAAATACAAACGCGCTACCTACTAAGACGCCTTGCAATATAACGACATTATAAAGACAAACGGGTATTCCAAACATTATCATTCTGATTTATTAGTTAAGTAAATCCAAAATGATTTCTCCTAAAAATAAAGTTGCTTTACCTCAAAAACAAACAGAAACATTTAACCAGCAAACAAAACATACAAAAACCTTACGGCTCCTCATTTCGAAATAAAATTAACTTTCTCTTTATTATGACACGATAATAACCATACAATAAAACTATGTACGTTGTTTTATTTAAAAGTTTTGAAGTTAGCAAAGCTGATGATTTAAAACGACAGGTTCGTTTTTCAGTGTTTTTTTGGGTTACGGCAACGAGTGATGAAGTTAAGCTTATAAAGGGATTTGTTCTGCGCCCATACATGATTTGCTCCAAATCCAACAGGTATGAAAAAAATACTTGTATGATTTCAAATCCCTCATAATTTTTGTTAAGGCATTTATTATTAAACGGACTAGTGGGGGAATCCCAATATTGCATAAAAAAGTATTAGATTTTGAGGTTATAATTCAGTAGCCATTAATACATGAGATTATATTGTGTGTGTTGACATTCAATAAAGATGTCTTGACTTGATGATGTCGTGACTTCGAACTACTTACAATACTTTGAAATATTCGTTTTAGATTGCAAATTGTCCGATAGATATACTTGTCATTATTTTAATAAAATAGATATATAATGATAGCATGGGTCAAATGTTTGTTGGTTCTGGGGCAATTTTCGTGAATGTTTGACGGTAAGGACTGTTTATAATATGAAACAAATAAAGTCATTTTTTTTAAATTAATCTAGCGACCCGCCTCAGCTTCACATGGGTTAATTATACATATAAACCTCCCTCTTGAATCACTCCGTTCTTTAGTGAAAACCGTATGAAAATCCGTTCGGTAGTTATTGAATTTATCGCGTTCAGGCAGACAGACAGATGCGGCAGGGGAACTTTGTTTTATCTATATCATCACGCCAGATCCCTTGCGGGGTAGGCAGAGAGTACAGAGTTCCAACAGGTTCTTTCCTTATATGACTGTCTGGCTTCCTGTACTATCATAGTTCGCCTCATACACGCTTGCCGGTTACGGAGGGTGTGACCCTATCGAGTTGATATACCATCCTCCTTACACTATATATCTATTAAATAAAAATGACCGTGGCACGCTGTCTCGACAACGTTACGATAACGTTTAATGGTTTGTGTTTAGCCCTCAGAATAGATCTGTGCATCAGTGAAGTCGTCACATATGCCTTCGCTCTTGCTAAAATCAGCTGGATTTATTGATTAATAGCTTGGTAGAGGTACAGTAAAGGATATAGGTATATACTTAGTTTAGGCATGTACTGAAATCTCTCGGACGCTACAACAATATCTTATTAGCCAGATGTGATAGGTTTCTGTCGGCGCTGTATAGGCGTGACGTCGAGTGTCGATGGCGTTTCATTAACCAACGGATTGTGGCCGCAAGCCGTTCGGTTCCATCCAATTTATTCTCAAAGCCGACGTCATACCACTCGGCCCGGTTAATACACACACTGATATAAATTGCGGACAAATTGGCAACATACTGTTGTGAATAATAAAGCGAGATAATAGGTGATCAGTGTTGTTTTCCCATATCCATTGATCACGCTGAAATTACAAAAGATATGTAAAACTTTCGTTTTTAAAAGAGTAACCGTGGAGTTTCGTGCCCTTTTTCTGTATAGTAGTTATGTTCCAAGCGGGTCCGAGAGGTAGAATATTAAGTAGATAAATAGTGGCTTTATTTGGGGTATCTCTTCGGGATCCATGAGTTCATTACACTTTAATGACTTTGGTTTAATGCTTCTTGATATACCTAGACAATAACATTAGACACACTCATCACGCGTAAGGAGTAACGTATCAACTAATATCAGTACTCACCTATTGCATACTGTATAAAAATTTGTACTCTGCATTAATTTACCAAAGAAAATTTTAATCTTATAGTCCACAGCCACGTGTGTCAAAGTTCAGATATTTTTTACTATTCCGCCAAACGGTACACTTATTTCCTATATTAAATTTCATATTTTTCTAAGTCCGATACTATGTATCACATAGTATATGTATACTTTTAAATTTAAAAATACCTTTTTAAAAACAAGCTTTTATAGAAAAAACACAACGAACATATCTTGATCAGTTAAGGAGTTCCTACGGCTTCATTCCGGCTCCATCATCAGATTCTAGACACCATCTGGGTCTAAAGTACTCGTCCAGGCAAATACGGCGGGGTTATATTGAGTATTTGGGTGGTTCCATTGACCACCTTTGGTCTTCATCATCAGATCCTAAACACTATCTGGGTGAATAGTACGTGTCAATATCAATCTAACAAGCTTTTACACGAGGGGGTTACGTGGTGTAGTTCACATTTTCCTATAGCCACCTTTCGACTGCATCATAAGATCAGCTTCATGGTACCATATTATTGCATTGTTACGGAACCTACATACGTATGCCAAATTTCGGCTCAATCGAATACCCGCAGGTTATTAAAAATTAGATCTCAAGATTTGAACCGAAAAAACAGACAGAAATACACAAACATTGTAAGTTACAAAACGCTTGTAAAATAGCGCATAATAATGTACTCTCCGAAGCATAATGCTCTGTCTTTTATTTACGTCATATTAAAGCCATGAAAAATATTTTATTTAGTCACGAGACTCACGAATATAAAATAGTATACTCTACGAATATAAAATACTATACTCTATTTGAATAGAAAAATGTGTAAGAAGATTACACGAACTCCTCGGTAATATGACTAAATCATTTTTCACCGCAAAATGTGATGTAGATTGGCAATCTCGAAATTGGTTGCGTTTTTATTTATTTCAAGAGGATTTTCAGTAGATAGAGTTGAATAATGTCCCGTATCAATACCGAGCATTGAATGGCATAAATATAAATACGCCTAGGTGCGCGGGGACCCCAATAATCCCTACACAACCTCAGCCAGTCGTCACCAAAATGAATTCGATGTTGTTGCGAAAAGGGATTGGGTCCCTACCGCATGCATGAAAATCATCTTTTTTAAATAAACCTTCGACATAAAACAAATCGATTTTATTGAATAAGTTATCCAAAATGAATACTTTTAGTGTATTTATTTACTTACATATTAGACGTTGGTCTTGTGGCGTATGTGTTGGCTAGCAATCATAAGGTCTGGGGTTCGAATCCTAGGTTAGATAAAATGTGGTTTTCGATCGAATAATTCTTAACAGCAGCAGTAAATTGGAGAAAGGCTTGCTTCATATTAACCTTCAGGAACAGCCAGCCTTCCTTGGGGATTATTAGTGTGACGTTGTTTATTTTTGTTTTATTTGTTGAGTACCCCTTTAGAGATATACCAATTAGATAGAGAGGCGCTCGTAGCGCTGTGCAACCGCTTTAGCGATCACCAAAGTGAAGCAGCGTTCGACTCAGTCGGGCTGAGATGGGTGACCATTTGTGTTATTTTCATATTCGAGCGTCTCGTTGCTTTGGAAGGCACTTTAAGCCGTTGGTTCCTGTTATAGTATGTTTCATGTAAGATGGGTACTGTGCCAGTTGTAAGTGTCAAAGAAAATTATACTTTATTTAAAAGCATTAAGGGGCATGACCCGTTTCTATACTTATGTTTTTATGCCTTAATACCATTGAACGAAATAATTATTTCGTTTGGCACTTAGAACTGTCACTACCCATCTTATTTTAAAAATATTATACCACGTAATATGGTAGTCGTTAAGCCAAGTGAAAAGTCAAGTTGGAAGGCTTGATAAGTTCCAACAGCAGGTGGCCACAAACCTGCCTCCGCCAATCCGCACGTGGTGGAGTATAACCTAATCTACCTTACCTTGATTTGTCAGAGAAGGCCTTTACCCGGCAGTGGGATAGTATGGCCTGGTATTATAAGAGATAGATGCATCGTTTTCAGTAATTTCTTTTCAAAGCATACTCTTTGAGTTTCCTTAGACGATATGATAGATTTTTTTTCCTTTAATTGAAATCTACGTCTACATTCCCTTCCCCTTAGAATATAACTTTACTCTATGCCCTTCCCAGATGTTATGAATAAAGCTGTCATGTCGGATAAGATGTCCTATTATCTTTTTATTATTTCTATTAGTAATCTATAAGTGCGTCTTCATTTGTAATTTTCCCTGTCCAACTGATCCTTTTCATCTTCATCCAACGAATTTCAAAAGCCTAATAATAGAAGTAGATATACGAGCAAACTAATTATATAAATGCAGTTACATTAATTTCTAACATACCAACTAGGTCGCATGCGAAAGCAAATGCATTTATTTGGTAAACAAAATTAAACATACTTGTACCGTAACTTCAAAGTGTGAGAAATTTGGTGCATACTCAACACACCGACCGGTAAGCAGTGCGCGATAAATGCACACTATGCATACTTGTTACATTTAACCTGTACACTGGTTTTAGTGCTTTGGAGTTACCATGCTTTAAATACATCCAAAATTAGTAGTATATAAAATCCAATATTATAATTGTGGCGCATGTCCTGGACACGAATTTTAGGTTGAAAGAAGAGTTGTTCGAGGTATTCTATAGAAAAATGTTTCTAGCAGGCTGACGTTTAGGATTGTGTTTGGTATTATGAGAAAAGGACCTAACATTGATAAAGAAATTTTATTGTATATCTACCACCTTTACCACCTTCACCACCTTTGCTACTAAAGGAATATAGGCGTTTCGGAGTTTTCTTTTATCCAAATTTTATAATACTTCTTTGATGTTCGGGAGGACCAAAGCATCTACATACTTATTATTATCTTAATATTATTTCATTATAATTTTTATTAAATAAACTAGCAACCCTTTCCATTAATGTGATACATAAAACACGCGGGTATATAACGCAGTAAAAGTGGTAACATTTGGCGCGCCCTAAACGACGACTGGAGTGTTACTATTGCATTCTTAATGCTACTACGGTGCTGGCACCGGGATTTAGGATTCGAAAAATGCGATGGACAGTTAAAACAGGGAAATCAAATATACGACGTACAGGTCCGGTTAAAAAAAACGTAAGCCCCAGACTAGGAAATAATACTAACATACCTATAATATTCATTTATACAGACACCCAGACCAAACCAAATATTTGTGGGTTACACAAACATTTGTCACGCAATGTGGGCGGAGCGGCTTAAGCTGTTAACTACTAGAGCAAGCCGTCAAAATAATCATCTTAATTCAATTTCTTTCTAGTTTTTACTAGATAAACTAGGTAGTCAAATATGAAGGCCGGCGTGACTTTATAAAAAACATATTTGATTTACAAATATAATTATTACAGTAGATATTCAAAGTATTACAGTCGTAAAATAATACTTAAAGTTCGTGTGCGATATTGCTCTATGGTAGAGAAGACATTACTTGCCTTACAGTTAGACGGATATTAAGGTATTTTGTTTGGTGATGGCTTTATACAAGGTGTAACATAATAAACATAAGACCTCAGACAACCCGATTAGAGAATTTCTACATAAATTCAAAACGAAAACCAAATTTCTAAATTATAAGGTTTTTACCCTTTTTTATGCACTTTTATACCCCAATTAACAACGAAACTTGTACGTGTATGTGTGCGTTTTCAGAAATGCGTTTAGGAATGCATTTGAAATTTCCATATTGCTTTGAATCAATAATCAATTTAGTTTGTTATGGCGCACTGAAGGAACAGAAGCATTTTTTGCAAATTAAAAAAAAAATTAAAATACATTAAAAACGGAGTATAAGCATGTAACTTGATATCTTGTTACCGGCGACGCGTTTATAAGTTACGCATTAAAAACAAGTGATGCCTAATAATCAAAACAGTTCTAAGAGTTGATTTGCTTATGCAATCGTCCTTAAATGTACTTGTATTGCACTGGGTACTGGTTGAGTATTGCATGAAATGCGTGGGGCATATAACGGGGTAAAAGTGGTAACATTTGGTACGCCCCGAACAACGACTGGGCTGTTACTATTGCCTTCTTAATGCTCCAACGGTGCTCTGCCGGGATTCAGGATATATAACCATGAATTAGAAACGGATTCGAAAAATGCGATGGACAGTTTAAAGTAGAGGAATCAGATATAGGACGCACAAGTCCAAAAGAACTTGACCATTATATTAAAAAAAATGTAGCTTAACACAAGAAATTATTCGCGTATCGTGGGTGCGTTTACAAACATGATTTTTATGTTCCCCAAAGGTCCACAGGGTTTAAATTCCCTCGTTCTGTTCCGTTAGCCTTTTCAAATTACAGACAAAATTCTTATATGGTACAAGTAATGATTTCAATAAATTATGCAAGGAGTTCTATCTTGATCCATTTACTAATAAGAGTAATAAAGTAAGAGAACTACTAAGCCTCAAGTTTTTTCAAATGTAATTAATTACTTATGTAACGTGTATTTGTGTATTACTACTGTTTGCTTAAGTTTCTGTCACAAATTGATAGCTATTCGTGAAAACCTGTAAGTGGATTTATATTTCTTACATTACTTTTATGTTTTCATAAATGTAGCTATTGGTTTTCCTTACCAAATAAATAAAATAAAATAAAATAATAACCAAAAAAAATAATTGTGGGTTACGCATACATTTGTCACGCAAAGTGGGCGGAGCGGCTTAAGCTCTTAACTTCTAGACCAAGACGTAAAAACGAATCATCTTAATTTAATTTAATTTTAATTTTACTAGATAAGCCGGCGAATTTATTGAAGATGCGTCACATACGCATAATACGCGCGAGGCATATAACGGGGAAAAACTGGTAACATTTGGCTTGCCCCGAGCGACGACTAGTAACAGTCCACTATTGCATTCTTAATGCTCCAATGGTGCTGGCGCCGGGATTCAGGATATAGAACCATGATTTAGAAATGGATTCGAAAAATGCGATGAACAGTTTAAAATAGAGGAATCAGATATAGGGCGTTCAGGTCAGAGACTATCTGCATAATGGGTGTAAGGGAGAGGTGCTCAGAATTACGTAGACAGGTTTTGGTTTCGTATTCTCGCGGAATTTTCGACTTTAGCCGAATGACCTCCACAGCAGTACAAAAGTCTACATAAAGATTGTCACAACGACCAGCTTTGTGAAGTACGTATCCACCTACGACCTTCACTAGGTGATCGGTCCATCTTGTAAGTCCTATCGGTCCGTCTATCAGTACGTGGTCGCTTCTTGAGAACCTTTCTGCCCCAACGGCCGTCAGTTCTATGTGCGAGGTGCCCCACCCACTTCCACTTAATTAAGCAATTCCTCCTGCGGATTTTCTCCTGTCTGATTCGATCCCGAAGGGTCATTTCAAGAAATACTTTATTATTTTACATTTAAAGCTCGTTAGGTTTTTGTAAAGCCCAAAATTTTCGCTAATACTTATATGATAGTAAATCAACATAATCCTTAATTGAATTTAAGAATACTTGAAGTGAAAAGAGGATGATTTGCTTTCTTCGGCCGGACCCACGGGCGTCCCACCACGTGGGACAATAAGGTATAATTTTAATGCCCCTCAGTTTTACTTTTAAACATTTAATTTGAACCTTTAACATAAATAAGAGTCTTGTTTTATCCTCAACAACCTAAAAAAACATCATATGTTTATACACTTTAATTTTTGAATGTTTTAAGGTATCGTTAAAACATTTAGTACCCAGAAATAATATAAACGATGTAGGGAGGTAATGAATAACATGCAAATGGGGTCTCTAATGAAAAACTCGCTCGGAAGGACACCGTCCCTGTCCCGTCGTATCCCCAGCCAGAAATCATGTGCCGACTTCACTTCGTATTAATTTGTGAAACAGAAAACGTGAGCAATGTTCCGTGTATCACTAAAGTGTTGAGCTGCTTATTTTGAATACATTTCATTAGTGTTAAACAGGTTTGTTGAGGGTTCTTTTACACCATAGGTGGTCCTTTCCCTATAGATGAACTTGGTATTCTTGACTTGGCACCGGTTCGTTCGTCCGTTGCAGGTTTTAATTAAGTTTCACGTAAACGAGTAAATTTGTCACTCCAACGCATGCATGGCACTCAATGATAATAAGCCTATAAGAATTCGAGCAGTGGGTACTGTGAACCGCGAGTTTTAAGTTCCTTCGCTATGATTAATTGCAATCCGCACTTTATCGAGAAATAATTCTTCATTATTTTTAATTCGTTAAGAGCAATGATGTTAAACGTCACCCTCTTCTTGCTCGTGACGCTCTCATTCTTTGTTCACGATGGGAAATTCTTAATGATATGAAAGCTTGCAAAGAAATGCTTGTGAAGAATTATCTCGTGAACAAAAGCTCAATTTTTATTTAATTAAAATTGGCTCTAATAAACTGTATGTGAATTGAACCTTTATGAAATGCTCACAGTACTAATCTTTAAACAGACTATTTAATTTTATTGTTGCTGTAAATAAGCTATTATATTTTTTATTATTTTATGAGCACGAACGTTGGCGTGAGCATAGATATGCCTACTATAAACTTTTTAGTATCTTGGGACCAATTTAGCTTAAAATTACGACAGCAAACAAATAGACAACTTTTAAACTGAGCCTCTTAATTTTTTTTGTTTGTCTCCTTTTCTCCGATGTTCGAGATAGCAAATTCAGGAGTTAAATTTGTTCACCATAGTCTTGAGTATGTTATTTTTCGTATCATTTACGGGCTTTAAAGCCGTTATGCAGGCTTCTGTAAGAAAGTGAGACAATTTAAATATACTTATCAGCAGAAAAAAAGTTTGCTATTTTCCTTATTGCACGAGATAAAAAGGTGGCGTGTAGTCTTGTTCAAGGGAACCACTAGAGATTTGAAGGAAAATATTCTAACTGTGTCATCTTTCAGCGTCGAATTAGAGGCACAACGTGGCAGTCTGTTTGTGAATGCGGCCGCTCTGCCAGTAAATGGCGGAACACTGACAGTAGCGACCGTAAACAAAAGCTTCTCGTCGCACTTTTATAATTTACTTAGGTACCTACTTCCTCTTTCCCTTTTGAATTTTGTTTTAACATTTCCCTTTTTTGAAGAGCCGTTATCTCGGACGCTCGGTTGCCGCCTTCATTTTGCGTTCTATTCATATCTGTTTTGATGTGGGCTCTGGCTTCATATTTTTGACCGACGGGAATTCAACGTGCTAGGACATCATGGGGTGGTTATCTTTTGTGCAATTGTTGGCGAAAATACTAAGTGCGAGAGGACGCTGAAGTTGCTGTTAGTCAGGAGACAGATACAGTGGAGAATGTTTTAAATTGCCTAATTTATAACATTGTCCACTGTAACTGTCTCCTGACTAACAGCAGCCTGAGTGCCTACTCGGGACAAACTTCCGTGGTTTTTAGTATGTTCTGTTATAAATTTATCTGTTATATTATATGTTTATTAAGATAAAACAGGTGAAGGTTTTGTTCCAAACATTTTATTATGAATGATACTAATGAATATTTATATTGTATATTGGTGGTATGTGTATTGTGGTGTGTATGTGTATTGGGGATAAGGCCATCCTGAAAATTATAATATTGTATTGTAATATTTATGTCATATGTCCGTGTCCCAAGCGTTTTAAGGACCAGGTTCATTGGTCATGGTTCATAATTTATCTGCCTTTAGCGCTATCATAGAATTTCGGAGTTTTAAATGTTGTGAGCCTACTCACAGGAACCACCTATGCTGTAGCTGATAACAAATAAATCTGGATATGAGGTCTATCGATATAAATGGGCATTATAAATAATAAAATGTTTTTTTTTTCTAAACATAAGTAAGGCCGTTCTAACAAGAAGTTGTTTTATTTGTCTGAATTTAGATACCGGTAAAAAATACAATATACTATCGAATTTAAAAAAAAGCCACAGACCTGCAGGTGAATCAAACCAGACCACATACTACAAAGACGATTACCAGACTCTCATTTTTTTAAATTGCAGCCAGGCAAAAAACTTTTTGCCGTTAACAAAAGTTTTGTCAAACTAATCATTGACCGAGTACCGATTTTTAGCGCGGGAGTGGATTTTAATGGGCCCTCAGTGAGCGAGCTGTCATCCGCCGAACTTGGGAAGTGCGGAGCCGGCACCGTCTGGCCTAGCGAGAGTTATTAGTATAAAAATCTTTAAAAAAAAAAGGTAAACCGACTTCAAAAAGCAAATAATAAATATTTGAAGTCGGTGCTGGTTGGTGCAGTCGGTTACTTGGCACCGACTTCAAATATTTATTGTCTGCTTTTTGAAGTCGGTTTACCTTTTTTTTTTAAAGATTTTATTTTACAATTTTAAGTGACGAGTGAATTATTTAGTAATATTTATATACCGATATTATATTACTTTGCTAAGTTGTACAGTAAGGTACCTACAGGATTAATATAACGACTATAATAACGGAATCTATACATTCGTGCTGTTCACCGTTAAGGAGTTCCCTCTTGTATCTTCAAAGTCCAGGGTCCAATAACAATAACATTAAAATAGGACCACCTCAAAACTAAAGGAATCATCGAAATCGGTTCATAAGCAAAGGAGTTATAAAAAAAGGACGAATTATGATCCTCCTTTTTTTGAAGTAATATACGGTTGGTGGCTAATATACGGCTTAGTTCTATAGTAGGGTACCTATAGGATTGACGTAATACCCATAATATCTCAATTTACACATGCCTATTGTTTGTCGTTAAGGAGTTCCCTGGTGTATCTTCTAAGTCCAAGGTCCAATGCCAATGAAATTAAAATGGGACCACCTTGGAACTATACTGAACCCAATGCAAAAAAATCATCAAAATCGGTCCACAATTGACGGAATTATCGCTGAACATACAAAAAAAAAAAAAAAAAGCATACATACAACCGAACATAGAACGTCCTCCTTTTTGAAGTCGGTTAAAAATGGATTGTCTACCTATGAAAACTTGGACTAGGGAGTTTGAAATTGTAGTAATTAAATATGTTACAATAACGACTATGTATTTCCTATTTTATTTTGTGCAAGCTAATGATTTTTTATGTTTGTAAGGAGTAATGTTTTAAAAAATCTGTTTTAAGAACGTGGCTGGTAATAAATTGCAAATAAAAAATATTTTGCCGTTTATGGCCGGTTTCAATATTTAAATCAAGGGTAGATTTGCCTACTATGGATAGAATTTTGACATATTTTGTACGGAAAATCTGTCAAAATTCTACTGACAGTAAGCAAATCTAACCCAAAGTTGATTTTATTTAGCATTTAAAATCAAATTGTGTGCATGATTTGATTCAGGTTATAGACGCCTTAAGTAGTCCCTCGCAAAGTAAGAAAAATCCATCGATAGTAAAATTTACTTAATTTACTTAGACCCACTTGCACGAACCAGAGTTAGCGTTACCTATTGACTATAGTATTTTTCACATAAGATGGTTAGTGACAGTTCTAAGTGCCAAACGAATATGTATTAAATGTATTAAAATAGGTCATGCCTCTTATTGCCATTGAATAAAGTATAATGTTCTTTGACACGTACAACTGTCACAGTACCCATCCTTCATGAAAAATGTTATAGCGTTGAATTGCCTTCAACTTAACCTTAGAACCTCGAGTTAGTCATTAGGTAACGCAAACTCTAGTTAGTGCAAGTGGGCCAAAGATTACTAAAAGGGTCTCTAGAAGTAACCATGTGCCCGTATCAAGAATGAGATCAAGTTTTGGTAGGATGCTTTTGATTACGTGACTTGTCCGATTTCGAGCTACGTATCATAAATTACTTTTATTGAGATAGTCTAACGGGGTATTTCCGAAAAAAAAAAACAACAAGGCTGTAGACGAAATAGTCATTATGGTGTTTTTTATTGATAATGTAAAATAATAATTAAACAAAAAAGAAATAATCGTAAGGTGCGACATAAACTCATTCGAGTTTTACCGTACACCAGTGTCGTCGTCGCTTAAGTATTAATATATTTATGCTTCTTATCTTACTCATGCATTTAGCAAACACAGTTTTGTTACAACAGTGAACAGTTAAAATGATCTTCCACATTCTTACCACCATGTTCTTACCACAATATGACTACCTCTTATTGGCTGTGACCAAACGCGACGCGTTACGATAATGTAGTGAAATGATCATTAAATGGTACCTTTAAATGATCATTTCACATTACATTGACATTATCGTATCGCGCTGCGTAACCTGATTAATTGGTCATAGCGAATAAGGGCCCAGTAATGTATCCCGCTTGCGAAGCTTATAAAATGATCTGTTAAATTTACCGATAATTTGGTTCGAGTCTGTCAGTTACTCCCACTCCAGTATAAGCGCTATGTAAACAATAAAAAGTGAGGTGAAGTGGTTTTTGTTTGTTGAATGAGGATAAGGAATTAAAACCAAGTGATTTTTTTTGTTAGATTTTTCGACGGAACATAAAAGTGTTGGGAATATCAAGAGTGCTTTTTTATGTATTTTACATAATCTGTCCGCTTAAAATTTTAATATGCTTACGCAAGCTTGTTGTACTGCTAAAGTGAAGTGAGGCACATGAGACACTGGACATTGAATATTGTGTTCTGAATTGTATCGGGTAAAATAACTAATATAAGTTTCCTGATAGAATTACTACATTGTAGGAAAAATGAAGTTTTCATTAATATGCTTTTTGAGAATACTACTGTAAAATTAATTTTGGACGGAAGGAAAAGTCATTAAATTACACTAATACAGAACGTAAAAAGTGTCAAAGTCCAAAATCTATCCTAAGAAATCTAATGGCTGTGACTTAAATGATATGGGTGGAGTTAAAGGAATAACAATTGAAATATTGGCACCACAGATTTTATAAATTTTTGAGTACCCGGCTCAAAAATTATTGATGAGAATTTAGGAGATTGTATTTTTTTTGGCTTAATACCAAAGAAGGAGACTCATTTCTAAATGAAGATTATTTGACAATATGATTGTTTTACCATCACGTTAATGTTCTTCAAGGGGTGCTGGCTGAGATATATTGTATCCATCCACATTTTAACAGGATGTTAGGTCTCATGGATATTTAAAAAAATATAATTGATGGTAACTTTGTCCTAAATGTTTTGTGTAACATAGGTTCGGAGACGAACTATGAAAATGAAGAAAGGTCTGTAAGAAAAGAACCTGTTAGAATTCTATGCTCTCTGCCTACCGCAAGGGGTCGGGCGTGATGATACAAATAGATAGATGGATATACTGCACATCGTCTAGAATTGATGAAATGATTTGTTTTGTGTTTACAAAGCGCAAGTGATTTTTATTTATATTTCATTTTCACCGCTTTTCTCTCTTGCGTAATTTTTCTCTTCACCAATTACTTTGTTTCTGCACCACTGAGGTATTGCTCCAGTCTTTTCCTAAAGCAAAATTTTACCGTTTGTATTTTTCAATATTCGGTTTCCTTTAATGTACCTATCTGGCTTTGAAATTTTAGTTTGTTAAAAAGGAAAGCGAATACATGAAAATAAACGACAAAGAGTTCGCAATGTTCTATTAGTGTGTTAGTTCTAGTTTTCCTAGCGTGTTCTGTTGTTTCTACCGATGCACATTTATTATCTGTGAGATTCTTTTTTGTGTACCTAGGGATAGAGCTAATATATTAGCAGAGCATTGCTCATTTACACGGGAAGCTATAAGGGTGGACCGCGTCTTTGAATATATTGAGTTTTATAAAGTACAAAAGAAATTAATCAATGGAGATTGATTGGATGGATTCTCGCAACCGTTCGAAATTCGAAATCTGTGGGGTAGGCAGAGAGTACAGAGTTTCAACAGGTTCTATCTTTACATACATCTCTAGCTTCCTTCGCTCTCATAGTTTGTCTCATACACGCTCGCTGGTTACGGAGATTCTTGACTTGCCCTTTAGAGATTCCCATATTACTGACGATTATAGTTTCAACATCATCATCAACCGAAGGACGTCTGCAGGATAAGGGCCTCCCCAAAGATCACCACAACGACCTGGGAATAGCTAAAGAGCTGGATCAGAAAGAAGTGAAGAAAAAGAAATGGAAAGCCATTGATCTTTTTTTAATTTAAAATTTCTTATGAGGCCCATCGTAAGCGACCATGCCTCGGTGCCTTACGTCAGCACTGGTAACACACATAGGTCAAAGACTCTTTTGCCTTGAGGTATGGTTTAATTTTGTTTAACACAGCGGACTGAATGAGTACATTTTGTTAATTAAAAGAATATATCTATCTATTTATATTATTACGCCAGATCCATTGCGGGGTAGGCAGAGAGTACGGAGTTCCAACAGGTTCTTTCCTTACATATCTCTCTGGCTTCCCCCACTCTGATAGTTTGTCTCATACACACTCGCCGTTACGGAGACCCTTGACTGGTCCTTAAAATAATATACTGGTACATTAAATTGTTAGTTGCCTATAAGGAACAGACTACTTCCAAGTATGTTCCAAGTACCTATTAGTATCCTGAATTAACCGGCTACCAGATCAAATTTTAATCGAATTTAAGATCAATTACAATTTACTTTAAGTTCAACCAGACAACTGAACTGTCAGAGGCAGAGAAACAATCGGGCAAGTTGTCATGATTGGCCTAAAATGTAACCTAATTTATCTTTCTGCTTGTGACAGAATTATCTAGGACTTACAGACAGAAGACTATTTAAGTCAAATTTTGAGAAGTATGGCCTTGGTACTCTTTTTCTTTCATTATAAAACATAGCCTCGTGTCGTGGGTTCGTTTACAAATATGAGATTCACGTACACAAACACTCAAACGAAATATAAAAATTGTGGGGCACAAAGATTTGTCCCGTGCGGGAATTGAACGGAACTGCTTAAGCTCTTTACCAGTGGACCAAGCAGTATGTCCTGTTTTTGTTTCTGTGGACATTTGGTAAAGTAAGTAAAAGAAAATAATATTTAAAATCAACCTATCGGTTTGTAAAACAAAAGTCTCTAACTATCTACTTGGCTATTTATAATAATTTCGGCCACGTTCAGGTGTTCTTAGAATTGTAATTATTCAAGGAACAGTCTACGTTAGAAATTATTATTTATTTATTTATATTTCCATTGCTCGCTGCACTTACAGACTGTCCAAAACGCACAGGGAGCTATTTTATTACATAAAAAGAAATTCCTAATGGTACATACAGTAGAAAATATTTTTCGCTTAGGTTAATAAACTATGATTTTTAACAAAATTATGTTTTTTTTTTTATGTAGAAGTTACCTAATAAGCAGCACAATATTGTTCAAGACACGTTAAGCACCAGATTCATACATATAGTAGATAATAATTACACCATCATGCCTATATTCCTTATGCAAGAGTAAATATGGCAGAAATAACAAAGGCCAATAGTGTTAATTTCTATGTGGTTTTCATTATAAAGACTTCACCCTGCTTCTGAATTCGAAAGAACTCCCAATAATACTCTGTCTTCGAAGTCTTTGGTTTCAAAGATCTTGTGATCACTAACTGTATCATGTCCCACTAGAGCAACGATACAGTCAAAGTTAATGATTTTGAAAAACCATTCACGAAAACGAAAACCTTTGCTTAATCACGCACGATCCAACACAATAGGACACCGAAATACTGAGGGTCTACGAGGATACAGGGTGAGGTAGTCAATCAGTCAATCTTCCGAAGAACGTTACAGAAGTGAATCTGCAATATGACGCCCACCCGGTATAATTAATTACCTAAACTTCAATAGCCACGGAGCACAAAAGACAATTGTTTGTTTTCTACGCCGCTGAATCGATGTTGGCCCTAAAATCCGGATAATCTCCGCCTATATATCTATTTTATGAAAGAAATAAAGTAATTTATTTCCTTTAGAATCAGCCGCCCGCGTAAACGGACCTAATTTAAACCGTTAAACTTTGTAGTTATTGTGTAAATTTTTGTTAATGGGTTTGTGGTCGTTAACTCCGTTTGAGTTGGTTAACTTTGCGTTTTTCTATATTAATATGTCGGCAATAGGTTTTTGGTATGGCCGTTTCAATGCTGGTAACTGAAAGGTGGGTTTATCTTCGTTTTTATAGTCGTCTGCATGGTGACCGAACATGAAGGAAATCGTGAAAATAACACTAGGATCTTGTTCGGTACCCTGCTCTTCCTTGATAGTCCAACTTTGGTAGCAAAATATCCGAGGGTGCCTACAATAGTGGAGATTAATATTGTAACATGGAATGCCGTGAGATTAGCCGCTCTACGATACGTCCGACCGCTCGCCCCGTTGCCAATCGAATAACAACGCAGCGTCGTCCGCATCTTACATCGAATATCTGTCATCGGTCAATCGTCATCTGACAGCTGTCATCTGTCATCGCTTCACAACTAAACACACTCAAGCAATTACTGAAGGAAGGCATTGGCATGTCTATAGATAAGATTAAGAGGTTGGTAAAATGAAAATAACTGCCTGGCATTCCATTAATTGCGATCTTCAATTTCCGATCTTTGACAAATAATATAAAATGGAAAGATTTGTTTCTTTGTAATCGATAAACTCTGAAAATAGTTTCAGAGATCCGATTTTAAATATTCTTTCACTAGTAGAAAGTTATATTACCCAGAAGTAACATATATTATCTTACCATGACCAAATAGACCGTGTCTTATCTGAAGGGCAAGTCAAGGGTCTCCGTGATCAGCGAGCGTGTATGAGACGAACCATGAGAGTGGACGAAGTCAGAGAGGTATGTAAGTAAAGAACCTGTTGGAACTCTGTACCTCTTGCCTACCCCACAACGGATCTGGCGTGTTGATGTAGATACTCGTAGATAGATAGAAGTAACATAGACTTTGGTAGGTGGCGCTGTTGTGGACTGGGTGCGAAGCCACAGAAAACTGCATGTTAAGTTTAATAAAGTGGTCTATAAAATCATGGTGTGTATCTATGATAGCTTGATCTAGTGGTTAGTGTTGGCCACACCACTCATTAAATTGAGTGAACACGGGTTTGATCCTCGTACGCGACAAATCTTTGCGTGACGCACAAACATTTGTTTCGATCTGTTTTTGTGTACCTGTATGTGAGACTTATGTTCGTAATCGCACCCACGATGCAAGAAGAATTCTTAGTTGTCAGGAAAAATTAAAAAGAATATCCTTCTCCTTGTGCGTAGTGGAGATAACCACCCCTTCTTCCATTAGTTGTTGTATTTCAGCATGTCTTTTACTGTAGAAATAAAAGCAGTAGTTTGATTTTGCTAGAGGCACTGTAACACATTTTTATCATCTGTGAGTGAGTGTACCACAGCAACCACGCGACTTTGTTCACACGCTGGAATGAATTTTCTAATTGTTCTACAAGATTTCTCGCGGACTTAAACCGCGGGAGGCAGCCACTTTGTTTTGAAAAGCTATAAATGCTACTGTAAATTTTTATTAATGATTTATTAACTATGGACATGTCTGAAATAAATGAATATTATTATTATTATTAATGCTGGTCTACAGATAACGAGCTCAGCATAATGGCCGTCCCATTCCCGCCCTCCGTCCAATATGAACTCTCGTTGTCTACTTAATTACAACGAGTGTCTTTGAGATATGGCTGGTACACATTCCACCACAAAGCCTGTCACACACAAATAATATTTTATCGCTGGAGCAATGTTTTCTCGTCTCAAAAGGCAATTATAGCGTCTGCAAGAGAACGTATTCGTATATAGCGTCAATCAAAGGAGATATTGAAGAGCAAGAAAGTCACAGCGGCCCCAAACAATTGTGCCCCCTGCTGAAAGCGCGCAGTAAAGCAAGTCTTTCAAAAATGTTTCTTGATTTTTGAAGACCCTTTTCATTGAAATAGTAATCGTTTACGCACATCTGGCGTTGGCATTCTAAATATTGCAGACGCAAATAAAATTAAATATATATTCTTTATTTGATTTAGAACGAACGAAATCTGAAAAAAGAATATTATGTATCTACTTTCGCGGAGTACACATACGTACACAATTTTTTATTTAATTGGACTCATCATCATCATCATCATCATCTCAGCCTATACTTGTCCACTGCTGAACATAGGCCTCCCCAATCGCTTTCCAGCGTAACCGGTCCGATGCCACCTGCATCCAACGACTTCCTGCGATTTTCACAAGATCGTCGGTCCATCTGGCAGGCGGGCGTCCCACGCTGCGCTGCCAATACGTGGTCTCAACTCTAGAATCTTTCTGCCCCAACGCCCGTCCGATCTTCGCGCTATGTGGCCCGCCCATTGCCACTTCAGCTTGCTAATCTTAACGGCTATGTCGGTGACCATGGTTCTTCTACGAATCTCCTCATTCCTGATTCGATCACGTAGAGAAACGCCGAGCATAGCTCTCTCCATAGCTCGCTGAGCAACTCTGAGCTTTTTTATGAGACGAGAGAGATATAGTAAGAGACCACGTCTTTGATCCATATATCATCACTGGTAACACACATTGACTAAAAACTTTAGTCTTTAGGCACTGAGGTATTTTGGATGAGAAGATGTTGCGCAGTTTCCCGAACGCTGCCCAGCCGAGTTGGATTCGTCGATTGACCTCTCTCTCAAAGTTGGACCTACCTAACCGGACTACCTGTCCCAGGTAAATGTATTCGTCGACAACTTCAAGAGTAGAGTTCCAACGGTGAGTGCGGTGGGTACGACATGGACGTTAAACATTATTTTTGTTTTGTCCATGTTCATTTTAAGACCCACTTGTTGAGATACTCTCTTGAGGTCGCCGAGCATTCGTCCTAGATCTTCCAGCGACTCCGCCATGACCACAATGTCGTCGGCAAATCGAAGGTGAGTGATGTATTCGCCATTGATGTTGATGCCAAGTCCTCGCCATTCCAAGAGCTTGAAGGCGTCCTCTATGGTGGTCGTAAACAGTTTCGGAGAAATGACGTCTCCCTGTCTTACTCCTCTTTTTATGGAGATCGCCTTCGTGCACTGCCCTTGTACTCGGACTGACATGGTGGCGTTATTATACAAGCACTTCAATACTTCGATGTACCGATAGTCAATGCGGCATCGCTGGAGAGAACTAAGAACCGCCCAAGTCTCGATCGAATCGAAGGCTTTCTCATAGTCCACAAACGCCAACCATAGTGCCCGATTATACTCCTCGGTCTTCTGTATAATCTGCCGCAGCGTATGTATGTGGTCTATGGTACTAAAGCCTTTCCGGAAACCGGCTTGTTCGGGAGGCTGGAAATCATCAAGTCTGAGTTCGAGACGATTCGTGATGACTCTCGAAAACAACTTGTAAACATGGCTCAGCAGTGTGATGGGCCTATAGTTCTTTAATAATGTGTTATCACCTTTCTTGAAAAAGAGTACCACCACACCCCTGTTCCATGCTTCCGGCGTTTTCTCTTCGAGCAAGATGGAATTAAACAGCCTCTGAAGGACTTTAAGTACCGGCGATCCGCCCGCTTTCAGAAGCTCTGCGGTAATTCCGTCTTAACCCGGTGCTTTGTTGTTTTTAAGTTGTTTGAGAGCCATCCTAATCTCGTACAGGCTGATGTCCGGGATATCTTCAGTGTAGTGTCGGGTTAGCTTGGCTCTTGGGTCTTTTACCAAGTCAACAACAGGTTCAGCTACTAAGGTATACAACTGCCCATAGAACCTCTCTATCTCCCTGAGCACCTCTGACCTATTCGACGTTACGTTTCCGTCCTCCGTCTTCAGCTTCGTCAACTGGCTTTGCCCAATAGACGCGTCTCTTGCGAACACTTTGGAGCCCTTGTTCTGCTCTATGGTCTCCTCAATACGTCTTGTATTGAAGGACCGTAAATCGTGTCGCAAGGACTTCAATATCTGTCCATTGAGCTGCCTATAGGACTTAGCATCATCGGAGGTTTGGAGTGTCATGGTACGTCGCTCAGCCATAAGGTTTCGGGTGTAGTCAGATAGCTTTTGAGGCCTATTTTTACGGTGGGGCTTAAAATGCTTGGACCCGACCGTATGGACAGTCTCTACCAACCTATTATTGATTTCGTCCACTGATGCGCTGCTATATAGCAATTCGAAGCGGTTTGACAATTCGAGTTGAAAGTTCTCGGGGTTTTGGATATGTGCATTAGAAGGTCGGAGCGTAGACTTCATCAGACGCGATCTTTCCATTTTGACATTAATATTTAATGTGCCTCTGACCATTCGGTGATCACTGCCGGTTTTTATCCTATGAATCACGGAGACATCATTAAATATTTGTCGCTTGGTGCTCATGATGAAGTCTATCTCATTTTTTGTGAAACCATCAGGGCTCATCCAGGTCCATTTCCTATGAGACGGCTTCTGGAAGAAAGAGTTCATCATAAAGAGTCCCTCCTCCAGAAATTCGGCCAGCCACTGACCCCTGGGGTTGCGCTGCCCATATCCAAATTGCCCCACTCTCAACTCATCATCGCCCCGTTTGCCGAGTCGCGCATTGAAGTCACCCATAACTACTGTAAAGTGTGCTTTGGAAGTATGTATGGCTCTACTAATGTCCTCCTACATAACTTCGACCTCATCATCTGAGTATGCCGAGGTCGGTGCGTAGCGAATATCTTTTGGATATTCTGAGTATCAGGTACGCTACGCTGCTCGACACACTAGTGATGGACACAACGTTGTTTATGAGTGACTTGTGGACGATAAATCCGACACCACCTTGGGACTGCTGTTCGCCCTCCCGGTAGTAAAACAAGTTGCCGGATTTTAAGGTTATCGTGTCCTCACCCTCTCTTCGGACCTCCGATAAACCAACAATACACCACCGCAACTTGTTTAACTCTTCTTCCAGCTCAACTAGCTTCTCATCTGTTCTCAATGTGCGTGCGTTGTATGTCACCAGGGCCAATTTTCGGTTTTGGTGGTAGCCGAATCTCTGCCGGAGATTCTTAGCACCCCTTGTCCTGTCGTTACCGTGGCTGCTACCGTGGCCAGGACGAACAGGACCGCCGGGGACTAGGGGCCTGGTTTTCTTACTTTCTTCCATAATTGGGGGTGTTTGCCATACTCGCCACGCTTGGCAGGCGGGTTGGCGAGCGCAGTTATTGATCGTCGAAGTGTTAAGGGAACGCTGCTGCCCATTCCCTAGTTTTCCCTTAGTCGCCTTGTACGACACCCGATGGGATGAGATGGTTTGGTCCTATTCTAAGCCGGGAATCACGCGGCATAGCCGGGAACCACGCGGCAATTGGACTGCTGATAAAATATTATGATCCTACCCAATAAAAATAAAAGGTTCGCGATAACAATAATTTTAAATCAGATCAATTTAGGACGATAACGGCTCCAGTTATTATTTCCATGGTGGCGATAAACTTTGTAAATGGTTATCCAAACGTCCCGAGCGCCCGGCGAGCCTTTTTATTAGGGTATTTGTCAAGATATTCCCCGGCTAAAGGGACTATAATCGAAAATTTTACGTTTGGTTACCATATGCCTTGTGTCCTGCCCGAGTGGGTAATTTATTGAAAGATATACGGGCTGCTGTGCGAAGGTAGATGCTGTCTAACATATGAGACATTTTATTTCTTCGGATGGACTGAAATATATTAAACGGAATTTGATTTTCATTTCAATTTTTTTACACCTGAGTGTACATTCTTTACCGTGTGGTGACTGACGGCCACACGGGAAAAAAAGTACACTCAGGTGTTTCTTCCTATGGATGTCCTCTACAGATTTCGGAAAGAGGAAAATCGCTTGTCATATTGATAGAGGCCCCTGAAAGTAATTGATATCAAATGGTCTTATGTTATTAATAATTAATTAATAAGGGTAATTTAAGTAATTTGTTGAATTATGCACGTTCAGAATACTGAGTGTCTTGAATGACTTTCTCTTTAATTTGGCAACAATATACTTTTTTATACAGATTTTTGGGAGATGCCATTGTTCCACAGCGAAGGTCGTTCAGCTGATGATGATTCTCTTTTATACAAGGCGATGCTTAATTACTGTCACTACTAAAACGTAGTTTAGTTTGAAGCTAATTAAATCTAATAAAACTGTAAATAAGTACACACCTCTAACTGTAGCGTGAGAAAACGTCAACGAAAAACCTATAAAACTGCTACAAGAATATATTGGCCCGTGGACGGCATTGATAAGGGGGCATTGGTGTGAAATTAGAGTTATCATTTAGTAAAATGTTTCTACTTCCTGGGAAATATTTCAACAAGTGGGTCCATACGGTTATTAATTAAAAAAAAAATCTTGGGTAAATTTCATAGCAAACGGTAACTCTGCGACTGTCATGAAGTGACATTTCACTTGGTGACAGCGTTAGTTCCGATTTTGACCGAGGGCCACATGATCCTTGTAAAACTATAGTTTGCATTGACATTGGGAAACAAGACAAAACACACAAACTTGGAGCGGGGATCTTTTTTTTACAAAAGAATATAAATCCAATATCGGCTTACAATATTACATACAAATAAATATCTTTGACTTAAAGTCACGACTTAAAAGGGCCTGAATTAATAATGCACGACTTTATACATTTTATACAAATCAGTCGTCTCGAATCTTTTGAATATTATTTTATATAGAATAAAATATATCAATAGATCTTATAAGAACGCATTCACTGCAAAATCCTTTGACGTGAAGCCCTGAGAGTTTTCGAATAATAATATTGTCCAAGAAACTCAGCGATAGTATGATCTCAAAAGACTTGTACTTGCTATATTATAAACTAAAATATAAGATAAGCTCTATAATGAGTTACGAAACTCACTCTCGCTATCGAGATTGTTTACAATTCTGTAAATTTTATGCAGGAAAATTTGTAGCAAAAGTCTGTAAAGTACGGAAAAATTCTGTCTAAAAAGTCTGTGATTGGCTAATTTCTTTTATTTTGATAAGTAATGGGTCGCGGAAAGGGGAAAGGGGTCGCGAGTCACGTTCGGACTACTTGCCTTCTCCAAGGGAGTTTTGAAGGGGTTAGGTGTTACGAGCAGGCCTAACAAACAAAAGTGAGCCAGTTACAGCTATTTGCCTCCTGTATAATAATATACCTATATAATCTTTCGTTACGTCGTAGATCGGGGCGTTAATTAGCCGTTCTGGATCCTGCTCAAGACGTACTGTTAGGTCCGGGCACTCAGTTGTTATAAAACAAAACAACTATATTGCTAGACACTTATTTACTATTTATTTGTTCCACAATTATTATAACTAACTACACTGGTAACGCGGTTTTGTCGCTCACATGCGAGACCTCTTGAAGGTCTTTGCCGAAATCAGACCCCTTTGGTAGCTTAGTTTTCATTGCTGAGCCAAACGGCAGGCAGAAACCAGGTCCGTAGTTGGGCAGCAATTAGACTAATTACCAAATGAATAATGACTGACTTTTGTTAAAGACTCGGGGCTTATAGAGCATATATTGCTGATTGGCGTTAACAGAATTGGAATAATGTGGAAACTGCAATTCAGCAATATAGCCGTGGAAGGTATAGATGTAACAGTACGTTAGTATAACAACAACTCACGGTAGAGATACAAGCTCGGTCCGAGAAATGAAAGAATTTCGGTTTTTTTGCGGGATATAGAAAAGTGATATTGTTGATCATCTTCATTATCATTATTCGAAAGAAGTCTGTTACAGGACAAAGGCTTCCATTAACAATAATAATCATTGTGCATATGAGTGAAGATACTGGTAAGAAAGTAATAAACCGTGTCTTTCCCCTAAGAAGCACTTTGTATTTGTCCTGAAAAGTATCAACCATATTCATATTAATTAAATCAAATCAGTTTATTTGCAAAAATGGGTTACAGTGGATGTTACAATTACATTGGTCGTACGCCATATTCAGCCTTTAGGCATGCAAATATCATTAGGAATATTCCAAGTACTGAAAGTACTTAACAATTAAGAAAACAATCATTGTATCGGACATTTATAAATTATTTAATTAAAAGTTAAATATATACTAAAATATGTAAAATTAAATTAATTCAAAGTGTCTGTTTTAATGATATCAGTTATTAATAAAACAAATGGATATATTTGTATATTATGCTACTTGACTTTGCCATAAATAGCCCAGTGTCGTAGCCATTACCATTCAACATCAAAATTGAAAGTGCATGAAAAGGGGGTCACATGTGTAAAACCCCCTCAAAATCACCCACATACATTCCTAAAATCTAAATTAAAACATGTCATGAGAAAATTTAAGTAAACAACTGAATGCTTTATTTACCGTTGGCTCTACATTTCCTATAGATGCGACCGCGAGTAGACGGATTGGGCTGATCAATACGAGTACCTAGGCACTTAGCGCAATAAAATTTAAATTGGTAAATGTGAATTTGAATCCGTGAATTACAACTACATTGTGCCAAGCGGCCTACGATCAGTCGATAGACTGATAATGGAAACAAATCTTTGTGTAACCAATAACGTAGAACCAGAGGCGTCCCGATACGTAGCTATGGTCCCGAATTTGCATGTTTATTGAAATCATTGTAAGAGTATGTACACGATCGACGCTAATTGGACTACTAAATCCGTTCACTTGTTTATACATTCGAAGCTAATTACTGGTATCGTAATCGATAGAGAACATTTGAAGTTAGTGTAATCAAGAACGTTTATTTCGAACCGCTTTAATTAATGTTCTGTGAATTGAACGAAGTCTACGTGGGAGCAATGTGCCCCTTAGTGTATTTGGGTAAGCGAAACACATCGATTTTAGTTTGCGTTTATTCAATTTTTTTTAAGAAAGTTTGAGATTTCAACTGTTACTACTACTGTGTTCGCTGGTTGGTTTCCTACAACAATGGTGTAAACGCAAATTAAAAAGTGTGAGTTTCGGCAACTTAAAAACTGAACTAGTGTTAGTATATTTTTATATTGCTTGGTTAATGGTCAACCAAAGAGTCAAATGTTGTTCCACGACTAATTTTAACAGTGTCTCTCTTTTAGTGAGTACAACCAAATTTTCCTGCGTTCTCTGGAGCACGAAGAGACTCTTGTAATGTATCTCCCACTCGCAATCACTTATTTTAAGTCTTATCACACCAACAGACGATTGGTGTCAGTAACATATACCGCGTAGTACGTTATAACGTAGAAAGATAAATTAATTTCAGTTTAGAAATTAGAAGCATAAGGATTCGTATTAGAGAGTTATAGTATGTAAACATAACTTATCGAAGTTTAACATTAATGCAAAATATGTCGGTCGCCGGATGAGTCGGGCAGCCAATATCCGTGCCGCATCGGTAGGAAGCGACCCGCGATTAGCCGATACCGACCGCTTCGGGAAATGCATTTGTGCGGTCTTCTCGCCAGAAGATAAATTATTTAATACGATTTCGGTTCTGTAAATTTATTATTATTTCTTATTTTTATAATTAATTGAGGTAATTTTTGCTGTAAACAAAGTTTTAGGTATTATACACCGGTTGTCTAAGTTTCCCATTAATGTCAAATGTTGGCACGAGGCAAGGTGGAGTTGTCCGACAATCCGGGACACATGTCGGTGGATGAGTCGGGTTACCAATTTCCGAGCCGCATCGGTAGGACGCGACCCGATATTAGCCGATACTAACCGCGTCGGAAAATGTCAAATACATTGCGGTCCATTCGCCAAAGGATAAATTATTTAAAACGATTTTGGTTCTGTAAATTTACTAATGCTTTTTCTTACTCGAAGACTCTAATGTGCATGTATTTATTGCTGTAAATAATAAAGTGTTAGTATGCCAGTATACATCGGTAGTCCAAGTTTAGCATTAATGTAAAATGTTGGCACTTGACAAGGTGGAGTTGACTGACACTCCGGGACACACGTAGGCGGATGAGTCGGGCAGCCAATTTCCGAGCGGCATCGGTAGGCAGCGACCCGCGATTAGTAGATACTGACCGCTTCGGGAAATGCACTTATGCGGGTCACTCGCCAGGACATAAATTGTTTAATACAATTTTGGTTCTGTAAATTTACTTATGTGGTTTATAATTTGTAATTGTGGATTGATTATGTCATAAGCCTTATAAAGTAGCTCAACTAATGTCACTTTTCATGTTAGTATTTTAAGAAATTAGGAATTCCTAATTTCTTAAAATAGTCGATACCGACCGTACCAGGCTGGTCCGGAGATTAGTACAAACAAACAAACAGACAAAGAAAAAACACTTAATTGGGTTTTATCATGGCGCAAGCCATATGAGCCTAAGAAAATGTGTTTGTTTTAAAATCACAGATCGACATATGAATTTTGTTTATTAATATTCCTGTGCGGTGATCTTTCTTGCGACTATTTAATAAAGTACCTAAGCTAAGTTGTCTACCTTTTAACGCATAAACCAAGCCACCAACGTTTTGCAAAAGTAAAAACTATTTGAAAGTCAACTTAAAAATTAGTAAATTGTCGTTATAGTACGATATAGTGGGTTTCTCTATCAACGAATTACGTTTTAGCCCGTCCAGATGGTCTTTGTAAAATATGAACTAATATAGCGCGATATTATCCAACGTTAACGCCATCTGTAGGTACTTTCTTTCTGAATAGGATTACCAGTTTGTCTATTTATTTTCATCATTATTGGTGAAATGGCTCTCAGCGAAACCTTCTCTGCTTACCCTCCTAAAGATCTTCTTCTTCTTCTTCAGGCGAAAGACGTCCACTGCAGGACAAAGGCCTCCCCTAAAGACCGCCACAACGACCGGCTCTGTGCTGTACGCATCCAACTTCTACCCGCGACCTTCACCAGGTCATTGGTCCATCTTGGACCTACCCACTCCACGTCTTCCGGTACGTAGTGGTCATTCGAGAACCTTTCTGCCCCAACGGCCGTCAGTTCTACGAGCGATGTGCCCCGCCCACTGCCACTTAAGTTTAGCAATTCTGAGTGCTATGTCAGTGACATTCGTCCTAAAGATCTGGCGTAATAATATTAAAAGAAGGTACAGTAAGGGTCAGTATCGTGCACCGATGAGTTCTTCTTTATCTGTATGAGAGCTAAGTATGTAACAAAGTTTTGTCAGTACATTCATGTTAGTCTTCTCGTAGGAATACACAGTTAATGATCATGATCAAAGTCATGTTTAGGTATATTAAACAAACGAATATGCAAAGTTTCATGTACGGATCTTTCATCGTTAAAGAGTGCACTCCCGAAGAGACAATTCTGACGTCATCAACATCACAAATTGTGTTACAAGGTAAATTAATGAACAAGGCTAGCTTAACTATCAAATATCTATTAAATCAATATGTTATTCATTAGGTGTAGACTTATTTCATTGGTAATTAAGGTTGTTTAAGCAGGTATGCCATCTGCTCGGTATTTACTGTTGCGCCGATATATACAACATCGTATGTTTGGTATAAACAATATTCCGAACATAACATTATTCCGAACTAGCTATATTAATAAAAATTTCGCTGTTGATAACCGAACGCAAGCACCAAAGCAGGAGGCGAAATCAAACGTATTCAAAAACTGGGCGTCGGAAGTCATAAGCTTAAACTTTTAATTGGGCAATCTAGCTCCTTTGAATGTTAAAAATATTTTTAATTAGACTCAAAATTAATTGAAGGAATTTGAAGTGATTTTAAAATAATTGGGTGTGGCTAACGTTTCGAATGTATTAATTCAGCAAGTATAAGGATGTCTTAGCTTAGCGGTGTAATATTAAAACAGCTAAGAAAAAAAAGCAGCTTATGACAGAATATTACTTTTGGAAAATAATGAATTATATGACCACTCTGTCATCAAATATGAAATTAGGCCATGCCCATAATATTAAAAATTACATGTTAACTTCAAGTAGTCAATACAAGCAATTATATAAATAATTCAAAAATAAACGAGAATATCGCTTTTTCTTCCTTTTTGTTCCAAAACTAGGACAGATATTATATCTTTTGAATAATACCCGGAATAATTACTAAAAACAAAAGAAGTTAAAAGTAACTAAGACAAGTAGGCACGGCGAATATTTCGAGTAGGCTGTTTAAAAATCATCTGCGTCGACACAAAAAAGGAACAATGAAATGTATCAATGGAGGGAAACTTTTTTCACAGTCCGAATTTGCGGAGACGTCGGGCGTTTCTTTGAATTAATAAGCAGACGGTAAATTTAAATTTAATGAAACAAGTTTCACGAGAGTGCCAAGTTATACCTATTCAGTTCATAACCGAGTCCTCGCCTTCTTCCTTCGTTACCTCAGTACATTGTGTTATGTAAATTATTTACAATTATCACGAGACCCTTGTTTTGCTAGTTTTTAGAATTTAAGAAAGTTTTAGTGGAAGCCTAGCAGTCCTATAAGTATGTAATGAAAACCGTAGAGTTCTATATTTTACAAAGTGTATTCTTTCATATTGTAAACTCGTTTATATCCTTATTTTAATGTTTTGTCTCTCTGGCACTCAAAGGTTTGCTGTCAAAGAACCTAATTTTAAGTTAAAGTTGCCTTTTTTTGTATACAGAGTATTGTTTTGTATTCGAGCGGCATTTGCAGGAGTAGCTGTACTAGTGATACTTGACACAAATTCATAAAGAAACGAGACACTACATTTATTATTTTATGTTTTATAATTTTTTTGACGGACGATTTAGCGCAGTGGTTAAGGGCTTAGCCCGCCCCGCCCACTGTGTCTAATAGTCGCGGGTTCGATTCCCGCACGGGACAAATCTTTGTGTGATCCACAATTATTTGTTCCGGTCTGGGTATTTGTGTATGTGAATTTTCATGTTTGTAAACGCACCCACGACACAGGAATTAATGCTAGTGTGGGGCAACGTTTAAAAAAAAAAAATATCCTGTTGCCTCACGTGTTGTCCACCCCAGCCCACGAGTTTGGACCAAGAAAACCATACAAAATACTATCAATATATCTACCACATAGTTGCGTATTCTAATTTAATGTCAAATGATTATTAGCAAAAATATGGACCGAGAGCAAACAAAGCCTGTTTTAGTAGTGAAGAATTATTAAGTACTCAGTCTATTATGTATTCCATTAATTAAGAGAAAATACAAAAAACAGCCTGTATATTCTTGTGACCGTTTCTGTGTGTATACAGTAAGAATTAAGGTTTTCCAGAAGTATAATTTTAGAACATTGCATTCTTTATATTTTATTAATATGACAGTGAAATAGAGTCAGATACCTAGAGACGAAAGGCTTTCTTCTTCAGACAGAAAGTGGCTTATTTTATCATTAACAAAGTCGATAGTTTGTTTTTAATTTTAGAAATTTCGCGAGAAATATCAAAACTTATAATTAAACTGTGAAGGTAATGTAACAGTTATTTATAGTTCAAAGATTATAGATACTGTTTTAAATACACAGTACATTCAAATAACTAAATCAGAATCCGTTAAATTGTTCTTAATAATAATATAAGTTTCGTTTGATAGAAGCTTGAATTTGTTTACTTAGTGAAAATGTATTCAAATTTATCTATTTATAATAACTTCCGTGTACAGAATCGCTAAGCGGTTGTAATTTAATAACTGAGACTCACGGGACGCAATATCAGCCAAATATTGGTAAACACATCCCTGCGTAAGATCGATGTTACCTCATAGACCGAGAGAAAAAAATAAACGGATTATAAGTAATGCGCGATATCGCTGATATTCATTGTGTGGCATCACATCAATGGCTACTCAGAAGACATGAATTTTTTTTTGAGATATTAGTGGAAAATTGCTTCCAAGTTGTACGAATAATAGGTAAACATAAATGTAACTAGATAACACTCTCTTAACTAAATAAATTTTATATTACTGCAAAAGTAAAAATATATAACTAAGATTCATAGACTTATTAGAATAATTACTTAATATAGGATTTCTCGGAGAAGATATCGGACAAGTTGCATTATTACGTAGCGTGTGTAGTAAAGAAGATAAACAAGAACAAGTCGTATAAAAGTAGGGCACCGGCAAAGAATATTTTACTTACATCATCAGTAATACATTCTGACGAGCTATATTTTTTTTAAACGTAATACGAAGGGTGGGGCCCTTCGTATTATTCCTGTGTCGTAAGTGCGTTTACAAACATGAAATTCGCATGCACAAATACTTAGACCGAAAAAAATATTTTGTGTCACACAAAGATTTGTCCCGTGCGGGAATCGAACCTGCGTCTACTCAATACAGTAAGCGGAGCGACTCAACCTCTTAACCTGGACTAAACCGTCCTTCAATATATTTAGTGATTACACACTGCTTTGTCAGGGGATACTTTCTATCACATGGAAAGATGCATTTTATTGTAGGTTGAGTCCGCTTAAAATGCGGTCAGTTAATTTTATTCAACGAGTCTACATTATACAGACGCAAATGTGTGAATACATTGTGATTATAGCGGTTATTGTGTACACAACGGTTATTGTATCAGGTGTTATTGGATCAATATCATCACCATCATCATCATCATTAGCCCGTATCAGTCCACTGCTGGACATAGGCCTCTCCCAAGTCATGCCATTGAGCGCGATCTTCGGCTCTTCTCCTCCAACCGCTGCCAGGCACCCTCCGTATATCATCGCTCCATCTACCTGCAGGGCGTCCCACACTACGTTTGCCAAGCCGCGGTCTCCACTCGAGAACACGTCTACCCCAGCGGTTATCGGTCCTTTGGCAAATATGGCCAGCCCACTACCACTTCAGCGTGCTGATTCTGTGAGCTATGTCGATGACCTTGATTCTCTGTCGGATCACCTCATTCCGGATTCGATCTTTCAGAGAAACTCCGAGCATAGCTCTCTCCATAGCCCGCTGAGCAACTTTCATTTGGTGGACTAGTCTCACCGTAAGTGTCCATGTCTCGGCTCCGTATGTCATGACAGGTAGGACGCACTGATCAAAGACTTTTGTCTTCAAACTTTGAGGTATTGGCGACGAGAAGACTTGACGAAGTTTCCCAAACGCTGCCCAGCCCAGCTGTATCCTCCTGCGGACCTCTCTCTCAAAGTCGTTTCTACTTAATTGTACTATTTGTCCGAGGTAGATGTATTCTCGAACAACTTCGAGAGTAGTTCCATTTACAACTACTGGCTCCGGAATGACATGTTCATTGAACATAATCTTGGTTTTATTAATGTTCATCCGGAGGCCAATGCGTTGGAAAGAAACAGCTAGGCCGCACAGCATCTGTTGTAATTCCGGCAATGTCTCCGCCAAAATGATGATATCATCCGCGAATCTTAGGTGCGAGATATACTCACCGTTAATGTTAATGCCGCGTCCTTTCCAGTCCAGCGTCTTAAACATATCCTCCAGTACAGTCGTAAACAATTTAGGTGAGATAACATCGCCTTGTCTCACTCCTCGATGCAGGGGGATATGCTTAGACCGCCGATTTTGTACTTGGACGGTCATTGTTGCAGCGTCATACAGGCATCTCAGCACTTGGATGTATCGCCAGTCGACCTGGCAACGTTGCAGGATTTCGAGAACAGACCAGGTTTCGATGGAGTCGAAGGTTTTCTCGTAGTCCACGAATACCATGCACAGGGGCTGATTATACTCCTGGGTCTTTTGCATATTCTGCCGCACTGTGTGAATGTGGTCTATGGTGCCATATCCTGTCCTGAAACCAGCCTGTTCCGTTGGTTGAAACTCGTCAAGTCTTCCCGCCAGGCGATTTGTGATGACTCTAGACAACAACTTATAGACATGGCTTAGGAGGGAAATCGGTCGATAGTTTTTCAGAAGGGTTCTTGAAAAACAAAACGACTACACTCCTGTTCCATGCCTTTGGAGTTCTCCCGGAGAAGATAACGGAATTAAATATACGCTGAAGTTGTTTGAGCATAGGAGTACCTCCTGCCTTTAGGAGCTCCGTAGTAATTTCGTCATCACCCGGGGCTTTTCCATTTTTAAGTTGTTTTAGAGCCATCTCGATTTCGTCAAGGCTGACTTCTGGCAGCTCGTCTGTGTAGTGGCGGATTAGGGTGGCTCTTAAATCCCCTATTTTGGGTTCCGGTTGGTTAACTTGCGTGGCGTAAATTTGGGAATAGAAATTTTAGTCTTCCGCGAGAATTTCTGGCACCGAGACGACGACTCTTCCGCTTAGAGTGGTCAGCTTCGTCAGATGGCTTCGGCCAAGCTGTTGAGCGAAGACTTTTGACCCCCGATTCCGCTGGATCGATATATTTCATAATTAATAATAATTTTATAAAGTGATTCTCATTCAGTTTACAAGATCTGATCGAATCAAACTAACAAACATTGCAAATTTAATAATAGCTTATAAATATCAAAAACTCTTAAGCATTTCAATTATTCATCCTCGAAGTCGTTTTCCCAATTTCTGTTACCGCCACTTCCTATATAAAGATTACTCTATAGTAGACGGTAGATACCTACTCTAGTGACGGTGTTCAAGAACTACCCTCAACTCCGTCTGCTGGCTGTATTATCAAAGTCAAAGTCAAAAATCATTTGACTTTGTATGGGCCAATACAATAGCACTCACAAACTCTAAAAATTAATACAGTTTTATATGTACCACCACCGGATCGGAATCGGCCTACACTGAGAAGATCCGGATTAGTTGTGTCTAACAGTAATTTTATTAATAACAATAATAATCAAAATTTTACCTGTTGGAACTTAATGCTCTCTACCTACTCCCTGAGTGTTCTTATATGTGGTTTATATTCTGCCCATTCGTGCGGAAAACAAAGGCATTGCGGTCATGTAAAGTACATACGTGACTTCCCACACTATTACTGCCCAGCACGCCCTTTGGATCTCTTTTTGCGGGGTCAAAGGACGGAAAGTGTGAGCCCGTTCGAGCGTTTACATTGCGGTCAATTGCCTTATCAGCGTCGCCAGTTTGGGGTCTTTTTTGAGAACCTAGTGAAGAAATTTTTTTTGGAAAAAACTTGAGGGTATAATCCTAAAAATATGCATTAAGTACAAAAAATGTCAAGATGACGCATCGATAGATGTTCAAAGATTCGATCTTATATATATTATTAAACAAGAAGATTCCTAATATCTGCAACGTGCATTTAAAATTACGGATACCCCTTTCTTATCAGCTTGTCTGTATATGTAATGCAATTTTGTTGTGATTTTATGACAAAGTGGAGTATTTGCATAAAAACGAAATAAATGAACTTCCCTAACCCAAAAAAAAACAAGTTCGTCGTGTTAAAAAACACACAAATATCGTCTGCCTCGTTGGTATACTGGCAAAGCGCATCGCTTTGTGATCACGAGGTCCTGGATTCAAATTCTAGGTCGGACAAATGAAGTTTTTCGAACAAAACTTCTCAATCTGAGTCAGGAGTCTCGAATTGTGCCCGTATATGGCAATTGGCTCGCCCCCTATTACATGGGACCTAATATCGTCGGCGAAAAGTGGATGTACTCAATACATCTCTGCCACCCCCGCTTGGGGAATATAGGCGTGATGGTGTTTATTTTTTAGTTTACAAATATCGGCGACCAAGCGTGACTCGGCGTTACAATAACTTCATGATGAATGATCGTGTAATTGTATTTTGTATGCCATTGAATGATCATTTCACAAAGTCGTCGTAATACACCGTGGTACGAGTTTAATTGATCATAACGAATAATCACCTAGATTCCTAGTGTTTTTCTTGATTGAGATAAAACTTGATTAATATTCCCAATGTTCTAAATCTACAGACTGAAAGAGACGTATACTTATTTATTCTATACAAGAAAACACGCCTATTTATACCGTAAACGTTAACTGAACTTTAATTGCTAATTAAAACTGCAAACTCATATTCACCGAGTACGAAACTGGTGTTTCGCTAGTTGTGCGCAAATATTTCCAATATGGGTCAGCTGTTCGCGGAGCGGCGCATCGTGAAATGCTCAGCGGCACAAAATGATTCATGGAAATTACTCAGTGATTGAAAAAAATACGTTATTGCCGTTTGACATAATGCCGACGTAATTTGCAACTCGCTACCACGAATATTCACACCTAGCGGCTGAACCATAATGATCGATATACGTGGTTTGAAAGAAAGGTATCATAGGTATTCTCACGCAAGCAAACGCACCTATTCAAACTACAATAGCTACCTGAACTGTAATTGCTAATTAAGACTGCAAACTCATATTTGGCGAGTACGACATTAGTGTTTCGCTAGGTGTACGCAAATATTTCTAATATGGGTCAGCGATTCGCGAAGCGGCGCACGGCGCACTGTAGAATGCTCAGTGGCACAAAATGATTCATGGAATTTGCTCCGTAATTGAAAAAAATACGTTATTGCCGTTTGACGCATTGCCGACGCGTTTTGCTCGCAACCTCTAATGTTTTGTTATGTGGTTATGGATATACGTGTCGGAAAATTCAATGGGACATGTGACGAAATAAAAAATTATACTTTTATTTGTGAAATTTTTGGTATCGTAATATTTTTGCGTGGTTGGAGGGATAAAGTGTCGCTATGAAGTTATCGCTTTCTTTTAATGTAAAAAAGAAAGTTTTTTCTTTCTTAATTTAGATATTGCGAATATCCACCACCTAATGGATAAATAATTGCGAATTTTACATTCTATTAGGAAGAAAGAATGGAGTAGGAGTGAATATTGTAAATATAAGTAAACATCAAAAATTTAAAATGCAAATTTATAACAATAGGCGAATGTAATAATGGCATAACTCAACAATGTAATTATTTGAGTAACCACTCTCATTTAAATAGTATTAAGTTTCATTTTTGCTGAAATAAAACTGTTTTTCGGATTTTATCGCGGTTTCTTTTTTTGATTTTTAAGTTCCCGATGTTTAGAGTGCTCTGCAGCAACCATGGTCACGGGAAGAACTAGGTGTTAGATATCCAAAAAGCATAGTTGTTCCGGGGTACCCTCAAGCTTCTTAATTATTTTGTTGTTGGTCTGATCTACGCAGAATTAGCTCACGGTGTCTTGAGGCCTTGTGATATGCTTGGTTTTGGTAGCACCCAGCCACCTTCTTTATTGAAATAAGGATGTTTTCTTTTAATTTCAATAGCCTCCTGAACCGTCCTTGGAAGGAACTCGAAAAATCGAGAACTTAAAAATCAAAAAGAAACCGTGATAAAATCCGAAATATAAATTTATTTCATGTGCAATATTCGTGTAAATCTAAGAACTCAGTTTATTTTACCTGCTTTTACTTGATAGTTAAATTGCTATTTAATTCATTCCGTAAAACCTTAAAAATATAGGAGCGTTAGTGAGTCACTGCGTAGAGTGGGTAAGTCCGCTACAAGTTGGGTTGATGACCTGGTAAAAGTTACGGGAAAAGCCGGATGAGTGCAGCAAAAAGCCTGTCTTCGTGGCGATATTTGGGGAGGGTTATGTCTGTTAGCGGCACTCGTACTGCTGTGCGACCGCGCTGTTCTTACCGATCACCAAAGTTATGCAGCGTTAATAATAATAATTAAATTTTAAAAAGAGATACACACATCCCAAGAAACCCAAAAATTAGATTTAAAGGGACATCGATAGTGGTTTGAAAACTCTGGAACCAAAAGTAAGAATAAACTTGTGTTATGGGTATCAGCATTCTCTACATTTAATAATCTTAAGGATAGTCTAAGTGCATCTGATCACGTGCAAGTGTGTTCATTATATTTTTAATAAAGGCATTTAAAAAAATTAATAAAAATAAATAGGTAAACAAAGGATTTAACAGTATTAGGTAAGTTAGCTAGGAGATAGTTTCTAAAAGGTTTTCAGTCTCCACATAGCTTAAGGTGCATAACCATTTCTTCATTTTTTTTGCATTCATGTTAAGTAAGGGAGTAAATTTTGCAATGCTTGTTAATTTTATTGTATACAAAGTTAATGAGCGCGTGATATTGTCTTTTAGCAACTAAAGTCCTACATGTATGGACAGAGCATACAATATCCGATCTTCGCCTACCAAGAATATCACGATTGTACGTAAGCCTGGAGTGTTTTTTCAGTACAACTTGTAAGATAAAGAGATGCCTAACAGTCAATACTTCGCAGTACTTGTATAAATGTTAAGTTGAATATCTATAGGGTTTTGACATAATCATCTTCAGAACAGTTCTTTGAGCTCTTTCTAAATTGACAAGAATTGCTCTCGCTGCACCTACCCATACTGAAACACAATAGCTCAGAATGGATTGACATAAAGCAAAATATACAGTCTTCAAGGTATCTAGGTCAGCTGAGTGTCTCAGCTTATTAAAGATAAATATAAATTTACGCACTCGTCCAATGACCCATTGTATGTGGTATTACCAATTAAGGAGATTATCAATCTGTACACCAAGATACGTAACTTGAGACGAATTGTCAACAGTAGGGCAAGGGCAGCTGGAACAGTCATTAGATAACGAATGGGCTTTTAAGTTAAAAATATTTGCCGGGTGGAGAGTGTGGGTTTTTAATGAGAAAGGCATAGGTGGTTTTATTTATGTTTAAGGTGAGTAGATTTTTGAATGACCTGCATTACTGTTTTCAGTGCTTTTTCTGCATTCCTAAACGTATCAGTCAAATCGACACCATAAACAAGCAACGCAGTGTCATCTGCGTAAGTAAAGATTGAACAGTTTGGGAGCGAGAGTTTACAGAAGGAGTTTACATAAATCAGAATTAGAGTAGGATCTAGTAATCGAGCCTTGAGGCACACCATAGTAGATAGAGCGAGCACCATTGATATAAGTGTCAATTTTAACACTCTGCGTGCGATCTGTTAAATAGTCTTCGAAAATTTTGATTTTCGTGTATAAGGATTCATTACCACTGAACCTTTCTGCCAGACTTGGCCCAATAGACGCAAAAAACTCATTTACAGTGTCACCAGAGGTATTAATATGGAGATTAAGTTTAAGCAGTTCTAATGGAGGGGGAGGATGTCGATAAGAATTGGTGATATTCTTTATCAGTTTCCAGGTAGATTTTGGATCATTTTTTGCATTTTTTAATTCGATCTTTTCATATTGATGTTTTAGCTTTCTTAATAGCTTGTTACAGAAATTTCTGTATCTCACATTTGTAACTCTAACAATGTAATTTTCCTGGTCCATTTTTACTTTTTGTTGCATGTAATCTCTGTTGCGAATACAGCGTAGCAAACGTGGAGTGATCCAGGGTGTCGAAAATTCTGTATTTGGAGGTTGAGTTTATTATTTTAGAATTTCGTTGTATAATAATCGTTACTTTGATTAAGAGGGAGTTTGTGACCTCATTTGCATCATTCAAAGTTAGAATGTTTTTGAAGTCTGTACTATTTATATCTCTGACAGCGGTAGCGTGGTCCACAATTAAACGAGAGATTTTATGAGTCGGTAGAGAGTTCTTAGTCTCTATTATAGTTACATATATATCCAGGACTAATGTTGTAGAATTTAAGTCTAATTTTGTCAATAGTCAGTGTCAGCGCTGTGTTGTAGTCCACGCGGCAGGACAGCTTTATGGTGAGTGGTACCCCATTAGTGCGGCTACATAGTGTGTACATGTAACTTGTTTTATTTTATTTTATAGTTATCATTTTGTGTAGTGTACTTTACTTTTAGCCTATGTAATAAATGTTTCTTTTTTTCTTCTTTCAATACGTGGTCCAAACAGCTGTTCTCTCTTGTTGGATAGTGATGAGTATACTGGAGGACATGGACGGCAATTAAATTAAGGTATTCGTTTGCCTGGGCCAAAAGATTCTGCGGTATAATTTTTATATTCATGTCACCCATTATTACGACTCTTTTAGTATTTGACAATGAGGAAAGGACATTGTTTAAAGAATAATGGAAATTGTTCAGATTACGTATAGAAGGGGATCTGTAGATGCCAACAACAGCAAGATCACAACACTTCAGTTTGCAAATTAGGCAATTGGCATCAATGAAAGTAGGCTCTGTGTAAGGTTCATTCGAGTACTGTAGATGGAGTAACCCTCTAACTGTGGCAGTAATTGAGCTTTGTTTATCCAGCATTCTGATAAAATTAGAATGTCGACCTGTATTTTAATAGTAATAAGAACAGTTCTTAGGTCGTCATAGTTACGGGTAATGCTTCGAATATTTAAATGTAAAATTTTGATAGTAGGTTTACTGTGATTGAAGTAAGCTATACATTGTTCAGGTTTATATATATGAGACTTTGCCAGACTATATGATTCAATTTCTTGTGATATATTATTTAATAAATTAGCCATAATAGGTTCGACAAGGAAACAGCAATAGCGTCCAATCGTGAAAGAGATCGTTAGGTAGGAAGTCGTTACGTAAAGTTACTGTTAACTGAAATGCGTAATGCGGCCAAGAGTTATTTGTATTACAATAAAAATTGCAAGTCGATGCTTTCTTGTATCTATAATTTAAGTACACATAAAGTATATTGGTTATGTAAAAAACAAGCAATATTTTGGGGTAATAGTAGCAAAAACAAAATGTGAAGGGGAAACGGAAAACTAAAACCAAATACATACAAAAATTATATCGATTACTGGCAAAAAATAAGGTTAATATACAAAACACAAATGTAATTACAAAAGAAAATAAAGTAAAACCTTGTCATATAACGTAATACGTAAGCTGAAAGACGTCATTGTGGCGGTTTGAGCTGTTTAAGAAAGGGCAGGTTAGGAACATTTATTGCACTAGCTCCATCATTTTCTCTTAAGAATATTTTACCATTTTGGTACCAGCAATATTTATAATTATTGTCCTTGGTGAAATTGCGTCCTTCATAATACAATTGCCGCAGACTATCCGGTAAATATTCAGTCAAGTAGATCGGAGTTTTTTTGAGGTGATGTGAGTTGAGTTTATCCGGAATAGGCCGTCCTCTGTTAAAGCGACGTGAAGCCACGATCACTTTTTCTTTTAGTGGAACCGCGACAAATTCGGCTACTAAGGGTCTGTTTGTGATAATCTTCCCCGGGAGGTGGTAAATATCACGGAGATCCGACTTGCTAATTGGAGCCTGAATAACATTAGAAGATTTTATGACATGGGAGGTTAATTCTTCGAGGGATTCATTTTCTGTGAACAGAATTTTTATAATTTCGATGGAAGCAGATCGCGAGTTTTGCATAAGGTAATTAAACTTCATTTCCAAATTGGTGACATAGTTTCTTTGTTCCAGCCGTTCCTTCTCCTTGCGAATTCACGCAATAATTTTCAATAAACTGCTGCATTTCAGAATTAGTTTTCTGTAATTCAGTATTCTGTTTTTTAACTTCAGCGATATCCAAGACCAGTTTATCAAAACGCTTGTCCTGATCCGCCTTCCACTAATTTAACATTGCCATAATTTGTTCATTAGTCGTATTTCCAGATCCCTCACTAAAAGAAGAACAGCTAGGACGAAAACGCTTGTTTCTCGAGGTAGCATTTCCGAAGGGTCTCCTTCGGAACGCAATAATAATAATTACCAGACGGTGAAGATAGTACTCGATATGTATTAGATTTTGGTGTAGTTGTGGGTGACCTTTCTATCTTAGGCATTTTAAGGATGTATAAGACCAATTTAATACAGTATTTGGTAATTATCTAGCAAAAAAGATTCAATGCGTTATCGCAGGAGCGCGCAAATACATTCAAGGCCACTACACATAATCAGTGGCGGTGCGGCAGACGATAAAGCACGATAACTTACGCGCTGCACTAGGCGAAGGGGCGCGATAGCGCGCCGGGCGGCAAAACTCTACGGTTCCAACCCCACTCCTTCAAGGAAATAATCATTTCACTTTGTGTTGTATTAAAGCGAATGTTCAAATGTAGATCTATCCTTTTCTGGGGGCGTGAACAATGCACTTATGCACTTAATGAGTAAACGAGAATTTAAAATTTTTAAACTGACCAATGAGAATTAGATAATTGAAATTTATTAACGCACTACACGTCTAACCACACGCACTGACGGCGCGGCACTTCGAGCGTTCGACTTCGTTCGGTCGGCCTGAGATGGGTGGTTCGGAAGGCACGTTAAGCCGTTGGTCCCAGTTACCACATAACATGGTATTCGTTAAGCCATGTTGGAAGCCTTCTAGGCGGCTTGATAAGTTACAACAGCAGGTCGCCACATACCTGCCTCCACCAATCCGCACTGGGTGGTGTATGACCTAATCTCTCTCATTGCGATTTGTGAGAGAAGGCCCTTGCAGGGCAGTAGGACAGTATACGCTGATATTAGCTATACTAATATTACAAAGAGGTAAAGTTTGTGAGTTTGGATGTTCGGGGTAATCTCCGGTACTACTGATCCGATTTTAATGATTATTTAACCATTGGAAAGCTACCTTATCCAGAAGTTACATAGGCCTATATAACATAGACCTGGTAGGCACTGTTGTCGACCGGGTACGAAGTCACGGGAAACTGCTAGTATATTATATATGTATTGTAGTGACATTTTTCACTGTGGTTTACAATCACTACAATTTTTTTTACTATTAGGATTTCTTGTTTCCTTTATAAAACTCGGATTAAAAGTTGCAAAATTAAAGCATTTGCTTCGAGAAATGAAAATCGTTCCGGTTTTTAGGAGAAACTTTGGGACTTTTAGCACAGCGAGCTCAGTGAGTTCGCTGAGTGCCGACTGTTCATGCGTGAACGAACGTAAAAAAGGATTCGGTAAATAACATTTCCACGTTAGATGTTGTGGAGGCTTGCATGCTTCATTTTGTTTGTAGATAGTTGTTGGTACTTGTCTCTATTTATATACGTACAAAAGAAAGATGAAGGCATTTTATTGTTCTATTTTGATATTGTTGTTTTTTTACCCTTTTTGATAAATATTTATTTGGTCTAGTGGCAAATAAAACGCTTTGCGAACATGAGGTCCTGGGTTCAAATCAGAGGTCGGATAAATGTAGAGTTTCTATCGAAAAATTCCCAGTATCAGTCCGGGATCTGAAATTGTACCCGGTTAAGGGCAATAGGCTTGCCCCCTATTACATGGAACCTATAGTGTACCTCTGCCACTCCCGCTTGGGCAATATATGTGTGACGGTGTTTATTTTCTTCTTCTTATATTTTAGCATGAACACGATGAATTTTATTATTGCTTTATCGCTTTAGTACTGTTTGCAAATAAAAGGACGCAACTTGTATTTTTTAATATTAGATGACCGTGATGGGACTATACAATCCCTGTCGGAACATTACTATGCAGCGGACAGGCTCCAAGAGGCAGGACGCGGACGGCTTGGAGCGATGATAGCTACGGCAAAGCACTGGCATTGCGTCATTGTCTGCCGTTCGAAGCACACGTTGTACGTAATTCTAGCGAGTTCAAGTTGGAGCATTGTCTTGTTACGCGTAATTAAATTATTATACAGTCCATTGCTTAGTCTCCGTTTATTTCCTACCAACACCCGCAGGATAATCCTCATTTTTTCCAATTGTGTAATAATTAAGTTCAGAGGGTCTCGTAGCGCTGCAAGATTACGGTGTTCTTAGCGATCGTCAAGGTTAAATTCGGCATGGTCAGTCGATGGGTGAGCATTAGTGGCATTCCAATTTTAAGCATCTCCTAGCTTAAAAAGACACGTTAGCCTTTTTATTTCGGTTACCAATTTACGTGGTAGAAGTTGAGTTGGAAATCTTATAGGGCGTATAATTTAAGTCCTAAATATAAGGCCTATAATATAGGCGGCTTGAAAGTTCCAATAGCTGGTGGTCACAAACCTGACCCTATCAATCTGACCCATTCTCTCTCGCGTAGACTTGTGAGAAAAGCCTTTGGCTCCTTATAATAGAGTTGTACTTATGGGTGTGTAATTCCATAGGTTTATATGGTTTATGATTTATCGTAAAGTTGACCGATCGTATTCGCAACAGTGTAGAAATAAGCGAGTACGTATGAAATATAGTATCGGTGTAAAGATGAGAAAGGTAATCCTCCGTTGGTTCAGGCATGTAGAAAGAATGTCAGAAGAAAGAATGACAAAATGGATATACAATGCGAAAGTGGAAGGACGTAGGTACCGGGAAAGACTTAGAATATCTTACCATGACCAAATGGACCGTGTCTTATCTAAAGGACAAGTCAAGAGTCTCTGTAACCGGCGAGCGTGTATGAGATGAACTATGAGAGTGGACAGAGCCAGAGAGGTATAAGAAAGGACCTGTTGGAACTCTGTACTCTCTGCCTACCTCGCAAGGGATCTGGCGTGATCATATATATAGATAGATAGATATTTTTCGTTTCCTAATTTACATTATTTTCCATAACTTCACAGCCACATCGCCCGAGGGTACTTGCCGGTGCAATCTCCAAATAAAACTAAGAGTTAAAAGTGTCGAAAGGCAAGTCCATGCGATTTGGATAAAAAAATATTCTAGAAGAGTTGGAACAGTCTTTGACAAGCAGTCGCGCGCCCCGCGCCAGCGTTTTTGCTTTGCACGGTTCGCAAATGCTACTGATTGCCTGTTTGTAGTAAGAAATTTTTATTTCCTCGGGAGACGTTCTAAAGCTTCGCTATTTGGTGCTTTAGCTGTATTCGAAAGGATTCAACTGAGTACACAGTTTTAACATCAGTTTATATGTGTGCGCGCAATTTCTTCTAACGTTTTTCTCCGATGGAAATCGCGTAAGGTACATAAACAGTAATACTCTGAAATTTTTCAATGTATTGCTGCGATAGCCGAGTAGTGATAGCCTGGTGGTTAGATTGTTGGACTGCAAAGTCAGAGGTCTCGGATTAGAACCCAGCCACGCACCTCTGTCTTTTCGAAAGCATGTGCGTTTTAAAAACTAACTATCACTTGCTTTAACGGTGCAGGAAAACATTGTGAAGAAACCTGCATGCCTAAGAGTTCCTCGAAGGTGTGTGAAGTTCGCCAATCCGCACTGGGCCAGCGTGGTGGACTATGGCCTAAACCTTCTTAGTTTGAGAGGAGGCCCGTGCCCAACAGTGGGACAGTTTATTATACAGGCCTTATATTATTTCCATTAATATTATTTTGCTGCGTTGCATTGCTTGCGTTGTCTGCGTCTTTTGGTTCATCCAATTGTACCAATGTAATTCCATTATCAGTGTTAGATGAAAGATGACCACTCCAGGAAAACTCCCTAAAAGTCGCCAACATGGCCGGCGTTGTGCTGTAGGCATCCAGCTGTAACCCGCTACCTTTGTCAGGTCATTCGTCCCCCTGAACAGTGGCTTGGCTGTACTACAAATATAAAGGATTTTGTGAATATCGGGATACATCCGCAAAGTACGCACCTTTATACCTTAAACATAAGTATGACAATAATATGAAATAAAACTATTTTACGGATTTTATCGCGGTTTATTTTTGATTTTTAGTTCCCAACGTTTCGAGTGCTTTGCAGCACCCATGGTCACGGCAGGGAAAATCCGTAAAATAGTTTTATTTCATGTGTAATATTCGCGTATATCTCAGAACTCAATATATGACAATAATATTAAAATAATATAAAGCCGCCATCTACAATGATATAATTTATTACTTGATAAATAACTCCTTGTTCTCCCATTCGTGCGATTTTTAATCCCGTGCTTTCGAACAACACTTATATTTTATATCGAGTTGTTAAATTTAAAACGATTGCAAATCGAAAATCCATGAAATACGAACACATCGAATCCTAATTTTTAGGTGAAATGAACAGAGGGCTTAGCATAAAAAGATTGACGTTATCGTGACGACGTGAGGATGGAATATCAACTCGCTAGCGAGTTGATATTCCATCCTTGTCACACTGCAAATTTACCAAATAAACATGAACTCGCTAGCGTCACGCCAACGTCAATCTTTTCGTGCTAAGCCTTCAGAACAAATATTATATAGAAAATTCTCTGAATATAAAATTCTAGCTCTCAATTGCTGTAAATATTTTGATTGCAGTTAAAGCAAGAGCAATAACCTAACATGTATTACACGGCATACCTGCGATACTGCATCCAATCGCTGCAGGTACGTGATCACAGTGGTCACAGAATAAAGAGCAGAACCTTTAAGGTGAAGACAAACTATTTCATGCACGCGATCCAGTTCTCCTGTGACAAATTTACTAATATCTACTAGATTCATATAATACTAGCTGTACCGGCAACTTCATTCGCGTTATTTTTAGGTGTGTATTTCATGTATTTCACACCCTTTAACTTTTTTGAGACAAAGGGTAGTCTATGTCCTTCCCCTAGATAAAATCTATTCCCTTGCCGAATTTGACCAAAATCTGTTCAGCGGTTTGGGTGTGAAAAAGTAACAGACAGAGTTACTTTTGGAATTTATGATATTAGTGTGGATAAGTAAGGATGTAGGTACTGGGGAAGATCTAGATTTTACTATGACCAAATAGACTATCTTATCTGAAGGACAAGTCAAGAGTCTCCGTAATCGGCGAGCGTGTATGAGACGAACAATGAGAGTGGAGTAAGCCAGAAAGGTCTGTAAGGAAAGAACCTGTTGGAACTGCATGGGGTAGGCAGAGAGCTGCCTACCCCACAAGGGATCCGGCGTGATGATATAAATAGATAGACACAGAATAGTATGCATGGTATGGATTATGTATTAGGTAAGCATCTTCTTTTATATTAATGCAAGCTTACTTGCTAGCGCCACGATAACGTCAATCTTTTCGTGCTAAGCCCTCAGAACGACAGCGGCTCAGTCATCTTTTATTCACAACTGTTTTATTTACAAATACAGCCCACCGATTGTTATCTGCTAGTGTTGTTTTTCCTACATTATTTTTGTTATCCAGTTAGATCGAGAGATATTCCGGAGGCGGCTTAGTTTAAATGGAAACATATTGGCAGAGAAGGGAATCCTTACCTTACATGCTCGCTTCCATCTGTTCAAATAAAATCGGTACTCGGAGACATTTGCAATCCACACACGCGATGCAACGTGTATAAGGGAGAATCCTTTACGGTTTTAGTATTATTTGTTTGTTTTAGGGAGTTTCTTTTAATCTTCGCAGTTTAGATTTCTGTAAACTAAGAATACATACGAACTAGTTATGTAGATTAACCGCATATTGTATATTTCGTGTAAGCCAGCGTTTGCCTAATTGAAGAACTGTAAGCGCTTTATAAAAAAAGTTGTTTTATTCTAGCGCTTTACTAACGCGCGTTGATAAAACTCTCGTGAGGGTAGGGGGGTATTATCATGATTTTTCGTGACAGTTGTTTGTTAAAAAGCAGATCTTAAGAAATTTGTATGACTAACCTCGTAGAGAGGAAGTTATCTCAGACAACAGAAAAAATATTATAAGTTGATGGGTTTGTGTGCGTTACGACGTGGAATCACCAACAAACTTATCCGTAGGCAACTGCTATTATCATAAAAAGATGATACTTTTATCGTGTAGAGCCTTATAAGTGTAGAGCCTTTGCTCAACACTGCTCTACAAAAACTATTTCGTCATTTACTCAAAGGAGTAGAGACACCAAAATAACAAAATATTTTGTTTCATAATTTTGTAATATTTTTTTTATAAGTGTGTAAAAAAAGACGCGTAAAGAGCTTTTTAGCGGGAAGTGTAAGAATGCTGTGATCAAATTGTTTTCATTTTCAAAACTTTTGATATTTTGAATAATAATGTGTAATGTTGGTGGAGTGTTAACCAATATGTATTCTTATGTGTGCATGAGTGAAGGTAATTGTAAAAGAGTGACAAAACGTGGCTTTTCGACTTTCCTCAAAACAGCCGTCACAATTGGTATGTAAAGTATCCATTGGTTTACTATTCAGGGTGGGGTACTTCATCATTGGGGGGTCTGTCCAAGAGCGTGCTCGTCGCGACCCCTGCCAGTCATTATGGCTGCAATCTTGGACCGAAGACGTACTGCAGTGCGGGCTAGGGCGTCCCCCCGAGGCGACGCGTACCGGCCCGCCCCCGTCGGTACGAATATAGGTGGAAGCGGCGATGGGGGCCGCCACCCATCACGCCGGGCCCGAACTGGCGAGTCGTGGGGTGCAGAGTGCCGAAAGAACCTGTTGGAACTCTGTACTCTCTGCCTACCCCGCAAGGGATCTGGCGTGAGGTTATAGATAGATAGATAGGTACTTCATCAATTTATTATCATCATTGTCATCGAGTTCATCGGGGAGTTGAATTAATTTATACAAACACGATTATGCATCTCACTGGACACTCGCAAAATACATTTAAAAATTAGTGTGAAGCCATAATTTAAAAACGAATAAGACGCGTAAATCTTTTTTCTTCTTCTTCTTCTTCTTCAAGTTATGGCTTCACACTAACTATAAGTGTATTTTGCCAGTGTCCAGTGAGATATATAATCGTGTTTGTTTAAATTAACTCAATTCCCCGATGAGTTTGATGACAACGATAATAAAGAAATTAATGATACCCCACCCTAGATAGTAAAGCGGTGGATACTTTACATACCAATTGCAACGGCCGTTTTGAGGAAAGTCGAAAAGCCACGTTTTATCACTTTGTTACAATTACCTTCACTCATGCACATATAAGAACACATAATGGTTAATATTCCACCAACATTACACATTATTAGTCGAAATAACAAGTTGTGGAAATTAAAACAAATTGACAACATCATTCTTCGACTTCCCGACAAAAAAAAAAAATTTTGTTATTATCTTTAGTTAGGTTTTAAATTTCGAATCGGCAACAGAAAACGAGGGGAATAGGGATGTTTCTATTTAGAAAATTCTGCTACTCAATATGAAGTGTTTTTATTAAAATATGGCAGTGCGAAGAGTCCTCGTATTGTGAATTTTACGACGCGTGCACTCTATTTCAGTTATAGCATTTCAGTCAGAAATATTTTATTACACTTCCTATTTTGCTTAACGTTCGCGATTGGACGTGTTATGAATTTTCAATTAAAAAGCACCATGAAGTTTCGTGTCGTACAATATTTGATATTGCTTTATATTACGTACGCTGTGAATGTCATTTGACAATTGAATGTTTTATTGATGATAAAATATATGAATTGTTAGGGTATGCGCACGCTATCGCGGTCTTTAAGATATCCTATTTGTCATCGTATACGTAGATGTAGGCGAATTACGATTACGGCAGCTAAAGTTTTCAAAGAAAAACGAAAATTAAAAACAATGTAAGTTTATTCTAGAATAAAATATTACAATTTAAATGACTAGTTTACCTACATCCTACTAGCTAAAATTAACCTACACCCGTTCGAAGCATGAACCCAACTGACTATCTTTTCGATGTCCGATCACGATGACGCCAATGCAAAGTGCTTGGTGGGTAGTTTTGCAGTGTGTAACTTAAAGAATGGCGCGTGTAATGAATGGGTCCACGCAAAGATCGGCAGATATGTAACTGGTGTGAATATTACCTCACATAAAAATTAATATACAGGAGTATTATGAGCGGTAAAACGTTATTTTGATTGTGTTTGCCTGTGTCCAGTGAGTATGAAAATGTTGATGTTAGGGTGACTCTATCGCGTTGACATGCCATCCTTGTCGCGCTACAGATTTTCTAAAACGTGACTGCACGCTATCTCCTCAACGTTACGATAGTGTAAATTTTTTCGTGCTAAGCTCGCAGTACACATACATCTTACATGCATTTTCTATGAAGGAGTAGCAGAGGTATACATAATTTTATATGCCTCTAAATATTATAATAGTTTAGTCATGATATTTTCATTTACCACCAGCAACTGACAATCGAACTTCGAAAAACCCAGAGGTGCTAGCCGGGATTTGGATCCTGGACCATATAGACAATGCAAGCATTCACTGCACTTACATATCAAGCTTCACGAAAGAGTTGGTAAGTCACAAGTAAATAGTTTTTATTTGACTTGACTCAATATCACTTACGATAAAATCTTTAATAACTTATTTACTAGCAATTTCATATTTTTATTACTCAGTCAGTGCAAAACTATCTTGAGTGTAATTTACGCAGAGTTTCAGGGTAAGCGAAAACCGACATAGTGCCCGCGAAGAGGCTAATTTGATAACAATTGAATCTCAACTTTGAAATTGACGAAGACAAAGACCAACATTTTGGCGTGACGTTAGCGAGTTGATAAGCTATCCTTGTCATACTATGTTCTATTAAATTAACATGAACGTGACGGAACGCTTATTCGCTAGGAGTCACGATAACGTCAATCTTTTCGTGCTAAGATTCGTAACGCTATCAAGTAATATGCCACCCTTTTCACATTACGAACTTACTACTACCTATTTTGACAGACGACTTAGTCCAATGGTTTATAACTTAAGCCGCTACAGCCACTGGATCGAGCTGTCGCGGGTTCGATCCTCGCACTCGACAAATGTTTGTGCGACCCACAAATAGTCTCTTTTTTTAACGTAGCCCCACACTAGTATTTATTCCTGTATCGTGGGTGCGTTTACAAACATGAAAATTCACATACACAAATATCCAGACCGGAACTAATAATTGTGGATCACACAAAGATTTGTTCCGTGCAGAAATCGAACCCGCGACTATTAGACACAGTGGGCGGAGCGGCTTAAGCTCTTAACCACTGCGCTAAATCGTCCGTCATAATATTTGTTTCGGTCTGAGTATTGTATGTAATTTCATGTTTATAAACGCACCCACGACACAGGAATAATTACTGGGACTACATTTTCATCTGAAAAACAGCAGTTTGTTAAAGTTAATAAAATTGTCTTTAATTTTTTTTTGAGTTTACTTCACCCTTTTACTTACTCTGTGCCTCTAAACCATCAGTCTGCGCTGACCCTAAGAGAACTGCGTATTCTCGATTGCTATTATTTTATTATGCCGCGCACCGGCGCAGATGGAGCGTCGAAAGTGTATAATTCAAGGGCAGATGTTAGACGTCGGGTTCCGTAAGGTGCGCAATTTTTCTACTCCATTACACCTCTCATTTTGCAAGATTCTAGTGCTGGTGTGATTGGTAGTTGTGTATCATGTATTATAGTTGTATGGCAACATCTGCGAGGCAAACTGGCGTGGCAAAATAAGGTTGGTATGGAATTTTGCGAGAAAAGATGCATTTTAGTAAATATGTGTTGGGAATAAAAGTTCTTGTCTATGATTGAAGCGACATTTGTCATACGGGTTAATTATTGACCTATATCCAAACTTACAACTTATAACAAATATATACCCGTGATTTCGTACGCCTAATTTTCAGGCATGCTTTTTTTTTAACTTAGGCCCCCACTAGGATATATTCCTGTGTCGTGGGTGCGTTTACAAATATGAAAACTCACATACACAAATACCCAGACCGGAACAAATAATTGTGGATCACACAAAGATTTGTCCCGTGCGGGAATTATAGCCGCGACTATTAGACACAGAATGCGGAGCGGCTTAAGCTCTTAACTACTGCGCTAAATCGTCCGTCAAATGTTTAGGCATATTCTACTTTTGTCAAAAAAAAAAACAAGACAGTCAAAATGCGATTTCTGCAGAAAATGTGCGGAGCTTTTGATTTTTCGGAATAAATACTAAATATACTATACAATGTGGTAGTCAACAAAATAATATATCCGCATGCAAAGTTTAATCAAAATCCGCCTAGCAGTTTTGCGTGATGAGGGGTCACATCCTTGGACAGACAGACATACAGATAGAGAGATAATACTAAATTTTATTTAAATTCATCCAATAAGTTTTCAGTAATGTTTTTTTTTAGAAAATTAGAGTTTTGATTATTTTACTATTTCTTGGAAAAACCTTTCAGTTTTCCGGGAAAAATACAATGCAATATGTTAGTCAATAATGTAATGTATTTGCATGCAAAGTTTCATCAAAATCCGCTTAGTAGTTTTTGCGTGATGATCCGTACCCTTGGACAGACAGACAAACAGATACGAAAGCCAAAAACTGTAGAGTTGGCTTCTACATCGAAAGTATGATACACCTGGGTTATTATTTCGAAAAATCTTCCGTGTATGGACTTCTTTACAGTTTTATACATGTATACTATATACATAAGTATATTATATGTCGCTGAGACGGGCTTTAATCCAACGTTTGAAAGGCTTGCATGGGGACATGGGTCCAACACGTAGAGGCCCTTTGGGAGAAGTTATTGTTTGAAAATTAAGAAACATAAACAGCGAATTGGCCCGGACAGGCGCAAGCACTATTGCAAATTATGAAAAGAAACGAGGGACAATGTGGATGAGATTTAATGGTCAAAAAGTGGACTATTACAAAGGGGACAGACACCGGCCATAATAAGTGATACCTAACTACGCGTAGCCGGCGGTAACTTGTCACTCACTAGATGGGCACTCAAACACTCGTCATATAATAACTAAGGGCAACTCCAGTGTGAGCGGCTCAAGGGTGTCGAGAGGTGTGCTGCGCTTTTTTCAAAGTTACTCGCGATTTATGCCCTTTAACACTTCCACCCCTGGAGTATATCGACGTAGGAACGCACTATCTTCCTTCGTTGATATAGCTCTGATGGCTCCTTTCTGGACGGCCAATTAAGGCAAGCCGGAGCTGAGAGTCCTGCGAGACACGCCGCGGTGGTACCCCTGACCGACTCTCACCGTCTGGCCTATATTCCCCAAGCGGGGGTGGCAGAGGTGTACTGAGTACACTTGTCTGACCTAGGATTTGAACACAAAGCGTGATCACAAAGCGATGCGCTTTGCCACTAGACCAACGAGGCAGTCTAACCCACTCACTGGGGCATATTATTATTACATATATATGTTTATGTATATGTTTATAGCTTATATGTTTAAAGTGTACTCAGTATACCTCTGCTACTTGGGGAATATAGGCGTGATGGTGTATATATAGAATAGAAGATTGAAGTCGCCACCGCATCTGTTCTATGTATTATTACCATTAGATTGATTGATTCAAGGTATATAATTTATAAGTGTTTAGTGCGATTTCACGGTATTTTTTGCTGATTAAATAAATACTACCTTACTAAATAGTGCTATCTGTAAGAATCGGTGATAGGGCGCTAGTTTTCTTGTAAAATTGTGTTAGATACTTTATAGAATTATTTTACCCATTACTAATACACATTTATAATTAATTCTCAGGGATTTAAGAAAAATATTAGTATCTTAGAATCATAGTAATTGAAATTACTCCTGATTCAGAGATCAAGCTACCTTATAAGGTATAATAAAAGTAAACAGAAACTTCTGTCATCTCTTCATGTTGATCTTAAATTTGCTTCAGCTTATTTCTTCTAATTAAATTTGTTACGCGTCTGAAAAGAATTTAGCATTCACGGCGAATAGAAGGGTCAACGTTCTGTGTCATTAGTAGAGTGGAGAGAAATAAGAGTACGAGTGATAAGAGAAAAGCCAAAGAAAAATAGATATTACAACTTATAATTATTTTGGTGTAGGCAAATAATATTAGTGGAGTAGGTAGGTCCCTCATTAGGTGGTTCGAAAACCTGGTGAAGTTCGCAGGTAACAGCATAAGCCTGTCGTCCGGGCGATCTTTGGAGAGGCCTTTCTCCTTCTTGATTGATTCCCGATTGTGGTATAAATAAGTGGCTATAGGAGAGATGCCTTATAATTGATAGAGTAAATACTAACTCACGTCCCACTAAATATTAATTAATTATAGAAGTTGCGTGCCTATGATATCGCTGGCTCCTTGCTATGATGGTTCAACTCTTACTTATCTTGTAGGACGTTTTTTTTGTAGTCAATGGTTATCAATCAACGGTGCAAAATATATCTTCTGGAGTACCTCAGGGCCCACATCTAACATCCACATCAAACTGTTTTCAATTTTCTGATATCTTCATGTACGCTGGTGACCTCAAGTTTGTAAAAATTATTAAGTCGGACGAAGATGCCTCAAACCTGCAGAGTGATTTTAATAGACTAGTCCAATGGTGTGAATATAATAGAATGCACCTAAACACGAAAAAATGCTACCGTGTCAAATACTCAAGGAAAAGGAGCTGCATACATCATGACTATTTTATTAACAACCATAAAATTAAAGAAGTTGACAATATTCGTGACCTTGGGGTAACTTTAGACGGAAAACTTACCTTTGTCCCTCACATAGATAATATCACAAAAAAGCATCAAACATGTTAGGATTTCTTTTAAGGAATTGTAAAGAATTTCGTTATAGTACAACGAAAATATTACTTTATAACAGCTTGGTTCGGAGTATTTTAGAATACTATAGGATTATCTGGCACCCACATTATGCGACACACACGCTGCGTTTGGAGCAAGTACATAAATGTTTCCTTTGGCACCTAGTTTTCTCAATAGGTAAGGCTCAAAAAGTACATTCATACGAAAAAAAAATGGAAATTGTTTAACATGAACACGCTTGACAAACGCAGGAATATGAATGATGGACTATTCGCGTGTAAAGTTTTCAATAACGAAATTGACTGTCCACAATTACTGACCCTTTTTAATTTTCGGGTCCCGTGGAAAATACCTCACAACTCTATCACGCCACTTTGTCAACCGTTAAGGAAAACTGTTTCAGGTGCCAATTCTCCCTGTGCAAGGTTGTGCAAGATTTTGAACAAGTGTAATGATAAAATTGACGTACACTTTGATTCTTTAACGAAACAAAAGTCTATTTTCAACAAAAATCTTAAATAAACTTAATCGAATAACCTATGTTATCTATAATATTATACTGACTTAAATTTATTTGTCTGCACTTTTTCTATTACTGCATGCGGTGTTTACCTTTAAGTAATTGTTGCACTGAAAATGTTCTTGACGCATGTATTCTTAAATTGTATTAGTGTAAACAATTGTTGGTAAACCAAATAAAATAATAAAAGTGTCTTGGATTAACTTTTCAACAAAAGGTTTAGATATTTACATCTCTCTTCCATATACCGAACACACACGAACAAAAACGCGGCAATAATAGGTATGTATCTACTTGGACGTAGGTCAGCAGTCTCAGACCGAACAATAGCCAAGATTGTCCTTTATACAGAACACTGCAAACAACCGGAGGACTTGAGATGAGAATACACACTCGCTAGATTTAGTGCGAAACACCAGCAATAAATAACTGACCCGGAAAGGACAAAGGTACAAGAGTATCGTCCATATGAATTGAAAAGGGCTCATACATAAAACAAGGAATCCTTGCCGGTTAGAACTTAGATATCACCTTGGCTTGTGAGATACGCGTCTAAAGATTTACATAGACACAATGCCGGGTTGGTTTATCGAGAACAGTACAAAAAGCGAATGAGCTTTGGATTAATTACACCGTCACACTTTACAGCTTCTGAACGGTCATATATCAATTTATTTATCTCATACAGAACTATTTATTTAAATTTATGTATTTCTATCTATATCGCCATGCCAGATCCTTTACGGGGTAGCCAGAGAGCACAGAGTTCCATCAGGTTTTTTCCTAGGACTTCTCTCTGGCTTCCTCCACTCCCAGTTCATCTCATACACACTCGCCAGTTACGGGGGCTCCAAATTACGTAATAAGGTAGTTCTTTCACAAGCCACCTATATTATTCCAAAACGAAAAAAATCAAAGAGTTACCTACTGTGGCAGTGATTTGCAGCGGTTTAATTGGCGATAAAACTTTTGACTTGCCCTTCAGATAAGACACGGTTTGTTTGATCTTCTTTAAATCATAACCGACTCTCTAGGTTTTATTATTTCCATAGTTGATAATTTACAGAAAAATCGTAAATCTGTCGCACTTTACAAGCTCTTATTGAGTCAGTACGGTTGAATGAATTTGGTTTGATGATAGAGCCAGTAAGTGGCGATAGGAGATCTTCAACTAGAGAAGACACCCACGAATTACTATTTGAATTCTTTATATGATATGATTTAAATATAGACAAAAGCTTCTTTTAAAAAGGTTGTTTATGTTTATTGCTCATTGTTATTATATACCAGACCTACAGTTTTCCTTGAACAGTAAAGAACGAAACCTCTATGGACTCTTTCCTATATTCAATGTTTGTTATAGTTATTGCTCTGGGAATCCTTCGAGATTGAAACAATGTAAGTGTTTGCTAAGAAAGTTACCGCTAGCGCTTCGTACCACATTGCGTTACCGGCAAATCTTACCGGTGTTTTATTGTTTTCAGTGGCAACTTTGTGCTCAATTGATTCCGAGTAGTCTGATCACATCGCCATATTATTGAAGCACTACCACGAGTTACAAAACTTACTCGCACCTTCGAGATCTTTTATGGAACATTGTTTAGCGGACCTATTTAATATGCTAGGAATAAGTGTATGTGTGTGTGAATGATCTACGCTGTTGGCCGCGGGACCTGTGTGTATGTGTCGTCGTTGTCATTGCTATAGAAAGAACCCGTCTGGTAAGAAGGCATGTATGTATGTACGTAGGAAGTAATCTCTGGATCCATTTCAGAAAATTTCACAGTAAGGAAGCCACATTATTTCTGAGTGGTATAGGCTATAATATTGTAATAAAAATAGCCAATTTACAAAATAACCGGCTGCAAAGCCACGGGCAATAGCTAGTACAACAGTTAACCATAAACCAGAATCAGAATATTTTTTATTCATACTATTAAAGTTCTGTGGAATTGTCGACAAACGCAAAGACTGCGATTGCGGATAAGAAGGGTCAGTAAGTCCACGTTTAATTTTTAAAATAAGGAATTTGTTTTGTTTCTATCTATATTGTCTATTGAGGGTTCAAAATACTGCCTCGTTGGTGGCCACGAAGTCAGAAAAATGAGTCCCAGAGATGAGAGTCCCAGTATAAGTCCGGAGTCTGGAATTGTACCCGGTATGTGGCAATAGGATCGCCCCCTATTACATAGGACCTAACATCGTGGGCAAAATATGGAAGTACTCAGTAAACCTCTGCGACCTCCGCATGGGGAATGTAGGCATAACGGTATAAGTAAGAGCAATGTAGGCTGGATTTACTAGATTTTAGTAAAAATTAAATAACCCCATAGCAAACTGGCTACATGGTAAAGGGACATACTGGGTTAGATGTTTGATAACTTAGTTGGAACGACGTGTTGTTAGGCGTGGCAGATTTGATCACGTACCAGATATTTGTAAAAGGTGAATAACATTGTACTAATAATAATGTTTAAATTGGTTGTAGAAATCGGTTAGAATTCTCTTGTTGTCTTTCTTCGTCGTGAAATTTTGATGATTTTGGTAGCTTAACTTTTCGACACGGTAATGATATGTTTCATTAATATTATCGTCTCTCATGGCGGAGAAAGTAAGGATAGATTTTGATGACAAAATATCTAATACTTAGTTATGTTCATTGTCGTTAAGGAGTTCCCTCGTAGATCTTCAAAGTCCAAGATCCAATACCGATGAAATTAAAATGGGGTCACCTTGGAGCTATACTGAATCCAATGCAAAAAGAATCATCGAAATCGGTCAAGAATTGACGGAAATATTGGTATAAAAAAAACATACCTGCAGAGGGACATAGAACCTCCTCTTTTTTGAAATCGGTTAAAAATATAAATTTGTACACTAGTGTAGAGTGTACATACTTGCAACAGGCTCTTTCCTTCACTTTAAACAAAATAGATATTTTACTTTATAAACAAAAAAAACAAATCCAAAGCCGTTAAGTTTTCTCACAAGGAAACTCGAATATGGGGCGGTCCTGAAATCACGTTAATCTTCCTTCATTTGTATGCAAGGGAACTCCAGAATAGTCGCCTAATTAAAAAGAGTCGCCTTTGTGATGCTGATACGTTGGCAGTCAATCAAAGCCATGCTTATTTCAGCAGGATCCCTCAAATAAATATCTGATCCTCTAAGCCTATTAAGTGCCTTTTCGGAGCTTCTTTTTAATAGACACTTTAATTAAAAGACGTTCTCGTTGCGCCACAAACGAAGACTTACAAGTAAAAGGAGTATTATAAACGAGTTGATGTAATTCGATTGGAATATAATTATAACTAGTGACCCGTCCCGGCTCCGCACGGGTGAATTATACACATAAACCTTCCTCTTAAATCACTCCGTCCATTGGTAAAAACTGTATGAAAATTCATTTATCGCGTTCAGACAGACAGAGGCGGTGGGGGGACTTTGGTTTATAATTCATACGCTGCGACAGGTCATACAGAAGACTGAAGAGTATAACCTGCCACTATGCTTAGCGTTTGTGGATTATGAGAAGGCCTTCGATTCGATCGAGACTTGGGCTGTACTACAGTCTCTCCAGCGGTGCCAAGTTGACTACCGGTATATCGAGGTGCTGAAGAGTTTCTACGAAAACGCTACTATGTCAGTCCGCCTTCAGGACCAGAGCTCGAAACCTATTCAACTGCAGCGTGGTGTTAGACAGGGAGAAGTTATATCCCCGAAACTGTTCTCCGCCGCGCTGGAAGATGTCTTTAAGCTTCTGGACTGGAGAGAACTAGGTATCAACATCAACGGCGAGTACATCTCTCACCTTCGATTTGCCGATGATATCGTGCTCATGGCGGATACCCTGGAAGACCTCAGTGCCATGTCTCTCAACAAGTAGGTCTTAAAATGAACATGGACAAGACGAAGATCATGTCAAACGTCCATGTAGTACCAACTTCTATAAAGGTTGGAGACTCTACGCTCGAAGTTGTTGACGATTATATATACCTGGGACAAAGAATCCAATTAGGTAGGTCCAACTTCGAGAGAGAGGTCAATCGTCGAATCCAGCTCGGTTGGGCGGCGTTCGGGAAGCTACGTAACATCTTCTTGTCCAAAATTCCGCAGTGTCTCAAGACAAAAGTCTTTGACCAGTGTGTGTTGCCAGTGATGACTTACGGCACTGAGACATGGTCGCTTACGATGGGCCTCATAAGAAGGCTCAAGGTCACCCAAAGGGCGATGGAGAGAGCTATGCTCGGAGTTACCCTGCGGGATCGAATCAGAAACGAGGAGATCCGCAGGAGGACGAAAGTCACTGACATAGCACTCAGAATTGCTAAACTTAAGTGGCAGTGAGCGGGGCACATCGCTCGTAGAACTGACGGCCGTTGGGGCAGAAAGTTTCTAGAATGGCGACCACGTACCGGAAGACGTGGAGTGGGTAGGCCCCCTACAAGATGGACCGATGAACTGGTGAAGGTCGCGGGTAGAAGTTGGATGCGTACAGCACAAAGCCGGTCGTTGTGGCGGTCTTTAGGGGAGGCCTTTGTCCTGCAGTGGACGTCTTTCGGCTGAAGAAGAAGAAGAAGAAGAAGATCCTATGTGAACAATACTCATATTTTTCACATAGGATGGGTAGTGACAGTTCTAATTGCCAAACGAAATTAATATTTATTTCAATAGTGCTAAGTCATAAAACCATAAGTAAAGAAACGGGTCATGCTTCTTATTGCCATTGAATAAAGTATAATATTCTTTGACACATCTGTCACAGTACCCACCTTGCATGAAAAATACTAGTAAACTTTTGTTGTTGTTGTAAAACCCTAAAAATTTTTTTTTTACTTTTCCATACAAGTTAACTGGATCAGCTAATCAAATTCTTGAAAACTACAATAAAATGCCAGAAAATCAAAAGATGTCTAGACTGACGTATAAACACAATAACCTTCGACATTATACGCTAATTCTAGTTCAGCCAGTAATCTTAAATGACTTGCTATAAATACAATTTAAGGAATAAGACTGTTAGTTTTGTTGTCTGTGATACGTTTAAGCTTAAAAAGCCAGCTTAAATACTCGTGGCTTGGATCCTTAAATCTTTTAAAAACAAAATATTAGTGCATACGGATTTTGTCTATTCTTTAAGCGGGCACTCAGCATAGCGTCCCTGTCGAAATAATTGAATTAATTATGTAAAAGAAATGAACCATATGTGAATCATACAGGGTTCATTCTTATATGCGCAAAGGACGGATTCAATTGTGGGGCATATTAGTAGTATAAATTTATTTTATTAAGCTTTTTAGGACAATTTCAAAGCTCAGCTGTGGGTGGAAGAGTGCCGCCCTCTACCGGCTAATGAATAACATGCAAATGGCGGTGTCTAATGAAAACCATACTCGGCTTTTTGCTTCCAAACTTTCACTTACTGGGTACTTTCTGGGTTATTTACATCAATTCATTAATACAAGACTTTGTTTTTTAAGATAACTGGTATTGCAGCCAGTAATTTCGTGGATATCTTTTAATGTCACTTAGTTTGAGTAGGCTTTACTTTGGGTAGGCTTATTGCGAATTCCAGCATACTCATTTTTTAGCATGTTCATATTAAAATCGCGGGTAGTGTAGAACTAAAACCGTTTAGATACTTGGTTGTTGAGATCTCTCAGGATTAAGTAATTATTTTACCAAAAACTCACACTTTGTCCAACCTAAGAATCGAAATTTGTAATCATTAAAGGCCACCAGATCAACTAGTGTAAAAAAAAGAAATAAAAGTCGTAAACCGAAAAAAATAGAAAAAAAAATAACAAGCATTTCCCCGTAGTACCTCAAGTTCATACTCGTATCCCCATACAAATAAACGTTATTTAGCAGATGTGTAGTTACAAAGTGCTTTGTTTTCTTCTTTCACATGGCAAAATACTGATGACAGAAGGAGTGAAATCCTTGAGTAAATATTCACTTAAGGCCGATTCGCCATAGCTAGTTTTGTATGTTCGAAGACTAGTATCAACATCAACAATCAATGTGGTACTGAGATGCAATGCAAGTGGGGTTGCTCGTCACAGAATCGGAACACACACGATTTGCATACCCGGCGTCAATATGTACTGTTTCGGTCTAAGATGTGCCACTGAGCCACAGTTTGGATATGAAACATTGCTTATTGATTTGAACGTACCCAAAATCGTGTTTATTGAGTAGGAGAACAACGTCAATCTTTCTTCCTGCGTCCATGCTGTGTCCTTAGAAATGACTATAATAATTTTATATTAACCATTTTATATAAATGAAGCGGCCTGTCACTGCAATATTTCTATCCCATATTAGATACAGTGCGACAAGGATCTTTTGGCCCGCGGATGACATTGACACCGCATGGCTATGAATTGTGGGTGTAAACTTTCTCACTTCCAAGGGGATATTTGAACAGGTGGGTCCGGACGATCACTAATTAAAAAAATAGCATTAAAACTAATAACTAGCAAACGGCGACTCATGAACTGACATTTTACTAGATGACAGCGTTAGTTCTGATTTTGGCCGCAGGTCAAAAGATCCTTGTGGGACTGTGAACTGATTAGTAAGGGAATAAGGATTAACACGGATTACAAAAATAAAATGCGAAATACAACTTTTTGATTAAAATAAAATTGATTGGTGGAGAAATCCCAACACTGACGACGGCTTGGTCTTATACTCGTAGTTAAGAGCTTAAGCCGCTTCGCCCACTGAATCTAGTAATCGTGGGCTCGATTCCCTCACGGGACAAATCTTTGCGTGACCCACAAATTTTTGTTTCGGTTTGGGTTCGTATATGCAAATTTGAGGTTTGTAATCGCACCCATGATACGGGAATAATTCATAGTGTGGAACTTAGATTAAATTCTAGGGCTCGCGTCGTTATAACGCACACGAGATGCACTACTAGACTAATAAGGCTATGAAGGATTTAACGGCTCTATACTATTTCTAGATTCAATATTTTCTCGGTAATTTCAATTCAACCAAGTCAATGCATTCAGTTTGATAAGAAGCAAGTAAATACCTAATACGCCATGAAACTCGCAGTTGCATATGTATTTATTTAAGTCCCCGCTCATGCAAGTGACCTAGAAGCTTATGAAAAGTCTAGACAGCGGAGAACCGAATGCGGCTTTCATTAGACACCATCATTTGCATGTTATTCATTAGGCGGTGTTGCCTTTTCAGCGCATTCGTACTGAAACTGTTCGGTGTAACGTGCTCTTTGGGAACTGAAAATGATGTATCTTGTAGTTTTAAATAATGCAGGAGAACATGTGATAGCTTTGATGAATAGTTATACAAATCACGCCTAGCTGCAAAGACGTTCTTTGAAAAAGGGGATATTAACCGCTAATCTATCCTCTTATATATGATTTGAAGATAAAGATAAATATAAATGTCTTTTATTAAGTTTTTAGATTTATGCGAATATTACAGATAAAAAAACTATTTTCGGGATTTTATCGCAGTTCCTTTCCTTTTTTGTAGATCGTCGGGGACTTTAAAATTAAAAATAAACCGCTATAAAAACCGAAATTTTTTTTTTCGTTTCAACCTTATTTTTAAAATTTCCATAATGAGCTGCTACTGGGTGTAGTTAGGTAACTAGTATGATAAAGTTACCTAATTGAAATTTGGCTTGGCTGTAATTTAAGTACCTAATACAGTATGGGACTCGCAGTTGCATATGTATTTATTCAGTATCCGCTCATGCAAGTGACCCAGAAGCTTTTGAAATATCTACACAGCGGGGAACCAAGTGCGGTTTTCATTAGACACCATCATTTGCATGTTATTCATTAACCGGTAGGACGGTGTAGCCTTTTCAGCTCATTCGTAGTCCTACTGAGACTGTTCGGATGTACGGCCAGCAACATAAATCATGAAACATTTTCCGTTATTCAAATCATTTGCACACATCTATTTTGTATCAGCTCTATTATTTTTGTTGATCTTAATATACTGATATGTCGTTAATAATTTGGGATTCATAATGGTTATCAACATTTGTAAAATAAAGTGTACGTGTTACTGATTCGAAAGACCGAGAATATTAAGCGACTGACGTTGCTGACTGTGCCGTGCTCTTTGGCAACTGAAAATGACGTATCTCGTAGTTTGAAATATCGTAGGAGAAAATGTGACGTCCATGATGAATAGCTATGCAAATTAGTTGGTAATTTATATGATCAAGTAACCTGTTTAAATTTGGATTTGTTGTTTAGTTCATTTGGAATCTAAATAATCAATATTTTAATTAACCATTTTTTTTTACTTTAAGGTTCAACCTCACGGTAACACTCGCTGATATCGTTGGATTTCGAAAGTTTCGTTTTAATCGCATCAACCATAGTAAACTAGTTTTTTTTTCTTTAAAAAAACTTAGCCCTGTACTAGGAATTATTCCTGTGTCGTGGGTGCGTTTACAAACATGAAAAGTCACATACATAAGTACCTACACCGAAACAAATAATTGTGGGTCACACAAAGATTTGTCCCGTGCGGAAATCGAATCCGCGACTATTGGACCCAGTGTGCGGAGCGACTTAAGCTCTTAACGACTGCGCCAAATCGTCCGTCAAGTTGCTAGGTATCTACGTATGCTTAGCTCCGTAATGCTTAAATCCTGTTTGGCCTTAAGCATTACGTACCTTCCTTACCTACCTTCTACTGACTGCATTTTACTTTTTGTCTCAAATTGTAAGTATCCTTGATATCACTATACCCACCCATCTGTTTCGTTTTTCTAATCATATCACTGCAATTTCCTACGCCTTCAACTTAGAATAATATAACCAGAAGCCGCGCGCAGTCGTAAATTCACGTCGCATGGTGAAGCTAAAAATTCAACAAACACCCTGCACTCACCGCACTTCCCACCCGCGTAACCACCTAGATTACCACTTTTGGGTTAAATGTTGATGTCATTGTTACGATAACGTGTATTTTGTAGTAATTTAATGCAGGGAAAATATAATTTCGGCATCTTAATATTAAAACCATGACCAATACTAACGAAACGGACGCGTCTTTTAATATAGCATTTACAGACTGAAAAATTAATTTGATATTTAAGGCATAAGGCACTTGAATGCGTTAGATACATATGAAATGTGATCCTATCATGTTTCTTTTTGAGCTTAATAGCATTTTGACAGGCGGGAATGACACAAGACCGCATAACTTAATTTAATTTGACACGCGCAGAGCACATCATTTCGCACGACGGTCACAGAGTGACTACTCGTGTGAACGTGTGACTACTTGCATTGCAGGGAGTAATTGTTGCTTTAATATGAAGCGTGTCCGCGGCTTCTAGGTTATATTTATTATATCTAGGTTATATCTAAGGCCTTCTTGTACTAAATACCTATCTTCCGGTCTATGTTTAGAGTGTGTGCATTCGAACAATCAGGCGTCTGGTATCGAGTGAGTTTGCTTGTAAGCGGTATAGAGCATACACAATTTGAATATCTGCTCGTATGTACAGCGCGGTATACATAGCTCTGTCCCGGTTAATTGGATGGGATTATCATTATTGATTCGAAATGGACCGAGATACAGCTGTCATGCAATAATAGCGAATATTAAGTAGAGCTGGAAATTGTAGCTGCTGCTAATAGTATGTGACGAGCTTTGGGAATAGCCTAAAATTGGTTCTTTGTATGTATTGGCGCTTAAGGATCTGACTGCTTTGTTGATTTAGTGGCGCATAGTAACAATTATGAGGTTCTGGGTTAGAATATTAGCTCAGAAAAAGTCGTTAGGGTGGTTTTTAAAAAAAATCTCATTAGAAGAACGAAATCTGGAATTGTGCTCATGATAAAGGCAATGGGCTTGCCCCCTATTACATTGGTCATCGTCGGCGAAATGTGGGTGTACAGTACACCTTTGCCACTTCCGCTTGAGAGAAATAGGCTGGCTGGTAGAACGCATGCATTATACGAGGCATGCCTTTTAAGTTTTGTCGTTTGAAGAAAAAAACACAACTAGAACCTTATAGTACTTTTTATTGTTTTTTTACACTTTTCCATTCGCTCAAACCAGTTATTATAACATTTATTCCACTCTAAAGTGGCTGACTTAAAAGCGTCGACTGCTCCTTCACCGGACTGGAACCTTTGACCACAAAGACTTTTCTTAATTTTAGGAAATGTAAAGAAATCGTTAGGGCTTAGGTCAGGACTGTATGGAGGATGGTCAAGAATGTCTACTTTTTCCTGCTTCAAATACTCAATTGTTTGACGAGCGAGTAAACAAACTGTGGTATACCACTCTGCGTTAACCGTTCTACGATCTTCAAGTGCAATAGTCGCAACATGGCCGGTTTTTCCAACGAACGTGGCCGCCATCTTCTTTGAAGTGCTTTGAGAACGAACAACTTTAGTCGGCTTTGGCTTGTCTTGAAAGGAAAAATCAGGATCGTAGGCATAGATCCAAGATTCGTCACTACTGATGATGTCGTAGACGTGATTTGACTCTCCTCGGTTAAACCTTTGCAGAGTTTTCTTACACCATCTGACGCGGGCCGCCTTGTGATCTTCGGAAAGCAGATGCAGTATCCAACGGCAAACTAGCTTTCTCACAAAAGCGCTTCATGCAAGATCTTCTAAATGGTTGTCCCTGAGATGCCTAATAGAGCCTCTATCTCTCGATACGTCACATGACGATCTTCGAGAATTAGTTGTCTCACAGCAATGATTTAACTTCAGTGAAGGCGGATTTTGGGCGTCCTTCGCGAGATTTCTCACTAGCACTAGTATGTCCACGCTGGAATTCTAAATACCAGCGTTTGACAGTCCGCAGATATGGGGCTTCATCACTGAACACAGATGTTAGCTCTTCAAAACACTGAAGCCGTGTCAGGCCTCTTCTAAAGTTGTAGAAAATTATTGCACGAACATTTTCCTTAGAAAGATTCATTTTCGTACGTAACCTGACAGATTCCAATCGACGCTGTGACAAAACAATAGCATTAATCCTATCCTACCTAATACTTTCAACTGTTTTGAGATTCAAAATTTAAACACATTCGAATATAGAACAGTTCCAAATTCAAAATTGCCGGGAAATATGGAAACGACAGAACTTAAAAGGCATGCCTCGTACTCACGAGATGCAGGATTCAAATTCAATTCAGCGCATCTGTAGGGTTTTCCGAACGCTATAACCAATATCGACGTGACTAGTGTAGAAACACATTGTGACGTAATCTCTGTCAGCACGAAACTAATAAATAAAATAATGTGCTCTTAGAATGGTGACAGCCGCTGCTCTTGTTTCACTGAAACCAAACATACCACGCAAAATATGCTATGAACACCGCTGCCTGCTTCTTCAGTATAAATAAAGGCGAGGCAAATATTTTGGTTAAAGAACTTTATTTCTCATAGGAATTTATATTTACTTACTGAAAAACATTATTTCAAATTTAATTAAATTGCCGGTAGGCGTGGTACACAATAAATACCAAGCTAGTTTGTAGAACACTAATGTACTTACTTATGTTAATACAACAATAGTGAAATCTTAAATATATAGTCATCATCACCACTACTTGTATTTACATGAGTTTGTAAACAAAAACTTAACAAAATTAATTATAATAGTAGTAATAGAACAAAAATAACAAATTGACAACTAAAATAAAGTATAACTATTCTTACACGAAATCTAAAACTACATAGCATAAGCACGTTACTCAATAAAATAACTGTATATCTGTCGACTGCAAAACATCCGAGTGACAGAAATACCTCTGTTTTATATTAGAGATAAAGCCCTTTAAATCCGATTGAAGTCGAGAGACGTCGAGGTCCCGATTCGATTGTTGTTCGGAACTTCACAATATAGGAAATTGACAATATGCTTTTTCCGAGCGACCTGTTGCCATTCAACTTTATCAAATGCTTTTTATTCATCTCGGGGAAAGAGCCATTGCGAATATATTGTTGTTAGAGCGCCTATAAATTTAATAGGAAATTGGAATATGTGTTACATGGGAGATTATGTTAGAATAACTTGTAACTGTAATATTTTCGAGGTCTCTAAGCTGTATATAAGGATCTGATGGAATTAATTTCAGTTTTTATGTGCTTGTGGTCTTCTTCTTAGCGTTTTGATGGCAAACATGCCATATTATATGTGCTTGTGAATAATACTCCACTTATAGGTACATATTTTTGTCCTTATGTCAGTAAATCAGTTAGCTAAACAGTATTCCGAAAAGTAGATTAATATCAATTAACATTTTTAAAGCTATCATTTATTGAATTAGCAACAATTTTTCCCACCAAGTCTGATGATTTTAAAACAAAAGCGTGATTTACATTCAGTTCCACCAACTTTAAATCTGGTTTAAACGCTTTTATATGATTCATTGACACCCATCCATCTTCTGTAGAATTTATTACTTTCGTGATATGCTTAATCTTATCAATTTCGCTACAATCATTATTAATAAGATAGATATTATTAATTATTATTCGCTTTGTGATCACGAGGTCCTGGGTTCAAATCCTAGGTCGGACAAATGTAGTTTTTCTAACGAAAAATTCCCAGTACGTGTCCGGAGTCTGGAATTGTGCCCGGTGTATGGCTCGCCCCCTATTACATGGGACCTAACATCGTCGGCGAAACGTGGGTGTACCCAGTACACCTCTGCCACCCCCTCTGGGGAATATAGGCGTGACGGATATTATTAATTAAAAAATATTTAATTCATTTATTGTGTCCAAAGATTCAAATCCCAATAGTAATGCTTTCTCCTGTAGGTCAGGATTGAAGTTAGTTAATATTCGCTGTGTGTAATGTGATGACAGTGCACTGAGTTTCAAGTATACCCAGAAAACTAATATCTTTAATATATATGGTAGTAAATGGAATACATAGAAGACCAATAGAACCAATGTGTGAATATTTCTAACGATATTTTGAACATATCTGCCCTTTTTAGTTTGGGCTATTGTTTGTAATGTCGGATTAGGGATAAGTGGATTGGAAAAAAAACTTTCAATGAGATATTTCTCTTTGGTTAATAGTTCCAGAACTAGCCAGGCTCCTAATGAATGGCCAGTTATATGTATTTTGGTATCCATTTTAATATGATTGTGAAAGAAATCAAGTTTGTGCTTGAGTTGGCCGGTTAAGTTGTACAAATGCATATTCAATTTATTTGTTTCGTCATTTTCGGACCTTCGTCGTTGAAATTTCGTCGTGACCAGCATATCCTTGAAATATTACGTACATACTGAGTTCTTAGATTTACGCGAATATTACACATGAAATAAAACTATTTTTTTCGAATAAAATCGCGATAGAATCCGAAAAAAATAGTTTTATTTCATATTACGTACAAGTTCAAATATGCCCATTAAAAAGTGCTCAAATTGTAAGAAAAATATAACTAAGAAAGCCCCTGGATTGGAGTGTAGCAGGTGTAATAAGGTCGTACATGCCGATCCAGCATGTTCGAAACTATCTAATAAACAGCTGAACACCCTACGAAATGCAACAGGTATTGAATGGAGCTGCGAAGAATGCATGCAAAATATTTCTCGTAGGTCATCTTTCATCATACCGGAAGAAGATGCGGATGATGAGTCTGACACGGGTCACATCATCAGTGGTCAACCTACCTTAGACACCCACAAATTAGTTCAAGATATTAGCCGCGAACTTAAAAAAACCTTTCGTGAGCAGATGGGTAACTTAAAATCATCCATCGAATACCTTAGTGAACAATTTGATGCAATTGATAAATCTATGAGAAAACAAGACAGCAGAATCAATGAACTTGAAAATAAAAATCAAGATCTTATTAACAAAAACAAGAACTTGCAATTAAGAGTTGCGGTGCTGGAACAACATATGCAACATTTTGAACAGAAAACATTGACCACATCAGTAGAAATTGCTGGTTTACCGGGTTTTCCTACCCAAGAAACAAATAAAGTGTTGAGCTCTATAGCGTCTAAGCTCGATATGGAAGAAATCGACATTCAGTCGGCTCGTCTTTTACCTAGGAACAGGGATAAGCCTGTAGTAATCCTCGTTGAAATGAAATCTCAGACCGCAAGGAACCAGTGGATAGCAGCTAGCAAAGAAAAACGCATCACTGCTGGAATCATACTACCCGAAACTCAAAAAGAAACGGCCGACAATCCCGTATTTGTTAGAGAAGCCCTTACTAAACCAATAAAAACTCTTTTATATAATGCAAAACTTCAACTGCGCGGTACGTTTCAATTTATATGGCATAAAGACGGGAAGGTATGTGCAAGGAAAACAAATAACAGTAAAATATATTACATTACATCCATACTAGATATTAACCAAATTTTACAACAAACTAATTAGTTACCTACTCATTGTCTCTTGGTGTTTTATTTTTTATTTTATTTTTGTTTTCTTTTTAAAAATCAGTAAACACATTACTTATTATTATGACCACATTGGCCATTAAAGAAATCCTTGATTGTACTTCAATTGATGACTACTGTCAGCGACTACCTAAGAAAACAGCGTTAAATTTTAATTGTATTCATATTAACATTAGATCTTTAATTAAAAACTATCCTAAACTGTTACAAGTTGTTCATAGTGCTCCTCTGCCTTTGGATATGATTGTCATAACAGAAGCGGGTATAACCAATAACATAGCAGATCTGTACAATATTCCTGGCTATAATATGTACAAGCAATTAAGATCTAATAAAAAAGGCGGTGGGATTATTATCTACACTAAAAACTACTTAAAATTCACATCATTTCAAATTAAAAGCTTTACTTTTGAAAGTCTATTTGGAACTCTGGGAATGGGAATTAATCAGAACATAGTTGTTTGTGCTATCTATAGACCTCCATCGACAAATAAAACCTTATTTGTAAAGGAGTTGCGTAGGTGTATTTCTCATATTGGTGTGAAACACAACTTACTTCTCGTGGGTGATATTAACATAGACCTAAAATCAATGTCATCATGCAGGGACTCGTATGTAGAAACACTGAGCGAGTATGGACTAATGTGCGGAATCACGGAATACACAAGAATCGAAAAAAAAATTAATATAACCACAAAGTCTTGTATTGATCACATATTTGCCCGTTTTCCTACATTAGATCTATACTCGGCAGCGATCGATCTAGTACTGGCTGACCACCGAGCTATTATCTTCACATGCGTAAATGAAGAAGCACCAAAATGTATACAGGTTGAGTCAAAACAAATAATTAATTACAAAATTCTTTTCGAAGAACTAAATAAAATAAAATGGAATGTAACTAATAATATGAATAATCCAAATCAGATTTATGACTTCATCCGTAATTCGTTTGATCACGCTCAAAAGATGTCATGCTCTAATAGAACATATCTCAAAAAAAGAAAACCCTTCCGTGTACCCTGGATGAACGGTAATATTGCTCAATTATGCGAGAAGCGTGATAAATTATTTACCCTTTGGAAAAAAAGTCCCAATAACCCCCAGTTAAGGCTCGAATACAATAAAATTCGTAACAAGGTACATCATATTTTAGAACATCGAAGGAACTCACACTACGCAACCTTTATTGGAAATAATTCAAAAAACCCTAAAAAGCTGTGGTGTATTATTAATCAAATATTGGGTCGAATAACATTGTCCATTGATAAAGCTATAATGAATGCCTTCGATTCTCAAGGGTTGACAGCAAAAAAAATTGCTGATAATTTTGCAACTGTATTCGACAACGAGGTTAAAAATATAATTCCAACATGTAGCACTAAATTGCTAAACGCAAACCAAAATGTGAAGTCAATAAACTCTATTATATACTTTCAAAAAGCGACAAGTAATAAAATATATAAAATAATAAAAAATCTTAACTCTAACAAGGCCCCAGGACCAGATCAAATAAAGATATCCGATATTAAAGCAGTAGGTGAAGATATATCAATAGCCCTAGCAAACCTCATCAATAGCAGCGTCAAACAAGCCTTGTATCCCAATGACTTGAAAAAAGGGTGTATTCGTCCCATCTTCAAAAAAGGCAAGCGCAGCGATTGTGCAAATTATCGTCCAATAACTCTTTTATCATCTGTAGATAAAATAGTCGAAAAGTATATCTGCGAACAAATCCAGACCTTCTATAAAAAAAACAATGTTATTTACCAAAAACAGTTTGGTTTTCAAAAAGGTAAGAGCACTGCAGATCTTATTTCCAAATTTACAGATGAAATCAACGAACTCCTAAATGAGAAAAATAACGTGCTAGTTCTTTTCGTTGACTTTTCCCGTGCATTTGACACCCTCGACCATACTAAACTCATTAAAAGTCTAGATGATAGCGGCGTACGTGGACCACTCTTAAACTGGTGTCAGGATTACCTGCAAAACCGTAGATTCTGTGTCAAAATCCAAAATACTCACAGCCATAACATACCAACCTGCCAGGGAACAGCACAGGGATCTGTATTGGGACCGTTACATTTTTTGTCTTATGTAAACAATATGAGTAGCTATATCAATAATTGCACATGTTATCAATTCGCTGACGATACTTGCCTATTAATCGGTAAAAAGAATTTGCAAGAAGCAGCCCAGCTGTTACAGTCCGATTTTGATAACCTAATTAAGTGGTGTCATGATGCAGGCCTAGTTTTAAACGCAACTAAAACCAAACTTCTACATATTAAATCTCCCTACTTAAAGCAGTCTCCAATGACAAATATAATAGCCCATGAACATAACTGCCTGCATAACTCTTCTACTATTTGTAATTGTCCCACCATTGAGTTTGTTAATTCTTATAAGTACCTTGGGCTAATAATTGACTCCAAATTTAATTGGGGTTATCATATTGAGCATGTATGTAAAAAACTAAGGCAGTTCCTAGCAAATATTATAATTATTAAACATCGTATTCCCTTCAAGATAAAATTAATGTTATATAATTCTCTTGTAGAATCCTATGTCCAATATGGACTTAGCAGTTATGCTCGCACTTACTATACATATTTGGATAGCATATACAGACTTCAATTAAGAATATTAAAACAACTCGTGTCTCCTACTATTAACCTACAGTGTAAGGATAACGAAAGTGATATCTTTAAACATTGTAAAGCTTTGCCAGTCCATGTTCAGTTTAAATACAACCTACTAAAAGAACAATATTTTAATTTACAATTACGACACAAAATTGATCATCCTATATTTACGAGGGCAGTGGCTCGTGGGTGTTTTTGCCTAACACGAGCAAACAATACGTACGGCGAGAGAACTGCGCGGTTCCTCGTTCCTCGACTTATCAACAAACTACCCTCCTCTATTAAAGATAATCTAACGCAAAATAATATTAAATCTAAGCTAAAATGTTATTTCCTAGGTTCTTAGTTCGACTCATTTTGTGTGTGTGTGTGTGTGTGTGTGTGTTTGTTTGTTGTACCAATTAATGTAATCCTACGTAACTCTTTAGTTAGGTTGCTAACGGTTGATTTCTTTTATATTTTGCTATCAAACAGTATGAAACATTCAAATTAATTTAATTTATATACTTTGTACACTCATAGGCCTGATGTAGATTTGTTTATTTATTCTTGGTATAAGTCACAAACCTCAGTGGTTTATATTGTGCCAATTATGTTAACGTTTTATTTTGTTATCTTTAATATTGATAAATAAATAAAAAAAAAAAATAAAAAAAAAAAAAAAAAAAAAAAGTTAATTCAGTAGCAATGGGTCTTAACTGATATTTTTGTGGTTGATTTTTCTCTGATACTGTAAACGGATTATGTCTAAAACATATTAAAAACGGGCTTAAACCGCTCTGCCCACCGATCCACTCCGAACGAGTTGTCGGGAATTCTATCACCACACAGGACAGATGTATAATTTTTACTTACCAACAACACAAACAGGTAAGTTCGTATTTTCGTGTAGCTCAAAAGCAAACTCTTTGTGGAATTCAGGTATACCCGGTACGCCTGTGATCACCACAATAACTTCACGACACCGAAACAGATGACTGTAAATTATCAATCGAGTTTTCACTCCGTTCAGAAATTTGGACAGTACCTTATATTTTTTAATATACTACCATCGGATAGATAAATTATGCGAAGCAAAGCACGGGATGCTTAACAATTGGATTGGAGACATCCATATTGGATTTGACATTGATGTGTATTTTGCCTGTTCTCACCTTGGGTGTCCAGACATGGGAACTCACCGAGGCTCAGAAGTCCAAACACAAGGTTTGTCAAAGGGCAAGGTCATGTAAGCGCTGCGTCTTGGGTGTTAAACGTATGGATAGAGTGCGGAACTCGGTGCTGCGTTCCACAACCCGTGTAATAGATGTGGGTGTAAAAACCGCTAGCCTTAAGTGGGATTGGGCCGGTCATCTATTCCGAATGAACGCCGACAGGTGGGCTAAAATAGGTACCGAATGGGTCGCAGAACACGGACATATTCGTTGTGGTTGGCCTGAGAAGCTGTGGCGCGCCGATCTCGATGCATATCGGCCTGAATGGCCATCAATGGCCAAGGATAGGACTATTTGGAAGAAGGAGGGGTAGACGCTTGCCCAGCAGTAGGACACAATGAATTAGTTAAAAAAAGTTTTGACCCCCACGGTATTTCTATAACTGATATAAAAAAGTAGGTAACGCTTAGCTAATATGACATTTAAGACAGTAAGTAAATAATACTATTACCGTGTTGTGCAAAAGCCATCTTTTCCAAATGACACAGAATAAGTCATATACCAACACGCGAACTCAGTCCAGTTTAGTGGAGGCAGGTTCGTGGCTACCTGCTGTTGGAATTTATTGAGCCGCCTTTAAGGTTTGTCTTATCGATTACCATATAAAGTGGTAACCAAGACCAACGATTTAACATGCCTCCCGATGTACAAAGACGTTGAAATGTGGAAATGATCCAAAATTTAATATGATTTTAGTTATGATCCGCACTGTTTATTTTTGTATCTATTTCCTTGCATACTGAAGCACAAGTGAGCTATGATCCGGAATAAAAAAGGCGATGTATTTATTTATATTGGCAATACGAACAGAGATAATGAGCTGGGTGGGCGGTAAAGCAATCAACATATAAACAATCATTCTACGCACACAGCAACAGTGAGCAAGTTTGTGTAAAGATTAGACGGTGCGTGGCAAACACCGATTTGTGGTTGCGTCGGTAACCAATGAAGACAATCTATTTATTATGGGGTTCGCTGTATGTTTCATCATCATCATCTCAGCCTATACTTGTCCACTGCTGAACATAGGCCTCCCCAATCGCTTTCCAGCGTAACCGGTCCGATGCCACCTGCATCCAACGACTTCCTGCGATTTTCACAAGATCGTCGGTCCATCTGGCAGGCGGTCGTCCCACGCTGCGCTTGCCAATACGTGGTCTCCACTCTAGAATCTTTCTGCCCCAACGCCCGTCCGATCTACGCGCTATGTGGCCCGCCCATTGCCACTTCAGCTTGCTAATCGTAACGGCTATGTCGGTGACCTTGGTTCTTCTACGAATCTCCTCATTCCTGATTCGATCGCGTAGAGAAACGCTGAGCATAGCTCTCTCCATAGCTCGCTGAGCAACTCTGAGCTTTTTTATGAGACCTATTGTAAGAGACCACGTCTCTGATCCATATATCATCACTGGTAACACACATTGACTAAAATCTTTAGTCTTAAGGCACTGAGGTATTTTGGATGAGCAGATGTTGCGCAGTTTCCCGAACGCTGCCCAGCCGAGTTGGATTCGTCGATTTTGTTTGTTTGAGTTTAATACTCTGTGCACATATTAGCCACGATCAGGGATAGTCCTAACTGCCTTTAAAGCTGTTCACTGATTTATACCTTTTGGCTTTTGTTACTAGTTGCGTTTTTGAGGTTTACAAAAGAGAATATACGACCTTTAGATAATACTTGGGTATTTTTACTAGATTTGTGGCTTTTGTATAAAATAATTGGTTCGTATTAATCATCCGTTGCAATTGTACAGAACCAAGACATGATTTCTATCTAATAGGGTTTCTTGGATGAATTTTTCAAACACCTAGAGTTACTAGAGTATCCCCTACTCTAGTTATTGTTCCAGTGCCATGGGTGCGTTTACAAACATGAATATCATTAGACTGAACGGTTGTCATTTATTTCTCCTGATCGGCTATTACAATAAAGCGTGAAAAGAAGAGCAGCGCTAGTTTCGTGATTATACTGACACCGGTAACGATTGAATGAATTTCACAAGCATATTAAAGGAAAAGGCTTCCTTATGAAGGTGCAAAGTGCAAAGATACTCTGTAAATACTCCTAATGAAAGTTCATAGTATATAGCGGAACTGTTCATGCCTACAAAGGAATCACAGGGTTCACCTTCTTTTATAAGTTTATACAGCCCGAATTTTGAATAGAAATAATGTTCGAAGATCGTAATATCTCACGTACGTTTCTAAGGTTAAGGCTATACCGCAGGTGGCACGATTTACTTAGCAATTTACCTATAGTTTTGTGAGGCTAAATGCAATATGGTCCTTTGGAACAGTCATCTGAGGGCTTAGCACGAACACATTAACGTTAACGTGATGCTATCGAGTCACGGAGTAGGCACCAAGTGGATGTACCGTCCTTTTCACACTAAAAATGTACTACATAAAGATGAAAGAAATAGCGCGCTTTCTTGATAGCGTCATGATATCGTCAAATGTATTGTGTTTAGCCTACAGAATTTTGAACTTATTTCAAGTGTGTCTTCTTACAAGTGTGGTCAATCTTACAAGTGTGGTCACAGATACAGGTTTTTGTTTAATGAACGCTGTGTTCGTAATGTTTCTACATGAGCTTAGTCATAGTGCGTTAAATAACACGTTAACGAAGACATTACCGAGACGTTAACATGACATTAACTTTAATATCAAAAGGGCATCTCCGCAAAAAGACATTTTTTCAAAACCTCTTAGTGGCACTACTAGTAAATTGTTGTATTAGCTATTTGCCCTCGTATACGACAACTGAGATGTGGCATCATGTTATTATTTGTATTATGGATATTGTAGTTTTATATAGATTGATATAGATATCTGAATAAAGTTTAATTCATGTAAAACCCACTTTATTCCGTGGAATAATTTTATTCCTTGTTAAATGTACCTAGGTGAATATAGTTTAATTATCATTTTATGCAAAATCCTTCAAAGATTATAAAGATTTGAATGATATAAAGGGGCGTAACTAAAGGGTCGTTTGTGACATTTGTGAATATTGTCCAGACCAGTCGAGCGTGTTATTAGACTTGTGAAATATTTTAAGGTTAGCAAATAATGGCGCGAGGTCGCCATTACTTACAATGACGATGAAGACTTTAGACGAACGGTCAATCTGATAACATGTTAGTCTTTTTGTTTCTTGCCATTTTGTTTTTTAAATACTATCTATCTATCTATCTATATCATCACGCCAGCTCCCTCGCGGGGCAGGCAGAGAGTACAGAGTTCCAACAGGTTCTTTCCTTACATACCTCTCTGGCTTCCTCCACTCTCATAGTTCGTCTCATACACACTCGCTCTCACTCATACACTTGTTTTCTAAATACTTGGCGTATAAATCATTATTATTGATAACTAGCGATCCGCCCCGGATTCGCACGGGCGAATTATACACATAAACCTTTCTCTTGATCCATCTATGTGTGAAAACCGTATGAAAATCCGTTAGGTAGGTATCGCATTCAGACAGACAGACGCGGCGGGGGACTTTGTTTTCTGATATGTAGTGATGTAGTGATAATATTATCTTATACTTTCCGCAAGGGACCTGGCGTGATGATATAGATAAATAGGTAGATCCTTTACTTACCCACTGTTGAGCAAAGGCCTTCTCTCATGAATTGGGTGAGATAGATTAGGTCATATTCCATCACGCGGACCCAGTGTGGATTGGTGGAGGCAGATTTGTTAAACTGCTGTTTGAACTCATCAAGCTTATAGGGCTGCCAACTTGGCTTAACGACTACCACATGACGTGGTAATTGGGACCAACGGCTTAGCGTGCTTTTCGAAGCACATGCACAAATAAGAAAATGCCGCAAACGATCGCTCATCTTAGGTCGACCGAGCTGAAAGTTGTTGGTTGGTGATCGCTAAAAACACCGCAGGCAAACAACTCTACGAGCGCCTCGTATTAATTGTAATGTATCTATAAAGGATTGGTCATATAGCCGACGGAGCGCAACAGAGACATATCGGAGCTCTCTATGCTTTAATTCTTATCTCTATGGGCCTAGTGGCCGCCCAACACTAGCATCCCGCTTGCACCCCTATTGACATCTCGTCCTCGCCGTGCTTCATCTGTAATCGCGTCGAGCGCGATGGCAGCGGATTATGACGTTTGCCGTCGCGCCGAGCGTGGCGGAGCTGTGTGGCGTCTCCCGTACATTTTAGTACATTACAACTTCCCAGGTCGAGCCACCGTCACGCCCCCGACGCGCTGCGTCGGCTATGTGGCAAAACCTTTAGGGTTTAGTCAAATAGCTGACGGAGCGTGACGGGAGCGTGACAGAAGCGCTCGTCTACGTTGGGTCGTGACGTTCACCGACGCGCCGAGCGGGGCTGCGCTGTGCGGCGCCTCCCGTGCATTTTAGTACATTACAACTTCCCAGGTCGAGCCACCGTCACGCCCCCGACGCGCTGCTTCAGCTATGTGGCAAAACCTTTAGGGTTTAGTCAAATAGCTGACGGAGCGTGACGGGAGCGTGACAGAAGCCTCGTCTACGTTGGGTCGTGACGTTCACCGTCGCGCCGAGCGAGGCTGCGCTGTGCGGCGCCTCCCGTGCATTTTAGTACATTACAACTAATGAATGAAAAAAATGAACGGAGAATGAAACAAAAAAGACTAGCCCGCTAAGTTACTCGCCGTATCTTCTCAGTGGAGGCCGCGTTCCGACCCGGTGGTAAATTATTAAGTTAAAAAATAAATAAACATGACAATTTGTAAACACCTTCGCAGGGTTTATGCAAAATAAACAATTTGTGTTTGAGTTTGAATTCCGTGCTTCGATAATTAATTTATTAATTACAGTTATATGGTAAGGGTGAGTCATATTGGTTGACGTTTTACTCAATCGAACAATTTGGATTTCCCTCCCCGCTCCTGCGCGGTGCAGTGCTCTATTAGTTAACGGTCGTTTTAAAAATAAGTTTTGTCCTTTTAAGGACAATTTTTGACTCATGCTTGCGTCAAATTGTGTTGTGTGTGGTAAAGTGTGCCTGGTTAAGTATGTATTGCATTTTTTAAATCGTAAACTTCGGAAATTGATAAGTTGTTAATTTTTTTTAACCTACGGTAGGCGTCAAGTCATCTTTAGTTGTTATAATTTTGCATAAAATAGGTTCATTTATTCACTCATTAATCCATTACTTATACGTTGTTCTTGTCGAAAAATGTCAGCTTTTAATGACGATCCGTCGATCGTGGCGGAGGCGCATTCCTCTTGAGCCAAATAATACTAAAGTCGCCACCCTCCGGTAACAGCAGGCGTGCCTCGTAAGAACCGCCGTCTTCCTCCTACATTACACTTGACGCGAAGCCTCGGCCACCAACAACTACTAGGGCAAATGTATCGCCGCTAATTATCGGTGACTCCAGAAGAGCCGACTATTGCGACTTAGTATTTGAAGCTTCGACGTTTTTGGCGAAAATAAATAAATATTTTCACCATAACCACGTTACCACAATCGTATCTCTTTTGGCTATAAAATCGTCCTGTAATGAAACTAAATTGGAAAACACCAAACGGGAACTTAACTTGGGGCCTTCGTTTTAACACTCTTGAAATAATATACGGAGCAACATAATTAGGCTGTATGTGTTTTACTGTGCACCTGTATGGGCCGACAGGGCCACGATAGGGGCAGCATGGCGTTTCATAGTTAACGCTTGGTACTGATGTTTTTGTGTAAGGCATACAGAACGGTCACTACAGAAGCCCTACCGGTACTTGCGGGCGTGCTTCCAGTCGATCTTGAGGTTCATAGACGGGCATAAATGTACTATTCCACTCAAGACAACTTGAACACCGAGTTTCTATTGCCTCGAGAACGTTGTAAAATCACAAGATTATTCAAACCGAAATCAATCGCCCATGAAGATCTCCTGACCGAATGGCAGGAAAGATGGGATATAACAACAAAGGGCTGTCACCTCTACTTGTTCTTTCCGTCCATACGTGAGCGTTTAGCGAGAACATGGCTGGAGGTTGACCATTGTGTGGCTCAATTTCTCCCGGACATGGCAATTTTTAGAGTAAATTATTCTCTTTTAAATGGTGATACACGTTCTTGTTCGGTGAAGCTGTCCCCGGTCCCCGGCCAAAAACGTATATCATTCGCACATACACAAATATCTAACTGCGAGTATAAACAATCAGCATCACTTTCTTTGCGAGTGCACTTTCTGGCACAACGAGCGTACCATTATGCTATGCTGCGAAATGCGTCTGGGGTAATCTTCTACACGGATCTTGTATAAACTCGGGATAATTTCCGTGCGTTCTAGCGTTTTTGCCATACCTATTACTATCAAACACGAGGCTCACAAATAGGACCTTAATATTTTTGCGTATCCGTGGTGCTTTACAACTGGGCTTATCCTAGTTGTAGTCTCCTTCTCTTTGGCTGATGTGTCAATTCTTTATGTCCTCCGCTTTGCAAAGGAGGGAAGTGGAATTTTATATTTTGTTTTTTTAGAGCCAACCTTGTCGCAGAACAGTTTTTGATCTCAGCTTCTTTATTACCAAATATAAGACAAGGATGAATTCATATTTAAACTCCTCACGACACATGCTAATCCTATTTTAGCGGACACCCAAAGAAATGAGGTGAAGTAAATAAAAGACAAGCATGGCTTAAACACAGACTCTGTATATTATTAGCCCAAAGCTAAAATTGCGGCCCTAAACAAAAATGAAAGATATTACGAGCGAATACTGTTCGTATATCATATAGCTAGAATACAGAATTGGAACTTTATTGTGTGGGATATAGAGCAGGGTTTAGATTGATTTGGTTGTTTGAGGTGACTGACACCATCGCGTATGGTAATAGAGGGTTGTGTGATTTGCACTCATGAGATTCAATTTCACGCACCCGTATGATTGACGGGGACATTATGCAGGTGTTTAGACCTCAAAATAATTTACTATTTTATCATTTCTTGGGATGTCGTTTGTTTCAGATGGTATAGTAACGTTTTGACACTATTGTGGATGCGACGAGAATATCTTTGACGACCGTTTTTCTTTTGATGGTTTTGGCAGAGGTTTCATCGAGGTGTTTTTGACTCTAATGATTGAGTCTCTCCAATGTCTTTACTGAAATGGGTTCCTCATCGGATCTTCTCAGTGGGAGGTGCATTCCGATCCGGTGGTATAATAATAAGTACAAAAAATATAAACTTTGTAAAGCCCTGCCCCCGCAGGGTATATACAATATAAATTATTAGAGGTCGTGTTAAAATGTAATAGAGAGTCAGCGCCGTATGGGCACATCATGCACCATTTTGTCTGATTTTTTTTCAGTACGGTATGTTTTTTATTATTAGCAAGTGACATAAATTGCAAAAAATTAAGAGATGCGAGCCGAAATTCGATTCTGGAGCTTATTTCTCGAACTTCACTAATGAGAATAGGACAATGGGGATGAGTAAAGAAACATTAATGCAATTGGAACGATCGATTTTGACCTTAAAATCGAAAACTAACTGCATATAATTTTATTTAAAAAAAAATATACCCTCCAAATACCTATAAAACGGTTGTCTATTTATCTTTATCATCACGCCAGATCACAGGCAGAGAGTACAGATTTCCACCACGGTCTTTCCTTACATACTTTTGTGGCTTCCTCCACTTTTATAGGTCGTGTTCGTCTATACACGCTCGCCGGTTACGGAGACTCTTGACTTGCCCTATAAGACACGGTCTATAAAATGATAGCGTTTTTAGTACATTTCTTTGGAGTGCTAGCAGTAAAAACGGAATTTTTGAAAAGATGGTGACATATTTTTTGGGAACCATTAGCTTACTTAAAGTACCTACTTATCTACTAAGTATATGTTTGGAGAATATAACTGCAAGGTTATTTCAATACTGACATTAACTATTCTGCTTGTATTATGTATTAATTAACACGTACGATTGTTAACACAGATTACCGCTGATGGCGGGCCTGAAAAAATGACTAATAATTGGGTATTCATGCTTTAATTTTTTATATAACCCATTTCAAAGCGTAAAAGTCCGTTTAAATTTAAAAATACGTAACCTTAAGGCTTGGCCTTCATGGAAGTTAACGCTAAATTTTCGTATTTCAACCGGCCAGGCCGAATGGCTTACAATAAGAGAGTGCTAAGAATTTTACGTATACCATGCTAGTTATTTTTAAAACGTGCGCGTATTATCGTGGAGGAATTTTAGCCGTTTATATAATAATGGAAAGATTGTATAGCTTTTTATTGTGTAAGAGAAAATGAATTACTGTTTTTTTTTTCATGTTGCGATCACTGTGTGTCAGCCAATTGAAAAAAATATAGTTCAGCGCTAAAAATATTACGTTTTAGGGATAGTTTGCTACTAAATGGTGTGCTACCAAAACTTAAATTTAAAGTGTTTGCGTCAGTAGTCAGAGCTTTTGACAAAGTTGCGTTTCCTTTGCCTATGAAATAATAATGTTAACCACGAAATACGTTTACACATGTGAGACAGTGTGGGGACGGTGTAAGAATATATACTTCCCCATCGCAAACAAAAGCGGGTCACAAGAGGCCACTAAAGCCAGCAATAAAACCACAAATATCTTAATGAAGTAATACCTTAATGTCATATTAGTGAAGGGCTCGTTTAGGTTTTGTACACATCATTGGAAGCAAGCGAATAATCTTTGAATTAACGATATCTATGGTATCTAACAACCTACAGTCTAAATCCTGAGAATAGTTAAAGTCTGGTTGCAACCGGTTCTAAAACCATTGCTAAGAAATCATTAATAGGTATGCCTTGGAAATGATTAGATACATTCCACCTTTCCTATTGTAGCGACCCCTGTACATCGCTACACAGTTGCGTCTACCTACCAATAGATGGTGCTGCCGATTCGCCATACATATCTAAAACGCGATATTAGAGTGCGCCAGACGTGTAACATATATACAAGTACTCAACACCAACTATTGGGCTTGTCCGGTGAAGCTATAAAGGCCCCGCGGCCAACAGCGTAGATCATTCACACACAAACATACACACACCAACTATTGGGAAGGGTGGCAGGCCCCATCAGACTCAATACCCGTCTAGCTAAAATGTCTTTTCTTTGACAAATCCTTCCACAAAGTTCCTGCCGAACTATAATATATATCAGCCTGTGCTTTTGCTGCTAGCTACGGCCTTCTCTCACAAATCGTGGTGAAAGAGATTAGGTTACACTCCGCCATGCAGACGTCACAAATAAGTATGTCTTGAAAATGATAAGAATAAATACTTAGGTATATTTCATCGACCCTAGATGGTGAGAAATTGCAAGAAAAACATGATGGCAGCTCTACTGCAAAGTGTAGAGTAACCAAACAAAAACGAATCGTATCAAAAAGAGATGAACTACAATACAACAGTATATTTGTATACCTGATTTGTCAAGCTTTAGAATTACAGTTATTGCTACGCCACATCGCTTTATCCAACATAACGCATAGACTTGCAAGCTTTCGCCAGTAACGAATTGTGAATAGCAAGCAATTGTTGGTTAGACTATCTCGTCGGTACAAAAGTGTATGAGAAAATAATATTTGAATGAAGTGCTATTGTTACGGCGGATCTCCACAAAGAAATCTCCTGACAAAGTGTTCCCGGGAACGTTTGTTATAGTAGGAATTACTTTTTTTTGAGTTGATTCACTAGTTCAATTGCTATGGTAGAAAATAATAGATAGCGGGATCGCGGTGAGGGTGTGTAGAAACCCATGAACCCTTAAATATAACCTGTACAATCTAATAAGAGAGAAGAAATAATAAAAGTTAAAAAAATGTGAATTCTTTGGTTTATTACCCAAATCGATTCTTAAAATTTTATTATAGTAATATTTAACTAGCTTTATGTACTATATACGATTCTGTATTGTTAAATTCCTTGTTGTCATGAAAAAGTTGTTACTATTATTTTACTTTCCCGGTTGCAATAAAGATTGCATACGGTGTTATCACTTGACCCATGTCTGTATTCATAAATTGGGAAATTGTTTGTTAATTTAGGTAAGCTATTTATAGTGTCTTGTACCTATTCGTAAACTCACAAGGAATAAATAGTGACATCCATACAAACTAAAATCGTTAACATAGCGCTCAAAATTGCCAATGTTAAGTGCCAATGGGTGGGTCGTATCGCTCGCAGAGCTTACAGCCGTTAGAGCAGAAAGGTTCTCGAGTAGTAGAAGTATGCTTACAGCACAATGTTAGTCCAGGGACGATCTTTCGGGGAACCCTTTATCCCGCAGTGGACGTCTTTTGGCTGTCGATGGCCACTATCATTTTTTTTTATGATATAATAAATAGATAATGCGGTTCATTATTTAAGATCCTACATGTGTACCTATGGTCGACAAATAAATAATTCTGATTCTTCCACTCTGCATTTAACTTGCAAGCGTCGAAATTTTTATAATTTTTATGAGAAAATATTTGTTTTTTTTTGTCATCGATACACTCTGTAACTACTGAACCGATTTTAATAATTCTTTCACCTTTAGAAAGCTACGTTATTCAGACTTAACATAGAGTATGTGTCGCTGTTGTTGGTAAGATGCGACGTCTATATAATGACGACGGCTTGATCCAGGGGCCTAGAGCCAAGAACACTGCATACTATCGAGAAGTCGCGGGTTCAATGCCCGCACGAGACAAATCTTTGTGTGACCCACAAACATATTTTGTTTCGCTCTCAACGCAGCCACGACACAGGAATTATTCCCAGTGTGGGGCTGCGTTTAAGGGTTTTTTTCGAACGTCCATGAAATATGTATGTAAGTACATAAATAATATTATATTGTAGTTAATTCGTCATGATGATAATATCACTAGTCGCTCTACATTTAAGGCTCTCATCCGGAAAAGTTTATTTTATCACCGGCAAGTTTGGGCATTGCTTTAATTGTGGGCGACATTCGTAGAGTTAATGCACATTAATGTGAGTGGAAAAGTTATCTTAATTAAACAAAGCTCCGGGCAGGAGACACTTGTAAACAGCGTGTAACTTGCTGGGGTATCGAGTTTATAGTTACGTGATAACTCAGTAGTAACTCGTGGGAATTGTGTAGTCATCGCTGAGCAATTACTTGCCACAATCCTTATTTAAAGCTAAGTATAAAGTTAAATAAAACTTGTACAGTTGGTATGTCTATCTGTCTGTCTGTTTTTCTGGTTCAAATTTTATGATCCATTTTTCAAGCAGCTGTGGATACAGCTGTTTACGAGAAGAAGCACGGTCAAGATTAACCGATTTTGTATATTTTTCTTTGTACTTATGGGATCACTTGGCTGGTTCTTAGCTATAGTTGGATCCGTTAGGTGGTGTTGTTGTCGACTAGTGCAACGAGTAGTAGTAAACATTTTATCTGATTTGGTATTTGATGTTGATATTAAAAACAAAGAACAAATATTTTTGACTGGTATATTTTTATATCAGTTTATTTATGACGGCTTTGTATAGTGCTTAAGCCGCTCTGCCCTGTGAAACGAGTAGATGCGGGTTCTGTTCGCGCTCGGAACATATATTTGTATGTGTTAATCCCCATGTTTGTAAGCGAACAAACAACACAGGAATAGTTCCTGGTGAAAGGGAGAAAGAAAAATATAACAGTACGCCTTGTTGGCCTAGCAGCGCATGCTGTGACTGGCCTTTTGCGGAGACTTGTGTTCGAATCCTGAGCCAAAGTGTTCAGGCTTTTACCATCGAAAAACTCTAAATAACAGTCTCGGAATTATTGTGGTTGGTGTGCAAGAGGCTGATACCCTACGACATGGGGATCTGTCGACGGTCTTACATTTAAGTGGAACGGGCTTACGTTCTCTAAATAAGCAGAGGCAGATGTGTATTATGATGTTAGGTCCCAGCTTTATTGCGTCTATTCCTAATAGCCGCCATTAGTTTGTCACCATTGGCGAATGGCGACAAATAGAAAAAAGAATGTCAATTGTTACCACGCGGAAAGTTGTGGTACAAATAAAAGAAATAATAAAACTATATTTTACATGTTGGACCTCTCTTTTTCTGAACAATGGATCTATAGATAGATAGTAAAATAACTTATTTATAGACGGTGTAATTTTTAGTCAACCTGGAGCGAAAGCCCAAATGATGTATCCAATGCCTGCTGTTCACTAATAAAAATGAATGAAAATAACACTTCAGTAAGTAAAATCTACCTACTGACCCATCCGAATATCATAGATAGGGTGAAAATTCGGAACACAGAAGGTATCTACCGGCCAGTTGGCAAACCGCGCCGCCCCTCAATGTCATTTTGCGTTCAGTATAGATATTTTTTAATGCACTAAATTGATGACTGCCTCGTTGGTCTAGTGGCAAAGCGCATCGCTTTGTGATCACGAGGTCCTGGGTTCAAATCCTAGGTTGCACAAAAGTAGTTTTCCTAACGAAAGATTCCCGGTAGGAGACCGGAGTTTGAAATTGTTCCCAGTATATGGCAATAAGAGCCTTATTGCCTCGTTGGTCGAGTGGCAAAATGCATCGCATGAGCACGAGGTCCTGGGTTCAAATCAAGGTGGAAGCCTTAAAGGTGGCTTGATAAGTTCCAACCGCAGGTGGCCACAGACCTGCCTCCACCAACCCGCACTGGGTCCGCGTGGTGGAGTATGACCCAATCTCTCTCACCTCGATTTGTGAGAGAAGGCCTTTGCCCAGCAGTGGGCAGTATAGGCTGATATTATTAAACACTAAATTAATAAATACGAATAACGTGGGGCACATGCAATAAGATCCATCAGCTGCAACTGATAACAACAGCTACTCACACTTCTTGCAACTATTATCTGTAGCAGACGCCCCACGTTTTTCGTTTTAATTTATTTTATAAGTTTACTCTGCAAGGGATCTGGCGTGAAAATATAGAGATTACTTCATACTTTTAGTCCGTTTCAAAAGCGTGGTATATTACACAGTATTTTTTATTCAAAATTATTTATCCAGAAGCCAGAGAGGTATGTAAGGAAAGAACCTGTTGGAACTCAGTACTCTCTGCCTACCCCGCAAGGGATCTGGCGTGATGATATAGATAGATAGATAGATTATTTTTCCATTAAGACCATCGCACCTCACATGGACTCGGCGCCGACTCCACTTCGCGGTGGTAAGGTTGATACTAATTCTAAACCGACTCCTAGTAGTTCAGTTAAGCTTCCTACCATATCAATACCAGTTTTTGATGGTTCTGCAGAGCAGTGGCTCCAGTTTAGAGACACATTTCAATCGTTAATCCACAATTCAAACAATATTCAAAGCATAGAAAAGTTCCATTACTTGAGATCATCTCTTAAGGGCAGTGCGGCTTTGGTTATTGATTCGGTTGAATTCTCCGCGGCAAATTACGAGGTGGCATGGGAGTTACTCCTCACAAGATTTAACAACATCAGATTACTAATACATAACCACGTAAAGGCTTTATTTAACATTCAAACGCTGACCAAAGAATCACCAGCATTGCTGAGGAAGTTAATAGACATTATACTCAAAAATCTACGCGCATTAAAACTTCTAGGTGAACCGGTAGATACCTGGGATACCTTAATTATTTACATTACAGTAACAAAATTAGATAATATCTCAGAACGCGAATGGGAACAACACAAAACTATGCACTCTAATCAAGCTGGTGATTCCAAATCAGTTTTAAAATTAAATGATTTGTTAAACTTTCTAAAGGACCGAGCTGACATGTTGGAAACATTACAGTTGTCGCACGGTAGCACGAGTCACAAAGGGCACAGCACCATTACACCAAATCACTCGAAAATACACTGCAATGTTTCCACAAGTAAGTCGCAAAGCCAAAGTAAAAAGTCGTGTTTTCTTTGTAAACAATATCATCCATTGTATAAATGTCAATATTTCTTAACTTCCAGTTTAGAATCTAAATTAAAACTAATAAAAGATAACAAGCTTTGCGAAAATTGTTTACGTATCGGTCATAACGTGAATGAATGTATATTCGGTTCTTGCCGGTTTTGCAGATTAAAACATAACGCGTTAATTCACCATGAAGTTAGTCACAAGGCGGGGCCGCAAATCTCAGCTGATAATAATAAAACTATACCAGCTGTGATTATGCACTCGGCCGTCAACGCTGCCGACTCGCATGACAACAACAATTTTATGCGTTCGTTACCCATGTATGCGACCTGTGTTGTTGTCAACGGCACTAGTCGAAGTGCGGGATAGTCGTGGTAATTATCATTTAGCTTGCGCGATTTTAGATTCTGGCAGCGAAAGATGTATAATTACGCAATCGCTATGCGACAATTTAAATTTACCGTTAGTACAGTCCACTCAAGAAATCCGTGGCGTGGGTAACTCGGTAACAAGATCAACGGTGATTTGCAATATCGAGGTTAAATCACACATGGATACATACGTTATGCGAATTCAATGTTTTGTTTTACCTAATATTACGTCCGTGTTGCCAGCGTTACCGCAACAACTTGCGAAGTTCGAGATCCCTGGCAACGTACAACTAGCCGACCCCGAATTTCATGAATCCCGAACGATAGATATCTTAATAGGCGCAGATATATTTTGGGACTTATTATGCGAAGGTAAAATGCGATTACCCCAAGGTCCATACCTACAAAATACGCGATTAGGTTGGATTATATCGGGCCCGGTAAACGGTATGCGAAAACCGAACCACGTACGATGCAATTTTTCTCAATTAATAGAGAACCAACTGCGGCTGTTTTGGGAGCTTGAGGAGCCTAAGCTTTGTGACACGCGCACCGACGAGGAACGGGAATGCGAAAACCATTTCGTCAAAACCACAACTCGTAACAAGGACGGGAGGTTTTGCGTCACGATTCCCCTCAAGTCTTCGCCTCAAGGTTTAGGTGAGACGTTTTCTCAGGCCCTCAAGCGATTAATATCATTAGAGAAAATATTGCAACGTGATCCAGAATATAGAAAATTGTACACGGACTTCATGCATGAGTATGTAGCTTTGGGGCACATGACGCGAATTGACTCATTCGGAGTTCCTCATTTTTTTATGAGTCACTACGGTGTTCTGCGTGAGCACAGCGAGAGCACCAAATTAAGGGTGGTATTCGATGCGAGTGCTGCCTCGAGCACTGGAGTATCCCTTTACGATATACAGCACATAGGACCTCCTATACAAGGTGACTTACTTGCTATTTTACTACGTCTGCGCCTCCATAAATACGTGGCTTGCGCTGACGTTGAAAAAATGTGCCGACAGGTTAAGGTTATCGATATCAACGCGAATTACAGCTTATCCTCTGGCGTGATGACCCGTCACACGAGGTGGGTGTTTATCGTCATAACCGTATTGTTTATGGGACTGCATCCACTGCCTTTATGGCGGTCCAATGTTTAAAGGAAACGGCTGCGAAGTGCTCGGATCCAGACGTCAAAAGGATAATTTATGAGGATTTTTTCGTTAATGACCTTATTACATCGTCCGATAATAAAGACAAATTATTAGAACATTGCGAAAAAACGTGCAAAACTTTGTTATCGGGATGTTTTCCTTTACGAAAGTGGTTATTCAATTTTCATTGTGACCAATTACTTGCCGACCCGTTTCATGAGGTCAAGCAACTAAATTTAGACATAAACCGCCAAACTAAAACTTTAGGTATCGGTTGGAATAATTTATCTGATGAATTCTATTATAACACGCAATTTAAGCGGGATAGTATAGTAACTAAACGGTCCATATTATCCCACGGTTCACAAATATTCGATCCGTTTGGATTATTAAGTCCTGCAATAATGATTGCGAAAGTTTTATTACAGAAATTATGGTTATTAAAATTAGATTGGGATGATGCGCTCCCCAGCGATGTCGTAGATGCGTGGAACAGGTTCGCAACTGGCTTATTTGCACTCGAAAGTATTCGAGTACCGCGTCACGTACTGGGTATTGTGGCATCGCATATCGAGTTGCACATATTTACTGATGCGTCATTAACAGGATACGGTGCATGCGTTTTCATTCGTGTCGTAAACAATACCCACTCCGTAGTATGTGTCAGGCTACTATGCTCCAAGAGCAAAGTTGCACCAGTGAAGCCCGTGAGTATTCCGAGGCTAGAATTGTGCGGTGCTGTAACTGGTGCACGTTTATATTCAAAAATACGTGAATCTCTTCATTGTGAATTCAAACACGTCATGTTTTGGACGGATTCAACAATCGTATTGGGATGGCTACGCATGGCCCAAGTTTACTTAAAACTTTCGTTCAAAACAGGGTCGCCGAGATTCACGAAATCACAAAAGACTTACCATGGCGGCATGTCAACGGGAAGGAGAGCCCAGCCGACTTGGTGTCACGTGGGGTTTCCTTACCAGACCTCGCCATCTCTAAATTGTGGTGGGAAGGACCTCCCTTTCTACATGAGTTCGCCTTCAATTGCGGCGATCCTGTTTCAGAGTTTTATTCGTCGGAGGTGCAAACCGACTTACCTGAGGTTAAACCTATTAAGCTTAATGTTTTACTTACAAAGATACCTACCGAAATATTTCCATTTTCTAGATATTCTCAGTTAGAACGAATGAGGCGCGCCCTGGCTTACGTGTTACGTTTTATTTACAACTTGCACAACAAAACAAATCATCACACGGGTGCACTCACTCTGGACGAACTGAGAAAATCAGAGTTAATCTTAGCGTGGTTTTCTCAATTACAATCTTTTGATGAAGAATATAATTTAGTTTTGAGAAATCAGTCGCTGAAAGGGAAGCCTAGCTTATTCAAGCTAAACTTGTTCATTGACAAAAACAATTTAATGTGTGTTGGTGGACGAATTGGTTATTCGGACAGTTTTGAATACGAGCAAAAGCACCCCATTTTGCTATCTTCCAAACATCGCTTTACTGTATTGCTCATGCGCCACGAGCATAGACGTCTATTTCATCTTGCACCTCAGGCGTTGCTGTACGATATTCGCCAACGCTGGTGGCCTATAGGTGGCAGAAATCTAGCGAGAAAAATAGTTAACGATTGTATTGCGTGCAAAGGACTAAAGGGAAAAACTTTGACTCCTATTATGGGCAATTTACCGAAAGAACGAGTAACTCCCACCTACCCATTTCGATATTGCGGTGTCGACTACGCAGGGCCTGTGCTTACACTGAATCGCAAAGGAAGAGGCGCTAAGACTACCAAGTCCTACATATCTATATTCGTTTGCTTTATTACGCGAGCAGTTCACTTGGAACTGGTATCCGATTTATCCACTGAGGCATACATTTTAGCTCTAAAGCGTTTTATATCGCGACGTGGCAAGCCAGATGAAATGTTCTCTGATAATGGCAAAAATTTTGTCGGGGCCAAAACAGAGTTTTTTAAGTTTTTGAATTTTTGTTCCGAGGACATCGTTCAGTACGCGCTTAGCCAAGCTATACGATTAAGATTCATACCTGGTTATTCTGCTCATTTTGGAGGATTTATTTATTTAATCCTTTATTGTATACAGTACATTTACAGTTGTAATTTCACAGGTGATATACAAAGGCGAGCTTAACTCAAAATATGAGTTCTCTTCCAGTGTTGAGAGATGAGAATGTTAATAAGAGGGCAGTTATACAATTACACATTCAAACATACAATAAAATAAACATAAATATAAATAAAATACATACTATACAAAACTAAATATATATATAATTTATAAAATAAACATACATAAAAATACACATAGTATATTATATTACAAATGTGTATCAACAATCAGATAGGAAATGTTCCCTGATTCTTCTCCTGAAGATGTCCAGAGAGGAGCTTGCGCGTATAGCGTGTGGGAGTGAGTTCCAAAGACGCACTCCACGAACAGTAAAAGACCTATCATAGCAACTGTAAGAATGAAGAGGAGCACGAAGAAGGAGAGAAGTAGCAGTACGACAGGCCCTATCCTTGGGGACAAGAAAGTCAAAACGCTCACGTAGATAAATAGGAGCTTTGGGGTTATGAAGGACGGAAAAGAGAAGAAAAAGGATATGTGAGTCCCGGCGTTGCCGAATAGGCAGCCACTTCAATTTTCTTCGGAACTCTGATACATGATCATATTTACGGAGACCGAAAATGAAGCGGATACACAGATTCTGCAAACGTTCTAGCTTATTAACTAGCTCTTCAGTGGCATCAAGAAAACAGACATCACCATAGTCTAGAAGTGGTAGGAGAAGAGACTGAGCAAGGCTTATTTTAGTTTGGAAGGGCAAGAACTTTAGAAGGCGTTTGAGAGACTGGAAGGAGCCTTAGACCCTTTTGCTTACCTCTAAAATGTGGGTGCTCCATGTGAGGTTGGAGTCCATAAAAACACCTAGATTTTTAATTGTTCTAGAGTAGGGTATACATACAGAATCAAATAGAACTGGAGAGAGAGCCTGTAGATTCATATCTTGTGCATTCATATAGTATCTGCCACCAATGATGAAAGCTTGAGACTTAGCCGGATTGACTAAAAGACCAAACGACTTTGCCCACTTGCTGATATTTTCAAGCTCATCATTGATGACGCCGATCGCATGATTAAGCTCCCCAACTTTAAAATGACGATACAGCTGCAAATCGTCTGCGTAAAGATGGTGGTAGGAAGTAATTACTTAGGATTATGGGAAGCCGGAATAAAATCCTGCAAGTTTCACTTAACTCGGGTCATAGGTAACGCTCACCTTACGTTTGAGGAGCTTACTACAGTATTGACACAGGTAGAAGCTATACTTAACTCCCGCCCTTTGTCTCCATTGTCTTCCGATCCACATGACTTCCTTCCTCTCTGTCCTGCACACTTCCTGGTTGGTCGTCCGCTTACTGCACCGGTGTATCAGGACATGCGAGATGACACTTCAAAGTTGCTGACCCGCTATGAACGAGTGGAGCAGATACGCCACAACTTCTGGTCTCGTTGGGCCAAGGAATACGTCTCCGAGCTTCAAACGCGCTGCAAATGGAGAGAGAATGTCGGGAGCCTACAGCCCAACACCCTGGTGGTGATTAAAGACGAAAGACTTCCCCCGTTGAAGTGGTCGCTTGGAAGAATAACAAGCACCGTGGTTGGCAAGGACGGCATATCGCGCGTAGCTGACATTTGGACTGCGTCAGGAACAGTGCGGCGCAGTTTTTCAAAAATTTGTCCTTTGTTTCATGAAGAAGAGGTGGAGTAATGTTCGAGTACTAATCTTTGAAGCTACAGCTTCCAAGGCCGGGGGCATGTCGCGTTTCTGAACGAGGCATCTAGTGTCATCATTTTTAACTTAAGATTCAAAAAATAAAAGTTTGTAACTCCCATTCTTTTTCCCTTTTCTCACCCGAAAACGTCGATAGGTTAAACGTTTAAAATAAACGCAATAGACTCAGCAAAATAGTTTTATTGCATAGTAAACACAATGCGGGGGCAACAACACGTCAAATTGATGTTTATCTTTAATATTATACTGTGTCCTTGGTTCTCAATATAAACTATATTAGCAGCTCTCTCGAGTCATTTGGCAACCGCGCGTCATTTAGATACTTCAAAAGTCAACGCCGCCTCTATGGTATCTGTGGACATAACCTCTGCAACCATTCTTTTGAAAGCGCGGCAGCCGATGCTTTGTAATAAAGTTTTTGGTCGACATTTAATTTAATAATTTTGTTATGGCACTGAAATTATATAACAAAAAGGTTGTAATATACTTAAGTGACCTTGTGAAATAAATTTAAAACATCGTATAGGCAAATTTAGAAAAGTTTACGTCCTGGCAAAGAAGTACATTCTAAAAAGATTAACCGATAGTTGTTTATTTGTGGTGTTTTCAGCTTAACTTGTTTATTTATATAATATCTAATATTTGGAGACGTGTTTCGTCATATTAAAATATGGGAAAGCTTCGTCGCCCGAAAAGTAAACTTATGAAGTCTATGTCCCTATTTGTGTACAAACAGTTTAACACGAAATATACCTGAAAACGATTATTAACCGTCTATAAATTGGCAATGTTATACCTCCAATAAGAGAAATTAGGGGGACGTTCATCAATTATGATGATTGTTAAGGATCGATGGCATTTTAAGGCCACGGGTGATGTACGAGATACATCGACGTGGTCCACAAGACTTGACGATAATTCAAGGACACGAGTGGTGTACGAGATACATCGGCGTGATCCGCAAGACTTGGGGCGCATACGAGATATGAGCTGAAGGTCATACTACTCATAGGTTTCATCCATGAGGTGTTCCTGTGCAGTTCACATTTCTACAATGGTAAGAATCAAAAATGTTACCTAAAATACATACCTTAAACATGCCTAACACAGTAAATACAAAGACTATTGCTATAAACTATAAGCAATTTGTCATATTATATCTCCAAAAGGAGACTTACTGAAAGGGTAATTAAAGTGACATTGTTTATGTATAACAATACATTATTAATAACAAAAGTCACTCCTTTGCAGAAACAAAGTGTTTTTATTGATTTCATTATTAGACATACTTGTATAATAATACTGAAATAGCCCAAACTGGAGCTTATTACACAAAGAATTGTGCAAAATTATGAGTACTTGTATTAAAAAAGTTAAATCCAGCAATACTTATTCCTGAACAGGGTTTATAACCAAATAAGCCAAAGTAATATATTAGGCTCAAGGTCACCCAAAGGGCGATGGAGAGAGCTATGCTCGGAGTTACCCTGCGGGATCGAATCAGAAACGAGGAGATCCGCAGGAGGACGAAAGTCACTGACATAGCACTCAGAATTGCTAAACTTAAGTGGCAGTGGGCGGGGCACATCGCTCGTAGAACTGACGGCCGTTGGGGCAGAAAGGTTCTCGAATGGCGACCACGTACCGGAAGACGTGGAGTGGGTAGGCCCCCTACAAGATGGACCGATGACCTGGTGAAGGACGCGGGTAGAAGTTGGATGCGTACAGCACAAAGCCGGTCGTTGTGGCGGTCTTTAGGGGAGGCCTTTGTCCTGCAGTGGATGTCTTTCGGCTGAAGAAGAAGAAGAAGAAGAATATACTAATGGCAATGCCTGTTGTAACTGACAAGCAACAGGACTGTAGATACATTCCAAATATAATATCTTATCCTACGGATGCTGCGGCAGGCAGGTTGTGGGATAATTTGTGTTATGCACAAAGATACTTAAAAGATAATATAAAATACCTGGTCTATCCAGTTAACATAAAACTAATAATTATCTATCAATATTATCAACCCAGACTCCTTGCAGGGTAGCCAGAAAAGATGAATCCTAACAATACAGTCATGAAACCTTTATTGAGATAAGAACCTTTAAGGTCAGCAGTATATATTTTGCATAAAAGGCGTGTTAATATAGTGGATTATCGATATGGAATTATTAACTAGCTAGTCATAGCCAGTAGTTAAGCCAGTAATTTCATAAAACGACCACCGTTGTAACCAATATAGAACAACAATCCTCATCCTGGGTGTGAAAATATTAAGTCCCAGTGTACCTATCAGTTCACCAAAAACAACATTACGTTGGACATGGGAAATCTCCTACCAAAGAAAGTGAGGTACAAAAAGCATGATAGGCATTTTACACAAGGACTTGGTTTTTAAGTTGCTGAAAAATTCAGAAAAACAATCAAGAATACGACATGGGTTATACAAAGAAACCATAATATTGGAGGCTAAGGGTATTTACTGACTTTGGTATGTATCTATGACACTAATAATGCCTTCAACGACAAACATAATTTTATTGGTTTTGTGCAAGTACTTGCACTTCAGACAAGTGAATCTTGTCCTACATATGTTTAACATTATGTATAGAAACATTATTATTAGAAACACTATTGTTTAATAATTGATATATATATAAAAAAAAAACAATAAAACAAAAACTTAATGCTGGCAATAGACCTTACAGTCATAATAAATATACTAATAAAATATTTATTAGTACCTATTCAGTTTTCTATCATGTAATGAGTTCAATGGTTATGGGTTTTTTGATTATTTCCTGCATCAATTATAGTGTACTTAATAATATTAGAAATTTGAGGCACACACAATGGAAAGCTATACATCAATTCATCATTGGGAGAATTAGATGGTTTTACTGTATTTTTGTTTGATCATATGATAATCAATAAATAATATGTAATTAAATAAGATTATTCAAGAAATTAATAACTATAAAAAAAAATAGTTTTGTAATTAGTTTGGAATGTGTACAGTTATTTTGAACACTAGTGATGTTTCTGGTATAGTTATGATAACACAAGCACAAACGGCTACCATTAAAGTAACAAGTTGGTTTTAGAGCACTATATATGTTGTAATTTATTTAAAGGTGTTTCAGTAAAAAATATTGGATTGAGATATCATACAAAAATTTTGGTATTGTTATATTTAAATTATTACATCCACATGTTACATGTATCTTATAAATAGGTATCTATATACAAAACAAAATAAAGTCATGCAAATGACTTGATAATAATATCCATTTGAAAATTTAATGATATTATGTTGACATGCTACGTGGATGAAATATTGAGTTACAGTATTTAAAAGTATGGATTATCTTAAAAAAGAATAATCAAAAGCATATGCTTATCACAGGTATGATAAATATTATGTAGCATCAGCAATAATCTAAGTCCTAAGGAACTTGATATTATTTATTTATTATTAATACATAATAATAAGTTGAGTAGCACTCGATTCTCACGGTTGGACATCTAGAACTAACTAGAAAGTTACGCATTGCAATTTTTTTTTTTTACTTATATATACAGTCACATACAAAGAAGCAAAGGAAGTGTGGTATGAAATGAAAATTTCATGGTATGAAAAAATTCAGTTATGAATAGGATTCCCAATATGATACAGTTGTAACCCGTGGTTCGGTTTAGTAGACTGTAACTTATTCGCTTCTTAAGTTATTACTAAATTAGGAGTGTATTTTTTCATCAGTAATGTATTTGGTTCAGGTGTGGCCCGATCGTATTGCCAAAACGAATGTTCGCGGGAGTTATTGCGCAGGAACGAATCGTTAAGTAATACATAAAGATTTATGTAGCCAAGGATTTATTTGTCGGCGCACACTCAGAACATGGAAATGATTCCGGGATAGTTTCGAAATTTAAATTGAATTAATAATAGTGGTATAGTAATAACAATGGGGTAGGTTATGTTTGTTTACCACGCATTAATACTGCCCTTCGCTCCAGACTCTAAAATTGGGGGGGGGGGGGGGGCGAGATTATATAGGTAAAGCACATAGCCTTATGTGAGGAATATCTCCAGATAAGATGTGTGTGTGAGTGATGTACGCTGATGGCCGCGAGGCCTTTACAGCTTCACCGGACTTAATTCCATATAAGCTCGTTAGTACAAAGGCCTCTAGTACAAAAAATGTTAAATTTTGATATATGTACATCTTTAAAGATTAAAAATATAACTAACATTAAATATAGCAGAATGTTGATATTAAAAAAAAAAAAACAAAAAAAACATAAATTAAATATGTAATGATAGCAAAAACATTCTTAAAATCACCAAATTAATTCGTAGCCTTTGTTTGGTACTGTACTCAAAAAGAGATCATTTGACAAAATAAAAATAAAACAGAACCACATGCCTGTTGGAAAACACATTAGTGGGGAAATAGGTTTCCCTGTTATATTTGTATCATATTGTTATAGATTGGGTACTAACAGACTTTGTTTTCAGGTCTAGAACACAGTAAGGGTTTCTAGCTATCTATCTATCTCTATCCATATTATGACGCCAGATCACTTGCGGGGTGCGTAGAGAGTGCAAGGTTCCGACGGGTTCTTTCCTTGCATGCCTGCCTGGCTTTCTTCACTCTCATAGTTCGTCTCATAATGGTTGTCAATGATACAAGAATTATTATAAAGGATTTAATTTTATATAAACAAAACTCTAGATGGGCAATTCCTCAACTCTTGTTATATAGAAGATATCTATAGAAGAAAGATCTCTATAGAAGACATAACAGATGGAGACTGCACTGATATCTGATAAGTAATGATTGATTAATATTACCCGGTATTAATGAATTTTGGACAACAGGTGTGGTATAAAGGTACATAACAGGTGCTTTAAAGGTTTTGTTGGGATGGATCTACACTACATAACATAACATGTTATAGAATTTGATTATATAAATTTATTTTAAATAAGTAAGACAGACTGGTTGTAAGAAACAATATAGGTGTATATATTTGCTGTGTTTGTGTTTTATGGCAATACAAAGAACGGGAATGTGTTATAGTACAAATATACTCATGATATGTTATTTTTTAGAGGTCACGCTCAAAAAAAAAAAAAAGCCTTTACGTGGTATACTTCAACTTTACCCTTATAGCTCTAAACAGCTGCTAATATAGTTTATATCGAGAACGAAGAACACAGTATAATAAGTGATCAAACGAACTTACCTGAAGTGAAGTTCGATCATTATTATACGAAGTCCTTCGTTCGAAGATATAAGTACCCAACCCGCCCTGCCCGTTGGTAAAGTTGAAATGTACTACTTCTAAAAGGAATGGTTGCAGAGGTTATGTCCACAGATACCATAGAGGCGGCGTTGACTTTTGAAGTATCTAAATGACGCGCGGTTGCCAAGCGACTCTAAAGAGCTGCTAATATAGTTTATATCTTCGAACTGTTATATATATTCTATGTACCCAATACGACATACCAGACACCTTTTCTATTCCGTCAGCATTTCCATCTCAATACATTCGCATCCCACTCAGAAGCCAACAGTCTCATCCCATCCATCCAACTAGGCGGTTGTGTTTAATCAAAACTCTGTGTTCTTTTTTAAAAACCCCTTTCTCTTGAGACTCATAATAGTTGGTGGCAACGGAAAAGGATTGATAAAATCCCCGGTATTACGTCTCTAAGTTTCGCGCGAGTTTTGAGTGCGCGTGAGTGCTGATCCCACAGTGCATAGTGCACCGAGTTCCAGCCAGGCCCACCTGGACGTCAACAGTGACCCGTCTGCAAAAGGCCCATTGCTGCGCACAGATCGTGTTGCAGCCGGTCTTCAAAGCAGCATAGCTTACACCCATTGTCACGCGCGTGATAGTGCTGTGACTGGTGTAGTCCGCCCGTCTCGACGACCCGAGGCTTATCAACGCTACACATACGTATGTACTTACCTGCGGCCGATATCCGTGGGAGGAAATGTTCTTCATTATCGTTCTATCATTCCTGTAAGTGATTCAATAATATTATTTTGTTTATTACGAACTCTATTGTATCCTATTGTCTTGATTCTATTGTTGTGTAATAATTATTTCTATAAAATAGCATAATGGCTGAAAGTAGGTCACAAAGCCCTAAACTCGAAAGGTCTGAACTTATTGTACCAGAATTTGTGGAAGACGATGGCCAAGGCCACTGTCCTCCCCCTCTTGGACCTGTTACTAGATCCAGTAAAAAGAAATCACCAGTGATAAAACAAGAGTTAGAACTGAATATCTTATTAAAATTCATAAAGCCCTACGATGGTTGCCGAGAAACACTTAACTCATTTCTAGTAAATTGCAACAATGCCTAAGAGTTGGCCTCAGATAATCAGAAAGATATTCTTTTTAAATATATATTGTGCCAATTACAGGGCAAGGCGGAAACTGCCTGCTCTATTAAAGAGTTCACCAATTGGCATCAAATCAAAGAATTTCTCAAAACCCAATTTAGCGAGAGGAAACATTATGCTCATTTAATCACCGATTTGCAGGAATGTAAACAAGAAACAAATGAACCTGTGAGCCAGTATGCTTTAAGAATAGAGACTTGTCTTTCAAAACTCCTCGCTGAAATCTCAATATCTCACGGTCATAAGAGTAGAGAAATGATAGGACGTACAGCAGCAATGGAGGAATTAGCCCTCCATCACTTTCAAATGGGCTTGTTTGTCCGTATTTCCAATATCGTCAGGTGTAGGTCGCCTAAATCTCTTAATGAAGCTATAAATACAGCAATTTCTGAGGAGGTGAACTATGAGAGTCGAGGAAGCCAGAGAGGTATGTAAGGAAAGAACCTGTTGGAACTCTGTACTCTCTGCCTACCCCGCAAGGGATCTGGCGTGAGGTTATAGATAGATAGATAGATAGAATTTCTGAGGAGAAAATTCAAAAATCGCTATCCTTACGAAACCCGCCTAGTACACGCCAAGAAAAATCAAATCCTTCAAAATCTTATTTTCCGCGTCGTGATAACGCAAATTATAATCTTTCTAATCGACCTACTTACAGTAATTCTAGCAGTCGATTTTGCCGATACTGCAAAACCCAAGGCCATACTATCGAAACATGTCGGAAACGCGAATTTAATAACAATAGGTTTAATGTTCCTCATATACCACAATTCCAATCACATCTAAATCAAGATCATTCTAGACCGAAACCCGCACGCATTAACTATGTGGTTAACGAAAATGATCCAATTGAGCCTAAACCGCAATTGTCTACCAGCGTAGGCGATACCCAATATCATCACGATGAAAATAATTTAAACGAGTAGTGGGTCCACGGAGGTGTCTCGTGGAACCCAAACGACCTTTAGCTATATCCTCAAATGATAATGACACCTTACATCCAGCTCGCCGCCTAGTAACATCCACTGTATCACGAGTTACACAACAGGGTAACCAGCCCCAAATCGGAAGCTCGTATTCTAAATCCACTGTATCACGAGTTACACAACAGGGTAACCAGCCCCAAATCGGAAACTCGTATTCTAAGTCCACTGTATCACGAGTTACACAACAGGGTAACCAGCCCCAAATCGGAAGCTCGTATCCTAAATCCACTGTATCACGAGTTACACAACAGGGTAACCAGCCCCAAATCGGAAGCTCGTCTCCTAAAACCAACGTCTTTGAAATAATAAATAATCCCGCAATAATGCTGTTACCACATGTTCTTGTGGACTCCTCTGTATCAAATATTCCATTATCCTTATTAGTCGATTCAGGATCCTCTGTAAGTCTGTTAAAATATTCTTGTATTGAAAGATATCCTAAGCTTATTACCGAAACGATCCAGCTAAAAGGCATCGATTCATCAGAAGACTCTATCCAAACCCGAGGTCACTTCCAATTAAAATAAAAACTTTCTAAATCCACTATATCTCACAAGTTTCATGTTATCGACAAGATTCATTTACCCTACGACGGCATTATAGGTTCCGATATGCTTAATGCACACAATTGCAGCATAGATTATAACAATAATTCACTTAACCTTAGTAAATCCTCTTTAAAATTACATTTTCTCGACCCTGCATATATAATTCCTCCTAGGACTGAAACTATTATTGAATGTTCCGTCCTCAATCCTGAAATAAAAGAAGGATTAGTTCTGGATCAAAATGTATCTAAAACATTGCTGATTGCAAATTGTCTAGTGCGCGTAAAGGAAAATAATAGAATAAATATTTCTGTAATAAATACATCCGAAGAACCCATTACCTTAAAATCAAATCTTAATCTAAAACTTACCTCAATTGATCCGTTAGAATTTGAAACACGCCCGTCTGATTTTGTAAATCATATAAGTGTTTCGTCTAACAGCCTTGCACGTACAGAAGAAGTCCTGAAACAGCTGCGCGTCTCACACCTCAACGATGTGGAAAGAGAAGTCCTTTTGCAAGTGTGTTCCGATTTCTCTGATATCTTCCATCTTCCCGGCGAACACCTAACCTGTACAAATGTCCTAAAACACGAAATAAAAACAACAACTGATATTCCTATTCACACAAAGTCCTACCGATTTCCAGAAGTCCATAAAACTGAAGTTCGCAATCAAATCAATAAAATGCTCGAACAAAACATTATCGAGCCTTCTGATTCCCCTTGGTCCTCACCTATATGGGTAGTCCCCAAAAAGCTCGATGCCTCTAATACGCAAAAATGGCGTGTAGTAATTGACTATAGAAAACTTAACGATGTCACGATTGGTGACACTTATCCTATTCCACAAATCACAGAAATACTAGATCAGCTCGGTAATAGTAAATAATTTTTTAACCTTGGATTTGGCGTCAGGTTTCCATCAAATTCCTTTAAATGAGGCTGACAAATCCAAAACGGCATTCAACGTCCCTGAAGGTCATTTTCAATTTTTGCGAATGCCATTTGGGCTTAAAAACGCACCTTCTACCTTTCAAAGGTTAATGAACTCTGCCTTGACTGGTCTTCAAGGAATCCGCTGTTTCGTCTATCTCGATGACGTAGTCTGCTATTCTCACGATCTCCATTCTCATATTCTAAATCTAACGTCAATTTTCCAAAGAATCCGAGACTTCAATCTCAAATTACAACCTGATAAATGTGAATTCCTACGACGAGAAGTCTGTTATCTTGGTCATATAATTACCGAGCAAGGCGTTAAGCCTAATCCGACTAAAATCAAGGCTGTTACCGAATTCCCAATTCCAAAATGTCCTAAGGACGTAAAGTCGTTCCTCGGCCTTGTATCCTACTACCGCCGTTTCATACCCGATTTCTCCAAAATCGCAAAGCCTCTCACCAATCTTTTAAAAAAGGATACTCTATTTAAATGGGAGAATCAACAGCAACTCGCATTTGATACCCTAAAACATAAGTTAACGACTGCTCCGCTCCTTATCTACCCTGATTTCTCCCAGCCTTTTATCCTCACCTGTGATGCCTCAAACTATGCCATAGGTGCCGTACTCTCTCAAGGTCTTGTTGGTAAAGACCAACCTGTAGCCTTTGCATCCAGTTTCATCAGCACAACGGAAAAAGAGTTGCTTGCTATCTTATTCGGATGCAAAACCTTTCGCCCTTACCTCTATGGGCGCAGATTCCAAATAATCACTGATCATCGGCCTTTAAGATGGTTATTCAATCATAGAGATCCCAGTAGTAAGCTCCAACGTTGGCGCTTAAAATTAGAGGAGTATGAATATGACATTGTATACCGTAAAGGTAAATTAAACTCCGCCGCTGACGCTCTTTCCAGATATCCTGTAAATGCTATACATCCTCAAAGTAGCGATTCTTCAAATTCTAATAATAATACTAACCTTAATGGCCTTCCGCTACAAACATCACGGCTATCAAACTCACCTAATGAAGCGATCAGCGATTTGCAAGAATTATTAGTGTCTCCAACGTCCAGTCTGGATGCTGCCCTTATAAACCCTGAAATCGAAAACGAAGTAATGGATTACCTACGTTCTGTCGACGATAACCGTAGTCCCAATGCAGTATCTGATCCTCAACCTTCGACTAGTAGGCAAAATCCTGATACCTTACCTGCATCTGCGTCCACTTACCCTGGAACTATTCCTCCAGTACCTGCTCCTGATGAAACCTATAATAAATTCCTAAAATAACGTTCAGAATCCTATAATACATCCATCACGGAGCATAACGAAAATCTCCTTAAAGGATTAAATAAACTTATAATAATATCTACCTCAATAGACATGGACGAGTCCATGCCCTATGTACAGGATGTCCTTGATAATTGTCCAAATCCCGATCGAGATGAATTCCTGAAAATAGAAAGATCCTTATACACATGTAATCCTCTTACAATTAAAGATAAAACTTACCTTTTCCTTTTTATTAAAGTCCATCATTTCAATGTGTACTCGTATCCAGATATATTTAGGTCTTTAAAATTTGCACGCGATCAAATAATCATGTCCTATCCCACAATTAATCAAATTGCCCTATCCGACTTTAAAAATCCCTTTGACCGACATTCCTTTGTGAAAATTTATAATATGATGGGCTATCTGTTTGATGGTACTAATATATCAATCCATATCTATCATAATAATGTCATATACCCTTCTCCGAATGAAATCCCGAAAATTCTTAAGGAAAATCATGATATCCCTATTGCAGGACATCTAGGCTCAGCAAGAATGTTAAATCGCGTAAAAGAAAGATTTTACAGGTCAGGCATGCGTAGCGATATCGAAAATTATCTAAAGAAATGCACATCATGCCAAACTAATAAAGCTCTGCGTAAAATAAATAGAGCACCGATGATTATAACATCCACCTCGACGTCGCCATTCGAAAGACTATCTCTAGATATTGTAGGCCCTCTACCCGAAGCTGGCACAGCCAAACTTCGCTTCATCCTAACTATGCAGGATGACCTTACCAAATTTTCACTCGCTTACCCGCTTCGCAGCACTACTGCCGAAGAAACAAGTGAATGTCTACTGCATTTTATATCGCTCTTCGGAATCCCTAAACATATACTCACAGATCAAGGTACAAACTTCACTGCCGACCTTTTTAAGAAAACCTGTGAATTTTTAAAAATTAAGCAGCTATGGTGTACTCCTTATCATCCCCAAACGCAAGGAGCGTTGGAAAGGTCACACTCTACGCTTAAAGAATATCTTAAATCCTATGTAAGCGAGAATCAAGATAATTGGCCTCGTTATGTTTATACAGCTATGTTAGCGTATAATACGGCTATTCATTCAACCACACACTACTCGCCTTTCGAATTACTATTCGGGCATAAAGCTCACATCCCTGATTCTGTTTATCATGATTCCTCTAATACTACCTACCCCGAATACGTCAGGATGCTGCAACACCGCATAAAACATGCGCGTGATAAATATTTATCCATACATCTAAAATGAAATCTAAAACCTATTACGACTCACACACTCGTCCCACCACGTACAAAGTTGGTGACTATGTTTTATTAAAAAATCATCTCATGCTGCGTAAGGCCTTATCGCCCTTATGGAAGGGCCCATACAAGGTTGTTAAAATACATGGCAACCATACGTTATCATTATTAATAAATCGACGTCACGTTAAGCACCATTATGATGAAATCAAACACGTAGACGTCAACAACACATCTTAACAGAGGTCGTCGCCTTAAGTGAATAGGATGCACACTTATCATTATTATTGTACCCTTATCAGTTTTAACGCTTAAGGCACAGTCTAGTTCTTAGTTACGATAGGTTATATACCCCGATAGTTCTTAGTGAGGTATTTTAGATAATATAAATAGCGGTATACGTTATATAATAAGTAATTACGATGTCTCTTTTATCCACAGTGTACTGGCCCAGGGTCACCAAGAATTCGTTCAACAAATCAACGTAAGCTCAGGTCTATACTTTGACCCAATTGGTGAACTTAAAATAAATATGGGTTATTTAGACGTCGTTACTCCTTTTGATATTTCACATATAGAACCCCATATCCAAAATATGAATTCAGTACTAGGCACAATTCGATTTTTATGTCATCAAATTCAGGCGGAAACGTCAAACGACCTAGAATGTCGTAGTATACTGGAACCCTTGACGGTTAGATATCACGATATCGTTTCTGAGTACTCTTCTATATCTCACCTGATCGATAATAGGTTCAAAAGAGGGGCGTGGATAGGTGGTATAGGCACCCTGTCCAAAACTATATTTGGAACTCTAGACGAAAACGACGCTGTCAGGTACGACAACGCCATTCAATGTATCCAAAATAACGAAAGAAGTCTGGGCTCATTAATAAAGGATAATATCTTAATAACAACGTCTACTTTGTCTAAGTTTAACGACACTTTATATAAAATAAAGATTAATGAAGCCAGCCTTAGCGAAGCTATCGACAAGCTCTCCTTAAATTTAAAAAATATATCAATGATTTCTAATGATTTAATCTTAAAAGCAGATATCAATTCCATTTTAAATAGTTTAGAAGCTTCCATACTCACCTTATCATTCCAATTAGAAGACATAACAAATGCTATCATGTTCAGTAGTCAAAACATCCTTCACCCAGCTGTACTGCCTTCCACGCAATTATACCGAGAACTCGTCGATAACTACAGATACTTACCTGTAGATCTTAAGTTACCTGTAAGTCTAGAATTAAGCCATGTCTACATTTTAATGAACTTATCTACTGTAGTGTCTTATAGTTTAAATAACAAGATTGTTTTTGTGTTAAGATTGCCTCTAGTATCCCCTAAGGAATATAACTTGTTTCATAACATAGCTTTGCCTATTCCTCACGATAGTAAAAACCCGAATTCTTTCAGTTATATAGTACCTAGCACAAAGTTTATAGCGATGACTAAAGACAAATCCGAATATTGTAACGTCGAATCACTGCAGGAGTGTAGAGTGATAAGCCCGCGTGAGTACATCTGCGACGTTATGACTGTGTTTCCAACAAGTGCAAACCCCAGCTGTGAAAGTGAATTATTATCCAATGTTATCAGTGTCTTACCAGTGCAGTGCCGAACGGATTTTATTCACGGTTATCTAGATTTATGGAAACCATTGTCAAACAATAATTGGATTTTTGTACAATCACGAATTAACAAATTGTATATAGAATGTCCTAATATGAATAACTCAGTCGTAAATATAATTGGTACGGGAATTGTCAACGTCCCCCACAATTGTATAGCATACTGTAAAAGTACCAAATTGATACCAAAATTTAATAACTTAAAATTCCAGATAATTCCAATTCACTCTGATTTTAATCTTATTATCGATTCGTGCTGTATTCTAAATAGATTTAAAAATGTAATTAGTAATGAGCCTCCTATTAAATTGGAAAATATCGATTTAGATATTTTTACTACTGTATCTCAAACTAAATTAAAATCAATATCAAACGAAGCTAAAAAAATAATAAACCAACACCAAATAATTAAATATGAGACCCATTACTCCATTATAATGGTTTTAGTAATTGTTGTTATTTCTCTGTTCTGTATTTTTAAAATGTTTTTGTTCATTAAATCACACAACCGGCTATCCTATCGTTTCCCTAAGCGTTCCCGCCCAGCTCCAGATCAAACTTCCATTGAACTCGAATCTGCATCCCGGTTAGACTCCAATATACTTCCAGATCAGGTTTCGACCCCTGTTCCGATCTCTTCTGTAAAAATTGATAGATCTCCTTCTAGATTAAATAATCTCGCATCTCCTAGCATTAGAACCAATATCTGACTCCTCTCACCTTCTTCTCTTCTCCAGCTTCTTCTCTTATGTTTTCTTCCTAAACTTCGAGTTTTACCCCCGAAGTTTAGTCCACCCCAGGGAGGTGTTATATATATTCTATGTACCCAATACGACATACCAGACACCTTTTCTATTCCGTCAGCATTTCCATCTCAATACATTCGCATCCCACTCAGAAGCCAACAGTCTCATCCCATCCATCCAACTAGGTGGTTGTGTTTAATCAAAACTCTGTGTTCTTTTTTAAAAACCCCTTTCTCTTGAGACTCATAATAGAACGAAGGACTTCGTGTAATAATGATCGAACTTCACTTCAGGTAAGTTCGTTTGATCACTTATTATTTGTCTATAGTCTTACTGAATGTCAAACATAACCAGCAAACGATGAAAGAGTAGGTCGAATATCGACCTATGGGCGACCACTAGTTAGAATAACTACTTACTATAGAATTTCTCTAGAAAGATATCAGACAAATTGCATTATTACGTAGCGTGTGTATTAAAGAAGATAAACAAGAACAAGTAGTATAAAAAATATTTTAGGGCACCGGCAAAGTATATTTTACTTACATCATCAGTAATACATTCTGAGGAGCTATATTTTTTTTAAACGTGGGGTACGTTTAAAAAATATATAGCTCCCTTCGAATTATTCCTGTGTCGTCAGTGCGTTTACAAACATTAAATTCGCATGCACAAACACTTAGACCGATACAAATATTTTGTGTCACGCAAAGATTGGTCCCGTGCGGGAATTGAACCTGCGTCTACTCAATACAGTAGGCGGAGCGAGTCGAGCTCTTAACCTGGACCAAACCGTCCGTCAATATATTTAGTGATTAGACACTGCTTTGTCACGAGGATACTTTCTATCACATGGAAAGATGCATTTTATTTTAGGTTGAGTCCGCTAAAAGTGGCGTCAGTTAATTTTATTCAACGAGTCTACATTATACAGATTCAAATGTGTGAATCAAGTGTGTGAGTGTGTCAAATGACTGAACATTGTGATTATAGCGGTTATTGTGTACACAACGGTTATTGTATCAGGTGTTATTGGATCGATATATTTCATAATAAATAATGCAATTTTTTTAGTTCGTAGGTAAATACATTTACTTTTACACGCATTTCTGGATTGTGATTATTTAATTTAATTGTGTTGATTGCCATCTTGTAATATAATATGTGTGGGGCCGTTGGAGTGAGTGAAGAAGAATGCTCGTTCTTAGTTTATTGGATTATCTTCAGTCTTCAGTCACAACATTTTAAAATAAATTAATAGTAAAAAAACATTCTTAACAAGAAGCTTTTATTCAGCCAGGTAATGATGCAATTTTAAACGGACAATCAAAATTAAATGTGCATACAAAATTTCGTATCATTTTATGAAGTTCTTTAATCTCGAGCCAATTCTGAGTGTCAATTAGATTGGGCTTACCAGAAAAATGCATTTTCATTAGACCTTTCATCGAATCATCGTGTCAAATTTCGACTCCGGTGAATAAGAGATATTGATTCTAATTCAGTTTGCAAGACCTGATCTAATCAAACTAACAAACATTGCAAGTTAAATAAAAGCATGTAAATAATGAAAACTCTTAACGTTTTCAATCATTCATCCTTAAAGTCGTTTTCCCAATTCCTGTTACCCCCACTTCCTACATAGGCTACTCGATAGTAGATACCTACTCTAGTAGACGGTGTTCAGGAAATACCCTGAAGACCGTCTGCTGGCTTTATTATCAAAGTCAAAGCCAAAAATCATTTATTTGTATAGGCCAACACAATAACAGTCATAAACATCAAAATTATTTTCTTTTTTACATCTACCACGGGATCGGAACGCGACCTCCACAGAGAAGATCCGGCGAGAAACTCAGCGGGCTAGTCTTTTAATTTAATTTGTTTGGCATTTCTGATAACCATTTTTCTTTTTCAAAATGGTATTATACATCATTGATTAATGTTGCTGATTGAGTAGCTGCTCAAACCCAATCTGATTTATCATCAAGATAATGTCCTCATTTTCCTAAATCTTATCACCAGAAATTACCTGAAATGGTAACAGCTTGTCTTGCTGACACTTTAGGTGATAATCCTCCTTCCTTATTAAGGAATCGTTTTTCTAATTTCAATAAATTACAGCGTGTCGTGGCATATATCATACGTTTTCTTTACAAATGTAAAAAACAATCTTCCGAGGCGGGCTCACTCACAAATTTAGAGTTGACTAATTCTTTAAACCTTTTATTAAAATTATGTCAACAAGAGTCATTTCATGAAGAATATCGTTTGTTATCGGTAGGTAAATCATTACCAGCTAAAAATAAACTTTTGCCCGTCTCCATTTTTTGATACTTCTTCTAATTTAATACGTGTAGGTGGCAGATTAAGTAATTCATTTTACGATTATGAAGCATCCGATTCTCTTATCTAGCTCTCACATTATTTGTAGACTAATCTTTATCTCTGCCTACCCCGCAAGGGATCTGGCGTGAGGTTATAGATAGATAGATAGATAGATCTTTAACAAGTACCATCTTCAACTTATGCATGCCGGACCTCAGCTCTTACTGGCTACGATCCGCCACAAATACTATACAATCGGCGGTAGGAACTTGGCTAAAAGGGTCACACACCAATGCGTGAAATGTTGCAAAATTAAAGCTCTCACTGTTCACTACCATGGGTAACCTTCCAGCGCAACGTTTACATTTAGAGTTTCCTTCTTTAGACTCAGGGGTGGACTATGCTGGCCCGATCATGATAGCTGACCGCAAAGGCAGAGGATGTAGACTCCTAAAATGCTTTATATGCGTGTTTGTGTTTATGGCTACAAGAGCTGTTCACCTTGAACTTGTGTCGGACCTTACGAAGGAAGCCTTTTTAGCTGCCATGAATCGCTTTATTGCTCGTCGGGGAAAACCACGTAACATATTCTCGGATAATGGCACTACATTCGTCGGCGCTTTCAATGAATTGGCTAACTTACTTTCACAAAATTTAAATTTCAGTGATACTGACCCAGGCATCACCTTTTCTTTCATCCCTGCTCCTCACTTTGGTGGATTATGGGAGTCTGCAGTTAAGTCCACAAAACATCATCTTAGACGTGTTTTGGGCTTAACAAATTTAACTTATGAAGAAATGGCTACATTATTGATTCAAGTGGAAGCTGTTTTGAATTTAAGGCCCTTAACGCCTCTATCCAATGATCCTTCAGACCTTACTCCATTGACCCCGGCCCATTTCTTAATTGGACGTTTTCTTGTTTCGCTGCCACATCCACAGATCCAGAACCCCAGCGTCACCAGCTTACAACGTTTTCGCCGCATAGAATATTTGAAGCAACATTTCTGGAGTCGTTTTGCTAACGAATACATTCTATGGCTTCAGGAAAAGACGAAATGGCGCCGTTCTTCAGGTGAACTCAAGGAAGGAGCACTCGTCGTCATCAAGGATAAAGGTTCACCTCCCTTGATGTGGCTCCTGGGGCGTATCATACAGGTGTTACCTGGCAGGGATGGCATCGCGAGGGTTGCCGACATCCGCACACGCAAGGGTGTCATTCGGCGAGCTTTTAACACAATTTGCCCTCTTCCAGTCAATGGTGTTGAAGTCACTTCAACCGGGGGAGTATGTTGAGTCGACCACTCAACAGGACGTGTCGAGGCGGGGATCAAGAGGAGTGGGGCGCGCGCAACGCGCGGCCGGTCGTCGTGCCCGGCGCCCGCACCTCAGCTAGTCAGCTGATACATACGAGGACGTGCACCCGCGTTCCTACTTTCTCTCACATATTTTATATTCTTACGTTCAGTACCGTAGACGCGACTACCACTGTATACTCTTAAACAATATAGCCAGTGTAATTATTATACAGGCCACTAGTTTTATTACCATCTCCACTGAGTTATCGACGCCACCACTTACATACAATTATTTAACAGCTAAGGATGAAAGTGATAATACGATTTCTCGATGACGCCACATTTCGACAATCATTATCAGATCGATGTAACCTGTAGGCGTCATTAGATATAAAACTTCTCAAAGCTCATTATCAAAGGCGAATGGAGTGATTTAAGTATCAAGCGCATTAAGGGCCCTGTAATCGGTCCAAGTTGGAACGAACTGAGCCGCGTATGATAGATACGGCGCCGATAGCGGCTGATAGATCGCCATGTCGACACGCAATACTCACATTTGTTACTCTTTGTTACGTTATTCTTATTTCTATAAACGCTATTGGAATGCAATTTTCCGGTTGTTTGAAATTAAAGTCATCTTGAAAGTAAAAGAAATCGAATTTAGATCTTCTGTGTGTCGTCGTTCCCATAAAAAGAGTATGTTTTTCATAAACCAATTCAGCTTCGAGGTTACGCCAATTTGAGAGTTAAGTAGTAGAATATATTTGGTTTTCCCAAAATATACAAAGCTCTTGAACAGATCATTCAGTATGTCGAAAAGTAAGAAATTTACAATGAACTGTGTTGTGTAGTGTCCGCTTAATTGTTTTGTGGTCCGGTCCGGAAACTGTCAAATATTATTGACAGGTTCCTGTGACATGTGGTGATTGCCGTGAGTGAGTGAGGACTTAGATGCAAAGAGATTGAAAAATTTTGAATCATAGAATATAGATTCAGAGGCCCAAGGCGGACGGAACGGCTCGGTCCAGTGGTTAAGAACTTAAATCGCTTCACCCACTGGATCGACTAGTAGTGGGTTCGATTCCCGTGCGGGACAAATTTTTGTGTGACCCACAAATATTGGAAATGAAACCCCCAAATGTTTCAGTCTGGATATTAGTGAATGTGAATTCCATATTTGTAAATGCACCCACGACGAAGTAAATCCCAGTGTTGGGTTACGTCTTTGAAAAAAACGGCGGAAGCATTATTACATAATCCAAATAATGATGAATTCCCTAATTTGATAGTTCTCTTCTCAACCCAAACTTAAAAGGCGCATATCTTGTAATTCTTCTGATAGTATAAATGTGGTAGTTTAGTTATTTGCTACTCAATCATGCAAAAATGGTTAATTGAATTTGGATGAAGTTTGGCACACAGATGGTTTATTACCTAGATTAACACATACGATACTTATAATCTCGAAAAATTTAAGGTTCCTGTCTAAAGTCAACGCGGACGAAGTCGCGCACAGAAACTGGTATCTTATATTATAAAGTTCAAATCAAAAATCGTTATTCTCTAATGGTAAAGGTACGTCAAGGTGAGTCATCTCAGAGTAACCTCGCTGTTGTGACCGCAGCCGACAAACCACGTGCCGTGTAACGAGAATTTGATTGCGCGTCGCGCCTTCCACACTAAATATAGCATACTGTTATTTCATACACGTCGCTATAACACATTTAAGTATATAGATATAATAAGTATATTTACATTTATAATATTTAGGCGGTGTTTTTTGAATGCTGACGTAGGACAGTCTTCTTCTTCTTCTTCTTATTTTAATTAATGGCCGCACACTTTAACAGTGTATTTCGCCAATGTCAAGTAGTAATAGAGTATAAACAGTAAATTCAGTCACAGTCAGACAGGACAGTCTGTCCGCGTAATTCTATCATCTGTCAGCTGTCATCGCACTACAACTAAACACACTCAAGCAATCATCAAAATGTTGAGAATAAACTAAACGGTTACTAAAAGGACAAAAATTGCTTGACATTCTATTAACGCCTATATTCCCCAGAGGGGGTGGCAGAGGTGTACTGAGTACACCCACGTTTCGCCGACGATGTTAGGTCCCATGTAATAGGGGGCGAGCCTATTGCCATATGCACAATTCCAGACTCCGGACTCATACTGGGAATTTTTCGTTAGAAAAACTACATTTGTCCGACCTAGGATTTGAACCCAGGACCTCGTGATCACAAAGCGATGTGCTTTGCCACCAGACCAACGAGGCAGTTGGTTGGAAAAAAAATGCCTGAATTTATTTAATTGTGTAATACGAATTGCTCTACAAAGTTATACTCTTAAATAGTGTCTAGTTTAATTTCACAAACATCTACTGAAGAAACATTTCTGAAATTTGGAGCGTCATAACAAGTCTGAAGTCGAGAAACTCGCTAACAAGTTGCAAAAAATATTTTAAATTTTTCTATGTCGAAACTACTGCAATGCCACTGTTCTGCTATTCAAGATGTGTGATATTTTTTTTGCAAAAAACCTTTATAGAATGTTTAGTAACTCTCTCACATACGCATCACGCCTACATCTACATGCCATATATGTATTATTTCAGCTTATCTAATATACTCGTCTGCCAACTTTCATCTATTTTTTTAGCTATTTAGATAGTACGCATATAAAATGTTACCTTTCTCACCACACACATCACCAGTAAAAATAAGACGGATGAAAAAATAAGAGAACTACAACCTGACCTATTTCCTGGCCATTAACGAAACTGCATTTTCTTTCTAACAACAAGTCTTTTTCTTTGTAAAAAAAAGACATGTACTAATGGGCTGACGTTTTCTCGCACTTAGCTGATATCGACTTGGCAAAAATGTTTTAAAAGGGATATCTGAATACCGCTTTCAACCCATCCCGGAATATGACGGTAGTTTTTAAAACTTTCGGCCATACTACCCTCGTAATGAAAGAAAAATATAGCATGAACAGTCGAGCTGCAACAGCAATTTGTGGAAGTTATAGAGTTTTATTATAGAAAGGTGTGATATTCAGGTCATGAAAAGGTCTCAGGAAAAGGAAATCAGGCCATTTGACTTCTTGGCGGCTTTGTCACAGCCATTCGACGCGATTTCGCGTGTTTCTACAACCTACGGTATCATCCACGATATACAACACACTTTAAAAACACGTTTTAGTGCTTTACTCTGACATATTCTAATGACGAAGTGAAACATGTAATATATACTTACGACGCTCTATTTTACGAATCTATCGAATAAACTTTTCTACTTAACACTTTAACCCAATCGACTAGTAATCAGGTCACATACCGACCTCCCCGGCGAGGTCGAAGAATCCCTTGCCCGCCGGCCGGTGCAGAGCACCACGGCGAGACACCCAGTATCCCTTCACCCAGGCCGTTCCTCTTTGAGGCGCCTTTAAGCTAGTTGCCCCCTTGCCCTTCTGGTTTGAGCGTAGTGGTTGCACGCTCGCCCTCTTGTCCGGTGAAGCTGTAATGTCCCTGCGGCCAACAGCGTAGATCATTTACATACACATAATTGGCTAGTAAAAGAAATATAAAATTTTACTGTATTTTAGGGATATAACAGTTTAAATTTCCTTACCTTTCAGGGAATATGCTCAAAAAAAGTAAATGAACTTTGTTTTGAGTTAAGTTTAAGCTTTACAAAACCTTTTTTACATTTGCATTATTATAGTTTATCAAATTCCTTGTCCAATTAAATGGTCATTTAATTGTCTATCTATCTATCAATATGATCACGCCGGATCACTTGCAGTGTACGCAAAGAGTATAGAGTTTCAACAGGCTTTCCTCACAAACTTCACTAGCTTCCTCCACGCTCATATTTCGTCTCATACACACTCGCCGGTTAGAGAGACTTAATTATCAAGCAGTTATTACATTGAGTGATAGACTTTTTATTCTTGCTTCATTTTATTGCAGAAACCATTACTCTGCGGCGGAACATCAAAACTGCGATGTCTGAGCCAGCCGTAATTGCCAACGCTAAACATTACGTCTTTCACACTAAAGAAACGTGTTCTTGTTATACTTTAATTGGTAATAACTCATTAATACCGCGCTTAAACGTAACAATTCGTTCAGGAAGAGATTGTTTTGAGACATTACGTCGGTAATTAACTGCTATGAGCTATCATTCCAATGGAGGGCCATTACGCGTTGATGTTTGATGATTATTTGAAGCTCCTCATAATTTTGCGCAATTCGTAATTCCTGGAATGTCTGCTCGTAAAGGATTGTTGGTGCGGTATAATTGTTTTTTATTTTTTTCTCCTTTGCTCCGCTGTGTCCGTGCTGCGATGAACGGAGAAATAAAAAGTTAGTTAACGGTCACAAAGAATGCTGGTCCGATAGTCGTTCCTGTATTTGCTTTGGTTGCCGCTCCTTTCATAGAAAACTGAGAGCCCAGGCCCAGGATAACATGAACAGATTAACGTTAACGTAACGATATCGAGTTGATATGCTATCCTTTTCTTACTACAGATTTACTAAATAAAAATGAACGTGACAACACGCTCTCTTAACAGCGTCACGCTAGCTTCAATCTGTTTGTGCTAAGCGATGTACTCGTACTTGCTAGTCCTTGCAATTAAATGGAAACACGTATTTTCAGTCTTCATCCTCGCACCTTAGTGCAGCTAGAGGGAATTAAACCTAACGTTTTTAACGACAATGTAGCAATTCGTCAGTGACTGTTCTAAATCCAACTCGAAAGTGACGGTCGTATCGTTTCCTTTTGTTACAGAAGTTACTAGAAGAAACGCTTAGTTCGATGCTCGCAAAATCTGGAATAGAATAGTACTGATATAAAGTCTTAATTGAGAAATTTATTTGGTTTTCGGGCATAGTGATATAACCATAACAATATTATCAGGGATAGAATACTGGCACTTCTAGTCATTTTTAACAGTGCAAAACATATTTTAAATCGATTCAATAATACATAATACATTTTTGCTACTTTTGCGAATTGAATGTACAATTTACAAAATAAATTCTCTATATCGCGCTTATTTATAAATTGTATGAAAAGGCGTCTCAAAACGACAACAACTTATAGTTGTCAAACTGGCGACCTATATTTTTATTAAAAAGAACATGCATAATATGCATTGTGTTTAGTGCGTGACGGCTTCCAAGACATAGGTATTTGAAAGTTGCTTTTGTGCAGACGTCACAATAAGGAACGCTTAGGATCATTTATTATAGTCTTTTTGAGAGGAGTGTCGTTTAAGAAATTTATTTGGTTTCTTACTTTTTAGGTACATGGGGTTGTGCCCGACTTTCAAAATTGTATTACCACCACTTCCATTATTGTTATTATTATACTTATAATTCCTAGGACCTTCAAGGAATATTCATTAGGCAATATGAGCAGTTCAGCAACATGAATGGACATTATGAGAAAGGAAATATCATGTGATTGATATTTATACTTTATACTTTTATGCAGATCTTTTTGATATTTATACTTTTATACAGTTGCGATAATCGGGGAAACGATTGTATAAAAGATTATTTATCGTAAATAATGGGCTGTGGATAGACATCCAGAACTCCCAGACGGGAACTACCCGTTCGAATGAATTGCCAGCGCTTCACACCACTCCGTTACACAGAATTAAGACACAATTCACTCTAATAAGTATTATGTGACTCGAAAACCAATGCGCCAAATTCCTTTGTAGAACGTAGAGACACTAAGTACACCTCTACCTAACCCTTCAAGAAAAAAAAAGAGAAATAAACACCGTTATGCCTATATTCCCCAAGCGGAGTTGGAAAAGGTGAACTGTGTACACCATTTTAGTTGACAATGTTATGTCCCAAATAACAGAAGACGAGCCTATTGCCATATATCGGGCACTATCCCAGACTGAACTGATTCTGTGAATTGTTTTTTAGCAAGACTACATTTAGTGTCATTCAAGATTTGAACCCAGGATCTCGGCATCGCTACCAGCATTTTTCGCTACTAGACCGACGAGACAATCTTCATTAATAAAGGCGTAAAACTTATTTCTCGTTTTGCCCTATTTTTAATTCAACGTCAACACTTAGTTGGCACTTGGCACTTAACTATTTTTAAATAAACGCTGGGATGTATACAGAAACATTTTTACAAGATCTGTAATGTCAACGAAATACGAATAACAAAATAAAAATATAATTCAGCCAACGTGTGTGTGTGTGTGTGTGTGAGTAGCCTTTACAGCTTCACCGGACTTAAGGGCGAGCGTGCAACCACTACGCTCGAGCCAGAAGGGCAAGGGGAGACATACTCGAGGGCGCCTTGAAGAGGCACCCTCGGTTGGGACAGTCGCTGTGGGGAGACAGGGTGCACTACTAAGTGCACCGGTCAACCGCCGATTAACGGATTCGCATGGGATGCGTTCGCGAAGTGTCGTGTTGTCGCCTTTTTAATATAGACGCGAATAGGTTCGAGACCTAGATCGAAGTGGAGATCGACATTCCGTACGAACCAGGGGGCTCCTACGGCTTTACGGAGGAAGCGGTTTTGAATCGCTTGGAGTTTATCGATGTGAGAGGGGGCCGAATGCCCGAACACAACACACGCATAAGTCATGATGGGTCGAACGCAAGTTTTATAAAACGTCACCTTATTTCTAAAGGACATTTTACTCCGCTTGCAGATTAACGAATGGAGACGACCGAGCACAAAGGATGCTCGCTGACGGACCCGCTTGATGTGCGGGCCGAAGGACATGGTACTGTTTAGGGTGACCCCTAGATATTTGACCTCTTTGACCCAGGGAATGGGTGGAGATTACTTCTAGGGCAGCGCAGGGAGTGGCGCGGGGTGGCACCTCTGAAGAAGAACACCGCAGCGCTCTTGTCCGTGTTCATCTCAATACGCCATTTCCTGAACCAATTCCCTAGGGAATTGGCGGTTGCCTGAAGGTTTCTGGTAATAAAACCCTTATTCCTATGCGAGACGTAGAGAGCGGTATCATCCGCGAATAGGGCTAGATGCGCCTTACTCGAACGAGGAATGTCGTTTGTGTAAAGGCTAAACAGGAGGGGCGAGAGAGCTGAGCCCTGCGGGACTCCAGCTCGGGTGGAGCGGGGAGTGGAGCGCGTCATTTCGACGCGATATGGGAAGGCGCGATTTGACAAGAAGTCTCGTATGATGAGCACGAGTCTGTCCGGCACACCCATTTGGTAGAGCTTGTAGATCAAGCCGTTGTGCCAGACTTTGTCGTATGCCTTCGCGACGTCGAAGAAGAGGGCGCCCGTGTAGACGGGTTTGGGTCTGTTAAGACCGGAGAAGATGTGCTCCGTGATGCGGTGCACTTGGTGGACGCAGGAGTGTTTGGCTCGAAAGCCGAACAGCTCGTCGATAAGGATACCCCTGGACACTACAAAGTCTTTGAGCCGCGCCAGAAGTAGGCGCTCGTAGACCTTAGCCAGGGAGTTGAAAAGACTGATAGGGCGGTAGCTCGCGGGGAGATTATGAGGTTTGCCGGGCTTGGGAATGCCTTGGGAAGCAGACTTCCTTCCACTTAGTGGGGAAGGCGCAGTTCGTTATGGCGGCGTTCAATATGGCCACTAAGAGGCAGATGAGTTGGGCTGGCAGGCATGTCAGAACGCAATTCGAAATGCCGTCAGAGCCCTAAGCTTTTTTGGTTTTGAGACCCATAATGAGATCTTCGACCTCCGTTTGAGTGATAGGAGGTAAGTAATCGGCGGGGGGGAGGGATGCCCTGCGCTCGACTTCCCTGTCGACCGCGTCGACTTGGGACTGGTCGACGGATAGAGAAGTGGGGGTGCACTGGCTTTCGAGGGACTCGGCGAGAAGCTCGGCCTTTTCGTCGTCGTCGAAGGCTGGGGGTGCGCCTGAAGGGCGGGACAGCGGGGGCATGACAGTCGTGGATTCGGTTTTGAGGCTACGCGCCAGCTGCCAGTAGGCCAGGTGCGATGGCGCGAGGCCCTCTAGAAAGTCACCCCACCGTTCCACCCAGACCTCCGCGACACGACGCTTTACCTCATGTTGTAAAGCGAGCATCCGGGCCCGATTGGCTTCGGTGGGGTAAGAGTCATGCGCTCGGATTGAGGCATTCTTCGAATGAATGAGATCCCTAACATCGTCCGGCAGTCGAAAGCGGTTAAGATCTTCCGCCTCGACTTGCTTAGACGATCGACTGACAGCCGATTGGATGTGGTCGGTGAAAGCATCTACTACCTGATCGGTGTCCTGAGGGGACGGGATGGAGTCCGAGCTGAGGGGAGGGGGGGAGGGTCGGCATCCGCCAAGGCCGTGCTTAGCGCATGCCAATCCACCACCGTCTTTTTGGGTCGCCGTCTGAGGGGCGGAAAGGGGGGAACCGAGTCTCATGACTACAGGTCGATGGTCAGAGTCAAGCTTCTGGACTACTTCTAAGGAGTGCAGCCGTAAGATAACACCCTTTAGAAGCGCCATGTCCAGGACGTCGGGTCGGTGGTTGGGATTGCCGGGATAGTGGGTAGGGTGCATAGATGCGATGACGTCAAAGTCGAGAAGGTCGACCAGGGCGTCAAGGCTCCTACCGTTGGCGGAAGTGGTGAGACCATTCCAGGCCACGTGCTTACTGTTGAAGTCGCCCGCCAGAATGACGGCGCTTCCTAGATTGAGGAGTGCTTCAAAGTCACTCCTGAGGACGAGCTTAGTGGGGGAAAGGTATACGGAGGCAATCACGATGGGCTGGTGCCCAGTGAGAGAGAAGCGACCGACATTCAGCCAACGTTATTGCTACTCAGTGAACGTTTTCTTTTGAATACAAATTAATAAGGATTAGCAATAACCTATCAATCCTTAGAAAATTTTACTGGAAATTTAACTTTATTGCTAAAACTATAGAGTTATTATTCCAATGTAACTTTGAGCGAGTTTGAAACGTTTTTCCTTCTTTATTTCCAAATGTAAAAATGGTTTTCAATTCTGCACTAAACTAATCATCAAGATTTACATTTCGCAAATAACAGAAAATGTTTTATGTTGGTAATAATTTTACTGTTAGCATAAAATTTCTTTTAGAAAAACATTTTTCATGTTGCTCATCGATAATGAATCAAATACTTAAAGAATTATTTATTAGTTTGTTACAGACGCGTGTTAACTTATCACTTTTTATTTAAAATAATACATATCTACTATGAAAATTAAGCTTTTGCCCTGTTTTTGCAATGCAAAGAGATACACCTAATATTTGAATGTAACTTCGCCCGAAATTTAACAATGTCCCGGATTATTGTATTCAAAAGATATCCAGTTTATAAAATCTTTTTTTTTTTACCTGGGGAAAATCCTGCATAGGACTTCCGCGAGCCTCGGGGGAAGCTCGCGGGGCGTGTCGGATTCCTACCGACTAAAAACCCTAGGGTGGCCGACATCAGCACTTTAGAGGAGTTCCGGGATCTCCGTATGGAACGCACCGGTGCCCCTCTTGTGCCATTCTCTGAAGAGCCCGCCTTCGGGGGGAGACTTAATAACACGCTCCCCCCCGCACCAACGCGGTGCTCACGGCAACGCGGGCATAACCACGCCGCCTTCCTCCTCGGGGTCGCTCGTGAAGAACGCTCAAGGCCCCCGCCCCTTGCGTCCGCGACCCCGAAGGCCCCCCTGCTGATGTTGGTGCAGGGGGGGTCCCCCGCCAGATATTACGGCGGGAGACGCGAGTTAGCCCGTATTCTTAAGCCCCGGGCTTTTGGGCTGGGGGGCCTGGGCAGGCTGTGCCTCCGCCCCGGCGCCGTCGCCTTCGTCGAGCAGGATCGGCCCTCTCCCGATCCCGCTCAGCCTCCTCCTTCTTGGACATTACAGTCTCGCAAAAGGAGGATACGGCCCCCCACGCCGATTCCCCTTTAAGGCATAGCTGCTACTATTGCCGGTAGGGAGAGGTCCGGGCCGATCCGGTCGACCAGGATCCGCCGCTCGGAGGCCCACGCTGGGCACTCTTCGAGCGTGTGCTGGGTGGAATCCTGGTCCCCACCGCAGTGGTGACAGGTCTTCGTCGCCTTGCGTCCGATCTTCCTCAGATAATCACCGAAGCAACCGCGACTGGTGATTATCTGAGTAAGTCTATAGGTGACGCCCTCTCCTCCGCTGATGCCAGGCTTCGAAGGACGGCAGAATAGCTTGGACGACACGCTTGCGCGCGATGTGCTCTTGACTGAGCCTCGCGCGCCACTCCTCCAGAGCGCGTCGTCGTTCCCGCCGTCTCACTTCTTCGAGCGCAGGCAAGCCCTCACCGCTTTGGCGGACGCCACGAGTCTGGTCGTAGACACTCGCGTCCATGTCCGCCAGGATGGCGAGCGGCGGAAAGCGCGCCAAGAGAGTTGCCGCCTCTAAGGATATGGTACGGTACCCTCGCGCGATGCGGATGGCCATCTTGCGCTGCAGGCTCTGGATCTTCATCTTGCTGCGCCGGACGCCCGACAGTCGGTGTGACCACACGGGCACCCCATAGAGGGCCACGGATCGCACGATCCCCCCATAGAGGCGGCGCACCTCCTCCGACGGTCCCCCAAGGTTGGGCATAGCACCCACTACCCTTTCGACCCGGGGGACTAGGCGCTCGAAGTGCTCCTCGAAGCCCCAGCGACTGTCCAGGGTGAGGCCTAGGTACTTTAGGTACCTCCCCACCCGAACTGGCGAGTCTCCAACGTGAACCCACGAGTCGGGCGGTTCCCTGCTCCTTGGCAGTTTGTGGAACCATAGCGCCTCGGTCTTATGAGGCGCTATCTCCAGGCCCAACTCGCGGATCTTGGCGAAGACGACCTATGCCCCAAGCTCGCCGAGCCCTATGGTCCTCTCAAAGGTGTCCCCCTCGGCCAACACCAGTGTGTCGTCAGCGTAACATACGACGCTGACGTCGGGGGGGAGATCGACAGGACTGCATGGAATTAAAGGCGTTGACGATGTCCAGACTTATCGCCAACGCCATCTCGCCCCGGGACACGGCCTGCGTCGACAGGGACCGGACGCGAAGTATCGCGTCCAGCGTGGAACGCCCCTGTCGAAAGCCGTATTGGCTTTCAGCCAGGTCGGGACCGACACGCGACAGATGCCCACCGAGACGAGCGGCCAGAATTCTTTCGAACAACTTGCCGGCCTCATCTAGCAGGCATATGGGACGGTACGCAGAGGGTGTGTCTGCAGCCCTGCCTTCCTTCTTCAAGAGGACCAGGCGAGCCTCCTTCCAGGCCGTGGGGAACTTGGCGTAACGGAGGCAGCTATTAAACAGCTGCCTTAGCCTGTCCCCCAGGGCGGCCAGAGCGATCACCCACGCCCGCCCTGGTATACCGTCGGGGCCGGGCGCGGTATTGCGAGCCCGCAAGCGGCTAACGGCTCGGTTCAGCACCAGTTCGGTCACCCGCAACTCGTCGGTGTAAAAGGCCGACGACACCGTCGGGGGGATTGCGGGACTACCCTGAACCGTCGGGAAAAGTGCGTCGATTACCCGACGCAGCAGTCCAGGGTCTAGGGTCTCCGTCAGGGGGGGCACCCAGGGGCGAAGCTTACCCAGCACCACCCTGTAGACGCGCCCCCATGGATCCCCGTTGAGTCCCTCTAGGAGCTCGCTCCAGGACTGAGACCTGGCGTTTGCAATAGCGATTTGGAGCACCTTAGTAGCCGCTCGATAGGGCTCATAGGCTCTGGCCTTCTCCTCTTCAGTGACTCGCCTTCTTCGTCGGGCTCGGGTGTACCGGCGTCGTGCGCGCAAGCAGACCTCGCGCAACTGCGCTATCTGCTGCGACCACCAGTACACCGCCTTTCGCTTGGGACAGCTGGCCCGGGGCATGGCGGCGTCACATAGCGCCGTCATCGTGTCCCGGAAGCAGGTTGCCTCCCTTTCCGGATCGGACCAAACCTCATCGGCGTTTTCCGGCCACGCCGCGACGCTGGCTGCGGCCTCGAGAAGTTCTCGATCTAGCCGCTTGAAGGACCAGCGTCGCAGAGGGCTGCCTGCTCTGCGGCTGGGGCGGTCGGAGAGTCCGAGGGCCACATCGAAAAAGATGTGGCGGTGATCAGATAGTGTGACCACCTCCTCCGCTACGCACCACCCCGACAGCATGCTAATGACAGCGGGAGTCGCCCACTTTAGGTCGACGATCGACTACCCCTGCCACCGCACGCACGTGCTCACGGACCCCCGATTCACGAGTCGGAGGTCCAGCCCAGCCGCCCACTCTTGCAGCGTCTCCCTTTGAACTGTCTCTGGGGTTGCCCCACGCCCTAGCGTGGGCGTTAAAATCCGCCAGGACAATCAGCGGACGGGGTAGGAATCTGCGCACGCAGTTCGCCAGCCCGTCCAGGTACACCTCGTAGTCGGCGAGGGACCTATTGGGAGAGACGTAGCAGCCCACTACGGCCATCGCTCCCCACTGCACAGCCACGTACCCCTGCCCCTGTTCTATCAAGGAGCAGGGTGGAGCGCCTTCTCCTCCCCCCCAATAGACGGCGACAGAGCCCGTGTTGTCTCCCAACCAACGAGAATAGTCCAGGACATTGTAGGGCTCCGCGATAATGCCAAGGGCAATGGACCACTCCGCAACGGTTTGCAGCAGCAGGTTCTGCGCGTTGCGGCAGTGGTTCAGATTGAGGGAATTTTAGGCCTCCGTGGGCTCTCCCGGCGGGCTATTGGAGCCCGCTTCCGTGGCCGGTGCCGCCTGAGATTGTATTTGGGAAGGGACCTGCTTTTGTCCCTTCCCTTTCCCCTTCGGGGGGATACACTTTTTGGTGTGCAGCCGATGATCTGCTGCACACCCCTTCGCGGAACACAGCGGACACTATAACGTTCGCGTTGTGCATGCGGCGGCCTTATGGTTGGTCTCGGCGCATGCGTAGCACTGTGTGCTCCGATCCACCCCGTTGGGGCATTTGCTGCCCACGTGGCCCTTCTCAAGGCACCGGAAGCAGTACAGTGACCTTTGCTCCAGTGCCTCGACCTTTACCGTCCCTCAGCCCACTTTGACGGTTTTTGCCGCCACGATTTCGCACATAGCGGCAAGTGGGCACTGGATCCAGGCAGTCCCCATTGCAGTGGGCGTGCGACGGATTGGCCCAACCCGGACGTCAGCAGTCGCACATTCGCCCACCGTGGCGACCGCCGATGCCACTTCCTCGGGGGTCGCGGCATCGTCCAGGCCGTACAGCCGGACTTCGCATGTTTTGGTTGTACGCGTGATGCGGATGCTGAGATCAGTTAAAACCTCGCGCATCCGTGCCGCAAGATCATCAGCTTGGCGGTGACAGTCTGGGCCTTCCAGCTGCAATAGCAGAGCCCCGGTCAAAGCCCTCCTCTGACCTACCTTCTCGATGCCGAGGTCGGCAAGACGAATGCGGCTTTTCACCGCACTCATGACCTCGCCATACGTAGTCTTATCGTTGAGAACAGTGACCGTTATCGCCGCCGTCGTGGGAGCCTTACGCGGCTTCCTCTTGCGCGTTTTCCTTGAGGTGTTGTTACGCGTCGCGGTCGCCCGATGCTGCGCCGGTCTCGCCTTTTGCGGCTTTTTCACGACCGTCGCCCAGGTCTCCCCGACCTGTGGCGCAGCGGTCGCTGGTACTGGACCATCCACAGGCGGCAACTCAATTACCGGCGGGTGCACCGAAGCCGCTGGTTTCCGCGCCTTCCGGGATTTCCTCCCAGGTTGAGCCCGTGGCGCGGCCTGCGGCGCAGACGATGACCCCGCCTGCGATGGTGGCAGCAGCGGCGGCGGCAGCGGCGGTAAAGGACATCCGGTCCTCGCCGAGGCACCACTCACATTTGCAGCCAGAGGCGGACGAAGGCTCCTCTCGCGAGGGAGCCTCGCCTCGATGACTTCCAGCCGCGCGTTAACCATATTACCAACCTCTAGTATAATGGCTCGCGCTCTCCTTTCCCACTCCTCCTCCGATGTTTGAGGAGGAGGAGTTTCTCGCGGGCGTGTCCTGGCGAGTTCCTCCCGCAGCGCCACTAGTTCTCGTTTTACTTCTGCCAGTTCGGATTGCAGGCGGGAATTATCCGCTTGCAATTTGGCGGTTACCGCTGTGACCGACCTCGCTTGGAGCATTTGGGTAGCTGCCTTTATGGAGGTCGCGGCGTCTTTTAAGTCACGTTGGAACGTGCCCTTCAGATTTCCAGATTTGGATGCGACCCTTAAGATGATGGCCACATCCTCCTGGACACGTTCTCCGAGGGCCGCCGCAGTAGGGCCCTCCTGCGTAACGTCAATGCCCAGCGCATTTCTTTTCGACGGGCCTCATCAGACAGTTGCGTTTCGCTCTCCGCCCCATTTTTCGGCTTCTTCTTTCTTGCCGAGACCGGGCGATGAGTCACCTGCGAGGATTCGGTCGAGTCAGACTCGATCTCTTCACTTGCAACCGGTGTGTCGGCTCTTCTTAAAAAACGGCCTCTTCTGTCCCGTTTGGTTTCGGCAACATTTATTCCAATGCCACCTCGCCCCCTTAGTGCTCTGGGCACCTTATTTGGTGCCGGCATATCGTCGTGGCTGGACGCCGAAGTCGGTCTTGAGCGACTCCTCTCACATCTGCGCTTATGACCGCTGATTGTTGAACGCTTGAAGCAGTGCTCCAAGCTGCTGCAGTCAATATTTTTTGGCTCTGCGCTTGAACAGCAAGAGTCTCCAGCGCCACTCTTCTCTTCTTCCTTATCTCCTTCTTCGTTGGTTTTATTTTTATTAATGCGTTCCATTTTTGGTCCCACGAGTATGGGGGAAATAAACCGTCAACCCGGCGGAGCCCCCTGCACCCGGGCAAGCCTATATACACCGAGGGGTCGGCCGGTACCTCGGGTTGCCGCACTAGCGGCTGGTAATTTTTTAAAGTGGTTTTCTTCCACGCGGCCTAGCCGATGAAGGCAAGGCCCCCGTCCCACCGTAGAGCCGAAGCTCATCGTTGGCGGTTACGGGTTTGCCGTCGGCGGTCCTTGACTGGACCGTGTCTGGAGGCGGTGTAAGCGCACACTAGACCCGACGACGGGGAAGGGAAATGGAAAGGATTGGGAAGGAGTGTGAGGAAGGGGGGTGGGTAGGGTAGAATTTTCGGGCTTCACACCCTCTCCTGCCTGTTCGCTACTCCAAGTTCTCGCTGGTCCTCTCTGATACTCAGAGAGGTACCTTGAGTCCCCGAGCAGCGCTTCTCCGATTTGACCGCGATTGAACCCGTGACTACTTGATCCAGTGGACTGAGAGCCTTAAGCTCTTAACCACTGCACCAAGCCGTCATCGTCAAAAATATTTATTATTTAAATTTTCGCCGCTAATAAAATAAGACCCCGTAGGGATTTGGAATAAACGCTCCAGAGATAAAGTATATGAACCAACTATAATAGATGGACAAGTCAAGTTCAAACTCTCCGTAACCGACGAGCATGAATGAGACGAACTATGAGAGTGGAATAAGGAAGGTTTGTAGGAAAAGAACCAGAACTCTGTACTCTCTGCCTACCCCGCAAGGGATCTGGCGTGATGATATAGATAGAGATAGAATAATAGAACTACACTAAAAGTAAAATTATATTTATAAATTAAGACAGTATCTAATGAAATGGAATATTTTCTGTTTTTGGGACTGCAATTACCTTTTACGATATGTAAAAAATAATAATTTAACTACGAATATCATAGTGTTTTACATCTAACTACGGTCTATTATACCCTGGAACTAATCAACAGACTGACCCAAATAGACCGAACTTTACCTGTCATAAGCATTCCTCGATCATGTTACGGCATCATCGAAATACCCTTTACCGTCGTTACAAAACCCGACAGTACTAATATCTTAAGGAAATCGGGTAACTGGGGTCAAGTGACGTTAAGGCGTGGCGAATGGCGAGGACGCTGCATGCGCGGCCGCCATGCGCCACTGCAAACTACGCTCTAACTAATAAGCAAACTAATTCGAACAAATCGCTCGACCTTCATTTATCTTAAAGATCCCTCGATCATGTTACGACACCAACGAAAGCTCGCGATAACAGTTAACCTTCTACCGTTATTACAATCCCTGATAGTACTAATAATGTAACCAGGTAAAAGTTATGTGGTGTGGAGCCGTGGCGTGACTGAAAGTGCGAGTGGCGAAAACGTTCCACTAACGACTGCCACGGGCCACTGCAAACTACACTCTTAGTTTACCCTCGAAGTGATAAACCAACACACTCCACAAGCTCTCAGCTCAAAGTCCGCCCACTACACATTTTCACCAACTATTCGACTTCACTCGAATGCCTTAGTAATTTGGACGGCAACGCTCGGTGTATTCTCTTTGAAATGTTACAGTTAAAAATATTGGGAGGGCCTTTCTAAACGATTTTAACGCGTGGGTGTTTCAATTTGTGAAGTCTGTCATTGGAAAGTTGTTGAACGCATAGGTATTTTGGCTAAATGGATAGTGTGAATGCGTATTTAATACTCACTCCAGGTATATTGTTGAACATTATTGAACACTCCAGGTATATTGTTAAACATTATTTAGTCTTCGCCATGAGGTTGGCATTAAGTTAGGATTTTAATAATATACGAGCAGGCCACTGCTTTTCATAATTATATTGAAATGACTAGTCATAATTAGAAGTATTAAAAATGCCATACATGAAATATGTATATCATATGAAGTAGGCGCCAGTGGAAAAACATTCATCGTAAAATAATCATTTCTTTTATTAAGCATGCATTGCTACATGTTTTTAAACTAACGTACATGACGTTATTCTTTAATAGTCAGATAAATAAGTAGTCTAATTGTCAACGAGATTTTCGATTAAAAATGGAATAAGCCGGTAAAGTAAAAGGCTGACGATAATACAAGAAGTGCTTAACCCGTAAAACAATTTACCATAACAAAGAAAAGCCTCTTACGCAGAAAACATCACCTAAGTAGCCATCGCTAATTAGTGGCCACAAAAGAAAGGCTTAAGCGAGTACAACAATATGTTTTTAAAGGCTTTATAAAGTCGTCCTGGACGGTACCGGGGAACTTTTAATTGTTTTACCATTTCATAAGATGGAAACTGGCCAAACTGTTCGCGAATTCGTATAACTATACCATAATGGAATTTAGCGTTGGGTATGAATACGTTATAAAACTGAAGTTGGAAAGGCAAATGATGAATGGTTATCTTTTGGTATAAACGATGTTATAGCCGCTATCGTGGAAATAGTAATCTAATAGTTTTGGAACATTATAGGTATTCAACGTACACATTTTATTAACATCGACTTAGTCACTTCAAATTGTATACCTCATTGTCTAGTGACGCAAACTACGCTTGGCAATTAAGGTCCTACGCTTAAGACTTAAGTCAGACAAAACAATACCTATATCATAAACCTATACCTATCAGACAAAATGACACCTATATCTTAACTATATCGCGGAACCCCTAGGGTTTCTACATAAAAATTCTCAAAATCCATTTGGAGTCTAAAATTGTGTGTGACTAAATGTTTCGCCACATAGCCGACGCAGCGCGACGGGAGCGCGACAGTGGCGCGGCTTGGGGAGTTGCAATGTCTGAAATGTACGGGAGACCCCACACAGCGCAGTACCCTCGGCGCGACGGCAAACGTCACGACCGAACGTAGACGAGTGCTTCTGTCACGCTCCCGTCGCGCTCCGTCAGCTATTTCACCAAATCTTTATACCGGGCTTAATTCGAGATTCCGGATTGAAATAGACTCTGAAGGGCACGCCTATTGGTCATTGGCTCGCCCTCTATTACATTGGGCCCTAGCATCATTAGCAAAATATTTATCTATACTAAAATTATGAATGAGGAAAGATTTGTTTGTTTATAATGGATAAACTCCGAAACTATTAAACATTTATATTACTTTCATTATTAGAAAGCTTCATTATCCAGAAGTAACAAAAGCATATTTTATTCCAGTAATAATAATTTATAATGATAGATACGCAGACAAAGTCACGAACAGCCGCTAGTTTTCTATAGAAATGATATGAGTCTACGTAGGTAGTGATAATTTTTTAACAATATAATCAAATAATGTTTTGTGTTTTATTAGAACCCAAAAGCAATATTTGCACTTACTGACACATCTAAATCATAAGATTTTATAGCAAAAAATATTTTTTGCTCAAGGCAATCTCATCATCACCATCATCATCATATCAGCCTATATTTGTCCACTGCTGAAAATAGGCCTCCCCGATCGCTCTCCAGCGCAGCCGGTTCGATCCCACCTGCATCCAACGACTTCCTGCGATCCTCACAAGATCGTCGGTCCATCTGGTATGTGGCCGTCCCATTCTGCGCTTGCCAATACGTGGTCTCCACTTTAGAAGCTTTCTAGGCCCCAACGCCCATCCGATCTTCGCGCTATGTGGCCCGCCCATTGCCACTTCAGCTTACTAATCCTATGGGCTATGTCGGTGACCTTGGTTCTTCTACGAATCTCCTCATTTCTGATACGATCACGTAGGGAAACGCCGAGCATAGCTCTTTCCATAGCTCGCTGAGCAACTCTGAGCTTTTTTATGAGACCTATTGTAAGAGACCACGTCTCTGATCCGTATGTCACATCACTGGCAACACACATTGACTATAAACTTTAATCTTGAGGCACTGAAGTATCTTGGATGATATATCGTATAGTCTTATGCGCAGTTTCCCGAACGCTGCCCAGCCGAGTTGGATTCGTCGATTGACCTCTCTCTCAAAGTTACCAGACCTACCTAACCGGACTGCTTGCCCCAGGTAAATGTATTCGTTGACAACTTAAAGAGTAGAATTCCCAACGGTGAGTGCGGTGGGTACGACATGGACATTGAACATTATTTTCGTTTTGTTATGTTCATTTGTAGACCTACTTGTTGGGATACTCTGTGTACTCTGTCACCGAGCATTTATCCTAGATCCTCCAGCGATTTCGCCATGACAACAATGTCGTGTGAGTGATGTATTCGCCATTGATATTGATGCCAAGCCCTCGCCATTCCAAGAGCTTGAAAGCATCCTCCAAGGTGGCCGTAAACAGTTTCGGAGAAATGACGTCTCCCTGTCTTATTCCTCTTTTTATGGGAATCGCCTACGTGCACTGCCCCTGTACTCGAACTGACATGGTGGCGTTATTATACAAGCACTTCAACACTTCGATGTACCGATAGTCAATGTGCCATCGCTGGAAAGATCTAAGAACCACCCAAGTCTCGATCGAATCGAAGGCTTTCTCATAGTCCACAAACGCCAAGCATAGTGGCTGATTATACTCACCAGTCTCCTGTATAATTTGCCGCAGCGTATGTATGTAGTCTATGGTACTAAAGCTTTTCCGGAAACCGGCTTGTTCGGGAGGCTGGAAGTCATCAAGCCTGCGTTCAAGACGATTCGTGATGACTCTCGAAAACAACTTATAAACATGGCTCAGCAGTGTGATGGGCCTATATTTCTTCAAAGAGGTGCTGTCGCCTTTCATGAAAAACAGTACCACCATACCCCTGTTCCATGCTTCCGACGTATTTTCTTCAAGCAAGACGGAATTAAATAGTTTCTGAAGGACTTTAAGTACTGGCTTTCCGCCCACTTTCAGAAGCTCTGAGGTAATTCCGTATTCACCCGGCGCTTTGCTGTTTTTGAGTTGTTTGAGAGCCATCCTTATAGTGTCGGGTCAGCTTGGCTCTTGGGTCTTTTACCAAGTCAACAACAGGTTCAGCTACTGAGGAATATAACTGGCCATAAAACCTCTCTATCTCCCTGAGTACCTCTGACCTATTGGACATTATGTTTCCGTCCTCCGTCTTCAGCTTCGTCAACTGGCTTTGCCCAATAGACGCGTCTCTTGCAAACACTTCAGAGCCCTTGTTTTGCTCTATGGTCTCCTCAATACGCCTTGTATTGAAAGACCGTATATCGTGCCGCAAGGAATTTAATATCTGTTCATTCAGCTGCCTATAGAACTTAGCATCATCCGAAGTTTGGAGCATCATGGAACGTCGCTCAGCCATGAGGTCCCGGGTGTAGTCGGATAGTTTTTGGGGTCTATTTTTACAGTGGGGATTGAAATACTTAGACCCGACCGTATGGGCAGTATCTACTAGCCTGATGTTGATATCGTCCACTGATGCGCTAATGTCTAGCAATTCGAAGCGGTTTGACAATTCGAGTTGAAAGTTCTCGGGGTTTTGAATATGTGAATTACAAGGTCGGAGCGTAGACTTCATTAGACACGATCTTTCCATTTTGACATTAATATTTAATGTGCCTCTGACTACGTGGTGATTACTGCCGGTTTTTACCCTGTGAATCACGGAGACATCATTAAATATTTGTCGCCTGGTGCTCATGATAAAGTCTTTCTCATTTTTAGTGGAACCATTAGGGCTCATCTAGGTCCATTTCCTATGAGGCGGCTTCTGGAAGAAAGAGTTCATCATAAAAAGTCCCTCTTTTTCCAGAAATTCGGCCAGCCTCTGACCCCTAGGGTTCCGCTGTCTATACCCAAATTGCCCCACTTTTATCTCATCATCACCTCGTTTGCCCAGCCGCGCACTGGAGTCACCCATACCCACTATAAAGTGTGATTTGATGTGTGCTATATATGGCTCTACTGATGTCCGCATACATAACTTAGACCTCATCATCTGAACGTAGCTGTCAGTGCGTAGACCTGTACGATCTTCAGAGAATATCTTTTAGATATTCTAAGTATCAGGTACGCTACCCTGCTTGACGCACTACTGATGGACACAACGTTGTTTATGAGTGACTTGTGGACGATAAACCCGACACCACCTTGGGACTGCTGTTCACCCTCCCGGTAGTAAAACAAGTTGCCAGATTTTAAGGTTATCGTGTCTTCACCCTCTCTTCGGACCTCTGATAAACCAACTATACTCCAGGTCCGAATCCAGTGCAACTTGTCTATCTCTTCTTCCAGCTCAACTAGCTTCTCATCTGTCCTCAACGTGCGTGCGTTGTATGTCACCAGGGCCAATTTCCTTTGTTGGTGGTAGCCGAATCTCTGCCGAAGATTCTTCGCATCCCTTGTCCTGTCATTACCATGGCTGCTACCGTGGCCAGGACGAACAGGGCCGCCAGGGACAAGGGGCCTGGTTTTATTTTTTCTATCATAACTATTAGGGGGTTTGCCATACTCGCCACGCTTGGCAGGCGGGTTGGCGAGTGCAGTTTTAGTCGTAGAAGTGTTAAGGGTACGCTGCTGCCCATTAGCTACTTTTCCCTTAGTCGCCTTGTACGACACCGGATAGGATGAGATGGGTTGGTCCTATTTTAAGCCGGAAACCACGCGGTTCAAGGCATCTATTTTTGGTATTGAGAGAAAAAAAAAACTTTATCTCGTTAACACTTTAAAACAAATGGCTGAAAATATGTAATTGTGTAATACGAATTGCTTTACAAAGTTATATTCTTGAATATTGTCTAGCTTCATTTTACAAACATCTACTGAAGAAACAATTCTGAAACTTGGAGCGTCATAACAAGTCTGAAGTCGGGAAACTCTATAACAAGTTGCAAAAAAAATATTTTAACTTTTCTATGTAAAAACACAGTTCTACTATTCGCGACGTGTGTTGTTTTTGCAAAAATTTTTTATAGAATGTTTAGTACCTCTCTCACATACGCATCACGTTCACGCCTACTACACCTACATGCCATATACGTATTATTTCAGCTTGTCTCATATACTCTGCCAAAATTTATCTAGTTTTTTCAACAATTTAAATTTTAAGCGTCTACAATTTTACCTTTAAATTACGTATCTTTGAAAAGATCGATAAAAAGTTGATCGTTTGTTTTAGATTTTCTTAACTTTACAGATATTTTTCTTTTTTTTATACATAATATATAAGTTATGAAATCCTATCAAAACTAGAAAGCCTCAAATATTCACAAAACATGATGGCCTAGTGGTCAGTCGAGGGTTAGCTAGAAGTCACTGTTTGCAAGACCCAAAAGCATTTGTTACGGTCTGAATATTTGTGTAAGTGAAATTCATATATGATAACGCCCTTAGGATACAGACGAACTATGAGAGTGAAGTGAGGAAGCCAAAGAGGTATGTAAGGTAAGATCCTATTGGAACTCTGTACTCTCTGCCTAACCCGCAAGGGACCTGGCGTGATGATGATATAGACAGATAGAAAGATAGAAAAAAAGAACACACTGTGAAACATCAACCGTAAACATTTGTCAGATATAACTATAACTCAAATGAGCCGTATCCTGACCATTAACAAAACTGCATTTTCTTTCCAACAAAAAATATTTTCTTTGTAAAAAAAAGACATGAAACGTGTCACAGAAAGGAACAAATGGGCTGACGTTTTCTCGCACTCAGCTGATATTGACTTGGCAAAAACGTTTTAAAGGGGATTTCTGAATACCGCTTTCAACCTATCCCGGAATATGACGGTAGTTTTAAAATTCTAGGCCGTACTACCCTTGTAATGTAAAGAAAATATGGCATGATCCGTCGAGCTATGCAATTTGTGAAAGATATAGAGTTTTATTATTGAAAGGTGTTATATTCAGGTCAAGAAAAGCTGAATATACAGTTTTTAAATTAAATATTTCTTATCAAGAAATTAGCAGGCCATTCGACCTCTTGGCGGCTTTGTCATAGCAATTTGACACGATATCGCGTGTTTCTATAGTATAATCCACGATATACAACACACTTTAAGGACGCGTTTTAGTACTATACACTGACATATTCTAATGACGAAGTGAAACATATAATATAGTATATATTATATGTTTCGTATGTTTCTTACGATGCTCTTTTTTCGAATCTATAGAAAACTTCCCTACTTAACACTTTAACCCAATCGGATAGTAATCAGGATCAGACACTGACCTCGCCAGCGAGGTCGAAGAATCCCTTGCCTGCAGGCCGATGCAGAGCACCACGGCGAGATACCTAGTATATGCCCTCCCCCTTAGCGACTGCCCAAGCCGAGGCCGTTCCTCCTTGAGGCGCCCTTGAGCTAGTTGCCCCCTCGCCTTTCTGGCTCGTGCGTAGTGGTTGCACGCTCGCCTTCTTGTCCGATGAAGCTGTAAAGTCCCCGCTGCCAACAGCGTAGATCATTTACACACACACAATCGGTTAGTAAGTATCTATAAAATTTTACTGTATTTAAGGCATATCACAGTTTAAATTTCCTCAACCTTTAGGGAATATGCTTAACAAAAGTAAATGAACTTTATTTTAAGTTAAGTTTAAGCTTTACAAAACCAGTGCCAAATCTATTTTATTTTTTACCGCATTGTTATAGTTTATCCAATTCCTTGCTCAAATAAATGGTCATTTAATTAGAATTTTGACGGACGATTTAGCGCAGTGGTGAAGAGCTTAAGCCGCTCCACCCAGTGTGTCTAATAGTCGCGGGTTCGATTCCCACACGGGACAAATTTTTGTGTGACCCACAATTATTTGTTTCGGTCTGGGTGTTTGTGTTTGTGAATTTTCATGTATGTAAACGCACCCACGACACAGGAATAAATCCTAGTGTGGGGCTACGTTTAAAAAAAAAAAAAAATTGTCTATCTATCTATCAACATCATCACCCCGGATCACTTGTAGTGTAGGCGAAGAGTATAGAGTTTCAACAGGTTCTTTCCTCACAAACTTCTCTGGCTTCCTCCACTCTCATATGTCAGACACGCTCGCCGGTTAGAGGGATTTAATTATATAAGCAATTATTACATTAATTGACAGATTTTTTATCCTTGCTTCATTTTCTTCCAGAAGCCATTAATCTGCGGCGGAACCTCAAACTGCGACGTCTGAGCCAGCCGTAATTGCCTACGCTAAACATTACGTCTTTCTCACTAAAGAAACGTATTCTTGTTATACTTTAATTGGTAATAACTCATTAATACCGCGCTTAAACGTAACAATTCGTTCAGGAAGAGATTGTGTTAGGACATTACGTCGGCACTTAACTGCTATGAGCTATCATTCCAATGGAGGACCATTACGCGTTCATGTTTAATGGTTATTTGAAGCTGCTCATAATTTTGCGCAATTCGTAATTCCTGGAATGTCTGCTCGTAAAGGATTGTTGGTGCGGTATAATTGTTTTTGTATTTTTTTCTGCTTTGCTCCGCTGTGTCCGTGCTGCGATGAACGGATGAATGATGCGTTTATAACGGAGAAATAAAAATAATTATACTGCGCTGGTCCGACAGTCGTTCCTGTATTTGCTTTGGTTCCCGCTGCTGTTATAGAAAACTGAGAGCCCTGGCCGAGGATGACATGAACAGGTTAGCGTTAGCGAAACGCTATCGAGCTCATATGCTATCCTTTTCTCACTATAGATTTACTAAATAAAGATAAAGGTGACAACACGTTCTCTTGACAGCGTCACGCTAACTTCACTCTATTTGTGCTGAGCGCTGTACTTGCTAGTTATCCTGCAATTAAATGAAAACACGTATTTTCAATCTTTATCCTCGCATCTTAGTGCAGCTAGAGGAAATTAAACCAAACGCCGTTAACGATAATGTAGCGATTCGTCAGTGTCTGTTCTAAATCCAACTCTGAAGTGAACAACGGCTCGTTTCCTTTTGTACAGACGTAACAATAAGTAACGCTTAGTTCGGTGCACGCAAAATCTGGAATAGAATTGTACCGATATAAAGTCTTATTTCAGAAATTTATTTGGTTTTCGGGCATAGTCATATAACCATAACTATATTATCAGGGATAGAATACTGGCACTCCTTGTAATTTTTAACAGTGCAATACATATGAAATAAAACTATTTTACGGATTTTATCGCGGATTATTATTGATTTTTAGTTCCCGACGTTTCGAGTGCTTTGCAGCACCCATGGTCACGGGAGGGATGGTCACCCATGGGTGCTGCAAAGCACTTGAAACGTCGGGAACTAAAAATCAATAATAAACCGCGATATAATCCGCAAAATAGTTTTATTTCATGTGTAATATTCGCGTAAATCTAAGAACTCAGTAAGTGCAATACATATTTTAAATCGATCAAAATTGACCTTATTATTACTTCAATATCGATATATATATTGAGTTCTTAGATTTACGCGAATATTACACATGAAATAAAACTATTTTACGGATTTTATCGCGGTTTATTTTTATTTTTAGTTCCCGACGTTTCGGGTGCTTTGCAGCACCCTTGGTCACGGGAGGGACTGAGGTGTTGGACGTCCAAAAGGCATAGTTGTTCCGGGGTACCCTCAAACTTCTTAATTATTTTTGTTGTTGTTGGTCCGATCTACGCAGAATGAGCTCACGGTGTCTTGAAGTCTTGCAGTGTTATGCTTGGTTTTGGATTTGATTATATTAATTACCGGATCCCAAGACGATGGAAGCACCCAGCCATCTTCTCTATTGAAATTAGGTTGTTTTTTAATTTCAATAGCCTCGCGAACCATCCTTGGTAGGAATCGGTGTTCTTTCACGAGGATTTGTGGTCTATCAAATCTGATGATAACACCCGCCATAAGGCGGGTGCGGTCAAGGACATGTTCACAGACTGCAGACTTCTTTGACTTCTTGGTTGAAGAACATATAGCTGACCTAAAAAACCGTCGCTCAAAGAAGAAAAAAGAAAGAAAAAAGATAAAAGAAATAGAGAAGATGGCTGGGTGCTTCCATCGTCTTGGGATCCGGTAATTAATATAATCAAATCCAAAACCAAGCATAACACTGCAAGACCTCAAGACACCGTGAGCTCATTCTGCGTAGATCGGACCAACAACAACAAAAATAATTAAGAAGTTTGAGTTTACCCCGGAACAACTATGCCTTTTGGACGTCTAACACCTCAGTCCCTCCCGTGACCATGGGTGCTGCAAAGCACTCGAAACGTCGGGAACTAAAAATAAAAATAAACCGCGATAAAATCCGTAAAATAGTTTTATTTCATCGATATATATTCTAACTTCTTTCACAAATTCTTAACTCATCAAGCTGTTCGCTTGTGGGATGCGTTACTGGCTGCCTTTAAAATTATGGTTACGGATCACTTTCTGTCTGCTGGTTAATATGTAATGCTGTCATAATTTATCTAATTTGTATATTTGTGTGAACATGTCTTTATGTATTGTGTGTACATTATAGTAGTTATATACACACCAAACGCAAACGCGCTGGTTGTCTGGAAGAAATTACTTTTAGCAATAAGACCGCCAATTGTACCGACCGCCATAATCTGATTTTATTACATAACATGTACAATAAAGAGTACTCTATCCATCTATATTTCTAAGATATCATTTTATGTATATTCAAGAATACTAGGCATGCCTTTTAAGTTCTGTCGTTTCCATATTTCCCGGCAATTTTGAATTTAGAACTGTTCTATATTCGAATGTGTTTAAATTTTGAATCTCAAAACAGTTGAAAGTATTAGGATTAATGCTATTGTTTAGTCACAGCGTCGATTGGAATCTGTCAGGGTACGTACGAAAATGAATCTTTCTAAGGAAAATGTTCGTGCAATAATTTTCTACAACTTTATAAGTGGCCTGACACGGCTTCAGTGTTTTGAAGAGCTAACATCTGTCTTCAGTGATGAAGCCCCATGTCTGCGGACTGTCGAACGCTGGTATTTATCTCTCTATTGAAATTGCATATGCTGTAGGCATCTCAGGGACAACCATTCAGAAGATCTTGCATGAAGCGCTTGGAGTGAGAAAGCTAGTTTGCCGTTGGATACCGCATCTGCTTTCCGACGATCACAAGGCGGCCCGCGTCAGATGGTGTAAGAAAACTCTGCAAAGGTTCAACCGAGGAGAGTCAAATCACGTCTACGACATCATCAGTGGTGATGAATCTTGGATGTATGCCTACCATCCTGATTCCAAACAACAATCTACAATCTGGCTCTTTCAAGACGAGCCGAAGCCGACTAAAGTTGTTCGTTCTCGAAGCACTTCAAAAAAGATGGTGGCCACGTTCGTTGGAAAAACCGGCCATGTTGCGACTATTGCACTTGAAAATCGTAGAACGGTTAACGCAGAGTGGTATACCACAGTTTGTTTACCACAAGTCATCGCCGAACTTCGAAAATCTAACTCAAAGCGTCGCATCACCCTGCACCACGACAACGCAAGCTCACATAGCGCTCGACAAACAATTGAGTATTTGAAGCAGGAAAAAGTAGAAATTCTTGACCATCCTCCATAAAGTCCTGACCTAAGCCCTAACGATTTCTTTACATTTCCTAAAATTAAGAAAAGTCTTCGTGGTCAAAGGTTCCAGTCCGGTGAAGAAGCAGTCGACGCTTTCAAGTCAGCCATTTGGAACACCCCCACTTTAGAGGGGAATAAATGTTATAATAACTGGTTTGAGCGAATGGAAAAGTATATTAAGCTACGTGGTGAATACTTTGAAAAACAATAAAAAGTACTATAAGGTTCTAGTTGTGTTTCTTTCTTCAAAGGACAAAGCTTAAAAGGCATGCCTCGTACATTTTTGCTACTTTACTAAGTAACTGTACAATTTACAAAATAAATTCTTGATATCGCGCTCGTTTATAAATTGTATCAAAAGGCGTCTAAAAATGATAACAACTTATAGTTGTCAAATTGGCAGCCTATATTTTTTTTAAAAAAAGAACATGTTAGAAAAACAAAAAAATATGAAGAATTCAAATTTAATGATTAAAAATTAAAGCGGTATATAATTAAAGAGACACAATGCTTACAAACATTTACAAAATAAATTCTCGACATCGCGCTCATTTATAAATTGTATGAAAAGGTGTCTAAAAATGACAACAACTTATAGTTGGCCAGCAACCTACATTTTTATTTAAAAACGAAAAATTAGGTTATCAAAAAAAAATAAAGGATTCATATTATATTATTAAAATTGGAAGTGTTATATAATTAAAGAGACACAATGCTTACGAAAAACAAGGATAGGGTTGTCGCAAGATGTGACTCGAGTGTGTCGGGCGGTGCACGACCGCTCATAAATCATCCGTGGCCAGCACCCTGCCTCCTCAACGTGGCCCATACAAGACACATATTTCCACGTCTACAAGTGAACGAGGAGTCCTTGCAATGAAACAACGAAGACCGGACACAGAAACATGAGTGGTGGACTAGAATAATATGAATTGTGCTTAGTGCATGACGGCTTCCAAGACTTAGGTATTTGAAAGTTGCTTTCGTGCAGACGTCACAATAAGTAACGCTTAGTTTCATTCAATATAGTCGTTTTGAGCGGAGTGTCGCTTAAGAAATTTATTTGTGTTCTTACTTATTAGGTACAGGTAGGATTGTGAGAGTTCCAAAACGTTTATTACCACCTTTATGACTTTCATTATTATACTTTTAATTGCTAGGACATTCAAGAAATATACATTTCATGCATGAGCAACATGAGCGGAGTCAGGAGAAAGGAAATAACATTTGATATTTATACATATGTTTTACAGTCGTGGAAATCAGGGGAACGAATGTGTATAAGATTATTTATTTATCGAGAATAATGGCCTGTGGATTCCCAGACGGAACTTACTCGTTCGAATGAACCGCCAGCACTGCACACAACATTATATTGAAGTGATTGGTATGATATGATGATGAAAATTAAGACTCAATTCATTCTTTAAAGTATTATGTAAACCAATGGACAAAATTCAATTGAATATTTCTTACAGGGTTAAGTAGACCTCTACTTAACCCTTCAAGAAATAAAATAAGATGAGCGGTCGGGGGAACTCCGTCAGGAATGACGTTCTAATCGGACAATGTAACTCACTGTTAAATAAAATTGTTAGTTACTGATAAACTTCATTTAACGGGAGTATTCTCTGACCATCGAGCACATTTAACCAACACGTGATGTAAACAAGTATGGCGGCCAGCGCTTACGATAACATCCGAACTACGCCGGACGGAACCGAAGGTCTCGTAACGTTATTTCTGTTAACGATTTCTACCTGTCAACTCCTACTACAAACCGCGTTAAGGAACTTAGTTCCAAAACAAGACAATAAACACCGTTACGCCTATATTTCCCAAACGGGGTTGGCAGAGGTGTTATGTGTACACCACTGTTCCACGATGTTAGGTCCCATGTAACAGAAGGCAAGCCTAATGCCATATATCGGGCACTATTCCAGACTTTGGACTGATACTGGGAATTTTTCAATAGAAATACTACACACACTTTCACGGCTATATTCCCCAAGTGGGGGCAGAGGTGTACGGAGTACACCCACTTTTCACCGACGATGTTAGGTCCCATGTAATAGGGGGCGAGCCTATTACCATTCCATACTCCGGACTCATACTGGGAAGTTTTCGTTAGAAAAACTTCATTTGTCCGACCTAGAATTTGAACCTATGACCTCGTGATCGGTACCTGCATTATTCGCCACTAGACCAACGATACAGTCTTCAATAATAAAGACGTATAACTTATTTGTCGTTTCGCCCTTCATTTCATTTCAACGTCAACACTTAGTTACTTGGCACTTAATTATTTTTAAATAAACGCTGGGAAGTATTCAGAAACATTTTTACAAGCTTTGTAATGTTAGCGAAATACGAATAACAAAATAAAAATATAATCCAGCCAACGTACAATAAGTCAGTGAATGTTTTCTTTTGAATACAAAATGAATACAGATTAGCAATAACCTACCGATCCCTAGAAAGATTTACTGAAAATTTAATTTTATTACTATACCCTTAGAGTTCTTATTCAAATGTTACTTTAAGTAAGTTTGAAACTATTTCATTGAATTTCATACATATTTTTAATAATTAAAAAAAATAAGTACTTTCGGTTTTTATACAAAAATAAATTCATTTACTACACTATTTATTGTTTAAATGCACACTGAGTAAAATTCAACCTAAATTTAATAAATACAACCAATATATTTAAATATGCCGATAATTTATATCGATTGGTTTATTTGTTAATTCTACACTAGTCGTATTTTTTTATTTTTTTTAAACGTAGCCTTTATTTATTCCGGTGTCGTGGGTGCGTTTACAAACATGAAAATTCACAAACAAATACCCAGACCGGAACAAATAATTGTGGATCACACAAAGATTTGTCCCGTGCGGGAATCGAACCCGCGACTATTCGACACAGTGGGCGGAGCAGCTCAAGCTCTTAACCCCTGCGCTAAATCGTCCGTCAATTAAGTCCGTCCGTCCGTCCGTATTCAGCTGGCAACATTTTTTTTTGTTTTGACATTTGCACCTGTCAAATTGTCCGTGGATTTGTGAACACTATTATAGATACATCAATCGATCTTTAAAACAATGCATATCTACTATGAAAGCTAATTGCCCTGTTTTTGCAATGCAAAGAGACACACGTAATATTTGAATGTAATATCTCCAGAAATTTTACAATCTACGGTATTATTGTTTCGAAAGTTTTCCACTTTATAAAAACGTAGCATCACACTTGGGATTAATACTGTGTTGTAAGTGCGTTTACAAATATGAAACTCACATACACAAACATCACGAACAAATATTTGTCGGTAACACAGATTTGTACGCGATTGAACCCGTGACTACTTGATCCAGTGGACTGAGAGGCTTAACTTCTTAACCACTGCACGAAGCCGAAAGACCCCGTAGGGTTTGTCCCCCAATTTGGATTAAACGCTCCAAAGATAAAGCATATGAACCAACTATGAAAGATGGACAAGTCAGACAAAAGTCTCCGTAACCGACGAGCATGAGACGAACTACAAGAGTGGACGAAGAGAGGTCCGTAACGAAAGAACCTGTTAGAACTCTGTACTCTCTGCCCACCCCGCAAGGGATCTGGCGTGATGATATAGATAGATAGAAGCTGGAATATTGTAAACAAGCAACTGACTGATATCAGCAGACTTTTTTTTATTTTCGATGAGCCCTATTTACAGGACGACTTGATGTAGTGGTTAAGAACTTGTGCCGCTCGGCCCACTGGATCGAATAGTCGTGGAGCCCCGCACGAGACAAATGTTTGTATGACCCTCAAATGTTTCTTTGAGTCTGTGTATTTATGTATGTGAATTTCATATTTATAAACGCACCCACGATACAGGAATTATTATTGTGGCACTACGTTTATTTTTGAAAAACTACCCTCTTATTCAGGGCACAAACCTTTAACCTCAGTGGCTATAAACACTCTGAATTATTAATACATAAAATTACAATTTAAAAATAGGACTCTAAAGTGCTGTAATTAATAACAGCCTAGATGAGTTCCTAAACGACGAGCACAAGAATATTTAGTTAAAACAGCTTTATTACAAAAAAAAGCGGTGACGCAACCTACTACACGCTTTAACGTATTTCTCGTAGGTTTAATAATAAATGAAGCTTTTAACGAAACGCTTCCCGCTCAGATCGCAATACGTTAAATTAACACTGAGAACGTTTGTTCCAAAAAGTTTCAAGTATTATGGCTTAACTTTGAGATTCAGATAATGAATTCCACATATCTCTTTATTACGGCGGCAGAGTGGGGAGTACGCTAAGTGACATTATGCAAAGCTTCGGCGCTGTCCCTACGAGCTGACGGCAAGCAGATATATTGGCAGACGCTAACGAATTGATTTGCCATCCCTATTACATTACAAATTTACTAAATGAACATGAACGTGACTGCACGATTACTCTCTAGCGTCACGCTAACGTCAAAGTTTTCGTGCTGAGCCTCGTAATACTGTAAATTAACACTGAGAACGTTTGTGCTAGAAAGTTTCAAGTATTACGGCTTACCTTTAAGATTCTGATAATGATTTCCACATATCTCTAAATTACGGCGGCGGAGTGGGGAATACACTAAGTGGCGCCATTATGCAAAGCTTCGGCACAGTCTCCACGAGCTGACGGCAAGCAGATATATTAGCAGATTTAAATTATTATTGACGATATAGTGACGCTAGTTAATTGATATGCCATTCTTTTCACACTAAAACTTTACTAAATAGACATGAATGTGACATCACGATTAGTCGCTGGCGTAGCACTAACTACAAAGTTTTCGCCCTCTGATCTTTTTATTAGTTTCAGCAAACTGTAGCATTTCAATACGCATTCACATTGGTTGAGTTAAGATCGCACTAATTCAAAATAAGACTGCACCCATACTTGTGCTATATTTTTTTATAATATATTGATGACAGACAGGCGCTGAAGAACAGAGGGCTTAGCACGAAAACTTTGACATTAGCGTGACGCTAGCGAGTAATCATGCTGTCACGTTTATGATTATTTATTAAATCTGTAGTGTGACAACGATGGCATATCAACCCGCTACCGTCACGATTTTGTCAATTTTTTCGTGCTAAGCTCAGTCTCTGCTCCACCGTGCCCACACTTTTTTCTCCACAAGGGAGTTCGCGTTGCCGTTTTAAATTTCACAGCGATATCCTTTCGCAGTCGGAAAATTTAAAGTGCGTCCCGCGATACGAACGCCAGTGACACTCTGTCGCATTCCCCGAGATATCGCCGGATTTACTGGATCGAAAGCTTTGTGGGGCTGAAATAAAATGGCCCGCGGAGAAATCCACCGCATGTTATTAGGAGAACGCTAGATTTATATCTTGTATTCAATTTGCGTGAGAGCTATTTGTTTGCGTCGGGACGCGATGTCGTTAGGACAAGCTTGGAGCAATAACTTTGTTGTGATTAACGAATGATAACTAATCCATTATGACTATTATTTAAATAATAGCCGGCCCCGTTGTGTAGTTCCGTTTTTTCTTGATATTTATCGTTTCGTGAAAGTCAAGCTTCCATTTATTTTAACCTCGTGAAAAGGATTCGACTTTAGCTATCTTGCGCTTACAAATTGGTCAAATTTGAAAGGTTAGTTCAGTTTCTAAGCGTCCACTTTCTTAAATTTCAGGAAAATTTTGTTAGGCAGAGTTCGTCTTGTACGCCCCAAGGTCCGTGCTTTTAGAGACAGTAAGCCGTAAAATAAAATACCAAAAAGAGACAAGTACCTACTAAAAGTTTGGAAAAAAATGTTTATTAAAATTTAAAAAATGCCGCTCCAAACTATGTCATAGGTTATAGTCAGCCATAAAGCACTTATCTCTATCTATATAGCACTTATCTCTATCACACGAGATCCCTTGCGGGGTAAATACATATGAATCGTTAAAAGCTAGGGACAAAAACCCTGCCACCACTTTCGGAGTTTTATTTCGTGGAGGAGAAGGCTAAGATATGACACGATGAAATATGGCTGTTTTGTATATCATTCTGAATTTGATGATACTAATAACGATTGCACCCTTATACATTTTCTTATCCTCACTTCTCACTCACACTCAACTCAATTTTTCTTTCTCATCCACGGGTGAAAGTGATGCGTCAGCGGGATCATACGCTCTGATGAATGGGGGCCGGGATAATAATAATATTCTCATCCACGGGTGAAAGTGATGCGTCAGCGGGATCATACGCTCTGATGAATGGGGGCCGGGATAATAATAATAATAATAATAAGCCCCCCAAAAACCCTACCTTACGTCCGAGCCGAACACCTGGCCACGTGGGGGGCGGACATGCGTAATATCAAAACAAACGTAGCTAACAAGGTTCAGGTAACCCTTTATGGAGATGAGTCAAAGAAGGTATAATTTACGGCCGCTGCCCGGGGGTCGCCGGGGCGCATCTGGAGCCGATGCTGGATGCTACAGCATGCGAACCATCGGCGGTGGAGAATTGAGCAGGCGGGTTCTCACCGATAAAAATGCCACAGCCGAAATCACTACATCACATACAATCCCTAAGTCATCAACAACGTCATCACCACTCAGTAGCCTTTTTCCATCACCTAATTCATCCCCCAATTCACTTAGTCATCACCTTCAATCATCCCAATCATCGTCTACGTCTTCAGTAGTGTCAGTGGATGTTGTCCAGGAGGCACATGCTAGTAACCCTGGACCCACTACTGGCGAAAACCGTGCGAGAAAAAATTGGACTAATGACATGAACATTTTCATATGGCGCACATATCTCATCATCACTAATTTAGAACAAAACACTCGTGCATATTTAGACCAATTATATCAAGAGTTTTCAGAAAAATACCCAGAGATGGACGCATCTAAACAAAGATTAGGCGATCAACGGAGAGCTATAGTCAATAAGAAATTACTACCCCTTAGCACACTAAATAAAGTTAAAGAAGAAGTAACTATTTACTTACAGCAAAATCAACAATCTTACTCAACAGTTACACAAACCACATGCCGAATGAGATGGTCCAATGAAGTTAACGAGATGATTTTAAGAATTTACTTTGAAATTACAAACTTAGAGACCGACCTTACAGCGTACAGAAAAAAGTTATACGATAGATTCATTGAAAAGTACCCACATTTATCTCACCTCTCTGAACAGCGCGTATCTGATCAAAGAAGAGCAATAGTTAATAACAAAATGATATCGCATGAACGCATACAACAAATAAAACTTGAAATAGAGATGCAACTACATTCAACTCAAGCTATTATCCTCACTAACTCTCAGACCGATTCACATAACACGCTCTCTCAAATATATTACACAAACGCACACACAACCGATACTGAAATACAGTTAACAGATGTACAAACAAACACAACTCGTAATCTGATTAGTGAAGAACAACAAAATAATCATCAGCAATTATTATGTAGTTCGATTATACCATCAGAATTCGACAGTAAAATTAATGAAACATTCCAGACCGCATACAATAAATATAATAACACAGATCCTACACAAAGACCATACATACCCCGACAAAAGATTTCGAAAAAATTTACACATATAGTGAACCATATAAACTCTAAAACAATTCCTCAATATGTTTCATATGATCACAGCTTTAATGAAATACACACTATAATATATTGCGCAGCGTATACTGCAGCAATGGCTAACGGAGCTAAAATAAAAGAAAACTTACAATTTAATAACACTAATAAAGAAAGTATACCACATTGGCAACGAAGATTACAGCAAAAAATACAGAACTTGAGGAAAAGTATAGGTAGAGTCACACAATTTATACAAGGTAATAGAAGCAGGAGGCTCATTACACTTGTAGAGGAAATTAAAGGAAAATACCGTATTCATTCACAACACGAAGGGCCCAATACAACCGATGAACAGTTACTAGACACACTTAAACAAAAACTCAATGCCACTGCCAGCCGATTGAGAAGATATTTAAATTGTACACTTAGGAAACAACAAAATACAAAGTTTATGAACAGCGAAAAACAGTTTTATAGAAGACTCGGCATGGGACTGCAACAGGCTACAATTAATCAAAATAACAGAGCCCCTACAGCAGCAACACTCGAGCAGTTCTGGTCTAGTATATGGTCTAACACAACACACCACAACCAACACGCCGAATGGATCCAATCGTTGTCACAACATACAACAAATATAACGGAAATGCAGTTTAGCGAAATAACAGTAGACATTTTTAAACAAGTAATATCAAGAACACAAAATTGGAAAGCACCAGGAACTGACCAAATCCATAACTATTGGTATAAAAAATTTACTTCCATTCATGATATTCTAATTCGACATATTAACGAATTTATTCACAGCCCGACTACAATGCCACCATTTATCTCGCAAGGAGTTACTCATATGATACCTAAAGACTTAAATGATCTCGCAAACCCATCCAAATACAGACCCATAACATGCCTACAAACCGTTTACAAAATAATTACATCATGCCTTAGTGAGCTCATTTACGATCACGTAGAAAAACACAAAATATTAGCCGAGGAACAGAAAGGATGTAGAAAACATAGCCAGGGGTGCAAAGAGCAACTCCTAATAGATTCAGTTGCAATGAAGCAGGCGGTTCGTAATAAAAGAGACTTCAGCACCATGTACATTGACTACCGTAAAGCATATGATTCAGTACCTCATAGCTGGCTCATATACATATTAGCCCATTATAAAATAAACCCCACAATAGTGACATTCCTTAAAAACACCATGAAAAATTGGAAAACTGAACTTAAAGTTACTACCAAATCCTCTTATATACACACAAAACACATCCCCATTAGAAGGGGTATTTTCCAAGGAGATGCGCTTAGTCCATTATGGTTTTGTCTGGCCCTTAATCCATTGTCTTACTTACTTAATACAAATGGTAATGGCTTAGAAATTGATACAGATGATGACCAACTTACACACACCACACTCACACACCTCATGTATATGGACGACATAAAACTTTATAGTAACACAACACACTCACTACATGATTTAGCAGACATCACACAAACATTCTCAAACGACATCCAGATGGAATTTGGCATCGATAAATGTAAAACACTAACAATAACTGCAGGTAGAATAGAAAAAAATGAATACATATTGAACACAGGAGAGAAGGTAGAACCAATGGACCAAAACAGTACTTACAAGTATCTAGGATTTCAACAATCACGCCACATACACCAAAAAGAAACAAAAACTGAAGTTACCAAGAAATTTAAACATAGACTGAACACAATTCTTAAATCACAACTTAATTCACGTAATATAGTTAAAGCTATCAATACATATGCAATCCCTATTCTAACATACTCATTCGGAGTTATAAATTGGTCACAAACTGAGCTAAAGAATCTACAACGCACAATCAACACCACAATGACATCTCACCGAAAACACCACCCTAGATCTTGTATTCAAAGATTAACACTACCCCGGGAAGATGGCGGAAGAGGAATAATCGACATACTTAACCTACACAACAATCAAATTTCAACTTTAAGACAGTATTTCTACGAACGAGCACAGAATTCTAGCCTACATCTCACAATAAAGCATGCCGACAATCACATTACGCCGCTTAATCTACATGACGGAAATACACAATTGAATCAGAAAGTTAGTACTAGAGCAGACAAAATCTTAGCATGGACACAAAAATCATTACATGGGAGACACTACCAAGACTTACACAGACCACATATTGACACAAAAGCGTCGAATAATTGGCTAACTCGGGGGGATTTGTTTCCGGAAACTGAAGCATTTATTATAGCTATACAAGACCAAATAATAGATACGAGAAATTTCGAAAAATATATTATCCATAGACCTAATCTCATAACAGACAAATGTAGACGCTGCCATACTGGCTCAGAAACTATACAGCATATAACTGGATCCTGTAAGGCCATAGCACAAACGGACTACAAACATCGACATGATCAAGTTGCTGCCATAATACACCAAGAGTTAGCTGTAAAACATTTACTCATCCCAAACAAAACGCCATACTACAAATACACACCACAAATAATTCTAGAGTCTACAGATTTCAAATTATATTGGGACCGAACAATAATTACAGATAAGACTATACATTTTAATAGACCAGACATTTTACTGCATGATAAGATCAAGAAGATAGTTTACCTCATAGACATAGCCATACCCAATACACACAACCTTACATCAACCCACACAGAAAAAATAGCAAAATACACAGATCTAGCCATTGAAATAAAAACCCAATGGAGAGTCAACACTGTCAAAACAATCCCTATTATCCTGTCGTCTACAGGGGTAGTACCACATACACTACACACAAGCCTTAATATGCTAAACATTCACTCATCCATATATGCCCTTCTACAAAAAGCAGTCATACTCAACACATGCAGATTAGTACGAAAATTTTTATCTATGGAATAAAGATTTTTCCACTCCGTAAGCACTTGGCTCCGGCCCGTGCCTATGGATGCACCTCTCGTCAACGGAGAGAGAAAGAGAAATCTTGAACCAAATAATAATAATAATAATAATTTATTTAAAAAGTATCAAAGACTCACAAAATCAATAAAATAAAATAAAGTCAAATCAGCAGTCACATTAAACATTCAAAAAATTATAAAAAATTAAAATCATTGCCATAAAATTGAAATAATGTCACATAAGATGAATTGGTCCCAATGTCGTCACTCCCTGTGTGCAACGTGAAGCTTACAACAGTGGGTAATGTAGGGACAATCGAGCCTGTCCGCGAGCGTGGCCAGCATGCTGTTGGAGCTCCCCCGCACCCGCCGTACGAGCGAAGTGCCTCTCTTGCGCATAGTTGTTTTGAAGCAATCTACGCGCGCTTCCGCGAACATTGTCGATGCACTGCAAAAGCGAGGGAGCCCCAGCATCATCCTGAACGCGTTGTTAAATTGTACTCGAAGAGCGCTGTACGATTTTTGCGTGTAGTCTGTCCACAAGCTGCATGTGTAAAAAGTAGTGCAATAGGCTCGAAAAAGAGTTATTTTTACGTCAATCGAGCACCGTGCAAACCTCCGGATTACCATGTTCGCTCTAACCGACAGCGCTCTTCGCTCTCGTTCAATGTCTGCATCGTCTTTCAGGGTAGGTGTTACTAAATGGCCAAGATACTTAAAAGTATCTACCCTTTCTAGAGGTGAGCCATTCAGTCGAATAGGTGGCATTTCTGTTACTTTTCTTAGTCCACCCTGAAAGACCATACACTGGCTCTTATTTACATTATAAAGGAGCCCGTGATCCGTTGCATAGCCCTCACAGATACTGAGCAGCTTTCTAAGTCCACAGACCGAGGCGCTCAGCAGAACCATATCGTCCGCGTAGCTTATGTTATTGAAACAGACGCCGTCTATGTGACAACCAATATGTTGCTCGCTGAGCGCCTCGACCAGTCCATTAATGTACAGGTTAAAAATGGAGGGAGAGCTCAACCCCCCCTGCCGCACCCCAAATTCCAACCTATACGAATCCGACAAGGTGCCTGCCCACTTTACGTTGTTAACCTGATTCTTGTACCAATACTTAAATATGTTTATAAGTTCATTCGGTATATGGGATGATCTCATTTTATTCCACAATATGTCATATGATACCAGGTCAAAAGCTTTGGAAAGGTCAAGAAAGCAAGCATAGACAGATGTTTCCCTTACAGTATAATATTTGACAGCACTCTTGAGACACAATATTGCAGTTTCTGTAGACAGTCCCGGCCTAAAGCCGAACTGGTTATCGTGCAACTTAAGGTGTTTGTTTAATTGTGTATTCAGAATGCTGTCAAACACTTTTGCAACTATCGTTGCCAAGGAAATAGGTCTATAATTAGATAAATCTGACAAATCTCCCGCTTTGTTTTTTACTACCGGCACAACAATAGTTCTCATCATGTCAGGAGGTAGGTAAGAGTGAGATATGCAAAAACTATACAACATAGCTAATACTCTGCACATGTGAGGGCCAGCGTTTTGGACATGTTCAACACTTAATCCGTCATGTCCAGGCGATTTGCCTTTTGAAATAGACTTAACCGCGTTTAATACATCTCCGGCCGTAATTCTGGTATTAACGTGTTCGCCACTAACCCCATGACTACTCTGTGACAATGACGGTCCTAACGGAGACCTGACAAGGAACTTATTTTTAAATTTATCAGCGATGCATTTTAAATCATTTGTGCCATCTACATTCACAGGAATACCAGGCCGTCCCTTCAAACGATTGGTATTTTTCCAGAAACCACCAAAATCTTTTTTACTGTGCTTAGTTGCAAGTATATCCATTTTCAATTGATCTTGATGCTTCTGACACCATTTTAAACGTGATTTAAATATTTTTTTACTCTCGCACATCTTTGAATAGATAATACCAGTGGTGGGACTACCGCACGACAACCATTCCTGAAAGATCGCCCTGGCCGCCCTGTAGCTGTCACTAACATGTTTATTCCATCCAACAATTGTTTTGCGCCGCAACTTACTCTGTTCATTCTGTCCACGCTCGCCCACCTGACCCTTTCGCGCCGCCTGGGATAATGCAAGCACAATATCGGAATAAAGTTTATCAATAAGTAAGCTGTGTGTAGGATCATTACAATACCGATCACAACAGTTTCGAAACTCATCAGGAAAATCAATAAGTCTGAGACGTATATGACATTCAGTTCGATATTGTTTAATACCATCGACTGATCTCTCACCCCACACGATATTACTAGCGACATTTGGCATAGTTCTTACAAGGGTCAAACAATCTAAATTACACTCGCATATAACTGGATAGTGATCTGACCAGCACACATCGTATTCAACGTAAACATTGCACACAGACACCGCAGCTGATTGCGATACAACACAATGATCTAACCAACGCTTAGATCCACAAGCTTGATCTATGTATGTAAAAGTTCCAGAGGTCAATCCTAACATATTTATATCAATTGGGACCCATTTAAACTCATTACATATACCATTTAATTCATTAAAAAATAATTCACCGGGATGAGCATTAAAATCTCCTAAAACAAAAATAGGTTCGTTTTCATAATCATTACTAATAGCACTTACAGTTCCCATGCAGTCAGTAAAAGTAGCCAGGTTTTCCGATTTGTTTGTAGGCATATAAACACACACCACAATCAATGGACTAGAAGCTGTATTTATGCGAATAGCACTCACTCGCGGATTATCGCAATTTATAACAGTAACACAATGAAACACACTAGTCTTCCACAGCAGCGCGGTACCGCCGTGCGGCCTGCCACGCAGTAACCCTGCCGTCGTGTCCACAGCTGATGTCCCCGTGCAATTAAATCTACTATCGATGCTATTCAGATACGCCAACTCTTCCGGTAGCAGCCAAGTTTCTTGTAGTGCTATCAGCACGCATTCGTCACATAAACGTCGAATATCGCTCACAGCGCTCTTCACGCTTTTACAATTATAGCTGGCAAATTTGTAGGTCGTACTATCCATAGTTAGAGATCAACGGACCGGATGTCGCGGACTCATCATCCGCTCTTCGATTTTTAAAGTGTACGAAGCGTCTAAAGATAATTCCTTAAGGCCATATTTTTTCGTCTAAGAATTTGGACACTTTAGACTCGGACACAAAGAATTTGTAGGCTTTGTGATCTAACACTTTCTTCGTGTTTATCTTTTCCAAAAATATCCTTTCTTGTGTTTGAGTATTTATATAATTAATGATGTCAGACTCCACTGTATCCTTATGTACATTCGTTATAAAAATAGGTATTTTCTTATTAGCAGCTCTAAAGGACGATACTGACGCTTCTGCTTTACCTATTTCACTCAAATATCTATAGTTTGGTTTTCTTTTACGTTTTTTCACTGTTTGCCAAGGACTAGTATCTTCCTTTCTGTTATTTATTTGGGTTTTCGACTCAGGGAGTAGACGCGTGATCGGTACTGCATTATTCTTTTTGTGCTCCTGGTCAGTTGCCAGTGTGATTGGTTGATCAGTTCTTAAGCTCGCTTTCGGAGATAACGGAATACTTGGCGCTTCGTCGGTACTCTCGCCCTGAGTCTCCTGTGCCGCCCTTGCAGTCTTTAGCGCACTCGGTGAATCATTTTTGGCTTGAGCTAACGGCGTACACACCACGATATCAACTTGACATTTATCAGTAGCCATTGTCAATGCCTCGTGATTTGCTATTACGGGGCATTGATTTCTTCCCATATTATCAGACTGTAACTCGTGCTCGTCCATGATGTAGTTGTTACTCAATGTCATGCTCACAGGTCCACTTTCCTGATTCCAAGCACCCCGTCTCGTATTTACATAGTCAGCAGTATTTATAGGTCCCGATAACGTTGCGTGCTTTAGATTCTGTATATCTGCTCGCAAATCCTCAAACTGTTTTACCGTGACATATGTGTTTCTGACTTCTTCAATCTCAGAATTTAATCTTGTGAGATCTTTTAGCAGTTTTGTACAATCAAGGTGATCGAACAAAATTGGGGGTAGTTTTTCGAGATTCTTCGCAACAAAAACAGGAATTGCATCGGGATCTATGCTTTTAAACACACTAACGATGTCATCAAGTTCCCTTACTTCCTTTCCCTTTCTTTTTCTTACGATTTTACGATGATCCGTCGGCAAGGATTCAAATAGTAATGATTTTGATTTACTGATTTCACTACTCGTAAACGCGGACACACAAATTCTTTTCAACGTATCTTCGTCGATAACTGATATTTTATTTTGCACATATGCCAATAGTTCATCTATGACTATATTACAGGCGTTACATTTTAATATTTGCGACATGATTTAAAAAAGTTCGTTGTTGCACGCAGCGCAGCGTACAAACAAAAACACAGCTGACCTTGACAGCGGCGCGCGAGTGACTGATAATGGTAAAGGGGAGATTTCTTGATGTTATATATAAATAAAATTCTATTTCATTAAACGTCGAGAAATGCGTTAGTCACGGAGATAGTAGAATGTCTCTCTTGCTTCTAATGTTTTTAGTTATTATTATATGTGGCGTGGTGGTGTTTAGGCCTCTCTTTTGCTCCGAAGCGGACATCTTTCGACTAAGGATGATAAAAACATAAGAAAATATGAACTTAATGAATAAGCGCAATGTTATTTTTGTTCGAATATTATATCACACTAGGTTAGGTGTATTTATTATACAGTTATCCGATATCTTTTTTCTGTAGGTAACCAGCCCACAGAACGAATAAAAAGCCTTTACGGCTAGATATGGTTCTTATCGGTTGTTATGGTGGTCTTTGGGGAAATCTTTTATCCTGCAATGTACGTCTGTCGGCTGAAGATAGATAGAGGATTTTTATTTGCATAGGAGTGAAAAGACTTAGTATTCTTCCCTGTATCTCTAAAGTAATGGAAAAAGCTGCCTGCTTGCAAGTAACAGATTACCTGGAGAAAAATAACATTTTGCCTAATGTACAATCTGGGTTTAGGAAGGGTCGTAGCACTGTAACAGCCTTGATTGATGTAACAGATAACATACTCTGTGCTCAGGACAAGGGTATGTCTACGGTACATGTATTATTAGACTTTTCGCGAGCATTTGATTCTATTAATATTAATTTGCTGATTTCTAAATTAAAATATTATGGTTTTAATCATGAAGCCATTCTCTGGTTTAACAGTTATTTTAGTAATCGGACCCAATATGTCAAACTGGGCCATGATGATGGTTCTTCTTCAGTATCTGACTTAATTACAGTTAACCGAGGTGTACCTCAGGGATCAATATTGGGACCAATAATGTTTAAGTACCTTGCGGATATAATTGGACATATTAAACATTGTAAATACCACATATATGCAGATGACATACAAATATATTTCTACTTCAGACCATTTAAAATTGATAGTGCAATCAATAAAGTCAATGAGGACCTGGCAAGAATTTTTGCCTGGTCTACAAGCAATTGCCTGATGTTAAATCCCAGCAAAACTAAATACTTGATCTTTAGTAGTAGGCACCAGTCGACGAGAATTAGTACACTGTTGAGTGTCCAACTCACGGACACACCCATTGAGCGTGTATATGAAGCCCGCAATCTGGGTTTACTAATGGATTGCGAGCTACGCTACAAAAAACAAATTGCAAACTGTCTCAGGGATTGCTTCTACAGACTGAAGGTTTTGTACAAAATGAGACCATACATAAAAGAAGAGTTGCGAGTTCAGTTGGTTGAATCACTTATTTTATCTAAGCTGAATTACATGGACATAGTTACCGGCCCCCGTCTGCTGGCTAGAACAAATAAAGTCATACAACCGCTTCAGAATGCTTGTGCTCGCTTCTGCTTTCACATCCCGTTGAGGGCACATGTGACGCCTTATCTTAACAAACACTTGATTCTTAAAATGCGACATCGACGAAAGCTTCACCTGTCATGCCTTTTATTTGGAGTTATACAATATAAATCACCTACTTATCTCTACGAAAAATTGTCCTGGTTATCGAGCCAGAGGTCAACTGGATCTCGCCGGTGTGCTGTACAGCTTGCATCTCAGCGACATGGTTCTGCTGCTTTTAAAGGTAGTTTCCGCTACGCTGCCACAAAGTGTTGGAATAATATTCCACCACCGTTGAGGAACCTGCAATATAGCATGCCTTATTTTAGAAATAAAATAAAAAAAATTCTGCTTGACAATCAGAATAGCCAAGAAACTTTCTTGCATGACACTAGCGTAATATAAGGAGACTTTGTGATGGCTTATAGGTTTAGGATGGTATTATTTCAACAATGACCGAAGCAACTGTGACCGGTGATTATCTTAGTAAGTCTATAGGTGACTCGCCCTCTCCTCCGCTAGTGCCAGGCTTCGAAGGACGGCAGAATAGCTTGGACGACACGCTTGCGCGCGATGTGCTCTTGACTAAGCCTCGCGCGCCACTCCTCCAGGGCGGGTCGTCGTTCCCGCCGCCTCACTTCTTCGAGCGCAGGCACGCCCTCGCCGCTTTGGCGGACGCTACGAGTCTGGTCGTAGACCCTCGCGTCCATGTCCGCCAGGATGTCGAGCGGCGGAAAGCGCGCCAAGAGAGTTGCCGCCTCAAAGGATATGGTAAGGTATCCTCGCGCGATGCGGATGGCCATCTTGCGCTGCAGGCTCTGGATTTTCATCCTGCTGCACCGGACGCCTGACAGTCGGTGTGACCACACGGGGGCCCCATAGAGGGCCACCTATCGCACGACCCCCCCGTAGAGGCGGCGCACCTCCTCCGACGGTCCCCCAAGGTTGGGCAGCAGTCTGTGCATAGCACCCGCTACCCTTTTGACCCGGGGGACTAGGCGCTCGAAGTGCTCCTCGAAGCCCCAGCGACTGTCCAGGGTGAGGCCTAGGTACTTTAGGTACCTCCCCACCCGGACTGGCGAGTCTCCAACGCGAACCCACGAGTCGGGTGGTTCCCTGCTCCTCGGCAGTTTGTGGAACCATAGCGCCTCGGTCTTATGAGGCGCTATCTCCAGGCCCAACTCGCGGATTTTGGCGACGACGACCTCTGCCCCAAGCTCGGCGTGCCCCTTTGGTCCTCTCGAAGGTGTCCGCCTCGGCCAACACCAATGTGTCGTCAGCGTAACATACGACGCTGACGCCGGGGGGGAGATCGACACGCAGGACTGCATCGTAAGCGAGGTTCCATAAGAGGGGACCCAACACGGACCCCTGCGGAACCCCGCAAGACACTTCCCTCCGGTGCAATGTACCGCCCTGTACGATGTACTGGACGCGTCACGCAAATAGTCCCTGACCACGGCCTGCAGGTATGGGGGGACGCGATGATGTTCCAGCGCCCCCAGGATCGCGCCATAAGGCAGGGAATTAAAGGCGTTGACGATATCCAGACTTATCGCCAACGCCATCCCACCCCGGGACATGGCCTGCGCCGACAGGGAGCGGACGCGAAGTATCGCGTCTAGCGTGGAACGCCCCCGTCGGAAGCCGTATTGGCGACAGATGCCCACCGAGACGAGCGGCAAGAATCCTTTCAAACAACTTGTCGGCCTCGTCTAGCAGGCATATGGGACGGTACGCAGAGGGTGTGTCTGCAGTCCTGCCTTCCTTCTTCAAGAGGACCAGGCGACCCTCCTTCCAGGCCGTGGGGAACTTGGCGTAACGGAGGCAGCTATTGAACAGCCGCCTCAGCTTGTCCCCCAGGGCGGCCAGAGCGATCACCCACACCCGCCCCGGTATACCGTCGGGGCCGGGCGCGGTATTACGAGCCCGCAAGCGGCTAACGGCTCGGTCCAGCTCCAGTTCGGTCACCCCCAACTCGTCGGTGTAAAGGGCCGACGACACCGTTGGGGGGACTGAGGGACTACCCCAAACCAGCGGGAAAAGTGCATCGATTACCCGACACAGCAGTTCAGGGTCTAGGGTCTCCGTCAGGGGGGGCATCCAGGGGCGAAGCTTGCCCAGCACCACCCTGTAGGCGCGCCCCCATGGATCCCCGTTGAGTCCCTCTAGGAGCTCGCTCCAGAACCGAGACCTGGCGTTCGCAATAGTGATTTGGAGCACCTTAGTAGCCGCTAGATAGGGCTCATAGGCTCTGGCCTTCTCCTCCTCGGTGGCTCGCCTTCTTCGTCGGGCTCGGGTGTACCGGCGTCGCGCGCGCAAGCAGACCTCGCACAACTTCGCTATCTGCTGGGACCACCAGTACACCGCCTTTCGCTTTTTGACAGCTGGCCCGGGGCATGGCGGCGTCATCGTGTCCCGGAACCAGGTCGCCTCCCTTTCCGGATCGGGCCAAACCTCATCGGCGTTTTCCGGCCACGCCGGGACGCTGGCTGCGGCCGCTTGAGGGACCAGCGTTGCGGGGGGCTGCCTGCTCTGCGGCTGGGGCGGTCGGAGGGTCGGAGGGCCACATCGAAAAGGATGTGGCGGTGGTCGGATAGTGTGACCACCTCCTCCGCTACGCGCCACCCCGACAGCATGTTAATGACAGCGGGAGTCGCCCACGTTAGGTCGACGATCGACTCCCCCTGCCACCGCACGCACGTGCTCACGGACCCCCGATTCACAAGTCGGAGGTCCAGCCCAGCCGCCCACTCTTGCAGCGTCTCTCCGTTTGGACTGTCTCTGGGGTTGCCCCACGCCCTAGAGTGGGCGTTAAAATCCCCCAGCGGACGGGGTAGGCATCTGTGCACGCAGTTCGCCAGCCCGTCCAGGTACACCTCGTAGTCGGCCAGGGACCTATTGGGAAAGACGTAGCAGCCCACTATGGCCATCGTTCTCCACTGCACAGCACGTACCCCTGCCCCCGTTCTATCAAGGAGCACGGTGGAGCGCCTTCTCCTCCCCCCCAATAGACGGCGATGGAGCCCGTGTTGTCTCCGAACCAACGAGGATGGTCCGGGACATTGTAGGGCTCCACGACAATGCCAAGGGCATTGGACCACTCCGCAACGGTTTGCAGCATTAGGTTCTGCGCGTTGCGGCAGTGGTTCAGATTGCCCTGCAAAATCCTTTGGGGAGAGAATTTTAGGCCTCCATTGGCTCTCCCGGCGGGCTATTGGAGCCCGCTTCCGTGGCCGGTGCCTCGGATGCCGCCTGAGGTTGTGTTTGGAAAGGGACCTGCTTTCTTCCCTTCCCTTTCCCCTTCGGGGGGACACATTTTTTAGTGTGCAGCCTATAATCTGCTGCACACCCTTTCGCGGAGCATAGGGGACATTTAAGCTCCCGTGCCGTGCACGCGCCAGCCCTATGATTGGGTTCAGCGCATGCGTAGCACTGTGTGCTCCGGTCCACCCCGTTGGGGCATTTGCTGCCCACGTGGCCCTTTTCGAGGCACCGGAAGCAATATAACGGCCTCTGCTCCAGCGCCTCGACCCTTGCTGACTCCCAGCCCACCTTAACGGTTTTGGCCGCCACAATTTTAGACATGGCGGCCAATGGGCACTGGATCCACACAGTTCCCACTGCTGTGGACGTACGGCGAATAGGTCCAACTCGAATGTCAACCGCCGCACATTCGCCCGCCGCGGCGACCGCTGAAACTACCTCTTCTGGCGTCGCGGCGTCGTCCAGGCCGTAGAGCCGAATCTCGCCCGTTTTTGTTGGGCGCATGATACGCACGTTGAGGTCGGATAGGACCTCGCGCACCCGCACTGCAAGTTTGTCGGCCTGGTTCTGGCATTCTGGGCCCTCCAACTGCAGGAGAAGCGCCCCAGTCAAAGCCCTCCTCTGGGCCACCGTCTCGATGCCGAGATCGGCAAGGCGAATGCGACTTTTTGCCGCAGTCATGACCTCTGCATATGTGGTCTTCTCGTCGAGTACGGTGACCGATACCGCTGTTGTCGTAGGAGCCTTTCGCGGTCTCCTCTCACGCTTTTTACGCAAAGGATTACGCGTCTCGGGCGCCCATTGCGACGGACCCTTCTGGGCCTTTCTCGGCTTATTGGTGACCGTCGCCCAGGACTCTCCCCTTCCAGGTGCAGGCGGATCCACCACCTGGACCTCCACACGGGGAAGCTCAGGAACCGGCGGGTGCACCAAAATACCCGGCCTTCGCGCTTTTCGGGCCCTCTTATTGGCTGCAGGAGCCAGCGGCGCCGGCGGCTGCGCGGGCGACGGTCTCGGTGGTGAGGGCGCAGCCGGCGTCAGTGACGACCGCGACGGTCGCGACGGGGCTCCGACCACCGCCGAGGCACTGGTGCCGTCTGAAGCCAGGGGTGGACGGAGGCGCCTTTCCGGCGGGAGTCTCGCCTCGATGGCATCCAGCCGCACGTTGACCATTGTGCCAACTTCTACCATAATGGCGCGCATCCTCCGCTCCCACTCCTCCTCTGATGTTTGCAGAGGAGAAACTACCGGCTGGCGCGTTCGAGCGAGCTCCTCTCGCAGCGCCACCACTTCGCCCCTCAGCTCCGCCAGCTCAGATTGCAGGCGAGAGTTATCTACCTGTAGCTTGGCGGTCTCTGCCGTTGAAGTTCTCGCCTGTAGCATTTCTGTGGCCGCCTTAATGGAGGCCGCCGCGTCCTTAAGATCACGTTGATACGTGCCCTTAAGGTTTCCTGATTTGTCAGCGACCCTCAGGATGATGGCCACATCCTCCTGGACACGCTCTCCAAGCGCTGCCGCAGTAGGGCCCTCCTGTGCAACGTCAATCCCCAGCGCGCTTCTTCTCACGCGGGCATCTTCCGACATTTGCGTCAGCTCTGTCTCGATCCCGTTCTTCGGTTTCTTTTTCCGGGTCGAGGTCAGGAGGTTACATTGCGATGACTCCGTGGAGTCTGACTCAACCTCGCTTGCAGCTGGTGTGTCGGTTTTTCGCAAAAAGCGACCTCTTCTATCGCGCTTGGATCTGGCAGCGCTGTTGCTGACACCGCCTCGCCCTCTTTGCGCTTTTGGCACCTTTTCTGGCGCCGGCATGAGTTTATGGCTGGACGTCGAGTTTAATGCTGAGCCACCTCCTTTCTCGCACTTGCGATTGAGACCGCTGCTTTTTGAGAGCTCGGAGCAACGCTCTAAGCTGCTGCCATCATCGTCAACATACTCTGCACTCGAGCAGCCGGATTCCCCACTGCTCTTTTCCTCCTCCCTAACTTCGAAATTATTTTTATTTGGTTCCATTTTTAGTCCCACGAGTATGGGGGAAATAGATCGTCGACCCGGGCGGAGCCCCCTGCACCCGGGCAAGCCTATATACTCCGAGGGGTCGGCCGGTGCCTCGGGTTGCCGCACTAGCGGCTGGTAATTTTTTAAAGTGGTTTTCTTCCACGCGGCCCAGCCGGCGAAGGCAAGGCCCCCGTCCCAGCGTAGAGCCGAAGCTCATCGTTGCCGGTTACGGGTTCGGCATCGGTGGTCCAAGAACGTGTCTGGAGGCGGGGTAAGCGCACACCAGACCCGACAACTAGGAGGGGAAGGGAAAGGATTGGGAAGGAAGTTAGGGATGGGGATAGAGAAGGGGAAGGGAAGGGTTATGTTAGGGCTTCACGCCCTCTCCTCACTGCCGTTACCGCGGGGTCTCGCTGGTCCTATCTAAAGCCCAGAGAGGTACCTAGAACCCCCGGGCAACGCTTCTCCAATTTGTTTGCTGCGCTCCACCCTCTCCGAAAGCCAGAGATTGTGAGGGGCATGGCGACTCCCGTCATACACGCCGGACTAATCGCCGAAGCTAGCAGTCCCATCGGGAAACGAAAGAACTGCTCAAGGCACCCAGGGTGCAACACGAGGAGGTTGTCCGACCCAGCACCCCCAAACGGTCGTCTTAGGACAACTGAGGGCAACACCGGTGAGAGCAGCTCAGGGGTGTAAAGAGGTGTGCTGCACTTTCTCCGAAGTTACTCGCGGCGTTATGCCCTTTAACACTTCCACCCCTGGAGTACATCGACGTAGGAACGCATTATCTTCCTACGTCGATATAGCTCTCATGGCTCCTCTCTGGATGGCCAATTAAGGCTAGCCAGAGCCGAGAGTCGTTGCAACGCTCCAAAATTTGATGAAGAAATTCCTTTCTCGGCCAAAATATTATTTCCGCGCCAAAATGTCTACGCCCACAATTATTAGTAGACCCCGAACTTCAAACTTAAAGCACTTAGGAACATTGTCCTGAAAGTCGTCGGCTGCATAAATATTGCCACAGAAAATTGTGTTGTAAGTAGTGCCACATGCTTGAATACTCTTCGTCTCGGTCGGTTATTACTACAGTAACTTGAATGTGACTTGGCCTTAATCATGTAGGTAATTAACAACGCCAAAATTTTTCACAAAGTAGGTCATTAATTTACGTAGAGCTTAAACTAAGATTAAGAGCCTCCACTTCTGTAAACGGCTGTATTCCTTATTTTTGTCGTTATGCGGTGTGTAGGTAGTCAAATATAAAGGCCGGCGTGACTTTATAAAAATATATTTATTTCACAATACAAATTAATAATAGATACTCAAAATATTAATGCAGTCAATTAATATTACTTAACGTTAGTGCGAACGGTAAGAGAGCTGAGTCGATATTGAATGTACTTTGCTTGACGATGGCTTTTATAGGCATCGTCAAGTAAACAACTCCTTCTAGAATGAACCCACGCGTTATACGTCTTATTAATTGATATCTGCTTATTTAGCAAAACAGTTATGAGAATTGGACTGAGACTAAACAAGTAACCTGATATCTGTTTACATGATAAATACGCAGCTGAGGCAAGTTAAGCTGATTAAGCAAAACAGTACTTGGAATTATATTCTATGAGCAACAGTCTGTTTATATTGCATCATCTTTTAAAGTACTTGCACTGAGCTGTGTACTGGTCTAGTATACATAACTCCTCCCTCCATAAGTTCAAAATCAGCGTTCGATTTTTGAGAATGTTGATTTTGCTTATGTTTACATAAGGACAATATTTTAGACTTATAAATATATAAAACAATCAAAAGCACAATTAATAATATTACATAAATGATTATAGAACCTAAACTTATGCTATGCACATTCACTGAATATACGTGGTTTTCACTGAGATTTTCACTTTTACTGTTTAACACATGTGACAGGAACTGAAGATCTTCTAAGTTGACCTCATCTAGGCTGATTGGCTGCTTGTAGATTTTCTCTGCTGCTGTGATGCTTGGTAAATTTATTACTGGAACTTGATGGAAGACTTGATTAGTTAATTGAATGAGACGTTTCCTTAATGTGATGTTCTCTAATTTAGCTTCACATTCATTATCTAAGGTTAATATATAGGTGCCAAAAATGTTGAACTGGTTGAAATCATTTTCACAGTGCTCTGTGAGAAATGTCTGTTTTCCTGAATATAGTAACCATGTGTCAGGCCGAATAGATTTGACCTTGACTTTTGAAGATTTTACTGTAAGTGGAGAACATGATGTAATTTGTGAAGAAAATTTCATCAAATCTGTAATGCATAAGTCTTCATTAGTGACAGATAAATTATCTTCATAACACAGGAATTCTCCTTCGTCTATTTCTTTGCATGATTGTGATAGTGGAAGTATATCTGACCCTCTGACCAGGATTTGGGAATATTGAGGCGTTAATAGGAATGTTAGGTTTAAATGAGGATTATACATGGGAAAAGGATGAAGGTTGTAATAGTTATAGAAATCTAATTGGACAATTGGTATTGACATAATAAACGTTATTCGTTTGTTCTTAATATATGCTCTTATGTCTATACAATGTACAATTTTGATCAAATTATCGGTATTTACGGGATACATTAATTTATCTATTTTCTCTATGTCTTTAAGAGTTGATAACAATTCATCTATGTCTAAAATGGATTGGTGTAAAATATTTAATCTACTAAAAGCAATAGCTGTTTCAACCTCATCTAACCTAGTTAACAAAATTTGAAAATTATGGATAATTAAATCGAAAGTATTCAAGACAATTTCCTTACTATGTTGAAATTGAGTTTTATTCAGAATGGATTCTATTTCGTTAATTGTTTTGTCTATTTCAATAAAATTGTTTCTCGTAGAGTTTGTCAGATTTACTAATACTCCAATTGTTTCGGAAACTAATGATATTTTGTTATCAATAGCGTTTTGTTTAGATTGAATATGACTTATTAAGGAATCGTATCTGATTGCGTCTTCATTATCTAAATTGCCTGTAATGGCTTTAACTATTGAACCTAGGGGATTTAAAATACCTCTTTTAATTCTAATTGTTGGGACTAATTGATTATAGCGCTCTAATGTTAAATTCATAATATACTCAGTTTGCATTTGTGCATCTATGATATTTCCGTCTAAGAAATATACATTTAATTTTTCTTTTAAATAATCGTTAACTTCATAATACTTGTTAACGTTATATTCAATACTGTTACTAACAAATTTTAAATCTAATATTTTAATTATATTCCAATTATAAGTGCTAATGAATGCTTGTCCTTCCTTAACTGGGAAGATTCCAGGATTATCTTCAATTTTCTGAAGTTGAAGGGCCAGGTTTTGGGCTGCCTGTACGAGGATCAGGAGCGCGAACCTGCGGAGGACGTTTTATATCTTTTATTGGGAATTTTACCTTCCTAGAACGGGATTTATTTTTGCCATGGTTTGATAATATTTTATCATCCTGTTTTACTTTACGTTTACGTTTCTTTTTAACTTTTATTTTGTTTGGATTAGGTCTTTGATTGAAAATATTAAAGGATTCGATGTATTAACCATCATTGAAAAATTATCTTTAAATAAAATAGGAATATCGGAAGAATCTATGTTTTCCTTTGAATGGATAGTTATAAGGGATGATTTCGGGTTTTCAGACACGGTCAAAGTATTACTATTTAAAGAAGAAACTGGGTTAGTTAATTTTGATTTAATTGAATCTTCGGGGGATTTTGTTGTGGGACTTGAGGCATTAACTTTCATTAATAGATTATCTTTTAGTATATTAATTTTTGCACGTGAAAGCGCATCAGCGTTTCCATTTTGTTTACCGGGTTTGTATTTAATTTCGTAATCAAATGCTGTTAATTGTAATTTCCAATTGGTAAGTCTACTTCCGGGTTCTTTAACTGAATTTAACCACATTAGGGGTTTATGGTCACTTAATATGGTGAATTTATTTCCATATAAGTATGGCCTAAATTTTCTACACGCCCATACTATGGCTAATAATTCTTTTTCTATTGTACTATAACGGGTTTCTGCGTCGTTTAATGTTCTACTAAGATAAGCTACAGGCTTGTCACTACCTATCGGTCCTTGTGATAGTATAGCGCCAAGGGCATAATTGGATGCGTCGGTTGTTAACAAAAATGGTTTAGTGAAATCGGGGTATTGTAAGATTGGGGCGTTTGTTAAAATTTCTTTACATTTCTCAAATGCATCAATATATTCTTTGTTAATTATAATTTTGTGTCTTTTCTTTAAACATTTAGTGAGAGGTTGTGTTAATTTGGAAAAATCTTTAATGAATTTTCGGTAGTAACCTACTAATCCAACAAAACTACGTATTTCCGAAGGTGTTTTAGGTAACGGAAATTGTAATATGGCTTTAATTTTATCATCATTTGGTTGAAGACCATTTTCTGTAATAGTGTGACCTAGGTAAAGAACTTCTTTTCTGAGAAATTCACACTTGTCTAATGTTACTTTTAAATTTGTTTGCCTAAGTCTTTCAAATACTTTTTCTAATTTTTCTAAATGTTCTTCTAAACTACTTGAGAATATAATGATATCATCTAAGTAAACTAAACAATGGATACCCTGTAAACCTCTAAGTATGTTATCCATTGCACGTTGAAATGTTGCGGGGGCTGTTTTTAAACCAAATGGCATTCTAGTAAATTCATAATGTCCATTTTGTGCTGTAAATGCTGTTTTAGATTGATCCTGTTTCTCTACTTCTATCTGATGGTAACCACTAGCTAAATCTAATGTAGAAAAATAACACGCTTTTCCTAATTTATCGAAAAGGTCTGAAATGTTAGGTAATGGGTATTTGTCGTCTACGGTTATTTCATTCAATCGTCTGTAATCTATGACCATGCGAAATTTTCGTTCGCCCGAAGCGTCCATTTTTTTAGGAACTAAGTGTACTGGGGCGCTCCATGGAGAGTGCGATTCCCTAATGACATTGTTTCTTAATAATTTATCTATTTGTTTTCCAATTTCTTTATTTTCTGTGGGGGCATGTCTATATGGTTTTATATATATGGAATCTTCATTAGTGGTTCGAATTTTATGTTTAACTTGATTCGTAAAAGTTAAAGGAATATCATCACAATAGAATATGTTGTTTTTCTTCTTTCTTTAAATGATCTAATCTTAATTTAGAAAGATTTTGTTGTAACAATTTATTTTTATTTGTATTTAAATTTAAAGTATTGAGGTTATTGAAAAATTTTTCCTCAAATTTGACTACTTTTAATGGATTATCAAATTTTAATATAACATTCTGATCTGTAGAATTTTGTATAATTGTTTGGGCTATTGAATTTTTACAATTTACTATGGCATCGGGCATTCTAACTCCTGGTTGAAATTCTAAAAAATGTAATATTGCTTCACCATTTTTAAGATTTGTCGGAATTTTAACACGAGTTTCTGAACGCGGTGATAATTTAATTTCGTAGGGTTTTCTATACAATATCGGAATTTTAGTATTTCTGGTTTTTAAAACTTGATTTTTCATATCTATTGTGGCTTCTAGTTCTTTTAACAAGTCTGAACCTAATAAACCTTCGTATCTGCTATCTACATCATAAATGTAAAATTTGTGACAAAGTTTACTTTTAAAAGTTTTGGTTAAGGGCATATAAGCTACTTTACTGTGCCTACTATGTCCATGTGTACTAATTATTTAAAAAGGTTCTAAAGTTATAAAATTATAAAAGAATTTGTTTGCTATTTCGGGGCTAATGAAGGATCTAGTGCTTCCTGTATCTATCATAAATTTTGAATTAATTTCTGGTATTATTATATGTGGTAATTTTAAGGTTTCACTATAATTAAGTTTAACTATTTCGGGGGATCTTGGACCGGATCCATTGGAAAATTTTCAGGTGGAGAAACATTATTATCGGGGTTTTCGTCGTCGACTTCATCGATTGTCACTGGCTCATATTCATTAAAGTATTCGTCAGTCTCAAAGTCAATGTCATCTACGTCATTCTCGTATAAATTTTCAATCATATTGTTACGAACCGCTGTCCTCATTGTGACGTCATTATCTGTATTTAGATTTTTATTCATGAATTTATTGGGAATACCGAAACGGAATTGTTGATTTGGGTTGGGTTTGAAGAACCCAGATTGCTTATAATTATTTATGTTGTAAGGTAATCTTTGATCATTTTTAAATACTTTTTGTTGATTTTGTTGAATTAAATTAGGATTAAAGTTAGGTCGGAAGTTTTGATTCATTAGTTGTCTTTGTGGGAAATTACTTTGAAGGAATCTATTTTGAGGTATGCCAAATTTAAATTGGGTTGGAATTTGTTTGGTTGTTTGTAAACTATTATTTGATTTGACTTTGCTTTTTGCATTATAATGGTTATGGAAATTTACTTCCTCGGTAACTACTCCTAAGGCTGATTCTAGATTAGCACATTTATTTAACCTAACGATCCTTAATAGGTCTTCTGGTAAGTTAAACAAAAAGCTATTTAACGCGGAATTATTGTAAATAATCATTTTAGCGGCTTTAACGCCTTCATCGGTTAACAAATTTACTTTGGCTATAACTGAACTTTTTACGTCCTGGATTCTATGAGCTAAATCTATATATGATTCTCCTGATTTTAATTTAATGTTTTCTAATTCTACGGCAATGCAATCTTCTGTTCTAGGATCTCCAAAATGTTCTATGAGGAGTTCCTTTAAGCTATCCCAAGAATTGATAATATTTCTTTCACTCACTAGTTTCGCGGCTTTATCTATTAATTTACTCGTCAGACTATGGTAAATGTACATTTGTTGTGCGGCATTATTTTCGCGATTAAAACTTCTAATTACGTATTCGCACTTTTGAATATAAAAATTTAATAATTGATTGTTACCGTCGTAACGCGGAATTAAGTCGAGAATTTCTTTCGGAATAATTTGAATTTGATTCATTTTGAATATTTTGAACAATTATTATTCACTTTTACAAACACAATAAGATAAATATTACACACACAAAAAAAATACAATTTAAAATAACACACACAAAAAAAAAATACAATTTAAAAATAACACATAAAAAAAGTTTAAAATAAATTTATATAATAAAAGCAAAAGTTTATAGATTCGGCGATTTTTGTCCGAAAATATAACTCCTATCAATTATTATTTAACTTAGCCTTTATAGGCAGAACAACGTTTATTATTTTTTTATAATATTTAATTTCTTTTCATTAAGATTTATTTTCTTTTCAATATTTTACATTCTCAAGTGGACCTTGTGATCACCCCACTGGAAGTAATTTTCTTTTTCAATAAAATACGACAATGTTTTACGTAAGTTCAGCGATGCTTGTCTGATTCTTACGGCCCTAAGTGGTGATCTACGGCTTAGCGATGCGTGTCTAAATCCCGTGAGATCCTAAATTCTAATCACAAATTAGCGATGCTTGTCTAATAATGCGATATCCTTTTATCCAAATAATTCCCGTGATTTTTGACCGGAATTACAGGCTCGGGGTCTGAATGAAATTAGCGATGCTTGTCCAATTAAATTCAGAATAGACAGAAAAATAGGAACATGTGGGAAAGGTCAGAACTCACACAATGCTGCAATTTTTCATGCCGAATATCCGCTCTTTGAGTATCAGCAGGCACTTCTTGACAAAATTTCTTTGTTCGAAGGTAGGTCCTTTTCTAGGATTCAGCCAGGCGATTGTGGTCCGGAATCGATGCTTGTACTCCTGCACGGCGTTGAGCTTGTCTGGTATGACTACTGCAACACTTATCGCGACTGAAATCCTACCGTTCGGCTGCGCCAGTCAACTATAAAGGCCGGCGTGACTTTATAAAAATATATTTATTTCACAATACAAATTAATAATAGATACTCAAAATATTAATGCAGTCAATTAATATTACTTAACGTTAGTGCGAACGGTAAGAGAGCTGAGTCGATATTGAATGTACTTTGCTTGGCGATGGCTTTTATAGGCATCGTCAAGTAAACAACTCCTTCTAGAATGAACCCACGCGTTATACGTCTTATTAATTGATATCTGCTTATTTAGCAAAACAGTTATGAGAATTGGACTGAGACTAAACAAGTAACCTGATATCTGTTTACATGATAAATACGCAGCTGAGGCAAGTTAAGCTGATTAAGCAAAACAGTACTTGGAATTATATTTTATGAGCAACAGTCTGTTTATATTGCATCATCTTTTAAAGTACTTGCACTGAGCTGTGTACTGGTCTAGTATACATAACTAGGTACACAGTTGAATGAAAATAGGCAATACTTGCGTGTGTGCATAAGTGCATGCGTGCGGGCGTGCGTCATATAGGTACCGAAGACATTTTAATCTATACAAGTACGCCAGATCGGGGTTGACATTTTAATAATATCTAAAATGTGCCTTCGCAGACTAGGGTTAAAAGCCATTATTTTATAGTTTTTTGAAATTATTTATAGAACTAGATAGTTCAGAGTTTGCTAAGTATAATATGCACATTGGACTTGGCAATGTCACAAGTATCTAGACACAAGGGATCAGGATGGCGAAAATAATCATCAACCATAAGCAAAATGTTTCTTACGTAATGATGTTCTGTATAAAACCGAGGTACGACTGCTCTCTGCCTGCCTGTGCCCCAAGACTGCATTTTTTATATGCTTAGTAATATTGACATGCTACAGACATCGTTCAATTACAATTGTGACAAAACTCGGCAATTGTTTAAACTGGTAACTATGAATATGGAAAACCATATAACTTATTTATAGGTACCATAAGAATTGGAAAGCATTGAATTAAAATTGCAATAACGGACTTGGGGTCGTTTTTTGGTTGTCAATTTTAACGTAATATTAAATAATTACAATTACGAAATTTACCTCTTACATACGTATTCCCCTTGCAAAACCGCTTTATTATAAATCTTGTACAACATTACAAACATTTTTCATGCATTCCAATAACAACGTCCGCGCCATTATGTTAAAAGTTATCTATAGCAATATCATTTAAATGTAAACAGTTCCCAATCGCAGTAGCCACGTGGTTTTGCCCCTGCAGATACAATGGTTATGATAGAACATTAGTGGCACCCTGCAAGGGGGAAGAGGAACTGCAGGAGGCACAGCTTAGGTACAGCCTACTTACTCTACGGAAGTAACTTTGAATGACTTTGATGCGTGCGGTACCTAAATAAAGTAATTATCTTATTAGAAAGTATATGTAAAGCTATATAAATGAACACGTACTCTATGGCCGATTTAAATTTGGTATTACTAACAAAATGACATTTTTGTGAGTTTTTAAGCAGAAGTTTCTTTAATTATAGACAGTACTTTAATGGTCAGTACTTTAAATATTTTAATGGTGTCTATTACGGTTATTTCTTAGTACATTCTGTTATCTTATTTTTAAAATCAATTTTTATCTGGTCCAATCAAGTGTTCTGTTTCTATTAATCTATTTAATTTGAGGTAATTTTATTTGCATGGTAGTCAGTTAACTAATTTTTACTATCTTTTACGGATTCACTATCTTTTTCAATACGCTTAAAGTTACACTAAATCCTGAGCTGTATTACAGTTACAGTTGATGTTCTGTTTTTTTTTTCCTTATATTCATTTACTTATGTGCACATTATCTTAGGGTTATTCCCTAGCTCATAAATGTTTATACTAAACCTAATGTAATCATATCTTGGGTGTAACCTGTTTATGTACCATCATCATCTCAGCCTATACTTGTCCACTGCTGAACATAGGCCTCCCCAATCGCTTTCCAGCGTAACCGGTCCGATGCCACCTGCATCCAACGACTTCCTGCGATTTTCACAAGATCGTCGGTCCATCTGGCAGGCGGTCGTCCCACACTGCGCTTGCCAATACGTGGTCTCCACTCTAGAATCTTTCTGCCCCAACGCCCGTCCGATCTACGCGCTATGTGGCCCGTCCATTGCCACTTCAGCTTGCTAATCTTAACGGCTATGTCGGTGACCTTGGTTCTTCTATGAATCTCCTCATTCCTGATTCGATCGCGTAGAGAAACGCCGAGCATAGCTCTCTCCATAGCTCGCTGAGCAACTCTGAGCTTTTTTATGAGACCTATAGTAAGAGACCACGTCTCTGATCCATATATCATCACTGGTAACACACACTGACTAAAAACTTTAGTCTTAAGGCACTGAGGTATTTTGGATGAGAAGATGTTGCGCAGTTTCCCGAACGCTGCCCAGCCGAGTTGGATTCGTCGATTGACCTCTCTCTCAAAGTTGGACCTACCTAACCGGACTACCTGTCCCAGGTAAATGTATTCGTCGACAACTTCAAGAGTAGAGTTCCCAACGGTGAGTGCGGTGGGTACGACATGGACGTTACACATTATTTTCGTTTTGTCCATGTTCATTTTAAGACCCACTTGTTGAGATACTCTATTGAGGTCACCGAGCATTCGTCCTAGATCTTCCAGCGACTCCGCCACGACCACAATGTCGTCGGCAAATCGAAGGTGAGTGATGTATTCGCCATTGATGTTGATGCCAAGTCCTTGCCATTCCAAGAGCTTGAAGGCGTCCTCTAAGGTGGCCGTAAACAGTTTCGGAGAAATGACGTCTCCCTGCCTTACTCCTCTTTTTATGGGGATCGCCTTCGTGCAATGCCCCTGTACTCGGATTGACATGGTGGCGTTATTATACAAGCACTTCAACACTTCAATGTACCGATAGTCAATGCGGCATCGCTGGAGAGATCTAAGAACCGCCCAAGTCTCGATCGAATCGAAGGCTTTCTCATAGTCCACAAACGCCAAGCATAGTGGCCGATTATACTCCTCGGTCTTCTGTATAATCTGCCGCAGCGTATGTATGTGGTCTATGGTACTAAAGCCTTTCCGGAAACCGGCTTGTTCGGGAGGCTGGAAGTCATCAAGCCTGCGTTCGAGACGATTCGTGATGACTCTCGAAAACAACTTATAAACATGGCTCAGCAGTGTGATGGGCCTATAATTCTTCAGTAAAGTGTTATCACCTTTCTTGAAAAACAGTACCACCACTCCCCTGTTCCATGCTTCCGGCGTTTTCTCTTCGAGCAAGACGGAATTAAACAGCCTCTGAAGGACTTTAAGTACCGGCGTTCCGCCCGCTTTCAGAAGCTCTGCGGTAATTCCGTCTTCGCCTGGTGCTTTGTTATTTTTGAGTTGTTTGAGAGCCATCGTAATCTCGCACAGGCTGATGTCCGGGATATCTTCAGTGTAGTGTCGGGTTAGCTTGGCTCTTGGGTCTTTTACCAAGTCAACAACAGGTTCAGCTACTGAGGTGTACAACTGCCCATAGAACCTCTCTATCTCCCTGAGCACCTCTGACCTATTCGACGTTACGTTTCCGTCCTCCGTCTTCAGCTTCGTCAACTGGCTTTGCCCAATAGACGCGTCTCTTGCGAACACTTTGGAGCCCTTGTTCTGTGCTATGGTCTCCTCAATACGCCTTGTATTGAAGGACCGTAAATCGTGACGCAAGGACTTCAGTATCTGTCCATTGAGCTGCCTATAGGACTTAGCATCATCGGAGGTTTGGAGCGTCATGGAACGTCGCTCAGCCATGAGATTTCGGGTGGAGTTAGATAGTTTTTGAGGTCTATTTTTACGGTGGGGCTTATAATACTTGGACCCGACCGTATGGACAGTCTCTACCAGCCTGTTGTTGATTTCGTCCACTGATGCGCTGCTGTCTAGCAATTCGAAGCGGTTTGCCAATTCGAGTTGAAAGTTCTCGGGGTTTTGGATGTGTGCATAAGAAGGTCGGAGCGTAGACTTCATCAGACGCGATCTTTCCATTTTGACATTAATATTTAATGTGCCTCTGACCATTCGGTGATCACTGCCGGTTTTTACCCTGTGAATCACGGAGACATCATTAAATATTTGTCGCTTGGTGCTCATGATGAAGTCTATCTCATTTTTTGTGGAACCATCAGGGCTCATCCAGGTCCATTTTCTATGAGGCGGCTTCCGGAAGAAAGAGTTCATCATAAAGAGTCCCTCCTTCTCCAGATATTCAGCCAGCCTCTGACCCCTGGGGTTGCGCTGCCCATATCCAAATTGCCCCACTCTCAACTCATCATCGCCCCGTTTGCCCAGCCGCGCATTGAAGTCACCCATAACTACTGTAAAGTGTGCTTTGGAAGTATGTATGGAATTGATATGAAAATGGGCAACGCAAAAATGTTAGACTATTCAATAGTTTATTTGTGACACCTAACGATAAACTTGTTTAGATTATTGCGCTGTCCTCTGTATAATGTAGACTTTTCTGCTTGCTGCCACTTACTCTTGAACGAATGAAATTACCCTTACTCGTGCTACTGCTTAGCTGACTGCCGTTTGATTGGGTAAAATGTGATCTCACGATAACATGCGTATTACTGGATGTGTCATATTCGAATCTAACACCGTTCTTAAATTGACGTGAGCTCGCTGTATATAAAGCTGCGACTGAGTGCTAAGTTCTATCCCATCACAAATGCCAACGGGGTCGCAAATCGACTTATGAATTGAATACGATATCGCTTACCGGAGGGGAGAAATATGCCCCAAATTGTTACGTACCCTTAAGATAATTGCATTCAATCAAACTGCTACAAACGACGGCTGGAATTGTAGAATGTTTACATTAAATTGGGGAATTGGCGAACACAATAGAGATTTGAGGCTCGCGGAATCAATATTACCTGCTCTTATCGTTTTGCCGTGTTTGCGTAAGGCGAAGGACTTGCAGTTGGAAATGGTTAGGTATACTTGTTTTTGTGGATTATTCAAATACTGTTGCTTTCAAAGCACAGAATGGCGGAATTAGTTATTACCTTTTTTCGTGGAACACTCTTTAAGACCATTAGGTACTTAAATAAATTTGATAACTTGTAAGTGGAGTAACACTCAAAATTTATATAATAGAGGGCTTAGCACGAATCATTTGACGTTATCATAACGTTGTCAAGAAAGAATGCTAGCACGTTCATCCTTATTTAGCAAATTTGTAGTGTCATAAGGACGACTTACCATTTCGATAGCGTTATTTCAATGTCAATCTGTTCGTGCTTAGCCCTCCGTTCTTACACACACACACACACACACGCGGCCACGCTCGGTAATCAGATGTCCTCGCTGGCATGACAAATAATAATATTCCATACTAGTATATACTTCCCTGTTTGTCTCTCTATCTGTCTGTTTGTCTGTTAGCTATTCACGCGCAAACCGCTGAACACGTTTAATCAAATTCCGCAAGGACATAGATTTTATCCAGGTGACGGACATAGGCTACCTTTTGCCTTAAAAAGCAAGGGTGTGAAATACAAGTTAAAAATGTTGCGGGTGCAGCCAGTATAAAATAAAAATAACGTAACCTTAACCGTATAAGCAGTGACAGCCTAGTGGTTAGACCGTTGGACTGCAAAGTCACAGGTGTTGGGTTCAAACCCAGGCACGCACCTCTGTCTTTTCGAAAGCATGTGCGTATTAAAAATTAACTATCACTTTAACGGTAAAGGAAAACATCGTGAGGAAACCTGTACGCCTCAGAGTTTCTCTAAGGTGTGTGAAGTTCGCCAACGCGCACTGGGACAGCATGGTGGACTATGACCTAAAACCCTATCAGCTTGAGAGGAGGCCCGTGCCCGACAGTGAGATAGTCGCTCAACAGGGCTAATATTATATTATAACGTTACCTTGGGTGCCACAGGCTTGTCGCCGTAAAACCCAGCGGGCTTTCTTGGCTGTTGTACCGCCGGCATATTGTATAGAAGCCATAACAATACTATGGTAAAATGCTCGAAGAAAACAAACGGGAGATGGAGGAGCTCCGCCAGGAATTGTCAAACACCACAAAAGCGCTTGCGGAGACGGCAGAAACTAGACCAACGTACGCAGAAGCGCTTGCGAATCCGAGGCCACCTCAACCGAAGGCCAACCACTCCATCCTAGTGTCTTCCACACAAGTGGAGGACACTAGCGATGACGTAGTTATGAAGTTGAGGACCACCTTAAAGGCACGAGACACCGGTCTCCAAATTAACTCACTGAGAAAGGTGAAGGACCAGAAGGTGGTCCTCAGCTGTAAAACTAAAGAGGAGGCTGTAAAAACAGCAAATAAGCTAAAAGAAAACAAATGCCTCAAAATCGAGGAGGCTAACAAAAATCCGCAGGTGATTTTAAGATACGTGATGGCCTACAACACCTACGACGAGGTGTTGAAGGCCATCACGAATCAAAACCCTGAACTGACGCGGGGTCTGTCTGCCGAGGAAACAGCTGCCACAACAGTGAAATACTGCAGACGCGTGAGGAACCATCTGCAGTGCCACATAGTACTGCAGGTGGCACCCCAGATGTGGTAGCGTATGACATCGGCGGGCAGGCTTCATGTAGACCTGCAATACATTCAAGTCGCGGACCAGTCGCCACTCATTCAGTGCACAAAGTGCCTAGCGTTTGGCCACGGCCGTAGGGCATGTAAGGAGGAACGGGATCCGTGCACCTACTGCGGTGGTCAACACGTGAGAGCGGACTGCCCCCAGATGGCGACTGGTGGAGCGGCTGAATGTAAAAACTGCTCCCAAGAAAAGCTGCAGGAAACTGCGCATGGGGTTTTTAGCGAGGATTGTCCCATACGGAAGAAATGGGACAACCTCGCTAGAGCGAGCGTGGCTTACTGCTGATAAAGGCACCCTTCTGAACAACTGTAAAGCAGAGGAAGTCGTGAGCATGCGGTGGGTGCTGGGGAGGAGCGGATCGGGGAATGGCATAGGAGAAACTATCCTACTTACCATCTTGGAAACCATCTTAACAACCCGAAAACGCAAGGTCCGATGCGCTGCTCCACATCACCGCCGCCGAGTGCCCACGATGAATCTGAAACGTGACACGTCTAAAGCCTCCCAAAACAACAATGACTCCCACAAAAGATGTACCCAAAAAGCACTTTCAAAATTAATAGAGAAAGGAAGAAAGGAAACTTTGGGACGATCACGATAACATTAATGGACCTGCAAGTGTCGACTAAAATCCCGGAACCCAAATATTTTGCTAATGAAAATGATATTCATTCCAAAAATAAAAGAAGTACCGTGGAAAACGCAAGCATGTCCATTCCTGAATCGCACCAAAGTATAGGCAATACTCACCCCCTTGCGGTTGCTATCCAGCAAAGCATAGCAAAATTAAAGGGAAGGGGGTGCCGACCTAAAAAGCAGGCTAAATCAGGCACGACCTCGAGTCGCTAGCCAACATGAAGTTGACAAAGCCGCATCTTATAAGATGTTACCTAAAAGTGGGACTCGAGGCCGTGCTTGACGGAATGAGATACTGAGATGTCCAAACTCCAGGCAATAAACTATACAGTTGCCACGAATACCTCAGTACCCAGAAAAGAAACTAGAAGGAAAAAATATAATTAAAACCAAAATAAAATTATATATATTATCAAAATTACTACAAATACAGGAACACATTAAATTACCACATATACACATAAAATAAAACACACCAATAAATAATTTCGAAAACTAATAAGAAAAATATGACATACACATAAATTAAAATACACCAATAAATAATTTCGACAATATATAAGAAAAATAGGTACAACTAATAGGTAAAATCGCCAAAACTAACTGAAATAAAAAAATATATGAATCGTAGCACCATAATAGCTCAGACAGGTCTCCGACACATATTGGAGGAAACTCCGACGAACAAACAAAAAAAAAACAATACTATGGTATAATCAGTAGTTTTTTTCCTCATCATCATCAGCTTTCCCACTGCAGGGCATAAGCCTCCTCGTTTTTGTGCTATTCTTCGCGGTCTTATGCCAATGTCCTCCTTGCTTTTTCTTAAGAGATTAAAAATGTTATATTGTACCTTTTTTTATTAACCTAATGCGTCCTACTGCTGGGAAAAGGTAGAGACGTTTGGAATCGTTGAAGAAAAGAGGAAGAGCCCTGTTTTCTACGACGATCTGTCAATAATGGTCATTCTTGTCGATACGCGTCGAGGTCATCGCGCCACCGTTTCCTGGTCCTGCCTCGGCGTCGATGACCTTGTTGTGGGACCTATTTGGTACAGTTTGGCCCACTAGTTGGCCAGTAGATAGTACTATACCTATAATAATGTTGTACTCTCTGCCCTGCAAGGGATCTAGCGTAATGATATATATAGATACTACAACTCCGTTCAGTTAGGCCTTTTACTAAAGGTTAACAAATCAAAAATCTTTAAATGTCATTTTGCCGTATTACTAATATAGTTATGTATATATATTTGTGTGATTTTTTGAGATTTGTTAATCACAAAGCACCCGAAAAGACAGATGCTCAAAAGTATTTTATAAAAATACTTGATAGTTAAATTGAAGTGCATACAATTCTGTTTTATTGCATTTTATATAATTATCTTATTTTTTTTTAAATATCGTATTTTATCAAAGACACAGTAAGCTTGCATAAAGACTAGGCTAGTTAGTTTTTATAAGCTTTTATTTAACTTGTAATGGTCGTATTTCCGATTCAAATCCTGTGATCCATTTTTCAAGCACATAAGGGTATCCCATTGAGCTGAAGTTCGGCATACGTATGTAAAGTCAGTGACTTTGCAATAAAATTAGGCAATTAAATACATCACCTTGGACTAAATAAAGATTTTTAAATAAGAATTTTCGTAAATAATATTGTACCCATAAAAAACAGGTACCCATGATGAGTCACATGTTTTTTGTTTGCCTTTATTAAAATGTGGGAACGGACGGAGAAAAATAAGGCTTAGCGTCTTTTCAGACAAAACTCATACTAACTAGGTTAACAAGAGCAGGGACTCGCAATGAAGATTTAATATACAAACAATGAATTTGGATTACAGCTACCTCAAATTTTATATGAAAAGTGCCGGATGTATCTTTATGTTTCTGAATGAAGCGCGTCGAAACACAATAATCTAACTACTTTTTATCTGGTAGTCGGTGCAGAGCGGAACAGGAATTCCTTAAAAAATAAAGTACTCTCGCCTCAATATGTGAAGGCGATGTCGATGTATGCAGTATATGACAGGACCGCTAATCTGTGATCAAGAGGGCGTCATTTCTCGCATCTTTTCCACGTCATTTGCGCGGGTCGTACCGCACCGTCGCCGCCCCGCTGCCGCCCGGCCGCCGCCTAGCGCCTAGTGTTGCCACATCCACGTTATTTGCGTGGAAAATCTCATACTATGCTCTTATAGACTGACTCGTTGGTCTGGTGGTAAAGCGCATCGCTTTATAATCCCGAGGTCCTGGGTTCAAATCCGTCAGACAAATGTAGTTTTTCTAACGAAAAATTCCCAGTATAACTACGGAGTCTGGAATTGTGACCGGAATAAGGAATACGTAGCCCCACACTAGGAATTATTCCTGTGTCGTGACTGCGTTTGGAAACATGAAATTCACATTCACAAACACCCAGACCGAAAAAAATATTTGTGGGTAACACAAAGATTTGTTCCGTGCGGGGAATCGAACCCGCGACTTCTTGATCCAGTGGGCGGAGCGACTCAAGATCTTAACCACTCTACCAAGCCGTCCGTCAAAGAGTAACTCAAAAGTCAAATCTAAACTCCGTAAATAATAATAAGCCTTATCTATTTCCTTAACATGCTAGTTAAACTTTATAGTATATTTATATAAGAAAGTTATTTATATTTATTAATTAGTTAAGGCCCCTTTCGGGTAAAGGCCTCCTCCAATACTTTCCAGGTGGTTCGATTTTTGGCTTTGTTTATCCAGTTGTGTCCTCCGATTTGTATAATTTCGTCTGCCCAGCGCTCGCACGGGCGTCCTCTGGTTCTGTTGCCACTTGGTACCACCCATGTTGTAACCTGTTTAGTCCATCTTGTATCTGGAAGGCGTGCCACATGACCTGCCCATTTCCATTTCAGACGTTGGGTATGTTTCAGGACGTCTATGACATTGGTTATTTTTCTTATATCTGCACTCCTTTGTCTGTCTTTCAACCGGATGTTTAGAATACTTCTCTCCATCGCCCGTTGACTCTTTATTAGTTTGTTTCTTGTTTTATTGTTAAATATCCATGTCTGAGAGCTATAGGATAGGCAGGGTAACACGCAAGAGACCATTACATTTTTCTTCAATTTTACAGGTATCTTTGATTTCAGGATTTCTTTTAGACTCCAGAATTTCTTCCACGTCATATTTATTCTCCTGTCTATCTCGTCCTTGTGTCTTGATTTGTTGAAAGAAACTTGTTTCCCTAGGTATACGTAGCTATCTACATATTCCAGCGGTATTTGGTTTACTATGATGGAGTGCTGTAGGCTGTTAGTTGCAACTTTCGTTTTAGAGGTATTCAATTTAAGTCCTATGGTTTCACTTACGGCACATAGTTCTGTTATCATTTCTCCTAGTTGTTTTGAGGTACTTGAAAATAGGACAATGTCGTCAGCAAATCTGAGGTTGCTCAGATAGTTTCCTTTAATTTTAATACCTTTTTGATCCCACCTTAGGCCTTTCAATATGTATTGTAGGACAGATATGAATAATTTTGGTGATAGGGGGTCGCCCTGCTTCACACCTCTACATATCTTGATGTCTGGCCCTATTCTATCTAGTTTTACTTTGCTCACACTGTTGTTATATATGTGCTTTATGATGTTTATATAGGTGTTCGGAATATTTTGACTGTCAAGGGCTTTCCATATGCTTTTATGAGATATAGAGTCGAACGCCTTTGCGTAATCTATAAACGCTAGGTAGAGCGGTTGTTTAAATTCCAGGTGTTTTTCAATTATTTGATCAAGAGAATGTATGTGATCGATCGTACAAAATCCTTTTCGGAATCCTGCCTGCTCTACTGGTTGATTATTCAATATATCTGACTCTATTCTCTTGTCTATGCACGCAGCAAACAGTTTATATATAGCTGGAACCAAGCTGATAGGTCGGTAGTTGCTAACGTCAGTCGGATCTCCCTTTTTATATAAAAGTATTATCCTCGATTCGCCCCAATTCTGTGGGGTTTTCTGTTCTTCGAGCACTTTATTAAAAAGTATAGTTAATGGGCCTATGAGGATGAAATTTCCCAGATTAAGAGCTTCGTTTGGTATGTTGTCAGGTCTTGGGCTTTTTTCTGGTTTTAGTTTGTCTATTTGACTCAGGATTTCTAATTCATCAAAGGGGTGGACTGGATAGATATTTTCATTGTGATCTTTTAGTTTACTACATAATTCGTGTATTTGTGTCCCGCAGTTCTTATTGCTATACAGGTTTATGTAAAATTCTGTGGCGACTTTTACTATATCGGAGCGTTTTTTTGTGTTAATTGATGAGCATCAAAAGATTTCAGTTTTGGTATCCATTTTTTTATCGGTGTTTAGTTGTTTGAATGCTCTTCTTTGACTTTCGTTCTTCCGTAGGTTTCTTTCAATTATTGCTATTTTATGATTTTCGATATCTTTTTTCAAAAATTTATTTGTTTTCTTGTACAGATTCGTAAGTTCTTTCATATCTTCTGCATTCTTGGGTTTTTTATGTTGTAGTTTTATGCGTTTTTTATCAGTTCTTTTGTTTCATCTGATAGAATCTCTGTTGGTTGGTTTGCACAGTATACAGAATTAATGCTCTGAATAATAGAAGACTCTATTTTTTTGCTGTAAGATTCTATGTTATCAAATGTTGTCCAAGTTAATCTTTCTTGCATTTCTTTTAATGTATCTAGGAAGACTTCCGCGTTTTGTTCTTCTGTTAACACATTTTGTTTGGTTATGAATTTTGCTCTACATTTTTTTGACTTATTTAGGTTGAATGTGCTTCGTATCAATTTGTGATCGCTTGGAAAAGTCTTGACGTTTATATTTTCTATGTTACTAAAACTTTTTGGATTGTTACTTAAGATAAAATCGATTTGATTTTTCTTTGTTCCATCGGGGGATACCCAGGTCCACAAAGTTTTTATTTTTTTCTTGAATATAAGCTTGTTTTCTAATGCATACTGCAGTAACAGGTCTCCTCTGCAATTTCTGGTTCCGAAGCAGTAGGACCCCACTACTAGGTCTTCTCCTGGTTTTCATTGGCCAATTTTTGAATTCAGGTCTCCCATAACAATTATTTTCCTTTTGCTAAGGTTTGTGCTTTTCGTAGTTGGTCGTAAAAAGCAATGATATCTTCTTCTGATGAATCAAGAGTAGGAGCATATACCTGTATTAGTGATAGTTTTGTTGTTTCAAAATAAAGGTTCAGTACACATATTCTTTCGGATATTCCTACGTAACTATCTATATTTGATTTGTAAATCTTTTTGATTAGAAATCCGACTCCGTATTGGCCTTTAGTTTTTCCTGTATGACAAAATATATGATTTTCTTGTTCGATTATATTATTTCCAATTATTCTTACTTCGGATAGTCCAACGATATCATATTTGATATTCTTTAGGGAATGTTCAAGTAATATCATTTTTTCTGGTGTTCTGAGGGATCTCACATTGTACGTACATATGTAGAGTTTCTGATTGTTTTTACTCCTTGAAGGGTTATAGTCTACCTCTCCCGCGGTGACAAGCCGTGTTGGGAGGTGTTGATTTTGAAGAGGGGCCTTTTGTGATTGCTATTCTGTATTGTAATAATGGGTCGCTTTTAGCTTATCGAGAGGAGCATTTTCAGGTTTGTTTAATCGTTTTGGTTTGAGCACAATAAAAATTTTCATATTATTCTTCTTATTTTTCTTAGATGGTTGCTGTTCCTTGTGCTGTGGTGTTCTTGACTGCTCATCCCTGTTATTTCAGGTGATTCAGACAGGTTTCTTCTGTTTTTTTGATGATAGTTTGTACAATTTTCTATATTGTTTAACACTATTAGATTATCGTATTTGATAAAAGCCTTTCTGCCTAGTTCTTTTTCCTTTTGCAGTTGGATTTGCAATTCCTTTCATTTATTTAATATTTCTAGTGGAAAATCTTCTTTTATGTACCGAGGTTATGTTTAAAGTTTTTTCATTTGTTTATTATTTATTATCTGGTTTTCGTTTTTGTTTAGCACTAGATTTTTCTTGTTCTATTGATTTTAGTGTTTTTTTCACATATAGTTGATTTTCCCTTCTTTTTCCCAAATATGTAAGTTTATTTTTCAATGCACTTCGTCTTTTGTTAGTTCTTTATTCACTAGGATTTCACTTTGTTTTCCATATGGTCTGGGTAAGGCGTATTCTTGATAACAGGATTTAACACGAATGCAATTAGTTTCCACTGTATATATATTTTTATATCATTTTAATTAGGAACGGACTTTATATGAACAGTGGCACTCGGGGTACCCTCCGTAAATACAGAGCCTAAAAAACAAAAGCATTTTAGTAAAAAAGATAATACGAGTATACAATAAATATTGTAGTTTTAGTTTCATAGAGATGATCTACATTTAAGATAATCTACATAATTTCATTTAAATTCATAGAGTATAATTAATTTTTTTAACTAAAATAACATTCTATTTTTTCTACTATAATCATCACTCCATATTAGAAACCCATGTATATGTATGTTTTACAAGCTTATATTTAACTTGCAATGTTCGTTTGTCTGTCTGTTTGTCTACCTATCTGTGCTTCTGGTTCAAATCTTGTGGTCTATTTTTCAAGCTTTTGCGGGCATCCGATTAAGCTGAAATTGCAATAATATGGTTTGATGATGCAGTCCGTAGGTGGCTATAGGAACATGTGAAATATACAACGTAACACCCTCGTGTTTAGGCTTGTTAGATTGGTATTGACAAGTACTATACAACCAAATAGTGTTGAGGGTCTGATGATGAAGCCGAAAGGTGGCTAATGGAACCGTCCAACTACTCAATACAAGCTGTAACATAATTAACACTAACTGACTGAAGTTTGTTCTAAGTTGGTAGCTAAATTGATTCCAACATTTTTTAATGTATCTTATTTTTTTTTATAATTTGCAAAAAATGCTATTACTCCTTGAGTGCGCTATAATAAACTAAATTTATTCTTTATTCAAAGCACTACGGAGATGTCAAATGCATTTCAAAAACGTATTTCTCAATACGCACACATACACGTACAAGTTTTATTGTTTATTGGGGTATAAAGTGCATAAAAAAAGGTAAAAAACTTTAAATTTGGAACTTTGGTTTTCGTACTGAATTTGTAAAGCAATTATATAATCGTGGTGTCTGAGGACTTGCGTTTTTTGTGTTACACCTTGCATAACCCTGCCGTATTTAGACTCGTTGGATTTGTCTTAAATAGTTCTTTAGACCCGGATGGCGTCCAGGATCTAATGATGGAGCCGGAAAGAAGCCACATGAACTCCTCAACCAAGCAAAATATTTTCTTTGTGATTTTGCTATAAAATCTTGTTTTTAAAAAGGTCTTTTCAAATTAAAATTACTTATCATTAAAACAATCTCACACTAGGAATTATTCATCTATCGTGGGTGCATTTGCAAACATAAAATTCACATACACAAACACCCAGACTGTAACAAACAATTGTAGGTCACTCGAAGATATTTCTCGTATGGGGATCAAACCCGCGACTATTCGATCCAGAAAGTGAAGCGGCATAATCTCTTAACCACTGCACCAAGTTTAAATTTCTTTTTTTAAGTAGCTGTACAAAACTGTACCAAGGGCTAAGTTAGTCTGGATGTTAACGGAAGCCAGAAAACACTCTTTAAAATGTCAATATCGATGGCATCTACATCCTTATCTAAAATAGCTACTGCTAAACTTTGACTTAAAATATGATGAAAGCAAAAGCTTTTTTATTTACAAGATATTATATATTTCACAGAGACCGTGTCTTATCCGAAGGGCAAGTCAAGAGTCTCCGTAACCGACGAGCGTGTATGAGACGAACTATGAGAGTGGAGGAAGCCAGAAAGGTGTGTAAGGACAGAACCTGTTAAAACTCCGTCCTAGGGAGAGGCCTACCCCGCAAGGAATCTTCACGAATATTTCACATCATGCTTTCTTGCTTCACTTATTTAAAGTTGGCAACTGCTCACGAATTAAGAAAATATATTCTTCCAATCAAAAGTAGACTTATTACGAAATTCTTTGTTCGCACCCGGTTGCCAAGAAGGAAAGAAAGTAAGAACAATATAAAAATATTCTTCCACAATTTGCAGCAACAATCAATTAACATAGCGTTCACAAAAGTAAAACATCCTGTGACAACATGGGATAGTGGCTAAGGAAAATAAATAATAATTACACGTCCACAGTATAATATTCCTACAAATAAATTAAGCTAAACCCTTAGGTCTAAAAGTCGAGACACTAATGTCACAAGCTGCTAACTCGGCACATTTGAGAGCCCTTATCCCTACTTGAACTCGTGGAGCACTTCAATTGACGGGTCAATATACTCTACACTTAAAATTTGATGACAAGAATATTCGTTATTATCAACAACGTTCAGTAATATTTAAAATATCCATGTATTATACTATGATTAAAATAATGTTAGATGGAATAATATCGAATTTTGAAACCATACTTTAGATAAATCCTCACATTTCAGTAACAGAAAAATAGTGCTCGTGCAAACTCAATAAATTAAGAGTATAAAATTTAATTTAAAAAGATCTTTTTAATTTAAAAATACGCTTTATAGCAAAAACAAGGCAGACCAACAAGTACTATAGTACTAGTCAAGACAAATGTAACTAGCCCCAACACGCCGGGGTTATGTTGAGTAGTTGGGTAGTTGCGTTGGCCATCCGCCGGCTCCATCATCAGAACCTGGACATCATCTGTGTCTACAGAACTTGTCAAGACAAATCCAATGAGCCCAAACACGGCAGTACTATGTTAAATAGTTGGGTAGTTCCGTTGGCCACCCTCCGGCTCCATCATCAGACCCTGGACACCATCCGGGTGTAAAGTACTCGTCAAGACAAATCCAATGAGCCCAAAAACGGCGGGGTTATATTGAGTACTTGTGTGGTTCCATTGGCCACCTTTCGGCTTCATAATCAGACCCTGAACACTATCCGGTTATATAGCACTTCTAACGAGCCTAAACACGAGGGGGTTACGTTGTTTAGTTCAGATGTTCCCATGGCCACCTTCCTACTCCATCACTAGTTTTATGGTACCAAATTATTGCATTGTCATCGGACTTACATACGTATGCCAAATTTTAACTCAATCAGATCGCAAATGCTTGAAAAATGGATCACAAGATTTGAACCAGAAAGGCAAACAGACATATGAATATTGCAAATTAAATAAAAGCTTGTAAACGGAAATCGCTTCGAAGGTCTAGGTGAGTGCATAAACGTGGACGATTATAACAGCAGGGTAGTGGAAACTGTCCATACGGTCGGGCTCAAGTTATTTAAAACCCACTGTACAAAAAGAACCAAAAAGCTCTCAGGCGTTACCCTCAAGCTTATGGAGGAAAGACGCAGGATGATCTTGCAGTCTCCAGAAGAAGTTACCGAATGCCAGCGGCTCAATAGGCAGATCTCTAAGTCTCTGACTCGCGATGTACGCGAGTATAATACTGAAAAAATAAGAGAGACTATCGAGCGCAACAAAGGCCTTAAAGTGTTTGCAATGGATCTGTCTATCGGACAGAGCCGGCTGAGTAAGCTGAAAACCGGAGACGGCAGGATTGTATCCTCTACACCGGAACTCTTGAGGGAAGTCGAGAAGTTCTACGGCCAGCTGTACACATCAGTACAATCACCTGTCTGCAATCCGGCTATAGACCCAAGAGCCAAATTGACCCGACACTATACCGATGACATCCCGGACATCAGTCTGTGCGAGATTAGTATGGCTCTCAAACAGCTCAAGAACAACAAGGCGCCAGGCGATGACGGTATAACAGCCGAGCTTCTCAAGGCTAATGTAAAGCCGATATTGAGGGCTCTCAAGAAACTATTCAACACCGTCATCCTCGAGGGCAAAACGCCACAGTCATGGCGCGGAAGTGTGGTGGTTCTCTTCTTCAAAAAAGGCGATAAAACCCTCTTGAAGAATTATAGACCCATCTCACTTCTGAGCCACGTCTATAAACTGTTTTCGAGAGTCATCACGAATCGTCTCGCGCGCAGACTAGATGACTTCCAGCCTCCCGAACAAGCCGGTTTCCGAAAAGGCTTCAGCACCATAGACCACATTCATACGCTGCGACAGGTCATACAGAAGACTGAAGAGTATAACCTGCCACTATGCTTAGCGTTTGTGGATTATGAGAAGGCCTTCGATTCGATCGAGACTTGGGCTGTACTACAGTCTCTCCAGCGGTGCCAAGTTGACTACCTGTATATCGAGGTGCTGAAGAGTTTGTACGAAAACGCTACTATGTCAGTCCGCCTTCAGGACCAGAGCTCGAAACCTATTCAACTGCAGCGTGGTGTGAGACAGGGAGACGTTATATCCCCGAAACTGTTCTCCGCCGCGCTGCAAGATGTCTTTAAGCTTCTGGACTGGAGAGGACTAGGTATCAACATCAACGGCGAGTACATCTCTCACCTTCGATTTGCCGATGATATCGTGCTCATGGCGGATACCCTGGAAGACCTCAGTACCATGCTCGACGATCTCAGTAGAGTCTCTCAACAAGTAGGTCTTAAAATGAACATGGACAAGACGAAGATCATGTCAAACGTCCATGTAGTACCAACTTCTATAAAGGTTGGAGACTCTACGCTCGAAGATGTTGACGATTATATATACCTGGGACAAAGAATCCAATTAGGTAGGTCCAACTTCGAGAAAGAGGTCAATCGTCGAATCCAGCTCGGTTGGGCGGCGTTCGGGAAGCTACGTAACATCTTCTCGTCATAAAATTCCGCAGTGTCTCAAGACAAAAGTCTTTGACTAGTGTGTGTTGCCAGTGATGACTTACGGCACTGAGACATGGTCACTTACGATGGGCCTCATAAGAAGGCTCAAGGTCACCCAAAGGGCGATGGAGAGAGCTATGCTCGGAGTTACCCTGCGGGATCGAATCAGAAACGAGGAGATCCGCAGGAGGTCGAAAATCACTGACATAGCACTCAGAATTGCTAAACTTAAGTGGCAGTGGGCGGGGCACATCGCTCGTAGAACTGACGGCCGTTGGGGCAGAAAGGTTCTCGAATGGCGACCACGTACCGGAAGACGTGGAGTGGGTAGGCCCCCTACAAGATGGACCGATGACCTGGTGAAGGTCGCGGGTAGAAGTTGGATGCGTACAGCACAAAGCCGGTCGTTGTGGCGGTCTTTAGGGGAGGTCTTTGTCCTGCAGTGGACGTCTTTCGGCTGAAGAAGAAAACGGAAATCATTTGTAAAAACAAGCTTTTATGCAGCCAGGTAATAGTGCAATTTATAACGGCCAATCAAAATGAATTATAAAAATTTCATGTCTGTGCTGTTGAGAAGTACCTTCGTCTGGAGCCAAATGCTGGGTGTAAATCCGGTAAGGCTTACTATAAAAATGCATTATTATCGGACCTGCAGGAACATGTTAAATAAAAGTTTGAGAAAATACAAAGACCATAGGGCTACACTAAAATAATAATCATTGCATATGAATTTTAGTTTCACGTACTTTTTCATAATTTGTCATAAATTTTGTTTTCAGTATTACCCCTGCACACCTGCCTCCAGTAAATTCTACAAGGATATAAATCAACAGTCTCTGTGTGCTAAAAATAAAAAAAAAATTAGACATATTCTGCACCCACTCTCGCACACGAACACAGCTAGAGGCTAGAGGTGAAAATAATTTTGTAGCGCACTGTAGCGCAAAGCGGGACTTAAATAATTCCAGGCGGTTTGGTGTAACGGCGAACGGGCGTGATCGTTGGGTGGCATCAGAGCACGAAAAGTTTAACATTAGCGTGGCACTACCTAGTTGATATGATATCATTATCATACTACAATTTGTTAAATAAACATGAACATGACAGTACGATTACTCGCTAGCGTCAGGTTAACATCAATCTTTTGGATCTAAGCCCTCATATGTTGGTTTCATGTTCTTTTTTATGATTTTGTGTACTCAGTATTGACCACACAGCTACACCTGTAAATTCCACGAGAAAAAAAGTAACAGTATCTGCTGAAAATCCAAACAAATGTAAACACATTAAACCCCCACACTTACACACGACCACAGCGAGAGGTTAAAATAATTTCATCGCCGTAGTGCAAAGCGGGACATAAATAATTCCAGGCAGTCGGTGTCACGGCGAAAGGGAATGATCCTTGGGTTGCAACAGAGAGCTCACCATGAAAATATTGACGTTAGCGTGACACTAGCAAATTTATATTGCATCCTTGTCATACTACAAAATCAGTAAACAAACAAGAACGCGACAGCACGATTACTCGCAATCTTTTTGAGCTAAGCCCTTGAAATTTAGTTTCATGTTATTTTGATATTGATATGATATCATTATCATACTACAATTTGTTAAATAAACATTAACGTGACAGCACGATTACTCGCTAGCGTCACGCTAACGTCAATTTGTTCGAACTAAGCCCTCAAATTTTAGTTTCATGTTCTTTTTATGATTTTGTGTGCTCAGTATTTCTCACACAGCTACACCTGTAAATTCTACGAAAAGACAAAGCAACAGTTTCTGCTGAAAATCCAAACAAATGTAAACACATTATGCACCCAGACACACACGACCGCAGCGAGAGGTGGAAATAATTTCATCACCGTAGTGCAAAGCGGGACATAAATAATTCCAGGCGGTGGGTGTCACGGCGAAAGGGCGTGATCGTTGGGTGGCATCAGTTCCACGTCATTTGGCGCGTCGGTGCCGCGTTTACACACGACACTCGAGCGAGCATGGGTCGTTAGTACGCGCCGCTACCTCCGACTCGCGAATTATTGAAAAGAAAATTGTGCTGACTTTCACCGTCGAACTTTCCTCACTTATAACTGATTGGTTGAGAACGACGCCCCTTAATGTGTCGGCAATATCGAACGAAAGTTGTCAGCAATTACTGGGATCGTCTAATAATACAATTCTGTAATATCTTCATTACCATTCAAAAACATTGGTCCTTAAAATCTATGCAAATTTATTTTAAGCGTAAAGATTGAGACTTTCATAGCGCTGTACGATCGCGGTGTTCTTACCGATCACCAAGGTTAATCAACGTTCATCTCAGTCGGTCTAAGATGTGTGACGGTTAGTGCCATTTTCATATTTGGCCGTCTCCGTGCTTCGGAAGTCAAGTTAAGCCGTTGGTCCTGGTCACCACTTAATGTGGTAGTCGTTAAGCCAAGTTGGAAGCCATATAGGCGGCTTGATAAGTTCCAACAGCAGGTGCCACAAACCTACCTTCACTAATTCGCACTGGTACCTAATCCCTCTCATCTCATTATCTGAGAGAAGGTCTTTGCCCAGCTATGGGACTATATAGTGAAAATAGGGCAGTTGCAGGCAGGACACATCTTGGGTAAAAATAATCACCAACTGGATTCCTCTTAATTTTGAACGGCATCACAGCAGGCCCAGGAGGAGATGGCGGAAGGAACTGGACGCCTTTGCGATTGGCGCTCAATAGCCCCAAATAGAGTAGAGTGCAGGAGATGTAGGGAGGTCTTTTCCCAGCAGTGGGATACTGAAGGCTAACTAATAATAATAATTATTATTATTAGTTATTTTATACTATTTGAATTTACTTGTAAGAAATTGTTAGTACGGAATTATGTAGAAATGGGTTAATTTTACATAAACACACCGTGTTAACCGCGAATCCGTACTACAATTCTATACGTTACTCTTAACACTCCACCCGATCCTTGAATATAATTTGTTCGTCGTGTAAAATAGCGCTTTAAATACTACGTTCACTTTTGAAACATTTCAAAGCCTTTTCTCTTTATAGTACGACGAATTTATTAAAAATAATAACATCATTTTGTAGTACAATTTTATAGATTATGATTACGAACTGAATTCGAAATTTTTGGTAAACCTTTGCAAACCTATTTTTATTAAAGTTGATTTTGTAATCAACTTTAATAAAGCTTGTTCGGGCTCAGGTTACCTCTGATAACCTGAGCCCGACGAGAAGCTTCTAATAAAGATAAAGTGCTTCTTTCACTACGTTCGAGTAGTGTTGTTTAGTAACTTCTCGATTAGTGTTACTTGGTAATTAAAACTGGCTAGTTAAACCGTCGGATAGGAATACTCAGAAATGATGAAATTGACACATATCCTTATTTGCAACTTTAATTGTCGATTAGTCTTCTTCAAACTTCACTGAATGGTGGTGACAGAAGCTCTAAGCCTTTCAAATACTAGCTAACTTGTTCCGCTTACAGGACCTTATTCGCTATGACCATAACACGGCGTGTAACGATAAGTTCGTGAAATAATCGTTTGATGGTTTTCCAGTAGCATAAAGAAAACCATACACCATACATGATCATTTTACGAAATTATTATAACGAGCCACGTTCGGCCCTATTAAAGAAAAATGTTTTCCTTGGAAATATTTTCTACTTTCTTTTACCTAGCCAGCCACTTGTGTGGCCTCTCAAATTGTAAATAGATCGTCAGAGAAAATTTAATTTTCTTCGTTAGTCCTTAGGGAAACTGAGAGCTCACTAATCGGGTGGTTCATTTTGATTGCTCAATTTACCGCTGCGTTGATGATTTATTGAAGTACCTTATTTTGGATGTCAAGTTCAAAAATTTGTCAAGACTAAATAATAAATTATTACTTTTTGTAGCTAGATTGTATATTTTAAGATAACAACCATACATAAATAGAAGGATGTAGGTACCGGGGAAGACCTAAACTACTTTACCATGGCCAAATAGACCGCGTCTTATCTCAAAAGCAAGGCAAGGATCTCCGTAACCGGCGTGCGTGCATGAGGCGAACTACTCGTATGAGAATAAAGTAAGCCAGAGTGGATTGTAAAAGAACCTGTTGCAACTCTGCACTCTCTGCCTATCCCATGAAGGATCTAAAAAATAGAAAGAAATACACTGTGTCCTAAATGACGGACAAGTCAAGACACCGTAACCGGCGAGCGTGTATGAGTCGATCTGTGTGAGTCCACTCACATAAATCGACTCAGAAGCCAGATACATCTGTAAAAGAACATGTTGGAACTCTTTACTCTCTACCTATTCCGCAAGGAATAAAAACATAGAAGAAAGAAAACTGATAGGTAGATAACGAGGAAACCAAAGTGCAATAACTATTGTCACACACATTTGTGCGCCATTTTATTTTTTATTTTACTTTATTGGGAACATAAACAGTAATACATTGGGTGTTACTTAATAGTATGAGAACTAATAGACAACTTAAATGTACTACCCACTACAATCATCATCATCATCATCTCAGCCTATACTTGTCCACTACTGAACATAGGCCTCCCCAATACCCACCGCGTGGCCGCGTGGTTCCCGGCTTAGAATAGGACCAACCTATCTCATCCCATCGTGTGTCGTACAAGGCGACTAAGGGAAAACTGGGGAATGGGCAGCAGCGTTCCCTTAACACTTCTACCATCAAAAACTGCGCTCGCCAACCCGCCTGCCGAGCGTGGCGAGTATGGCAAACCCCCACCTACTACAATGCCCACAAATTATTTTACTGATATACGAATATCTTAAACTTAAACTAGAGGGCTATATAAACAAATATGAAAAGATAGAGATAGAGAAATAAAATAAAAAAGTTGAGAAAAAAATAATACTCGCTCAAAGGCAACATACAATAATAACAATAGGCCAATGTCAGAAGCTATTGCCGTTGATCCAGTACTTTGATAATTTGTGTTTTAAATTGTGAAAGTGGAAGAGAAAATATATCAACATTAGTGAAGTATTTATTATAATTATTTGTTAGGCGTTTAATTGGGGACCTATCCCCAGATACGCTTCGTGACAGACTGACAGCAAACAATTGAGGCGTGCGTGTTTGTTGTAACTGGGCAAATCTCGGAACAGCGTAACACAATCATCTCACAAGCTCACAACAATCGAACTTGTTGTGAATAATACCATGCAACATTGTGGCTTCTAAATATAGGCGTCTTGATTTTAGTGACATCAGATTATATTTGATTAATAGTTACGGGTACGAAAGTTTTGAATTGTTTAGTCTGAAATGCAGAGCCCTCAAAAATTTCTTCTGTACGTTTTCTATGTTTTTTACATATAACTCGTAGTGTGCATCCCAAATTGATACGGCGTATTCAAGTTGAAGGCGAATTACTGATTTGAAAAGATGTAAGTATGTATTAATGAGCTTGAAATCCACCGATGCCCTCAGTACAAAACCGAACATCTGGTAAGCCTTGTTAACTATACTATTAATATGACAGTCTAGAGTCATCTTATGGTCAAGCTCTATTCCGAGATCGCGAACACAATGTACCTTACACAAATGGACTCGCTTGAGAGAGTAGTTGAAGTTTACGATATTTATCTTTTTCGTGTATGACATATATTTGCACTTAGGCAGACTGAGATGTAGTTTATTCGAGTCACAATACTCGGAGAGACGCTCCAGATCTTCTTAAAGAAGGTGAGCATCATACTGATTTGAGATATTTCTGTAAACTTTCAAGTCGTCGGCATAGAGAAGAAACTTAGAATTGAGAAAACACTTTTTAATGTCGTTAATGAATATTACAAAGAGTAAGGGCCCAAGTATGGATCCCTGGGGGACTCCAGAAGTTACATGAATAGACTTAGTAGACTCAAAGCCATTGATAACTACTTTTTGGGTACGGTTTGAGATGTAAGAAGCAAACCATCGCAATAAGTTACCTCTAATGCCGTTAAACGCTATTTTTTTCAAAAGTAAGGAATGATCGACTTTATCGAAGGCTTTTTGGAAGTCGGTATATATGACGTCTGTTTGCTGGCGACTATCAATTTGTTCGAAAATGTATGTCGTAAATAGTAATAAATTAGTGACAGTAGACCTTTTTTTGACAAAGCCATGTTGCTCTGGCAAGATATGAGTATGGATGTGAGGATATACTTCGTCGTGGACTAATTTTTCGAAAAGTTTAGACAGCGCAGGCAAAATTGAGATGGGCCTATATTTTTCTACATCGTTCCTAGGGCCAGCTTTGTGGATAGGTACTATATTAGCATGTTTCCATATGGGTGGAAAAATCCCCTCTTTGAGACATTTATTAAAAAGAATGTGTAAGGGTTTGCAGATTGTGTCACTGGTATTCTTCAGAAAAATATTTGGCACTCCGTCATGACCTGGTCCTTTAGATGGGTCAAGAGATTATAATGCTTTCTTAATATTAATGATAGAAATTTGTATATTTCACATATTAGTGTCAGTAGAATTATTAATATTGAGTTCTTAGATTTACGCGAATATTACACATGAAATAAAACTATTTTACGGATTTTATCGCGGTTTATTTTTTTTATTTTTAGTTCCCGACGTTTCGAGTGCTTTGCAGCACCCATGGTCACGGGAGGGACTGAGGTGTTAGACGTCCAATAGGCATAGTTGTTCCGGGGTACCCTCAAACTTCTTAATTATTTTTTTTAATTATTTTTGTTGTTGTTGGTCCGATCTACGCAGAATGAGCTCACGGTGTCTTGAGGTCTTGCAGTGTTATGCTTGGTTTTGGATTTGATTATATTAATTACCGGATCCCAAGACGATGGAAGCACCCAGCCATCTTCTCTATTGAAACGTCGGGAACTAAAAATAAAAAAATAAACCGCGATAAAATCCGTAAAATAGTTTTATTTCAAGAATTATTAATATTATTACAATGGAATATATTAGTATCAAGAGTATTTGGCTCATAGACTGATTCGAAAAACGATAAAAATAAGTTGCAGATGGAGGCGGGGTCGTTAGCACAGCACTGGCGCAACTTCATTGCGGATGGGATACTGTGTGTATTTTTTTTATTTTTTACAAAAGTCCAGAAGTATTTTCCATCCGTCTGTATATCTTCTTCTACACTAGCTATATATTTCTTAAAACATATATCAAGGACTTTTTTTGAACCTGGTTCTGTATAACGAGAATAAATCGTAATCGGATATATTTCTGAAAGTCCTCCATTTTATCCACGCGCGAGAATTTCATTTGAAGATCTTAATAAGTGCCGGTGAAAACCAATTAGGAAAATCAAAGTTTTTAGCTTTAGATAGTGGAATAGTATTTTTAATAATATCGTTTAATTTATCATATAATACATCTGTTGCCCTCTCCGCCGAATGTTCCGATAGTAAAGTCGACCACTCTGCTTTGCTTATCTTAGCATTACAAACAACGTAATCACATTTATAAAAGTTGTGTTTTAACAAGCGTTTTTGTGGAACAGAGATAAAATCCATAACTGGAGCAATAATATAATATGGGGGATGATGATTGTCGGCGTCAAGAAGACAAAAATCTGGCTTTAACACAGTGCAATTTGTATTTGACATGGCCAAGTCGACGATTCTGTTACAGGTATTTTTTATTCAGTTAAATTGTCTAGCGTCTAAGACAGATAAGAATTCATCCAAGAAATCATTACTTAATGGTGCTATGACACTAAATGCGCGCTCCATCCAATTTTCTTTTGGTATCCATTGGATTAGGGGTATATTGAAATCACTTCTATCTATCCATCTATAACCTCACGCCAGATCCCTTGCGGGGTAGGCAGAGAGTACAGAGTTCCAACAGGTTCTTTCCTTACATACTTCTCTGGCTTAATACGAAGAATTTATCCACAGAAGGATTACTTAGGACATTTAAAACACCATCCAAGTATAATTTATAAAGTGTTTCAGGGCTATTTGGTGGGAAGTAAACGCCACAGATTATATGATATTTATTACAAGTACGGCTGGGTATTTTGATAATAACATTTTCAATAGTATCGGAGATGGACGGGTGAGAGAACACAATTGGATTTAGACGACGATGTATTGCAATAAGGACGCCTACTCCGTCTTTCTTACCTGTTATCAGACTGTTTCTATCGTGTCTGTGTACTATATACCGCTGGTCAATGAATTCTGGGTCATTAATTTGTGGTGTTAGCCATGTCTCGGTTAATACGATAATGTCATAGCAGTTGGAGAAGATGTTTGTGTGCAAGTTTTTTTATTTAGTGCGTGTCCGCGGCAGTTTTGGTAATAAATACTAATATTTCCATGCATTTTTAATCGAAGCTGATAGTTAAATAAATTTTGCTATAGAAATGTTAGAGATGGAATATATGTGGCATGTGAGAGGACTGCCACGGAACAAAAATGCAATGTGTTGGGACGTCGATATATTATTTCTCTTACCGTTTGGATTAAAACAAATTATGATAAAAATTATAAAAATAAAAAATGCAAATATACTAATAACAAGCTTAGATGTAAAGAAATTATATAACAGTATCAGTTTATATACATCATTTCCATGTTTTGAATCGATCATAAGGTCTGGAGATATAAGGTAATAAATACTACGAGTATTATTCACATAAAATATGACAAAAAAAGTAATGAAATTTAGAAATAGTGGTATGATTGCGATTGAAATCATTTATTGTACTAAAGTAATATTGTGGCCCCTCATTACCCTACAAGCGTAAATATGTATTTAATATAGTAATACTATACCAACATGGCTTATTAATTCATAGTGTGAATTAATACAGCAATAGACAGTAATCTGACAGAAGGCTATGTCGGTATGTAGAAGGCTACTTAAAGTATGAAGAGGCGTTGAGTATTGTGCAAATAGAACAAACATAGTGAGTTGTTTTGGTAATATGACATAACAATGTGTAAACTGCATCGAATTATTTGTAGTTACAAGTACAGTTCTCTGCATCGTTATAAGGGTTAACTTGTGAGGCGCAACGAGGCTGAATCTTAGACATATCCTTATCACATCGTATAGCAATGGCAGATGAAGTGTCACTTTCGCGCACAAGAATAGTCCCATTTTTAATCCATACATATTTAAACTTATGACACTTCGCAGCAATTCTACAGTCACGAAATAACTTTTTTTTCTTCAAAGTTATGTGTTCATTAAAGTATATGGTGCCATTGTTTGCATTACAAATATTTTATGCAACAACTAGGGTGCGCTAAACGGAGCCAAAGTGCCGCAATAACTCCGCTGCACCCCGGTTTGCTTGGTTTACTTTAAGTTTAAATGCGCTCTTGACATAATCCGAGGACAAAGAGGACTCCCATCTGTCCCCCCACAATGGGTGCACAGCTATTAATTATTAGCGAACAAAAGGCGTTTGTTGGCTCGAGATGCGAGGCGAGATCGTCTTCGCGGATCGTAAATGACTGAATGAATATTGTATTAGGTGTTATGAACGATGTGTCTTGGTCATTATGTGCTTCGGGTGGCCGGGTGAATAAATATCTCTATTTAAATGAATGTGTGGTTGTTATAAGTAAGATAATCTATACAAGTTATGATTAGTCAGTGTTATGGAGGCGTTTGTAGCGCTGTGCATCCGCGGTGTTCTTACCGATCACCAAAGTTAAGCAGCGTTCGACTCGGTCGGCCTGAGATGGGTGACCGTTTGTGGCATTTTCGTATTCGAACGTCTCCGTACTTCGAAAGGCACGCTAAGCCGTTGGTCCTGGTTACCACTTAATGTGGTAGTCGTTATGCCGAGTTGGTCGCCTTATAGGCGGCTTAATAAGTTCCAACAGCAGGTGGCCACAAACCATCCATCAATCCGCACTGGGTCTGCGTGATGGAGTATGACTTAATTTCTCTTACCTAGATTTGTGAGAGGAGGCCTTTGCCCAGCAGTGAGGCAGTATAGGCTGATATGGTTGTTGGATGCTGATATGGACGTTTTATGCAAGCATTAAACGGGAAGTAGGTAAATATAAAATTTGATACTCTCGTGATACCTGCGTACCTGCTTTCCGCTAAAACCTGCCTCGTTGGGCAAGTAATGAATATTGCGCGTAGTGGTTACGATGTGCCGGGTTCATCCAATCCTAAATCGAAAAAAAGTTTCGACGTTTAATTTCCAGTATCAGTCTGTCAGACTACCTGTGGGGTTACGGTAAAATATCAATAGGCTCGCCCTCTATTAGAGTAAGACCTAACATGGTCGGTGGAAAATAGATGCACACAATTCACTCCTGCTATGCCCGCTTGCGGAGAATAGGCATGACAATGTATTTTATTACTTAAAACATGGCTTTTGTTTTGAGCTCGCATTGTTACTAAAACTTACTAGGCGGTAAATCGGAATCACCTCTTATCGAAGTAGAGAGTACCTTAATTAGTAATGTATATGTTGAGCAACAATACATAAAATTTCAATTTAAAAGGAGAAATCTGTGATATTAAAGGACTTTAATCACTTATACACAATGACTTTTGGGTAGCTTAGCTAACGAAATGATCAATTCTATGTCAATTGTATGGAGGCTAAAGGTAGCGTTACTATTAAAAAAAGCTACCAGATATAATATATTGGTCTTATATGTAATATTTTTCCTATCTCTTTGTCGTTTGTTACGGTATCTATACGAAGAAAATTGGGCACATTCCACTATGTAGTACACGGTAACTGCACAAATCCCAGTTACCATCACACATGTATACGTACATATATTTCTATATTCTACATCTCTGATTCCACATAACGGGTAATACGAGCTGAACTCATGTATGTATGTGGGTTTTACGTCCGTCGGTATGGGCGCTCCGCGGCAATGAGCAGCCAATTTGTGGCCGTTTTAACGGCGCGCCGTTACCGCGCCGCACTATGAAAAACCAATCAAAGTTTAATACGGCCTCGTCAGATTCATGTTATTTATACAACGAACACGGTTCTGTTAGTTTTCTAAAAGGTATCAAGCAGAGTAGATACGTAGATAGTTGGTTTGGATCCTCGTAGTAGTTACAGGAGTAACTGCACTGGTAATACTTAACACAAAAGAAAATAAATTGATTTATTTTATTAATCATAGTTCGCCAATATTTAAAATTTGAAACCACAAAAAATTTCTACATTCATAACTTAGAATAAATATCGTATCAAATTGAAGCATCAATTACTACCTGCAATGCGAGTAATGGCACGTTCATGCGAGTAGTTACTCTGTGACCACCGTGCGAAATAGCGTGCTCTGCGCGTCTCAAATTAAATTGAACTATCCCGTCTTGTGTCGTTCCTGTCTATAAACATACTGTTAAGGTCATAAAGAAATATGATGGGATCACAGTTCATACCTAACTACTGCATTCAGGTGCCGAATTATATATTGAATTAATTCTTTCATCTGTAATTGTCATAGTACAAGATGCGTCCATTTTCTTAGTTTTGCTAGTTTAACAATTTTATTTTTCCCTCCTTTTATTTGCTGAGGTCTTTTTAAGTTCAAGTATTAAATGGTATTAATTCAGTTAACTACTACATCATGGTTTTAATATTTAGATTAAATGACAAAATTATAATTTCATTACATTCAATTACTAAAAACCTTTATAATTCAAGTATACATCTTTCTTGAGTTTCATATGCGTTAAAAACACGTTACCGCAACAATAATTTATTATCATCTACTGTAATGCCATCAACATTTACCCCAAAAAGTGGTAATCATTCCGGACTGCCAACATCACACAAGTGGGAAGTGCGAAAGGTTTGTTGAATTTTTGGCTTCACCGCGCGGCGTGCATTACGACTGGACGAGGCTTCTATATAATATTTATTCTAAGATTCATAATCATCATTAACCGAAATATGTCCACTCAAGAATCCCAGTAGATAACACTAGCAGCAGTTATATACATGTCTCATTCAAGTTTTTTATGATTAGAAATCCATTAAACAATGGACCGAAACTAAAAGAGGGATTACAACATTAGTGATACCCGATTAGATATATCTATGTTCATTTCAACAATACATCAGAAACGTAGCCACTAAAAGACTGTAATTAATTCAAGGAATTCTAGTAGAAAGCACCTCACCTGCCAATATTAATCTTTTTCAGAAAACCATCAGGAGGTATCCGTTTCTATAAAGAACATAAAGCTTAATAGCCTCGTTAAACTTTGAATGAGTTTTCATAGTGGGAGTCGCGGCAAGCGAGTGCCGTTTAGTTTAGTGCAGACACAAATTGGCGGCTCATCGCTAGGCAACGTCAATTTATATCAACGTCCAGATAAAAGAGATTACAGCACTAGTGACGCTTATTCATAAAGAACTCATCACAACTGCTTTACTGGTCCAGTTGCGCATAGTACATGGCCATGGGGTTTTACGTGAGTTTAAAGTTCAACAGTATTTTTTACCTAGTATAGGTTACGGAAATATGATATTGTGGTGTGTATGAGTTATATAGGTACCTATGTGTAAGTGTTAGCATAAGAATATAACCCATTACTATTATTGAATATACTATACATGAATATATATGCAGAATACTATGACAAACGGACCGCGTGGTTCCCGTCTTAGAATAGGACCAACCCATCTCATCCCATCGGGTGTCGTACAAGGCGACTAAGGGAAAACTAGGGAATGGGCAGCAGCGTTCCCTTAACACTTCGACGACCAATAACTGCGCTCGCCAACCCGCCTGCCAAGCGTGGCGAGTATGGCAAACACCCCCAATTATGGAAGAAAATAGGAAAACCAGGCCCCTAGTCCCCGGCGGTCCTGTTCGTCCTGGCCACGGTAGCAGCCATGGTAACGACAGGACAAGGGGTGCTAAGAATCTCCGGCAGAGATTCGGCTACCACCAAAACCGAAAATTGGCCCTGGTGACATACAACGCACGCACATTGAGGACAGATGAGAAGCTAGTTGAGCTGGAAGAAGAGTTAAACAAGTTGCGGTGGAGTATTGTTGGTTTATCGGAGGTCCGAAGAGAGGGCGAGGACACGATAACCTTAAAATCCGGCAACTTGTTTTACTACCGGGAGGGCGAACAGCAGTCCCAAGGTGGTGTCGGATTTATCGTCCACAAGTCACTCATAAACAACGTTGTGTCCATCACTAGTGTGTCGAGCAGGGTAGCGTACCTGATACTCAGAATATCCAAAAGATATTCGCTGAAGGTCATACAGGTCTACGCACCGACCTCGGCATACTCAGATGATGAGGTCGAAGTTATGTATGAGGACATTAGTAGAGCCATACATACTTCCAAAGCACATTTTACAGTAGTTATGGGTGACTTCAATGCGCGGCTGGGCCAACGGGGCGATGATGAGCTGAGAGTGGGGCAATTTGGATATGGGCAGCGCAACCCCAGGGGTCAGAGGCTGGCCGAATTTCTGGAGAAAGAGGGACTCTTTATGATGAACTCTTTCTTCCAGAAGCCGCCTCATAGGAAATGGACCTGGATGAGCCCTGCTGGTTCCACAAAAAATGAGATAGACTTCATCATGAGCACCAAGCGACAAATATTTAATGATGTCTCCGTGATTCATAGGGTAAAAACCAGCAGTGATCACCGAATGGTCAGAGGCACATTAAATATTAATGTCAAAATGGAAAGATCGCGTCTGATGAAGTCTACGCTCCGACCTACTCATGCATATATCCAAAACCCCGAGAACTTTCAACTCGAATTGTCAAACCGCTTCGAATTGCTAGACAGCAGCGCATCAGTGGACGAAATCAACAACAGGCTGGTAGAGACTGTTCATACGGTCGGGTCCAAGTATTTTAAGACCCACCGTAAAAATAGGCCTCAAAAACTATCTGACCACACCCGAAACCTCATGGCTGAGCGACGTTCCATGACGCTCCAAACCTCCGATGATGCTAAGTCCTATAGGCAGCTAAATGGACAGATATTAAAGTCCTTGCGACACGACTTACGGTCCTTCAATGCAAGGCGTATCGAGGAGACCATAGAGCAGAACAAGGGCTCTAAAGTGTTCGCAAGAGACGCGTCTATTGGGCAGATCCAGTTGACGAAACTGAAGACGGAGGACGGAAACGTAACGTCAAATAGGTCAGAGGTGCTCAGGGAGATAGAGAGGTTCTATGGACAGTTATATACCTCAGTAGCTAAACCTGTTGTTGACTAGGTAAAAGACCCAAGAGCCAAGCTAACCCGACACTGCACTGAAGATATCCCGGACATCAGCCTGTGCGAGATTAGGATGGCTCTCAAACAACTAAAAAACAACAAAGCGCCGGTTGAAGACGGAATTACTGCAGAACTTCTGAAGGCAGGCGGATCGCCGGTACTTAAAGTCCTTCAGAGGCTATTTAATTTCGTCTTGCTTGAAGGGAAAACGCCGGAAGCATGGAACAGGGGTGTGGTGGTGCTGTTTTTCAAGAAAGGTGATAACACCTTATTGAAGAACTATAGGCCCATCACACTGCTGAGCCATGTTTATAAGTTGTTTTCGAGAGTCATTACGAATCGTCTCGAACGAAGGCTTGATGACTTCCAGCCTCCCGAACAAGCCGGTTTCCGGAAAGGTTTTAGTACCATAGACCACATACATACGCTGCGGCAGGTTATACAGAAGACTGAGGAGTATAATCGGCCACTATGCTTGGCGTTTGTGGACTATGAGAAAGCCTTTGATTCGATCGAGACTTGGGCGGTTCTTAGATCTCTCCAGCGATGCCGCATTGACTATAGGTACATCGAAGTGTTGAAGTGCTTGTATAATAACGCCACCATGTCAGTCCGAGTACAGGGGCAGTGCACGAAGGCAATCCCCATAAAAAGAGGAGTAAGACAGGGAGACGTCATTTCTCCGAAACTGTTTACGGCCACCTTAGAGGACGCCTTCAAGCTCTTGGAATGGCAAGGACTTGGCATCAACATCAATGGCGAATACATCACTTACCTTCGATTTGCCGACGACATTGTGGTCATGGCGGAGTCGCTGGAAGATCTAGGACGAATGCTCGGTGACCTCAATAGAGTATCCCAACAAGTGGGTCTTAAAATGAATATGGACAAAACAAAAATAATGTTTAATGTCCATGTCGTACCCACCGCACTCACCGTTGGGAACTCTACTCTTGAAGTTGTCGACGAATACATTTACCTGGGACAGGCAGTCCGGTTAGGTAGGTCCAACTTTGAGAGAGAGGTCAATCGACGAATCCAACTCGGCTGGGCAGCGTTCGGGAAACTGCGCAACATCTTCTCATCCAAAATACCTCAGTGCCTAAAGACTAGGGTTTTTAGTCAATGTGTGTTGCCAGTGATGACATATGGATCAGAGACGTGGTCTCTTACAATAGGTCTCATAAAAAAGCTCAAAGTTGCTCAGCGAGCTATGGAAAGAGCTATGCTCGGCGTTTCTCTACGTGATCGAATCAGGAATGAGGAGATTCGTAGAAGAACTAAGGTCACCGACATAGCCCTCAGGATTAGCATGCTGAAGTGGCAATGGGCTGGCCACGTGGCGCGAAGATCGGACGGGCGTTGGGGCAGAAAGATTCTAGAGTGGAGACCACGTATTGGCAAGCGCAGCGTAGGGCGACCGCCTGCCAGATGGACCGACGATCTTGTGAGGATCGCAGGACGTCGTTGGATGCAGGTGGCATCGGACCGGTTACGCTGGAAAGCGATTGGGGAGGCCTATGTTCAGCAGTGGACAAGTATAGGCTGAAATGATGATGATGATGATGATGATGACAAACGGACGTTTCATTACACTCGCCCTTATATGGCGACCCTGCCAGGCCACTCATATTACTGGCACGCGTTCGTTGTGGTTGAAACTATAATATAGTGATCGGTGATTTTATTTTTTTCGCTTAGTTTTTTTTTGTATTTCTTAATTTCTCCTGTGATGGGAAGCTCGACTTCTAAAGAAGAGGTAAATCTGGCGCAAGACGCTGCCAGCGCTGGCACCAATGTCGCAGTATTGGAGCGGTTTGAGCAGCATCTGTCAATTACAAATATTATTTTCAGCGTACTCATGATCATAATTAGTCTGGGTGCTGGGTTGGTCTTGTACAAGGCCTGCCGAAAATGTCACATGCGATAGATAAGACAAGATATTTCTCTAGAGGCGATAAGGAGCTCTTTTCGTCCCAAGGCCCCTATACCTGAAGAACACGCGTAGAGTGAAAGACCCAGTGGTTGCCAAGTGTTAGCGTAACAAGTGCATATATAACAAGTGTAACGAAGGTATTGGTACTTATGTGTGGTTTAACATTTTACTATTTAAAGGTTTATTATGCAAGTAATTAATAAGCTGGTTATTTTGTTGTTTTTATACATATTTTTCTTTTATATTATTATGTTGTCAAATAAATGGCAAACAAGTTAAAATTATTATATAATGAAATCAAAAATATTCGTACTTATTTGATAAAGATAGATCCTAGTAGGAAAAAAGAAAATATATTAAAAGTTAAATTGTCAGAGGCTAACGACATTTATAGTCAATATGAAGAGTATAAAGTCTATAGGAAGAAATAGATATTATTAAGCAATATATTTTAGACATGAAGTCATTGTATGAAGAAATAATTGATTTGTGTTCGGAAATCAATGAATTAAATTTTATGTCAAACTGTATGTTTGTATGTTTTTATGACAAACGCCATTGCCTTTGACATAAAACCTGCGTTGAGTTTAATGCCAGTTATGACTGATGAGGGAAGTATTACTACACAGCTCATAGATTCTATTGAATATTATGTTACTATCCTTCAGCACCCATCGAAACTTGAACTGATAAATTTTGTACTGAAAAGTCGTTTATCCCAGTAAGCAAAATTACGGTTGTCACCAACGTATGATAGTGTGTCACACCTAGTGCGTGACATGAGGAAACTCCTACTACCCCAAAAATCGGCCAACGCATTGCAAAACCAATTATTTTCTATTCAAATACATGAAATGACATTAAATGAATACGCTAATAGAATAACTGAGTTACTAACTCAGCTTACGATTTCGCAATCAGATGAAAATCAAGAGAGTTATAAAATTAAGAGTTATAAAATAACAAGACCCCTAAATGAGAAACAAGCAATAAAACAATTTGCAGAAGGATTGAGAAATCGTAGGCTCAGTACCATAATTTCGGCCAGAAATTTTGACCATCTTAAGGATGCAGTGCAGGCAGCCATAGATGAGGAGTTGTCATCCCCGTTATCTTCCTATGAAATGATGACAATGCGTTCTAATCATTACTAGTCGCATAATAACAGAGGCTCTATGGGTTATGGTTTTCGTAGTTATAGTAATAAAGGTAATTGGCATCATCCACCACAGCGGCGCAACTACAATTCCACCCCGCAGAGAGCCGCGGTACAGAGGTCCCGGGGTCGCGCCTAAGATACGTTTCGCCGAGGTTTCGGATCTTTACGAGGTAAGTTAAAGTTATACCGTAATTCGTACAAACCAGGCAATGTACGGTCAAGTAATCAGCAAATTCACGTTGTCACGGATTTATCTAACCAAGAAAAGGAAAGTGAGTTTTTTCGTGACTAAAGGTCAGCTTTTAGCCCACGGTAACAATATTTGTTCCATTAAATTATTATCATTAGATCATCACTCTTATTCTTGGCAAATTGACACCGGGCCCCCATATCGGCTATCAAACAAAAAAATGTCCTAGAACGGAACATACCTATTCAAACACGGGACTTTGTTGTAAATGGTATTGGCGGCGAAATACGTGCTATTGGATCTGTTTGTTTACAATTATCAGCGGGTGGTCGTAACTTCACCCATACGTTCTATGTTTTTAATTCCTTAACATGTAAGGACGGCGGTATAATTGGCATCGATTTCCTTATTAAGTTCCGATCTGTTTTAAATTTGATAGATAAAACAATATCAGAAACAGAAACAGTGGTATTTTTGTTTTACCTCCAAGGTCTGAATCGGTACACCATATTAGTACAACTGTACAGGATGAGAGATGAGTTTGTACGTCTGAATTATGTGATGGAGTGTACATAGGTAAAACCATACTGAAACCCACTAATGGTCATAATGGACGCGAGTCGACTTTGTGGGAGAACAAGGAGTTAGTTAAAGAAAGTAATCATATAATGTTTATAGAGACGTTAATAAAAGAGGTGCAAAGAAATAAGAATTGAAAATAAAGATGATAAAAGGTGTATCCTTGATGATTTTCATCTCCTTCCTACGAGTGGCCATACAGGAAGAAGACGAATGCTCAATAATATAAAAAAATATTATTTTTGGAGCGATTTAGAGAACGATATCAAAGAATTTGTCAAACGGTATCGTGTCATAAGCAGAAACATTCATTGTGATAACATCGACTGCAAAAACAGCGTTCGATAAAATTTATCTAGATATGGTTGGTATGGAGCGGACCATATATTCACATTTTTGCACATTGTATCGAAGCACCAATATATTTCTCACAAACTTTTAACATCTTTTCGATCGATCCAGCACTATGGCCCAGTACCATATCGTTTGTTGTTATAAAGTAATATCTCAAATTCCAACTACAAAAGTTTTGGCTAGTGTTGAAATGAACTGTCGAATAAAAGCATTAATAAAACTGTGCGCATACAATATTAACCAGCGCGGCGGTCGCGGAATCCAAGCGCGTTTTATAATTTGGTTATCTAATAAATTGTAGTACAATAAGGATGGCATATTAACACGCTAGAGTCACGCTAACGTTAATCTTTTTGTGTTAAGCCTTTATAAGTCAAAATAGCTTAAGGTACCTCTAAAGATAAGACCTAAACAATTTTGTGTTATATTGCAAACACAACACTGATTGCAATTAGTATTCACGCTTACCGGCATAAAGTTATATCTCAAATTCCAAATACAAAGTTTCTGGCCAGTGTTTTAATGAATAGTCCAATAAAAGCATTTATCACTTCCATCTGTATTTAGTAAATTTGTCGTGTGTAAGGGACTATATACCAACTCAACAGTGACACGCTAACGTCAATAATTTCATGCTAAGCCCTCTACTCGCCAAATGCTAATGCAACTCTTTCGCTTTATCTACTTAGACTACTTGTACACTTTTTAAAGAGACCTTTGATTTGGTCTTGGTAGGTTCTCAAACGGTGACCCTCTCCGTTCATTTTTAAACGGCGACCTCCTTCGTCGCTTTCGTATATATACGTAGTTATACTTAGTATGCAAGTTATGAAATTAAAGTGGGTACCTACATATTTTACAGGCTATGTACAGCGCACCTGATCACTTTAATAGGTGTAATTTAGGTACAGACTATGTCGACCTTACCTATGGGATATACTTATTATACTTCGACATGTTACCTCGCAATATTTGCTAAGCTGTGGACACATGCATTTGTTTATTTATTCAGATACACGCGAGAAGTATACATGTATAACATTTTACGAGGTATTTACATACCTGTAACGGCACTTCTAACTCAACAGAAACACAAACGAAAGTTGGTAAAATCAGGAATTATAATAACTATCTATGTATATTATCACGCCAGCTTCTCGCGGGGTAGGCAGAGAGTACAGAGTTCCAACAATTATAATAACTAAATAGGAAAATAGGTTAACCATGACATAAATTGGCACACCATTGATAACACAACAATACATTAAGATAAATTTGCAATACAGTGTATTTAGGTACTTATACTAGGAATGTAAGCTATTAAGGTGAACACAGCATGCACAATTTGTAACAGCCTATATAAATATTAGGTTAGGTTTGATGACAGTGTACATAATATTATAGTTTGGGTGTCTACAATTAGTGTGTCTTCTCGACTGACCAATGCAGTATTGATACACTTTCGAAATCTGTTAATTGAATCATGGTGTACATCGCTCGAGGAACTGACTCTGTTGTACAACCTACACATTCTAGGAATTGGCGAGTTGAATCCTAGCACTGTACGACGCAATGGTGGAACTAATGGCGTAATTAATCCTCTTTGGTACCTTCCAGGCACAAGAAAGTTGATTTGTGTATCAATTGCGCGCAATTTATTTTGTTTCGCAGAAGCTTATATAAGAACAGTAAATCCAAATATTCTCTGCGTGTGGAGAGCGCGATCAGTTTAAAGTGTTGTAACCTTTTGGTGTACGATGTTATTCTTTTAGCTATAGCAAAGTTAAATGAGAGGTGATAATGAAACCGTTTTTGTATACGCTCTATTTTCAGAGAATGCGTAGCGAAGTGCGGTCGCCAAACGATGGTGCCGCATTCGAGTACACTCCTAACAAGTGTCGTATACAATAATATTTGAATGTATGAATAATGTGAATGATTTCAATATTTTATTTCTAAACTTAAATAGTAAATCATGAAAGATATCTAAATTATTGAGTTTACCATTCAACATATTGTATTCATAACAAGCTCGGACGATGGGTGAATTTAGTCCCTCAGAGCTGTATATCTGTATATTTGTATATCTTAGATGCGCATTCAGTAAGGATGGAAAATACACCGCGTACATAGAGTGAAGAGTGAGTGCAGGGAACAGAGTGAACGGCGCGATGGGAAAGCTACTTGGGAGCCGGCACTTAAGCCGAAAGGCGCAGCTGGCCATACATAATGGAGTGCTTGTCCCAACGCTGTTATATGGCAGCGAGAGCTGGGTATGTAAGAAGGAGAATGAAAGTAGGATAAATGCGGTGGAAATGCGAGCTCTGCGGAAGATGTGCGGACCGACCGTATTCGCAACAGCGTAGTAAGAAAGCAAATAGGTATGAAAGAGAATATCGGTGTAAAGATGAGAAAGGGTAGGCTCCGTTGGTTCGGGCATATAGAAAGAATGTCCGAAGAAAGAATGACAAAACTGATATACAATGCGAAAGTGGAAGGATGTAGGTACCGGGGAAGACCTACACTATCTTACCATGACCAAATAGACCGGGTCTTATCTGAAGAACAAGTCAGGAATCTCCGTAACCGGCGAGCGTGTATGAGACGAACTATGAGAGTAGAGGAAGCCAGGGAGGTATGTAAGGAAAGAGCATGTTGGAACTCTGTACTTTCTGCCTAACCCGTAAGGGATCTGGCGTGATGATATAGATAGATAGATAGATTAGACCTCAGAGCTGGTTTATTAAAAAATCTGGTAATGCGGTTAATGTGGTGGTTTGTGAAGAACAATAAATAAACACACATGTAAGCAAATATCAATATATTAGTAAGTAAACGGTCAACAAATAAAAGAATAATAAAAACTGAATTTGAAGCAGAAACGCTACGTCGCATTTCTGCTGAAAATTCTCAACGTTCTTTATATTTTCAAATGTCATTATTATTTTACTCTAACAAAATTTCGCGGGACGTGCCCAACATGTTTTTATGACTCTACTAGCATCTCTACTACACTTGTATATTTTGGATATGAACCACGAAGCTTTATAAGCAGTGCATTTATTACCTAGATGTTACTAAGTTGGTAAAATTAAAAAAGTTGAGTAAGTTTGAAATGCGGGCGTCTACGATTTTGTAATTGCTTTTGACGTATATCTACTAAATTATTTAGAAACATTGTGTCCTACGCATCTACGTTAAATAATTTCAGATGAAATGGACTGTTCGAATCAAAGTTATTCTGAGGCCATATTTTAATATAGTAGAACATTAAAAGCAAACTAACATATTTTTAAAGATCTATAAACAAGATCTGGCGTGAGGTTATAGATAGATAGATAGATAGATATAAACAAGAGAAGGAAGCAAAAGATGTATGTAAGGAAAGAAACTCTTGAAACTCTGTACTCTCTGCTTACCCCGCAAGGGATGTCACTTAATGATATAGATAGACAAATAGTCTATGAACTGTGAAGTAAACATAATCCCGCCTATGGTCGCCTAACAAAGATGGCAGGGCTGTATTGTGCACATAGCCCCGAATCCAGTGTAAGAGAGGGTCGGCGTATTATTATTATACCAGGCATAATTTCAGACTCGATACAGCTAGTGTGAATCTTTCGATAGAAAATGCACACATTGTCCTATCAAAGCCTGGAAATAAGGATAACTAGACCAACAAGGCAGTCAAAATAACGAATACAAGAACAGTATTTACAAATGACCCACCCTACACTGTTCGTACCAAGTGAAGGGTGTGTAACAACCGCTCCCCTTACCCGCAACGTTTAATATCCCAGTAGTTTATTATAGCACATAACGCGTTAAATTGTCACTCCGCCGCTATAAGTCAGGGGTCTTATTCGCTTTTATCTTTAACGTAACGCAACGCGTTACGATTTGAACTGAGGACTTAGCGCGAAAAGACGTAAGCGTGATGCTAGCGAGTAATCGTACTGCCACGTTCATGCTTAGATGAAGACAAGTCTTTGTTTGTTCAAGTTGTAAATTTTTAGTGTGCTAACATCACACTATCATCGATCTTTTAGTTAAGCTCCCCGAGGGCTTAGTACGTACGAAAACTTTGTCGTTATCACGACTCTAGTGAGTAATCGTGCTGTCACGTTCATGTTTATTCAATACATTTATAGTGTGATGAGGACGGCATATCAACTCGTTAGCGTCACGCTAACGTCAATGTTCCCGCGCTCTTTGATCGTTTAATGATACTCCAGTGGCATATAATACCATAACACATTCGTTTCACGACGTTGTCGTAACGCACCACGTTTCGATAGGGCTCAGTGTCAAATTAAATAAGTAAAGTAAGTTCACCGTTTCGCCACACCTGTTTTTCATTTCTACGCACGCAGCGCGAAAATCACGTACATTCTTTGTGAGTACTGCTGACAAGTGCCACTTAATATTTAAATAATATTTAGGGAGCACTAACTTTGATTTTGTTACGAGTTACTGATGAACAAAATCTCAGACTACCGAATTTCGATTGCAGAACTTTTATTTCTTTTGTTTAGTTTTTTTTTAGTAAACGTTGAACTTGCACTATGAATTATTCATATGGGTGCATTTACAAACGTGAATTTGGCATAAAAAATAAATCATTCTAAAATTACAGTAGGAAAATTAAGCTATCCCACTCACGGTTAAATTGTACGTATCTTAGAGGTCTTTTATCATAACAATATAGACAGTGCCGTTCAAAACTTACACTAAAATCATTTCCAAATACCCGTAAGTAGATATACTTATGATATAAACATAAATTAGTGCATATTGCACCTTACTCATATCATTTAAAGTTGTATTTGCAAAAAAGCGTAAGCCTGTAAATTTTTTAGTACCGTTAACTTTTGCCTGCCGTGGTGCCATTTTTCGTGCGACGAGCGTGTATCTACCTATATTTGATCGATGTTTTGAACTATAAACCTCAATCCTGCAATCTCGTATCTCTGCAATCTCTTTACTCTGCAGTGGCGACCTCCAGCGATCTCTTCATTCTGCGACCTTCTCGTTATAATACTTACTTGGAAAATATTTGGTTTCTGATTGTGTAGGCTTAACAGGGCTGAATATTTTTCTTTTTAAATAACACTGACTTTATATTACTAACTCTAACAACTAAACAAGAATGTTCAATCATTTTCGATACTGCTTTCTAAACATTTCTAGTCACGTCTTGGAAATATTAAGTTTTATATCTTTCTCTTAAATATTTTTTCTCCAGTCCCTTGCCGTGTGAACACGATTTAAAATAAAACAATAACGTCTAACACGTACCCACAGATTTATGAATCAAATCCTAATCTTTATTAAACAATATTACTGCTATAAATTATTATCGCCCCGACGGTTTTTCTAAACAATAGATCGTTTAACATGTTAACCGTAAACAATAATCTTCCACCAGAAATATACGAAATTGGGCTTCCATACTGCATTTCATTTTAGTTTATTACATGTATATTTCGGTCAGTGTACATGAATTTAAACATAAATACAAAAAGTGAAATAGAATATTTCGGCATGGTACAATTATATGTTTAAACTTTCAGACGTATTCAAACATGTTTTTGAAACTACCTTCCGTAATATTTTGTTTCGATATTTTTTCAGAGTAAGCCTTGCATATAAAAAACTGTTAGAAGATAGCTATTACCAAACAATGGAACCATGATTCAAAGCCAATTTACTTTATCAAATCAATTTCATTTTTATAATATTTATGTACAAATAGCCTGTGAACTAGCTAAGTTGCACCTAACATATCAGAGTCCTAGCATGTGGCAAGCTGTAGACTTTGACTAGTGCTGTGGTATACAGGTTTAAGTGTAAGTATGTATGGTAAATTCCTAGTAATTTTTTTAGTAAATTTGTGTAGTTACGGTCACGATGTAGCGGTCACAATGTCTTGGGTTCTATTCTTTGGTCGGACAAAATGTAGTTTTTCTATCAAAAATACGTAGGATCAGTCTGGACTCCGGTATTGAGCCCAGTATAATTGCAATAGGCTCCCCCCCTATTACATTGGGGTCGGTGAAAGGGGATGCACACAGTACACCTCTGCTACTCTCGCTTAGAGAATACGATGGCGGACTACAACAGTCGTTTATCCTTGAGGCCCTTGATCCAATAACTGGGAGGACCAAATTCAATGGCAGCGTCAATGAGACTGGTTAGTGAAAGATTTTAAAGTTCTCGTAATAAATGACGGAAACAGAGATCTAAGCACGAAAATATTGACGTTAGCGAGACGCTAGCGAATTAATGTACCAGCCTTGTCAGACTACGAATTACACGCCGGCGGCAAGCTAACGTCAATATTTTGGTTCTCAGGTCTCTTTAAACACACATACCTTACATACATTGATACCTGACGGACGATTTAGCGCAGTGGTTAAGGGCTTAGCCCGCCCCGCCCATTGTGTCTTATAGTCGCGGGTTCGATTCCCGCACGGGACAAATCTTTGTGTGATCCACAATTATTTGTTCTGGTCTGGGTATTTGTGTATGTGAATTTTCATGTTTGTAAACGCACCCACGACACAGGAATTAATCCTAGTGTGGGACAACGTTTTTAAAAAAAAAAAAACAAAAAACAAAACAAAACCAACACCACAAAAACATACATACATATTATGTCTACTACTTACAAGTATAGTTTTTTAATGTCACATGATTTGCATTAAGTTTTAACTGTAAGACATAATTGCCTCTATATTATGTAAAATAAAAGCTTGGTTAAAACATATCTTTTGTAGTGCTTTCTAGATATGTAGAGCATGCGGTCACTTCCAATTCTTGTGTTAACTAAACTGTTAAGTTAAATAGGCCAGTGCTATAGATATCTGTAGAAAACTATATATACGTACGTAGGTTGCATAATTAAATGATCGGCCAACATTTGCATTTGTGCCGCCCGACCGCGTCCATATTAAATCACGGCTTTTTCACCAACAACCAAGTTATTTATTGATGAACTATCAGCTTTGTGCAACCTTTTACAATCTCGTTAAATGGTTTTTGAGTTTATTTTTAATACTAAAATATTTAAAATACCTCACAGATGGCTTAGCGGTGTTCAAGCTGGACCTTTCGCAACTGACCTCAATGGATGAAGGACCGGGTGCCACATTCAACCTACTCATTTACGCGAGGAATCTTAAAGGAGAGTCCGAGAAGACGCTATTGGAAAACATTGCTGTTAACGACGCCGCTAAAAGAACAGGTACTTCATGCTTCATCATTTTTACCGGAAATATTTTATAACTTGTCAATAAAACTTAATCGTTTAATTGAAATGAATATTGTTATTATGTACACTGATGACCACGGGGCTATTAAGGACATTTTTATTTTCATGAATAATAAGTTGTGTTATTTTTAGAGTGGTTTAAACAGTCTCAGTGTAGATGAAAGCATATTTTAGAGCTAAAACTTAGCACTCGATGGTGTCACTTTTCGGGAAGCAAAAAATATTGAGGTATGTTCTGTAATGCATAGTACATAACGACTTAATATTTAGACTTTCTGTTTCTTGTAACTCTTTCACATTATACATCTTCGCCCCCCTTTTGTTCCCTTATACTAACACTTGTAGATTTAGCTCAACTTTATCATCAAATAGTGGGTTCACTGACTAGTAAAGATAACATTCCTTTTCCACAATTTGTCCAAATGAACAACTTCAGATTATATCAAGAATTCCCTTTAACTTTGAAATAATTTATCTTACAAAAGCAAAAGTTAGAGTTAGCCAAAATTATTGTGATTCCATTACTAAGCAAAGTTTCGAATAGTTAGTAATATTCGTAATGTCCTCTAGAAACAATGCCGGCTACTCTAAAATACTTCGGAACAATAGTAGGGTCTAAAATCGTGATTTGGTTTAACTTTAACAATCCTAAAACATGCAAGCCTACATTTTCAATTTAAATGTCAGATGCAAGTTGAGATATAGCGGCGATCCGATCTTAGGAATCCATTTAATATAATTTATTTTTTAAGAATAATATTGAATATTATCACTGTAGAAACTTCGAAATATATGCCCACTTGTAAAAGTTGAAATCAAAACCAACTTGACATCCGTTGACTCGGTCCAAGCAAAATTTTGAAAGGTCAATATTATTAACTTCTCGGGCTTTCAACCATTTTTCCATTTTCTTTCAAATTGTCGTTTCGTTCTGATTGATCCCATCATTAAACAATACTTACATATTCTTAAATTTCTTTTATTTTTTTGGAGGACTTTATGAATTATTTCACTCTGTGTAAGAATTTATTTTGAATTCCATTCCCATCATTACAGGAGTGCACACAAAGAATAATGCCTAAAATAATTCTAACAATAGTGCCTAATTGTGTCAGTATTTACACCTTTGTCTATCATATATACTTCAAAAATGCGTTACACCTGTTGAAAGTCTGTACTCTCTGTCTACCAATAAATCTGGCGTGATGATATAGAGAGATAAAAAAAATCATACTTACCCGCTATTAGAAAATAAAAACCGCTAGCAAAATTAAATAAGTGAACTTATAGTAACAAACAACAAGAATTCCACTCTTATTCAAAGAACACCCAAAATTGATTTCAATAATGAAATTAAAATATCCCTCGCAATCCAATTAAAATCGAGCCCTCCGAAGCAAGTTCTAATCACGCTTCTTGAAAATTAAACTTTGCTAATTTAATGTGATCTATTAAATTAGACGGTAAGGGTGCTATGGGTGGGCTGACCGTTGGCGTGGCGGTGGCGGCTGCGTTAGGGGCTACACTAGCGGCCGGGGGAGTTACTCTAGTGGCCTTATGCGCTCGTCGCCGTCGAGCCAATCCTCCCCACAAGCATCCCCCGGGCGACATGCTGGAGCTCAGCGACGGAGGCAGGAGATACGTGGTGGCTTACACCATTAAACCATCTCCGGAGATGAAAACGCCAGATCCGCAGCCGGATATCTTGAATGCACCTGGTAAGTTTCATCAACTTATTTTTTTTAATAATGCTATTTGCCCCATACACGCTCGCCGGTCACGGAGACTTTTGATTTGTCCTTCAGATAAGAACCTGTTGGAACTCTGTATTGTCTGCCTACTCCGCAAGGGATCTGACGGGATGATATACATAGATAGCTATTTGCATTTAAGCATCTTTAGAGTTGTTTAGAGTTTATAAAGTTTCAAATGCCAGAATAAAATGAGACGAACTATGAGAGTCAAGAAAACCAGAAAGGTTTGCAAGGAAAGAACATTTTAGGAATATGTACCCCACCTACCTAGCAAGGGATCTGGCGTAAATATAAAGAAAGGAATAGATGGGAAACGCTAGATCCGAATTCAAATATTTCGAATTTACTCGGTAAGTTTATTTAACGTTTTCGTTTACGTAAATAATTATTATGTAGTGCTGCTAGCTAGCATAGAGGTCAAGAATTAAGGTGGAGAGAAATTTAAAGGGTATGATGATTTTGGGATCACAACTTATTTTTCTCTTTCAGATGCTGAAAATCAGCCACCAGCGCCTTCTATAAAAGAAGCAGATGAATGGCCTAGTATAAAAGAAGTTAGAGGTGAGAATTTGTTTCAAGGAAACGGAACCTCATATTGTGATAAGTTTTTAATATAAATATTTATTTAATTTTTAGGAGACTGGAGTAAAGCGGGAGCTGTATTTTCAGCAGAAGACTTAGCTTTATTAGATTCTACTGGACGACCTCAACAAGTAAGACAAACATTTTTTTAGAAAGCTACCCATACCATATATTAAGCTAGGTACCTAATTTTTTGAAAGTCAAAAAGATTGCAATGGTGGTTAAAGATATAGTAAGTTATTTTATAAACCGTGTTAGCACAAGCAACACATATCTATAAGATTATATATCTATCTATCTATAACATCACGCCAGATCCCTTGCGGGGTAGGCAGAGAGTACAGGTTCTTTCCTTACATACCTCTCTGGCTTGATATGAATTATGATATTAGGAATTATGCTTATAAGCTATTAATAAATGTGCCCAAATGTACTTTTGGGTCTTGTGTTCCAGTTTCATTGATTGTGATTGTGTCAATCTTCTTTAAACTATTCAAATTATTATCGAACAATACTACAATTAATACGTCTCTTCCAGCAGTCGACCCCAGGCAGCGACAAGGTAGCTGATAGTAGACAAGAAGACCTCCTAAATCAGAATTTACAGCCAGTCATAGCCAGTAACTTTAGGCCTAGCTACGTAGTGACAAACAGTCCGATGTTAGGGAGCCCAAATTTTGTATGCCCTAATGGAAATGTGGGTTCACCTTTCGGAAGTCAGACTTTGACTCTTAGTGGGCCAACTTTAAGTTCGGGGAGTCTAGCAACATCCACCTTACATAGGACCAAAGGAAAAGGCAGGAGAAGAGAACATGTGTTGGCCGTAAATCTGCCAGGACCTGAAAGTTGCGTGTGAACCGACGAAATTTAAGATGTGCGTCTGGATTTGATTTTTCTTGCATTTTGTTCTTGTAATGATAACGAATAACTACAATTCAAAAAAGATTACTACTACTATACTTTTTACCAGTATCTTTGTCATTTAATTACACCACTTTGAAAACATGTCTGCTTGATTTCGTTCAGTATTGTAGCTACTTATAAGCGTAGTTATTCATTGTCTTTTTTTCGGTAGCTAGTTACTGATCAATGAATAATGTAATAAAATCAGAATATAACCAATTATTACTATTATTTTCATCCTAACACATGGATCTAAGTTATTTTGGGCACATTAAAAATTAAAATACCAATTGCCATTTCTTTGCCAAAGTTCCACCTCGATGGTACTCGATGTGACAATATTTGAAATGTAAATATATGGATGTAATATTACATAGATAGGTTTCTCACTTGAACTAACAGTAAAGTATTTCCATAGGTGTATCATAAAACATGTCTGTTACATTAAATGGAAAATGTACGTGCGAGTCGAGTGTTGTGCTCGGAATAAAATACGGCCTATGCTATCCTTAATTTGCTCAATAGTCGTGAACTCTGAATCTATGAGATTTTCTTTATATTTCAAGTTATTTTTTAAAATACCTCTCCTTGATATACAGAGACAATGATTAAACGTAGAGTTAGTCATCAATCAAAATTCTACAATTTTCAACAAACATTCGTGTGATAAAACAAATGTCATCCTATTAAAAAATTATTTGCGTCTAAATGTTAGTTTAATACTATAATATTTTGTATTTCTTCATTGTGTTCAAAACCACAAAATTTTGCTTTATTTAAATATACAATTTAATTTAAATAATTACAAGACTGAAACACGAACAGAAAGTTTTCCTTAGGTTTCCTGGAGTAAATAAATTTTATATTTAATGTAAACTAATTGTTACTGGCTAAATAATTAAAAAATAATAACGACTAAAATGGCTTGTAGCATCTCCTATTTATTTTAATAAACGGTTGTGTTAATGTAAATATATAGTTGTATAAACCTGAATTGTATGTATAGATCAAATATATAATAGTTTAAGAGGCTTTCGATGTCAATACGTTTACGTGGAGGTATTTAGTGAATTGTAAATATTGCATAGTACCGTTGGGGCTGAAGCTTACGGTGCAAGAGGATTCGGGGAATTTACATGATTTGTCGCTAAGCTTTGGAAAGCGCAGTTACCGATACACCTTGTAGCTACCGAAGGCTACATTCGAATTACATTGTATTGCCTGGCTGAAGCTTAACAATGGGTTATGACCACAGATTTCGTAACAATAAAACACTATAAATGAAATAGCTCACAATTTCGTTCAAAACTACTCTCGCCACTTTGCTATACATGCAGTGAGAAAAATAGACACAAAGACTTTATTGCTGCAATAACACCTTTCGATGAATTTGACAGACTGCTTAGTGCAGTGGTTAAGAGCTCGAGTCGCTCCGCCCACTGGATCAAGGAGATGCGGATTCGATTCCCGCACGGGACAAATCTTTGTGACCCACAAATATTTGTTTCGGTCTGGGTGTTTATGTACGCACCTACGACACAGGAATGAGTCCTAGTGTGGGGCTTTGTTTACAAAAAAAAAATTGAAATTGAATACCTATAAGTACAGTTATAAGCTTTGGAAGACTTTTCGCAGTCAGATATGCTTCTTTAGCCATTACATTAGTCCACGCAGTACTGAAGTATTTTGTGATAATTTTATCACATATATAGCAACAAGTTCACGGGGCTGTAATACTTCAAGTGTGTGAACGTCACGCCTATATTCCCCAAGTGGGGATGGCAGAGACTTACTGAGCACACCCACATTTCGCCGACGATATTAGGTCCCATGGAGGTGAGCCTATTGCCATTATATTGGACGCAATTCCGGACTCCGGATTGATAATGGGAATTTTTAGATAGAAAAATTACATTTGTCAGGCCTAGAATTTGAACCCGCCCTGGGTTCAAATTCTAGGTTGAACAAATGTAATAATCGCATAATCGTTACGAGCATTATTTGTTATTAGACCTACAAGACAGTCAATTCTAGTGTCTTATTTTTACGATTTCAGTGGTTACTACATAAATATAATATGAACGTATAAGATGGACTGACAGCGTGCTGGCCATTCTTGCAGCTTAAATGTGTTGGTTGCTTGACTATATCTCTAATGTGAGCGGCCATGTGGTAAATGCTCGGGATTGTATCGTTGCGCAAACTTTGTAAGACATCTAAAAGTTAACTATGTATGGGTAACTAGGTAATGAAACATTATTTAATTTTGCCGTTTAGGTTTTCTAATAATCATTTCCTATCCAATTTACATAAAGTAAGGCGTCATTGTTTGATTACCATAATTACCCCTATAAGATAGTTTTTGTTTTGATGTACGGTAGTTATCGTCATGAATTGAGGGCTTAGCATCAAATCTTTGACGTTAGCGTGACCCTAGCGAGTAATGGCGTAATTAAGTTTTGTAGTGTGTCAAAGATTGTATACCAACTCGCTAGCGTCACCCTAAGTCAATCTCTTCGTAATTCCTCTGATTGACGTTAGCGTAACGATATCGAGTACCGAATACCATCTGCTTCACGCTGCAAATTTACTGAATCAAAACGAACTTTACAGCACGCTTTCTCGACAACACTTTGTGTATCTAATATTATAAACACGTCACGTTTTTTCCATGATTCCGTCTCTTGTGCCGTAACTTCAGCATTATTCAACGGCGTAGTGAGTGCCATTTTATATGATAGCAAATATAAATGTTTCCATTTTGTGTTGATTCTATTATATAGAGTTTAACATTGGAATTGTGGGATTCATGTGTAATATAAGTCGATTGAACTGTTAGTAGGTGTCAATGAATCATTTTCTGTGGTCCTAACAATCTGATATGGCAATTTTATATTTTTTATAAATAAATACTGGTTTATATTGAAAGTGTATTATTTGTTCAACCTAAGGTCATTTTAAGAACCTATTTTATGCCACTGCTGCTTACCTTTTTCAGATCATTCCACTTCATAGGTTTCCAGGTCGTCGCACCATCATTTTCAGGGTCTGCCCTTGATGAACTAAATTAATTAATATAATCTCAATACTTTTATCGGAGGTGTTCAGGAAAGCATAAACAACACCTACTGGGTTCGCAGAATCCTTTGAAATCTTGGAAATGGTTTCTTAGAGAAGGTTGCGTACATCTTATCCGTGAGTATAGACGTTACCTTCACCAACGGTCTTTTCTATTTACCTTATAAAATATGAAAACCTAATTTTACTCTTCATTTATTTAAACAGTTTTGGGAATAAAAGCGATCTTTCAATTAATTTATGATTTGTCAGTCAAGTCGCAGTGGTCAAGCTACCTTTTTCCAAATATTACTATCCTATTTTTTCCTTCTTAAAAAGGGTATTTACCGACAATTATTATTAACAATACACAAACATTTGTTCTTGGGTGGAGATGAGGTTGCGGAGACGACATCCGAGCAATATAATAAATTCCCCACCGCAACTCACCTGACCCCCTTCCCCCTAGGTCTAGTGCCTTGGGTCTCTATATCAGATAAGTGGATTCTAACAGTGGCACCGTGGAACAACCTCGACGTCTAGACTAAGCTTAAACATAGCCAGAAAATTGTTTGCTTTGCACCGCAAGTTTTTGTGTCACTTAGGGTTCGGAAACTATAAAAATAAAGGTGCCCAGAGGTAACCACTACCTATCTATCTATCTATCTATCTATAACCTCACGCCAGATCCCTTGCGGGGTAGGCAGAGAGTACAGAAGTCCAACAGGTTCTTTCCTTACATACCTCTCTGGCTTCCTCGACTCTCATAGTTCGTCTCATACACGCTCGCCGGTTACGGAGACTCTTGACTTTTCCATCAGATAAGACTCGGTTTATTTGATCGTGGTAAGATAGTCTAGGTCTTCCCCGGTACCTGCATCCTTCCACTTTCACATTGTATATCAGTTTTGTCATTCTTTCCTCTGGCATTCTTTCTATATTCCCGAACCAATGGAGCATGCCCTTTCTCATCTTTACACCGATACTATCTTTCATACCTACTCGCTGTCTTACTATGCTGTTGCTAATGCGGTCGGTCAGCTTCACTCCGCACATCTTCCGCAGAGCTCGCATTTCTACCGCATTTATCCTACTTTCATTCTCCTTCTCACATACCCAGCTCTCGCTACCATATAACAGCGTTGGGACAAGAACTCCGTTATGTATGGCCAGCTGCGCCTTATGGCTTAAGTGCTGGCTCCCGAATAGCTTTCCCATCGCACCATTCACTCTGTTCCCTGCACTCACTCTTCTCTCTATGTCAGCGGTGTATTTCCCATCCTTACTGAAGGCGCATCCAAGATATACAAACTCATTCACTTGCTCCAGCACATCGTTACCAACCACAATCCTTTCATTTGTTCTGGTTTCTTCCCTTTCAAAAATCATAATCTTGGTTTTCTTCACATTCAAGTGTAAGCCATTGATCATGCAGTCGTCTTTCATAACTGTGACTAGTGTTTGCAGATCAGTGGCTGTTGGCGCTATTAAAACCGCGTCATCTGCATAAAGTAGATGGTTTACCACTAAGTCACCCATTTGTACACCTTCATTCATCGCTTTCAGTATTTGAAGACTTTTGTCCAGATATATTATAAACAGTCTAGCGGACAACACGTAACCCTGCTTGACGCCGATTTTAACGTCAAACCAGGGTGACCTGTTACCACCCACCCGTACGCATGCCTTGCAGTCCACATAAGTGGACTGGACGGCTCGCAACAGAGTGCCATCTATACCATACTCTGGCAAAATGTCCCAAAGTCTCTTTCGCACAACTCTGTCAAATGCCTTCTCCAGATCTACAAAACCGCAGAAAACCTTCCGCCCCACTGCCAGATGCTTCTCTACGATGTTGCGGAGTGAGAAGACTTGATCCGAACATCCTCTTCCAGACCTGAAACCCCCTTGTGCCTCGCACAACATTCCATCGGACTTCACGCGCATTCTGCGTTCAATAATTTTACCATACACCTTGGCTGCCAAGCTGATCAAACTGATGGCTCTGTAATTGGCGCAGTCATATTGTAAACCCTTGCCTTTACACACGGGTACTATGACTGCGCGGCGCCAATCTGTAGGGACTCTACCGGTCCTCCAGCAAAGGTTTGCAAGGGCCCGGAAAGCGTCCCGGACGCAAGTTCCACCATATTTGATCATCTCGGCAGATATCATGTCTACTCCCGCAGCTTTACCGTTTTTCATACTTCCTATCGCCCATTCAACTTCTTCCATAGTGATGTCCTCCGTTGATTCTGGTGCCGCAATCTCGCCTTTGGGCACGTCTGCGGCATCAGCATCCGGGTCATCTCCATACATTTCTCCAAAATATTTACTCCACCGGTTTAGCACAGCTTGTGTGTCTGCAAGAATGTCACCATCTTTAGATTTTATCCTTTCCATTCCGGAGCCTGACGAATCACCTCGAGCCTTTCTCACCTTGCTCCAAAAGAGTTTGGTGTTGTTCTCGAAGTTCTTCGCCAGCCTCTCTTCCTCAATCATACTGGCTCTTTCACGCTTTTCTTTCACTAAAGTTTTAGTGGCATTCTTGCATTGCCGGTATATTTCTTTCCTCATCTCTGTCATACTGGCATTCAGGTTCAAAGAAGATACATAGTCCTGCCACGCTTTCTTCTTACTTTCTACAGAGCTTTGCAACTCCGCATCCCACCATGCATCACCTTTTGCTGTAATATGCTTCTTTGAGCAACCATATACTTCTTTCGCGGATTCCACCAAACTCTTTCAGGCTATTCCAGCATTCATCTACATTTGAGTCCGAAGAGCCTGCTGTCAAAAGCTTGTCCCGGACTCTATCTTCATACATTCTCCTCACGCTCTCATCTTACAACTTTTCAACCTTTAATCTTTCAAGGTCTCCGAAGGGGATACGCTCTCGCCAGTGCCTCCACTTCCTGAACAGACCACTAAACCGCGCAACTACGAGATAGTGGTCTGATTTCAGAGTGGGACCTCTATACGCACGCGTATCTTGTTGTTTGCTTCGGAGACGGTTATCAACCAGGATCAGATCTATCATGCTTTGTTCATTCCTTCTCCACGTGACCACTACCTCTTTAGCAAAACAATTTCAAATTAAATTTTTCGCAAAAAGAAACATACCTATAAACTGCATCTATCCACATAAAGAGATTGTCGTACACGCCCAAATTCTTGAATATTTTTTATATTATCGTATAGATTAAATTCTCTAGATAATTTAATTTAGTTTGTGTGAATGAGTATGCTTTTGGCCGAAAGGGCTTTACAGCTTCACTGGCCAAAAAGTTAGTGCGACAGTAACGGTCCAGCTAGAAAGGCAAAGCGGGCACTTGGGCAAGGGTGCCTCAAGGTAGGAACAGCTTCTACTCCTAAGTAACCAAGTTCCAAAGCAACTACCCACAGTTGCTTTGGAAAAGTGCATAAACGTATTTCTCTGCAGTGCCCTGCATCGGTCCGTGGACAAGGAATTCTTGAACCGCATCAGCAAGGTTGAGCCAATCAAGCCACTACTGAATCCAACACAAAAAAATAATGAAGAACTTCTTATCCCAAAAAAAGTCATTTACCGATACGCTTAGCTAATATAACTCCGCATAATAATCTTTTACATATCCCATCGCTTCATTATCTACCACTCAGCAGAACTCAATTCTCCGGAATAACAAACGTAGAGCAAAAACAACACTCGGTGAGTGCTGCTTTTGGACCTACGCCGCAAGTTCCCTAAATGTTGACACAAGCCTAACAAATCGACTGCCATCGCCTTACACTGTTTGCCGTAAACAGCGCCTAATTATAGTAAGATGAATTATTCACCAATAAGCTCAAACAGCGAACATCCATTGTTTTACTACGTATACTTTAGTTCATTTATACACAATATTATTATAATGAATTTTATTTTGGTAGTGCTTAAGTAATACGCCACGTTTCTTAATAATCAAACTTGGAAGATTGTTGTTGGTCATTTTTATGACTTGATAATGTTTATTAGAATAAACATTTCCAAGTCATAAAAATTAATAAATGTTGTGTACTATTAGATGCGCACGTAACGCTGTGCAATCGCAGTGTTTTTACTAATCACCAAGGTTGAGCAGCGTTTATCTCAGTCGGTCTTAAGATAGGTGACCGTTTGTGGCATGTTGGTCCCGGTTACTACTTCATGTGGTAGTGATTAAGCCAAGTGAAAAGCCTTATAGGCGGCTTGATAAGTTCCAAGAGCAGGTGGCCACAAACCTGCCGCCACCAATCCGCACTGGGTCCGCGTGGTGGAGTATGACCTAACCTCTCTTACCTCGCTTTATGGGAGAAGGCTTTCCCAGCAGTAAAGCAGTATAGGCTGATATTATTATTATTATGTATATATTTATTCAGTATAATTTTATTATTATTATTTTACATTTATTATAATAAATATCCATGTTTCACGCGTTTACACTTCACCGGATGTAATTACATTAAAACGAGTGTAATTACAATAAAACTTTTATATACGTTATTACATTTTAGTCTTAAAAAATAGAAATTTAATTTCAATACTACACTTAATTGTAATTTTAATATTTAAATAAAATATGATTTTTGTAAATTGTAATTTTGATAAGTAGTGGACTCAAACCCAAGACCTATGAAAATAAACAGAAAATTTAACTGTAATTTTGTCCGCACACGTTTCATTACTATATAGGCCGCTGGATCAGCAACTGGGAAACCTGGCCTTAATTTAAATGGAAATTTAAGCCAAACAAAATTAACTAAAAATATTTTTTTCTTAAAATAAAGTATTTCACAAGATCTACAGTTTAATCGCATCTACTAGATGAACATCTCATTTTAACGCACTGGTGAAAGAAAAAAAGTTGATACAAAGTGACATCCTGCTTTTTCATACAAATTAGTACACCGTCACGCGTATATTCTCCAAGCGGGGGCAGAGGTGTACTGAGTACACCCACTTTTCGCCGACGATGTTAGGTCCCATCTAATAGGGGGCGCGCCTATTGCCATATACCTGGCATAATTACTGTCTCCGAACTCAAACTGGCAAATTTTCGTTAGAAAAGCTACTTTTGTCCAACCTAGGATTTGAATCTAGCCTAATCTTAACCTCGTGATCACAAAGCGATCCGCTTTGCCACTAAACCACCGAGGCAGTCTAGTACGAATTATTAATTAGTGAAAATGCACATAGTTTCAAGCACACGCACATGTGGCACACGCACACGCACACGTACACGCACACAAGGCATGATGTTCATTACTCATCAATCCAATAAAACAAGTACAGCCTTGCAAGGATCTTGTGGCCCGCGGCCTAATTCGGAACTAACGCTGACATCAAGTGAAATGTCACTTCATGACAGTCGCAGAGTTAGGTACCGTTTGTTATGAAATTTAGTTTTTATTAAAAAAATACCCAAGTTCTTTTTTTTAATTAGATACCATGCGGACCCACCTATTTAAATATTTACCTGAAAGTAGGAAATATTTATTAACTGATAACTCTAATTTCACACCAATGTCCAGGGAGACGTTGGATCTTGGACCCTGTCAATGTCATCTACGGGCCAAAATATCCTTGTCACATTATAATAGTGTAGGCAATGGCTGTTTCGATATTGCAGTCTTAGAATATGCTTAGAATTGACAAACAAACACCATCACGCTCTTAGAGTATCAAGTCCTACCTCTATGGTCACGCCTATATTCCTTAAGCGAAGGTGATAGAGGTTGTACTATGTACATTTCGCCTATTGCCATTATATCAGGCACATTGGCTGACTCCGGACTGGTTGTATAATTGTATGTATCAAATAATAGGATTTTGGCTGCCTTCACGGTTTAAGTATGAAAATCATTTTCTGCTGAGATTTATCTTCATTCCGAAGAACAAACAGGAAATCATATTACGAAACATCGAATACTTACCAAAGTAACTGTCCCGAATGAATCAAACCACCACATTAGATTAAAAATAACACCGTTATTAAACCTGTTCGTGTCAATCGCACATTCCATAACAATATGTTGCCAGCCGCTACTACACCGCATTTCACTTGGGTGCTAATTATTTACCACCGAGGGTGCTACAAATTAGTATCGACTCAGGGCCGCTAATCGCTATGACCAAACGCAGCGCGTTACTATTTCTTCGAGAAATGATCAGGTAATTAATTAATGGTATTCAGTACAACGATCATAGAAGTTATCATAGTCCGGCGCTTTATGTGTTTAATTGGTAATCTATATCATCGCGCCAGATCCCTTGCGGGGTAGGCAGAGAGTACAGAGTTCCAACATTTTCTTTCCTTACATACCTCTCTGGCTTCCTCCACTCTCATAGTTCGTCTCATATACGCTCGCCAGTTACGGAGACTCTTGACTTGTCCTTCAGATAAGACTCGGTCTATATGGTCATGGTAAGATAGTCTAGATCTTACCCGGTACCTGCATCCTTCCACTTTCGCATTGTATAACTGTTGTAATTTATTTAATTTTATATCTCAAGAAAACTTACAGCTGGTAAACAGATATGGGTTCAATCACAGAAAAGGAAGGCCAATTACAAGTTTTCACAAATAAGTAATAGAGTTTACGAAGGAAGTTGAAACAGCAAAACAAAGAGCGACACAGTGATCAAAGGACTAAACGTTTAAAGACATGACCTTAAAAAGAGAAAACAGTTAAAATCAATAGACCGTCAATAGCCATACAATACATACAATCGCGACTCACAAAACCTGTATTATGCACGGATGGATCTATCTCACAGTCTGAGCGCTTTCATAACATCTATTAAAACCAAGAAATTAACATTAGGTTTATTTATCAACAATTAGCATGGTAGATGAGGTGGAGTTACGATATTATGCAGGGCAATGAAGTCCACTGACTTATACTGGTCTAAGTTAAACTTTAGTAAAAAAAGTGTTAACATGATGCTTTCTTAAGTGTTGAAACATGTGTCATTGGTATAATTGGTAATAGCCAGGCTATATCGAATAGGGGCCCAAAGTGGATATAAAATCCTTACAATGTTTTCAATTCTCTTTATTTAAGCCACGGTACATATAACTTATATCGGCGAACGGCAATTTTGAGACTGCGTTTACGCTCCTTTACGTTTCCGCACAAATCGATCCTGGGCCTGTAGTATCCATCCATGTCTTTCGCACAAAAGTGTAAAAACGTATACTCATTGTTATTTAATATCATTTTTTTATCACAGAAGTAATACGACCAATCCAGTAACGAATAATGCGCGTTGCTAACCTCATCGGTGAGTAAATTAGGTGCACACAGTACACCCCTATGACCCCGCTTGGGGAATATAGGCGTGACGGTGTAAAACGACCGCTCAGCCGTAGAAATGCAAACTCGCAAAAAATACTCTAATGAAATTAGAACGCAAAATAGGCTTATACCTCGGTTTATTCCTCCTGATTACGCTCCTCTGCTCCCAACGACTAGAATTAAAATGGAGTGACTTTGAATGTAACGGTATTAATGATTTCAGACCCAGTCTCCCGGCAGTACTTAGTTTTAATGAAGTAATAGGACTTTGTGGAAAACGTTTCATATTATAGGAATTGTTCTTAATAATTTTACGACATGAATGTTGAAGAGTTGATTAGTATCGACAGAGTTATTATAATCACTTGATAAAACTAAAAACTGTGAAATTATCTTTATATAATATATCATGCTAATAGTAGGTATAAGATATATGTATATTACTACATCCTACTAGTATCAGATACTTCTATCTACGATACTATATCTTTTATAATATAATAATATTAGCCCTGTTAAGAAACTGTCCCACCGTTGGGCACGGGCCTCCTCTGAAACTGAGAGGGTTTAGGCCATAGTCCACCACGCTGGCCCAGTGCGGGTTGATGAACTTCACACACCTTCGAAAGACTTTTAGGCATGCAGGTTTCCTCACGATGTTTTCCTTCACCGTAAAGCAAGTAATCATGAATTTTTAATACGCACAGGCTTTCGAAAAGACAGAGGTGTGTGCCTGGGTTTGAACCCGTGACCTCTGACTTTGCAGTCCAACGGTCTAACCACTAGGCTATGACTGCTTATCTTATCTCTTAAAAAATACATTAAGTCATTAGTAATATGTAGTAAAATGTTAAATTATTAAATGTTTGTATATCTGAATTTCATGTTTGCAAACGCATCCTCGACACAGGAAGAATTCCTAGTGTGGGGATAGTTTTATAAAAAAAATATAAGTATAGTCTTAGCTAACTACAGCAACCATCAGTAGGTTCAGCTACTAAGTATAGTGTACATACGTACCTAATCCCCTACTTCAGGTTTGCCCTACACAAAAGGTAACACGTCCTATATATTGTCACTATGCATACGTCGAAGTATTCATTTTATTTGTGATACCCTCAATAGACTCCATTGTACAGGATATAACTTGGGTTAGGGACGCCTCATAGAAAAATGGCCTCAGCGTTGAGTCGCCACCCCATTTACCCTTTATCAGAATTCCGTCTATTCCACACATTACCGGAATAAGTTTACAATATAATAAGTTCATGAAGACCTAAAGCCCCTTCAAAAGAACACCACTACATACCCAACTTAAACTCGGTCGGCTCCTACTTAGTTTCAAACTCGACCTCCAATTCACGCTTCAATGGGTCAAAAGTAGACTTCATACAGACTTTGCTTAAAATCCAGCCAATCAAAAGTTGGTCAAGATGTCACCTAACCCGAGTGTCAAACATGAATCAGTTTACTTCTATTATCTCTGTATATCATCACGCCATATCACTTGTGGGGTAGGCGGTGAGTAGGAATTACAACAGGTTTTATCGTTTTACTTAACATAACAATATCGAGTTAATATGTTATCCCACTCACCCAACTACTTCACCGATTTAGCGCACTGGTTAAGAGCTTAAGCCGTTCCGCCCACTGTGTTTAATAGTCGCGGGTTCGATTCTCGCACGGGACAAATCTTTGTGTGATCCTCAATTATTTGTTCCGGTCTGGGTATTTGTGTATGTGAATTTTCATGTTTGTAAACGCACCCACAACACAGTAATAAATCCTAGTGTTGGGTTAAGATTTAAAGAAAAAGCAAACTAGTGGTCAACGAGAATGAACGCAAAATGCTTTCTCGCTAGTAAAAGAGGTAATCAAAAAAATATACACCGGCACACCTTTTACCTAAACGTTAGTGGCGATTGTGTACTATGAACACCCACCTTTCACTTCACCTACACTTCACCGGTGTTTAGTCCCAATGAAACAGGGGCGAGCTAATTGCCATTAATATCGGGCATTATTCAATACTCCGGCCTGTATGGAAAGAACCTAATAAAACTTGTGCTCCTTGACTACCCCTCAAGGGATATGGCGTGATGATATGGATAGATAGAATCCCCAATACCATTTTTACCTGAAAATGATCAAACCTACGACGTGCATACGATAAATACCATATTATGAACTTAAAATTCCCACATCAAAACTACTAACAATTTCATCTAACTCTAGTTAAAACCAGGTTAAATATTTTCAGCAGTTGCCTTTGAGAGTTAAGTCCCGTAAACTGATCTAGGGTTGGACTAGCTTCCATTGTAAACTTTGCAGGGAACATTAACGAAAATACCAATTTATGGCGTGGGGCTACTTAAGGTAGTGATCACGAGCTTGGCAGTCATTAACGGGATTAAGATATGGTACTGCATCGTGAAGATGTAAGTTGTAGTAGAGTAGAAGAGGAGAAAAGATGTGTAAAATTGAATTTTACAACACAAAGATGGCCAATGCATATTAAATGTACTAGAGCTGTTGCTTGCAGTTTTGCTAGAACTTATTAGAATTATACTGAAATCATTTATGTTTCTATCTATACAATCGGATCGAAACGCGGTCTCTACCGAAAGAAACCGGCCGGAAATTCAGGCTTGTTTTTCTGTCTTTTTTTATGCATTTTTGTCTATAGATACCTACCATATTAATGCTGTAAATAATAAGATCAAGATCCAAGATGAAGACAAATATTGTTAAATATTTAAAAAACTTAAAGTAACGGATTTCAGGTGACCCTGCAGCGCACGATCATGAGTCCTACTTGTAGAGCAGCCATCACCATAAACAAAAACTTTCCCAACAAAACAGCCTATCTATTGTTAAAAGTAAAAAAAAATTGTGATACATTTTGAGTACAATGACAAAAATGGCAAAGGGTTTTATTTTACATCTACCAAATAAGAATTTCATAAGAAAAGCGACCAGTATTATCGCAAAAACGCACGAATTGACGACAAATTGTCCGAATATCTGTTTCCTTATTCATTGCCACAGGTGTGTACGCGATAATGTATGTTGGACCTTCGCTTCCTAACCTTTGCTGAATATTCAAGATGTATTACAGGGGTCATTAGATACCACACTGGCACTCGCGATGCATAAAATCGCTTTTAAAGAAACCTTTTTAATGTACTGGCACATTTTCGAGGTTGCGCTGGCCATACGGATGGGTTTATATTTAATCGTGCTTATTTAGTATAACTCTTGTTGAAATGTTGGCTTTTATTTTAAGGTGTGAGTATGGATTGCGTATAATATAGTTTGTGATGTGACGTGTCATCAGCTTCACTTAGATAATAGTTTAAAGGTTATTTTACTGTTACTGTACCGTAACGTTTGCGTAAATTTAGATGCGAATAAACGTGTAGGTTGTACATAATAATATAATAATAATATCAGCCTATACTGCCCACTGCTGGGCAAAGGCCTTCTCTCACAAATCGAGGTGAGAGAGATTAGGTCATACTCCACCACGCGGACCCAGTGCGGATTGGTGGAGGCAGGTTTGTGGCCACCCGCTGTTGGAACTTATCAAGCCGCCTTTAAGGCTTCCAACTCGGCTTAACGACTACCACATCAAGTGGTAACCGGGACCAACGGCTTAACGTGCCTTCCGAAGCACGGAGACGCTCGAATATGAAAATGCCACAAACGGTCACCCATCTCAGGCCGACCGAGTCGAACGCTGCTTAACCTTGGTGATCGGTAAGAATACCGCGGTCGCACAGCGCTACGAGCGCCTCAGAGGTTGTACATACATTATAAGTATTCTAATATTTTTTTTGTTATACAATGTGTCGCAGGTGTGTTTACAAACATTAACTACACATACACAAACATCTAGGCAGTGAGCGGAGTGGCCTACGCTCTAAATACTTATCCGGCCATCGTTATCATCAGGGCATAATACTCCTCTTATTTGTACTCTTTAGCACTTATTTCTGATAGAAATGATTATTAGCCTAAAAGCCATCGTCGATTTAATAATAACTACCTGGCTACCTATATCATCATGCCAGATCCCTTACGGAGTAGACAGAGTACAGAATTCCTACAGGTTCTTTCCTTACAGACCTCTCTGGTTTCTTCTACTCTCATAATTCGTCTCATACACGCTCGCCGGTTACAGAGACTCTTGACTTGTCCTTCAGATAAGACTCGGTCCATTTGGTCTTGGTAAGATATGTAGGATGTAGTAATATATTATACCTACTATTAGCATGTATGTAACGAACATACACGCTCGCCGGTTACGGAGACTCTGGACTTGGCCTTCGGATAAGACACAGTCTATTTGGTCATGGTAAAGTTAGTCTAGGGCTTCCCCGGTACCTACATGACATGGTATATCTCTCTTTTTTTAATTACTGAGCTTATAAAATACTACTTTATTTGCATAGTCCTTTTTAGGTCATATTACTGACTAAACTATATTTATGCACTAGCTTAACTATAAGCAGGTATTAATCATGATTTTTAAAACCCGAACAAAGTTACTATAAACTATACACGAAATCCACGCAATTCTTCAAAATAATATTAGGTTAGCTTCCGTGTCTGCTAAAACACTCGTACTCGTAAAAGGTAAGAAGACTCCATAACTAGGTAAAGGCAATAGAAATATAACAACGAAAATAGATTATCATCATATCCGAGTGGAGGAATAGCTGAAATAAAAATACGCAACTGCGAAATACACGCTTAGTTGAATATATAAATATTTATCCCTTGAGCAAAAGTTGGGTAAGGGTGGAAATCTTATTGCTACTCGGAAAACACGATGATAAGCGTGCATACGCAAGTGATGTATTTCTAACATTTTCTACTAATATAACATAAATTTAGAACCTACCAAGTTAGGTAAGTTAAACTACCTATGTAGATTGACAAATAATTATTTTAGATCAGTCAGCGCGCGTGCGTCTTCACAGAGGGACGTGAAGCGTGCAGCGACATGGACAATTCAGCACTAAGGGTGAAAACGATATATCGGAGATATAATAGGCAACGACGTTTCAAATTGCGAGTTATTTATGTTTCGATTTCGCTTTAGGTTAGTACAATGCAGTAAACAGATGTAGTGTTAGCATACATACCTCTAAGGAACTATATTATTGCATTGTCACCGAATTTATATTCGTATACTAAATTTCAACTCATGCAGACGCCCGCAAGTGTTTGAAAAATGAATCACAACGGTAATTTTTAATTAAATAATATGGTTACCTTAAACGTATAGTATTCTTGAAGATGCTTAATTTTTTACTCTGTTTAAGAATGTTGGGAAGGTTAGAAAAGTATGTAATTATTCCCTATTATGTTTAAAAAAGCGCAGTCTGAAATAAGACAAACTTATCATTTGTTATTAGTATTGCCACACTTGCACATACTCGCGCACAAACAAACAAATATAAATGAATTGTATGTTTTTCATGTAATTGGTAAATTTCATGATGTAACTAACCAAAGGAATAGCGATGGCTGCTAAGTTGTCATACTCGTAAACGGGTGCTGCTTGTGGAGACCGATCCAACCAGAATCCTCTAGCTTATCATTATTTATAAATATTATTGTTAGTCTTATATCTCAGTCGTAAGGCATCACACTAGAGCTGGATCGATGCTTATTTTGTATGATATAAAAATGTAACTATACAGAAAATGACGAAAAAAAAAACTAGCCCACTGAGTTTCTAGCTGGATCTTCTCAGTGGAGGCCGCGTTCCAATCCGGTGGTAGTTTAAATATGACTATTTTTAAGTACCCTCACAGGGTTTATACAAAATAAATGAATTGAGTTTTGAGTTTGATTTCGCAATGGATAAGTCTATACAAAAGACACGTTCAGTATTCGACACAAACATATCTAATACTTATTTATAGTGCATTTAGAACAACACATTAATTATTATACGTATTATGTGTTGCACTGGCGAGCGTGTATGAGACGAAATATTAAGTGAAGGAAGCAAGTAAAGAAAGAACCTGTTGGAACGCTATAACCTTTGCCCCTCTATACTCTTAAAGAATTTGCCGTGATGATATCGAGAGGTGTTATAGCAGCAGAGGCCTATCTCAGAAAGTTTATCATGATGGGTTAACTGCCAAATATACAGTCATGTAATGTTACTGTGAAAACACGCTCCAACCACTTTTTTGTATAAAACTCTACCTCCACTAACTAGATTTATATTTAACCTTTAAACATAATATAAAATTGACAAAACTCTCACCTTTAACTACTATTAAAATACCATTAGGTATGCTTATCTGATGTGTATTTAATAAATTAAAGTTCACCAAACAATAAAAGTTAACTCGGTGGTCAGTTATTAAACAACTACAAATTGATGTCACGCACGTGAAATGTTCATAACACGTGGAAAAGTATGACCTTTTTTCTCAACTCGATTGATGAAAGAAGGTATTTTCTCCGTAATGGGTCAGTATAGGCCAGAAAGCAAATATAATGAGCAGTCGGCCTAAGTTACTGTGCACTATGTCTTCCAACTAGGCCTGACGTCATCACAGTGGGTGTAATTTATGTCATCCCGTCATTCTCAGCTAGATGGTAAATACAGAAGTGGGCGTAGTATAACGTCGCGCGCCACCCCGCGCAGTGATACGCTTGATTGTATATGGAAATCTAATAATTCCATCTCCTCTTTATATTTGTTTACTGGTATAGGCAGATATATATTTTAGACAGATGATTTTATGTAATCACCAAATAACTTACAGATGAACGGGAATAAAATTTCACAAAAAAAACATAAAATTTGAATTTTAGAAGACCTTCATAAAAACGAAAGTTTTTTTATAGCAAAAACTCAACGAAGATATCTTGCTTTGAGAAGTTCCTATAGTTTCTTTCCGGCTCCGTCATAACACCCTGGATACCATCCGGGTCTAAAGTACTCGTCAAGATATATCCAACGAGCCCAAACATGGCAGAGTTACCTTGAATTGTTGGGTGGTTCCATTGGCCACCTTTTGGCTTCACTATGAGACCCCGAACACTATCTGGTTGTATAGTACTTGTCAATACCAGTCTAACGAGTCTAAACACGTGGAGTTACGTTGTTTATTTCACATGTTCCTATGGCCACCTTCCAACTCTATCATATGAGCTCTAAGGTATCATATTATTGCATTGTCACCGAACTTACAATCAGGTACGCGCACGTGCTTAAACAATGAATCCCGTGGACATACGAACATTGCAAGTTAAATAAAAGGTTGTAAAAATTTGTGAATACCCGGAAAATCAAAATACTTATTAACCTATAAAATATAATAGGCATTGAAAATTAAATTTTATTAAAAATAGAAGGTAACGACAGGAATAATAACTACAGCCATTTGTATCTAAGTACTATATGCAAAGGGGCTAATTTTAACCATTTAATTGACAGGTTAAAAACCTTCTATTAAGAGATAAAATATTTGATATTCGCAATCCAAAAACCGGCCGAAAATATAAATATAAAATGTTTTCATAATAAGTTCTTGTCTGATGCTCAAGGCTCCTAGCTATGGTGCGTAAAGCATCATTGTAGTGATGGACTGGGGAAGATAACAGATATTATGACTGGCACTGCGGGCGGAGAGGGTGACGGCACACAGAGTGTTTTTAACCCCTTCGTAATCTGTTTATCAGGGCCCGGCTACGAGGGGTTGGATTTGCTATCGTGACTGTGTTTTTCTAAATGTCAAAAATAGGTGTCTTTGCGGAGATCATTAGGAGTCGGGTGAGGTATTTTTTTTCTTAAAAAGTTGCTATTATGCAACAAAAATCACATTTAAACTTTAACGTAAGGTTCTACGCCTTCCTTTAATCTTAATTATCTGGAATAACATAATTCAGACTATATAAATATACACCTAACTAAATAACAAAATAGAGAAGACCCGCAAACAAAATTAAATTTTCGGGTCCACTCTATATTTTTAGGCTAATTCAGCAGTCTTAATAATTTACGCTCAGTATATCCTCTCCCATCTACTTTTTAACTGTTTTAATTATAATACTTATGTATGCCATTTATTATTGTGTTTTATTTTTTTTATTTTTCAAACATCGTTTATTTTTTTAAATTTATAATTAGACACTGCGGGCCCGGTTTGTCCCGCACCTATTTTTGTTTAATTTATGTGTTATTAGTAGTTGCTTTTAAATGCACTCGTATGGTACATGTCGCTTTTTTTTTGGTTTTGTTGTTACTGTGCTTGGTATTTGTTTGTTGCGGTACTTCAGTAGAGGTTTTTTTTCCTATAATTTTTTTTTTTTTTTTTAATTTATGTTAAGGATTGTGTAAATGAATGAGGCTTTCTGTTTTGGCTTGCCTTTGAGCGAGAATGCCTCAGTTGTGTAGGTGTTTGGCTACTTGTGAGGGTTTCCTTTAGGCCTCCGCCTCCAGCAGCTTTTTAACAACTACCATGTCTCGACTGCGAATAGCCATCTTAATGTTGTATTCTTTTATTTTTTTGGTCGCAGCTGCCCTCGCCCTGCTTAATAGTGTAGCCGTTGCGTCCCCATCACAGCTGTCTGTGTAGTAGACGCAACTTCCAGTGTGGCGAGATATAGCTACGACCGTGTGTGGATAGCTTCCGTGGAGCTTCAGTCTCTTGGGGACCGCTCGCACTATCCCCACGTTTTCACTCGTTAGTCCCTGAGACTCATGCACGGTGAGGATGCGCGACCCGTTTCCCGATGCATAGCCCTGGCCGAGGAGGATTTCTGGGTGTGCACCAGAAACAGGGTGTTCTCCTGGTGTTTTGGAATTTGCGCTCCCGTGTACTTACTGAGGCTCAAGGACCTCACGAGGGATTTGGACGAGTATATGCCCCCGTATATCTCGTTGAGGACCATGCCATGCAGGACTTATACCTGGAAAGTATGGCGTCGGTTTTTTATTACATATAAAGCACAAAATGAACATAGAAAACTTTACAGGCATCACTGATAGAGTAGCAATATTAGATTTAAACATACAAGGAAACAAAATATCTCTCATACAAGTGTACGCACCCACTGAAGCAGCAAGTGAAGAAGAATTAGAAAGTTTTTACACAAATGTAAATAAGGCCATAAACCAAGCACATAAATCCTTTATAATAATGGGTGACCTAAATGCAAAAATAGGCCAACCCAGACAGGACGAATACTTAGTAATGAAACATAACTGGTATGGAGAAAGAAATCAAAGAGGCCAGAGACTAATAGACTTCGCCCTTGAAAATAAAATCGCAATCCTAAACACATTTTTCAAAAAAAAGGCGGGCTTAAAATGGACTTGGCGCTCGCCAAACGGAGAGCATAAAAATGAAATTGACTTTATCCTGTCAAATCAACCGAGTATGGTTCAAAACATAGAAGTGCTAAACGTCAACTTCTCTTCAGACCATAGACCAGAAAGAGCAACAATATCACTAACAAAACATAAGAAATACAGATCTAGTTTCAGTAAATTCCAATACTCTACACTGGAAAAAGAAGCGGAAATATCAAGGTACAAAGAGCAGATCACATCTTACCTACCAGACTTACTAGACTGCTCCACCATCTCTGTACAAACCTATCACGATAAAATTATAAAAGCTATCTCCCAAAGTCTTCAGGCGGCTCGATTAACAAAAAGTATATACAAAACCCAAAACATACTATCAGAGCGCACTTTAACACTTATGAAAAGAAGACAAGAACTACAAAGAACTACAAACAAAACTCGATCAATGAAAAACGAATTATCAGCTCTATACAAAATAATAAGCAAACTCATAAAACAGGACTATACAAGATATAGACACAAAACCATAGAAAAGCACTTGGTACAAGCAGGCAGCTCAAAAAAAGCTTTTAAGGAGCTTAAAACATGCAAAACATGGATTGACGGACTGAATAGAGGAAATAAAACACTACATAGTCGCAAAGACATCATAGACGTTGCAACAGAATTTTATTAAAACTTATACAGTGCCAAGGAATGTAAGAGCAAAACACAGATGAGCACAAATGCTAAAGACTGTTACAAAACAGGATGTAAGGCACAATTCAACGAAAAAGAAGTTGTCGAAGCAATCAAAAGTTTAAAAACGGATAAAAGCCCTGGCTCAGACAACATAACAAATGAAGCTATAAAAATAGCCTACCCTATACTGGCTCTACCGTTAACCCTTCTGTTCAACCGCATACTGGAGACTATCGAGACACCTACTCAGTGGTCAGAATCAAATATAATTTTAATATATAAAAAAGGAGACCCTCACGACATAGGCAACTACAGGCCAATAAGCTTATTGCCATGCTTGTACAAGCTATTCTCTTCGCTTTTAAATCAAAGAGTAAGCGCTACACTAGAAGCAGAACAACCCATGGAACAAGCAGGATTTAGAAAGGGGTTCTCAACCATAGACCACATTCACACCCTGGAACTATTGATTGAAAAATATCAAGAACATCAGAGAGCACTCTACATCGCTTACATAGACTTCAAAAAAGCATTCGACACTGTGTCACACTCGAGTATCTGGAAAACGCAGAAAGATCAGGGAGTAGAAGATGTATACATACAGGTAATTAAAAGCATCTATGGAAACAATACAGGAAGAGTAAAACTTGACAAAATCGGCCCAAGCTTTCCCATCGACAGAGGGGTACGACAAGGCCACCCCCTATCTCCAAAATTATTTATTGCCATCTTGGAATCCATAATGAGGAAACTGGACTGGAAACAATACGGACTAAACATCGATGGCAAGTATCTTAGCCATCTCCGTTTCGCTGATGATCTGGTGCTGCTGTCAGAATCGGGCACCCAACTACAACTTATGATCCACTCACTGAACGAAGCCAGCAAACAAGTCGGTCTAGAAATGAACCTGAATAAAACAATGGTAATGACAAACAGCATACAGACAAGAATATCTGTCGACACCGAAGTACTTACTTACACGGAAAAATACATTTACCTGGGAAAACAAATAGGTTTTGACAGAACAAACAATGAACTAGAAATAAAACGAAGAATACAAAACACTTGGAATAAATACTGGAGTATGAAAGAAATATTTAAAAGCGATATGGCAATAAAAATTAAAACTAGAGCAATGAATACATGTCTTCTGCCGTGCTTAACGTACGCTTGTCTGACCTGGAAATGCACAAATAAAGTAAAGAACAAAATCATCAGCTGCCAACGCGGTCTGGAACGCAGTATGTTAAATATAAATAAAAGACAAAAAATAAGACACAAAAATAAGAACTATTTCAAAAGCTACTGACGCTCTAACCTACGCCCAAAGACTCAAATGGAAATGGGCGGGACATGTAGCGCGACTACAAGATGAGAGATGGACTAAAAAAATCACCTTGTGGAACGGTCCAAAAGGGAAACGCTACAGAGGAAGACCTTATACGAGATGGCATGACGACATCATAAGAGCAGCTGGCCCGAAATGGACACAAGTGGCCAAAAACAGGGACAAATGGACTTCTTTGGAGGAGGCCTTTACCCGAAGAGGGGTTCTCGCAAATTAACCAAACTTTTTATAATCACTAATTTAGGATATATATTAATATATTAACCAGTACACACTATAGTTATTTTTTTTAAATTTATTTTAGTTTTTTTGCAAGAAATAAAAGGCTTTTTTATTATTTTTTTTTATTTTTTTTATTATCTCGTTGAGGGCATACGCTACGTCCATTGGGTTTCTGTGAGTGCAGAGCAGCTCCCTGTTGACATGCGCCACGGAGTCTGGGCGGTTGTAACGCAGTCGAAACAGGTTCTCCCTATCAATGAACGGCAGTTGGTTGCAGTCGCCGACGAGAAGAGCCTCTTTCGCGCCAGTTATCTTGATGGCCATCACTACGGCTCCAAAGTGGTTCATGAGTGCCTCGTCGATGATAATACGTGTGCACTCCTCACCTTCTTTCAATCCGTTGAGCAGCATTGAAGCCATAGTGCGGACCCTCCTCTTGGTGTTTGTTTTAACCTTTTGCGCGAGTCTCTCCCTTAAGTCATTCGCTGCCTCGGTTGTAGATATTATTAGGATATCGCTTTCGATGTTATAATTTGCGATTATCCATGTTGTTTTTCCGCATCCAGGAACCCCGTTGACCCATGTTATTTTGGGTACGGTCCAGTGCTCGATTGCGGGCCCCCGACCCCGGCCACTTGAGACGGTTTCTGCCATCTCAAGTATCCGGTCGTCGAGCACCACCCTCGTGCACTTCGCCGCAACCACTATTGGGTCGTTAGGGGGGGTTCTGAACTTGTGTTTGCCGGTCCGCCGGGACTCCTTGTCATCGTATTTGACGAAACCGCTGGTTCCACTATAGGCCGCCATGTTCTTCCCCGACATATCTTCTCTTAACGTGGTGGAGTTGTCGTTGTCGTACTCCGCCGCTTCTGCCTCCTCGAGCTTCACCTCTAGCAATCCTACATTGCCAATCAAACATCGTTATAAATCATTTCTTTATTTTATCTGATATATTATATATTGTAGCGGTTTATTGTCTTTAGTAAATTAATGAATAAATAAAGATTATTACGATACAAATACGAGATACCAACAATCTTGTATCCCCAGTGTATCGCCCACTCATAACCCCGCAAGAACGCGCCGTAATGTCTATAGAGGCCAACAGATGGTCTCGCTGCCACAATCATTACCCTTTTGTTATATATCCCTGTTCCCACAACACATACCAAATCTTACCTCCATACTATAAGGATGAATTTCGTACGACTAGTATGCAATCAGTGGCGAACGAGTATATTATTGAGCTGGAACAGAACTTAAAACTGCACATTTTCTTTTCATACAACTTGGACAGTACCGACTCGAGCAATGTGGCGTAGCTTTGGAACAGGTTTGATATTATTATGAAAGGTTTATGAGTCTATAGAATTTTACAGTCTAGTTCCAATTTTGATTTTTCTTTTTTTATAAAAAATAACGCTGCTGTTATTCTTACAAGTTGTTCTGCAGTCCACTGTATTTAAAATTGTGGTTAAAGGATTTCTCATAAGAATTTACATTCACTTACTGAGAAACATAATTTAAAATTAAACCAAATTAAATTGCCGGTAGGCGTAGTACACAATAAATACTAAGCTAGTATGTAGAAACACTGATATACTCACTTATGTAAACACAACAACAGTGGAATCTTGAATATATAGTCATAATCACCACTATTTGTACTTACATGAGTTTGTTTGTAAACTAAAATCTAACAAAATCTTTTCTTTTTTTTTAAAAAACCGACTTTAAAAATCAAGAAATAAATATTTGAAGTCGGTACCGGTTAGTGCAGTTGGTTACTTGGCACCAACTTCAAATATTTATTTCTTGCTTTTTGAAGTCGGTCTTTTTTTTAAAGATTTTTATTTTACAGTTTTAAGTTAAAAGTAAATTATTAACTAATACTTATATACCTATATTATATTATTTTGTTGAGTTGTACTGCAAGGTACCTACAGGATTGATATAATAACCATAATAACGGAATCTATACATTCGTGCTGTTCGCCGTTAAGGAGTCCCCTGGTGTAACTTCAAAGTTCAAAGTTCAATACCGATTTCATTAAAATGGGACCACCTCGAAACTATACTAAACCTAACGCAAAAATAATCATCAAAATCAGTTCATAAATGAAGACGTTATAAAAAAAACACAGATGAATTGTCGACCTCCTCCTTTTTTGAAGTCGGTTAATATTCTGATTAGTTTTATGGCAGTGTACTTATGGGATTGACGTAATACCCATAATATTTCAATCTACGCATTTGTTAGAAATGGTAGAATTAAGATATAGGCTAAGTTATTTAATGTTTTATGTTAAGTCACTAGTATAGTTATTTACTAATTATACTAAATTATGTTATAAGGAAATAAAAGGGACATCAATTTAGAAGTTAAAGAAACCCAGATTATCGACATGAAACATATAGTTTATTACTCAAGTCAAATGGCACACACAATAAAATACAACTCAAAAGTCTTTAATCAATTTTATACTTAATATTATGGTATTATCTTAGTAATCAATACTAGTAAAATATTAAATAACTAACACGGCCATACTGACATGTACTTCGTTCCCTGAAGTACATATAAGTATTGGCTATTCTAGTTCATATGTACATACGATAAACCCCATTTAAGTTTGCTGTTTAGCTCCATCACCTGCTGTGCGTGAAGACCAAGCTTAACAGATTACAACCAGCAGTTATAAAACTAAGAACCAGCTCCATCACCATTTATAGGTGAAGACCAAGCTGTCTTGCTAACTATTTACTTATTATTACCAGCTCCATCACCCATTCAAGGTGAAGCCCAAGCTGTCTTGCTAACTATCTACTTATCATTACCAGCTCCATCACCCATTCAAGGTGAAGACCAAGCTGTCTTGCTAACTATTTACTTATTACCAGCTCCATCACCCATTCAAGGTGAAGACCAAGCTGTCTTGCTAACTATTTACTTATTACCAGCTCCATCACCCATTCAAGGTGAAGACCAAGCTGTCTTGCTAACTATCTACTTATCATTACCAGCTCCATCACCCATTCAAGGTGAAGACCAAGCTGTCTTGCTAACTATTTACTTATTACCAGCTCCATCACCCATTCAAGGTGAAGACCAAGCTGTCAACTGTAATTACAAAAACTTAATCAGCAGTAAATATACATATTAGTCAGTGTCATTTTCTAAGTTATTGTCAAACATAGAATTTTCCTCTACCCAGTCTCAAGGCCAAAGCCTTAGTTTCCACTTTGCTACAATTATATTTCTTAGATTTCCTCTGCTCCTAAGCCGTTGTCCAAAGTATCAATTCCAATACTGCTGAACAAACTAGAATCTCTTGGCATAAGAGGCACAGTATTGAGCTGGTTTTCTAGCTACCTTAGCAACCGGAGACAATGTGTAAAGATAGCGGACCATATTAGTAATGAGCTAACTATTTGCTTTGGTGTACCACAGGGTAGCTTACTTGGCCCAGTTTTATTTACAATCTATATGGATGGTATACTTAGACTTAATATACCTAATGCAGATATAATATGTTACGCAGATGATGCGCTTATTCTGTTTCACGGTATGAACTGGAATGAAGTATACACAAAAGCACAGTCTGGAATTTTAAGTATCGCCAGTTGGCTTGACCTAAATTTGCTCACTCTTAATACTATGAAAACCCAATACATAGTCTTCAGGAAAACTCAAGCTACTAAACTGCCGAACTATATTATCAGTTTGCATACCAACTATTGCGAACATAACTTGACCTCTATGTGCACTTGTCCTACACTCCAAAGGACTGATTATTTCAAATATTTAGGTGTTACGATTGATCAATACCTATCCTTTAAGCATCATATAATAGAATTGACAAAGCGTGTTCGAAAGTTCATCTACGTAATGAAACTGCTGCGCGAAAGTGCACCTGTAAACACAAGAAAACTGGTGTACTTAACTCTGTGTCAATCCATTTTACAATATTGTATTGTTACATGGGGTGGGGCAGCAAAAACCTACATGTTAGATCTAGAGAGAGCACAACGAGCAGTTTTGAAAGTTATGCTGCACAAACCTTATCGCTTTCCAACTGATGAGCTATATGCAGAGGCGTCTATTCTTAGTGTCCGCAAAATATACATTACTAATGTCACTACTAAGATTCATATAAAGACTTCACAAAGAGACGACCTAGAAATGCTAAAAAGTAAGCGAAATTTTAGGGTACCGACTGTAGCTGTTAACTCTACTTTTGCTCAACGTCATCCAAGTTTCCTTCACTCACATATTTACAACATAATAAACAAAAACCACAACATCAGGAACGCTACAAACTATCAAATAAAACATATACTCAAAAAATGGCTTATTACTTTGACCTACACACAAACAGAAAATTTGTTAACCATAAGTAGATAAATCTATCACTTGGGTTTTGTACACACACATACACACACAAGCACACACACACACACACACAAACACGCACACACACACACAGGCAAAATTGTGTATTTACGCTACATGTTTCTGTATATTTTAATAATTTTCTTTATACTCTCTTTCTTTTTTTTTATTGTTTTTAGCTGTAAGAATGTTCTATAATCTCAGATAACTTGTTATGACAACCCACTATATGTATATGAAGCACGGTGCCCAAGATACAGGCTTAGCCTAGTTTGGGACCGACGGTAACCTCATTTGTATGTATTTTTATTGGCAAATAAAGAATTTATTATTATTATTAATTATTTCATACGGACCCTTAAACTTTGGTTTTAATTTATTGTGTCTACAATGATCCTTATTACAGTAAACCGTATCACCAATGCTAGTAGAATCAAAACGAGTTTAAACTTGACAGCAATATTTTTTTTAATTGTTCCTCTGCTATTTGCCTTTCAGTATGTACATCAATAATATTCGAGGTATTATTTCTTAACACATCATTTAATGTAGCCTGTACTGCAGGGGTGTAAGCATCGCGACCTATTAGTAAGCCTATAGGCGAAAACCCAGTTTGATTTTTGTACCGTAGTGTTAAAAGATTGTTGGGTTTTCCACAAAACGCTCGGCCAGTCTGACCTATTCCTACAAAACCAACATTATTTTCAGAGGGTATTACAGATGGATATTTGGAAAATATATTATATAATTTCGCACGTCAGAATCAAGGTGACTTATAAGATCGGAAAAACTAGAGCCAGAATCACAATTATTAACCAAATTAACATTCTCACGGAAACACGGATCAACGGTTTACTAATATTATCAAAAGGTATTTTCTTCTTAAAGTTCTTTTTTTTCGGATACTAAGAAATGATGTCCTTGCAAAAATGTACCAAGACCGCCCAGACTCAAGGTTCCCAGGTCTCGAACCATGTTAAAAAAGAGCCCCGTAAGGCTTTACCGGCTGTAGCAGCCGTCTTGATACTGCTCCATCAGAGGTCTTTTCGTAGCTTCTCGATTTCAGCGCACCATGTCGCCGCACCGCAGTCACATTTCTCTGGATCGAAGACTGCCAAAGCTATGTTGTCATGGCTATGGTGGGTAGACACGGCATCGCGGATGGAAGTGAAAAGTCCCGCCAACTGATCAGCGTCCATGGTTGCCGCAACGTCGTTGAGAATACTAAAAACAAAAATATAAATTAAATCTAGGCACATGAGATGAATCCCACTTATGTTAGAAATGGTAGAATTAAGATATAGGCTAAGTTATTTAATGTTTTATGTCAAGTCACTAGTATAGTTATTTACTAATTATACTAAATTATGTTATAAGGAAATAAAAGGGACATCAATTTAGAAGTTAAAGAAACCCAGATTATCGACATGAAACATATAGTTTATTACTCAAGTCAAATGGCACACACAATAAAATACAATATATATGGACATCATAAGATCAGATGCCAAGACGGGCACAATAACAATATATAACAGTAGTCACAATAAAAAGGTACTTAACTTGCTTATCCGCTCTCGATTAAAAACTTAACTGTTTCTCAAATTACGTGGCCTTTTATACCCATCAGTTTTTTAAATATAGATGAGAACGTTAAAAGGTTATAATTTGAAAATAAGCCAATACAATTTCAATATAAGCCAATCAGAGCACAGTTACAATTTAGAGTCTTTTTAACGAGAACTAAAAGAACGGCAATGAATATAGTGATACCAAAAATAGCTCTGTATTATTTAAATAATCATTAAATAATACTCACAATAATTATTTACAATTCTAAAACATCTTATAAAATTATCAAGTTGTCAATACAATCACATATTTAAATAAATTCAAAAACAACGGAAGTTTATAAATACTTTTTCTAATTATGTATTGGATATTTAACCAAAATACATCATAAAGTCTTAACTCAAAAGTCTTTAATCAATTTTATACTTAATATTATGGTATTATCTTAGTAATCAATACTAGTAAAATATTAAATATCTAACACATTCGTATTGTTTGTCGGTATGGAGTTCCCTGGAGTATCTTCCAAATCCAAGGTCCAATACCGATAAAATTGGCCTATAGCCACCTTGGAGCTATACAGAAACAAACGCAAAAAGAATTTTCAAAATCGATTCATAATTGGCGGAATGATCGCGTAACAAATTTAAAAAAAAATAATACAGTCGAATTGAGAACCTCCTCCTTTTTAGAAGTCGGTTAAAAATTAATTACAACAGTACAAAACAGAACAAAAATAACAAAATTGATTGACTCAAATTATGTGGGTAATTGTTTAAATAGGGTGGGTTGCGTTTGCATTGAGCCCGGTTGCAGGTAGCTAATTTATTAAGGCCTATACCATATTGTGGAAAAAACAATAAAACGAAAACGAAAAAAATCATTATAAAAATTTGGAATTTGGAAAGTGATTAATTTATGTATTGGTTATTAATGAAAAAACGCCTAAAATGTGTTTCTTTAGCAGATTTTTAAAACTACTTAGGGAAATATTTCTTTAATGTCTTTTGGGAGCTTATTGTACAGTTTTGCTCCTTCAAACATTATGTTATTTTTTCCATTATTGGTTCTAGGTGATCTTTGGCAGATATTGTTAGCCTGTCTAGTCATACGCTTTTGAATGTGCATTTTTTTGTAAATACAATTTGTGAGTGGATATCTTTGGTTTGTATTTTCCTGTAGTATGTAGTATATTTATAAGTTTGAGCAAGATTCACGATTTTAGTTTCTTTGTATATTTTAGTTGATTGTGTTAAAAAATCATAATGAAAGAGTAATTTAATTATTTTATTCTGTAATATCTGCAGTTTTTTTAGATTAGTTTGTGCCGCCGTTCCCCATACTTCAATTAGATAGTCTATGTGAGGTTTGACCATGAAATTATAAATAATATTTTTAACATGTCTTGGGATACATCGCACAATGCCACGTAGTGCAGAGAGATCAGTTTAGTTCGAATATTCTCTACTTGCGGTTTCCATGTTAGTTGACTATGAAGAATTAATCCTAAATAGTTCACTGTTTCTATTTTATGTATTATTTCTCCATTCATGGTTAGGTTATTGTGTATACCAAGATTTTTGTTTTTAGCAGTAAAAATAAATTTGATTGAAAACAAATATGCAAAAGATCTAGATCACATTGTGCTTGTTCTATTATAGACTCAATTGAATAGCCCGAATAAAACAAGCTCATATCGTCTGCATATAATTTAATGTCTCCCTTTAGACCAATTTTATGTATGCTGTTAATGTATATTAAAAATAATAAGGGGCCAAGAATTGATCCTTGGGGAACGCCGCAAGTGACTATTTGAGATTCGCTTTGATGATTATGGAGTTTAACGATTTGTTGTCTATTGTTCAAGTAAGACCTAAAAATGTCGTAAGCATTATCAGAGATACCTATACTTCTTAACCTCAACAAAAGCAGATCAAGGCTAACCGTGTCGAATGCCTTCTTTAGATCAATAAATATCCCTAGAGTAATCTTGTTTTGGTCAATATTGATTTTTATATTGGTGACTAGATCAACAGTGGCTGCAAGCGTATTTGATCTTGGTCGGAAACCATACTGTTTTTGAGAAAGAAAATTTATTGACGTAAGGTATTCACTTAGACGCTGATATAGATTTTTTTCAAATACTTTCGATAGAAACTTAATAACCATACCTTAATGCAATAGGGCTATTTCAATTGCCTATCTGTAATCTATACTAATATTGTAAACAAGAAAGTAACTCTGTCTGTTCGTTATATTTTCACGCCCAAACCGCTAAACAGATTTTGATCAAATTCTACAAGGAATTTACCCAGGAAAAGAAGCTTAAAATATATACGCCTGAAAATAACGCGAACGAAGTTGTGTGTACAGCTAACATTAATTTTTGAAATTAAAGATCTTAAAAGATCATTATTTGAAACTAGAAGTTTAGTTATCGTATTAAATTTGTAAAGCAATAACCGTATTGAATCGAGGTATCTTTCAACTTTAAAGGTACACCAGGGAACTGCTTAACAATAAGTAACAGCATTGTGTAGAATGAGTTATTATTAGTATTGTGTTAATCCTATAAGTATGGTAGGGACTACAGAACAAATCAGAATATTAACCGACGTCAAAAAAAGAGGAGGTTTACAGTTTTTATTTATAAACTGATTTTGATGATTCTTTTTGCTTTGGATTTAGTATAGTTTCGAGGTGGTGCTATTTTAATAATAATAATAAATTTAAAGGTTCACCAGATGGTAGATGTAAAAAATGTAATAATTTTGACGTTTGTAAGTGCTTATGTATTGGCCTATACAAATAAATGATTTTTGACTTTGACTTAGAGTAATCCTGTAGGTACCTTACTGTAGAACTAAGCAGAATAATGTAATATAGGTATATAAATATTAATAATTTAATCACTCGTCACTTAAAATTGTAAAATAAATAACATTAAAATGAAGAAAAGCAAAAAAAAAAATATTCGGTGCAAAGTCACCGGCTGCACTAACTGGCACCGACTTCAAATATTTATTTTTTACTTTTTAAAGTCAGTTTCCCTTTTTTTTAAAAGGTTATTTTTGAATAAGTCCGTTTTGTTTTGTGGTACTGGTATGTATGGGTTAATAGCATAATATTCAGTTTATACTTGTTGATTGTTTAGACTAGTGGTCCGAGCGTAATGCAATCGTGCCTTTGAATCAGATGGTTGTAGGTCATAGTGATATCTGTATTAAAAACGCAGTTATATACAACGTGTGACATGATACAGTGTCTATCTATATATAAAACATGGAAAATTATAATTATATTAGAGGTGTAAAATACAACGTAGAACTAAATATAAGTCATTTGAACGAAGGCTAATATTTAACCAGCAGGTAGGCCAAAATAATCTATCCGTCTATCTATATCAGTTCGCCAGATCCCATGCGGTGTAGGGAAAGAGCACAGAGTTCGAACAGATTCTTTCCTTACAGAGCTCTCTGGCTTCCTCCACATAACTTTATTTACATATGCCGGAATCAAACATGAATAAAAGCTGGGAATATCTTTCGCCTGGCCTTGTATCTCTTCTCCCGGGACAAATTGAAGACAAACGCGAGCCAGACGCGTTTTATTGTATCCGTTTATACAAAGTTAGTGTGACAATACATTTCTATTACTCTTTGAATTATTATTATTTTTATTCCGCCATTATTATCTCCAAAGGATTCTAGCTCGTCCCGATAATTAAATAATTAATATTTATTTAGAGTTGTATGGGTAAAATCAAAAATGAGACTTAACTATCAGTCGCATGATTAAACACATCTCGGATAAAAAAACGAATAGGCAGGGCTAACAGCAACGCGACAAGATATGAGGCACGGATTTTGTCGCCCTAGCTCAGGCTTAGGGCCGTTATATCTTACGTGCTATCATGTCATGGTGTGACAAAATTTAACACGAGAACAAGATTCACTCTATGCGAGAAACGTTTTTCCAGCCCTGCAGCTCAATATAAATAGCAAAACGAACTAAGATCCCGTGCTTTTACTTTTTGTTCGGGCATTTTTTAGATTTAGCAATAAAACAAACAGTTTCATATGAGAATTCTATTAAGATTGCACAAAATTTATTTTTAAAATAAATTAATGCTAAAATTAAAAATATACTGCCTCGTGGGTCTAGTGGCAAAGCGCATTGCTTGGTAATCATTAGGTCCTGGGTTCAAATCCTAGGTCGGACAAATGAAGTTTTTCTAATGAAAACTTTACAGTAAGAGTCCAGAGTTTAGAGCTGTGCCCGGTATATGGCAATAGGCTCGCCCCTTATTAAATGGGACCTAACATCGTCGGTGAAAAGTGGGTGTACTCAGTACACCTCTGCCACCTCCGCTTGGCGAATGTAGGCGAGACGGTGTTTAAAAATGTACTTGAACAAAAGTTGTTGATGTTAGGTAGTAACATAGTCCTGCGAGGTTATTGCAGTTTTACAAACAACCCTATATATTTCACTGAATATCTGCAAGTATAGATTTCTATGTCTTTGACAAGGCCGATGAGGATATCCCGCAAGTGAGGACGGGCAGAATGCACGTGAGAATGGGAATATCTTCATTTTATTCCCAGTTAAGTTTACGTTCGGTGCCGTTTCCGTCGAAAAGCGAATTCCTGTGAGAGGCCATAACTAAAGATTAGCCCGATTTCAGGCGATATCTGAATCGTGTGACCCGCTTAGGGGGTGAACGCGGTAAATGATTTTCTGAACACCACTTTTGTGTCTCGGTGACTTTTATTATATTACAATTTAAAAACGTTTATAATGCAAGGTATTTTAAATGGCGCTTCACACCCCAAAATTGGGTAATTTCGTTTTAAAAAACGTAAACAGGATTTATTCGTGTGTCGTGACACCTAAACCAACACAAATATTTGTGGGCAGATTTGCCGCTAGGTGATCATTGGACTCTAATTAGTTGCCTTTGTAAGTAAAGTAGAATATACCGATGAAATTAAAATGGGACCACCTTGAAGCTGTATTGAACCCAAAGCAAAAAGAATAATCAAAATCGGTATATATATGACGGAATATATCAATGAACATACATAAAAAAGCATACATACAGACGAACACAGAATCTCCTTCTTTTTGAAGTCGGTTAGAAAAGAAGATACACAGCCCCACACTAGGAAACGAATTATTCCTGTGTCGTGGGTGCGTTGACAAATATGAAATTCATATGCACAAACGAACAGAACGAAACAAACTCGCAATAGTTCAAAGGGCTTAGCAAGAAAAGTGACGTTCGCGACTCTATATCACATCCTTGTCATACTAAATAAATAATTATAAACGTGACGGCACGCTTACTCGCTAGCGTCACGCTAACGTCAATTTTTGATGCTAAGTCCTCTTAAAAAGAAATTTAAATCAAACAATATTTGAGCCATCAATTAACATTACAGAACATTTTAAGCGGCTAAACGTTGAACAATGATGACGCAGACGCAAGTTATTGAAACGGTAAAGTTTGAAGTAGCGGCAGGCAAGTGTGCGGCGCGGGGGAAATGATTACCATATTCACCACGTTCCCTCACCGCGGAAGGCTTCGTTGGAAAATTATTTGTCGTATTAGCGTCATTCCAGCCTGATTTTCGTTTCTGAGATGTTAATATATTAAATTATACTCGATGGCATTCTGAAGAGGTAATGCGATGTCGAAACGGAGTGAGCAAACGACGATTGTGTTGAAAGGTTTTGCTATGGATGAGCAAGGATGGATAAAATAGGTTTTTATTTTTTACAGTTGGTCAGTTTACCCACAGCTATACATGCGCTTATTTTGTAATTTCTTTATAAATTATTAGGCCTTAGTATTGTCCTGATATATATAGCTATATTTTTGTAAAGTTCATCAAAATCCGTTAAGTAGTTCTTGCGCGAAAGAGTAACAAACTTATATTTATCCTCACAAACTCTTACAATATTCTAAAGATGAGACCCGTTTCAGGTCTTTCGGGAAAGACTTTGTGCTGGAATAGACGTTTTTTGGCTGAAGATACTTTGAATTACCACCACATGCTTAGTGTTTTGATTACCGCGGTGCTTTGGCGATATGGTGGTAATATTATATAGTATTTAGCAGATTGCCTCCGGTTTGAAGATATGCCGTAGTGCCTCCACGTAATAACATTCTATGTTTACTGGTTTAATGAATATTCAAACATCTTTTAGTAATACTCACCAATTTTAAATAAGGAACTTCGATGCAAAATTTCATGCTGTTATGCTAGACCCACTGGTCTAAGCTTTGCATTGCCTGTTAGTCAGTCGGTGTTACACATAGTACCTGTATGAATAGTTAATTGTAATAATAATAATAGTTCGCTGTTTATGTTTCTTCATTTTCAGCAATTGATCTCAGCAGGTGACTTGCATAACACTAACTTCTCGCAAAGGGCCTTTACGTGTTGGACTCATGTGCCCATGCAAGCCTTTCAAAGGATGGATAAAGCCTGTGAATCTAAGCGAGATAATAATAATAAGAATTCTTTGAGAAGAAAGGCATGCTCCGTTGGCTCGGGCATATAGAAAGAATGCCAGAGGAAAGAATGACAAAACAGATATACAATGTGAAAGTGGAAGGATGCAGGTACCAGGGAAGACCTAGACTATCTTACCACGACCAAATTAACCGAGCCTTATCTGATGGAAAAGTCAAGAGTCTCCGTAACCGGCGAGCGTGTATAAGACGAACTATGAGAGTCGAGGAAGCCAGAGAAGTATGTAAGGAAAGAACCTGTTGGAACTCTGTACTCTCTGCCTACCCCGCAAGGGATCTGGCGTGAGGTTATAGATAGATAGATAGATAGAATTCTTTAATCTCTTTAAATAATAATTGATTTTCTCTACAATGGATACGATTCGGGATGCACACATTAGACAAGGTTACATACATTGTGGAGCCTGGAGTCCGAGCTAACACGAGCCTTTTGTTTCGGGTCCCCAGCCTCAGAACGGCTTGTGCTCAAATAAAGTGGTACAACAAAAGAGAATTAAAAAGAGATAGAATCTCCGGATCTCCTCGCTTTTGAAATATAATATTTCACAGGATAACTCTGTTCTTTCCAATACCCTTAAGACGACCTTTACACTTAGACATGTCTTACCAATATATTCTAAAAATAATCTTCCAACGAAAAAAAAAATGAATTAAAAAAACACCCGTCACACAAAGATTCTTTTTTACGTTTTAATTAAACCACAGTCGCCACACCAAACAAAAACTACGGCGGCAACAAATCAATTTCGCGTCAGGAAATTACTTCGTAAAGTTGAAAGGGTTGCGCGATACGGTACCAAATTGAAATTCTTTTGTGCGGGGCACCTTTACGTGTCCGAAATGTTACCTGACTGTTTGAATCATAGCGCCAACATTTTTCCATCAAAGTTTAGAATACACGTTTAGAAGTGCTCGTGAATGGAGCGTGTAAAGAAAGCGCTTGTTAGCATTTACCTATCTCAAGTTCCTGTAGAATTTGCGGCGTGACGTTAAAATATTGATGAATTATTTCTCAGCCTGGAGCCTGCAATTCCACAGTTCCTGATAGCATCAGTGACGCCCTATCAGATTGGTACTTAGTATTGTGGACTAATGATAAATATAGAGTTGTAAATATTATGCTTCTGCCATCAGCAGGCTCATTTAAGTATGCTCTACGATTAAGAAAAATATCTCAACAACTCTCATCTTCCAAAATATGTTTTCTATAAAAGGATCTTTTAAATTTGATCATATACTGGTATAGAAAAACTATAGTATATTCAGACAAATGAAGCTATTAAGGTAGCTATAGCTATCTCAATGTACCTTTAAAGTTCCAGTGTGAATGTGTTCGTAATTCTTCTCCTAATCAGCTTGACCGATTTTATTGAATGATTTTTTTAAGTTATAGGGATCATCTGACTGCTTCTTAGTTATACTATGACCCGATAGGTGGTGCTATCATCAACAGGGTACACTATGTAAATATAAATGGAACGCATGTGAAGTCGCGGGAAATTACCAACACTCTCATAAAAACATTCAATACTGGTGCTTCGTATCGTGTGACCAAAACCAAACTTAAGCATTTCCAACAAATTCCTACATAATTATTTTATACATAATTTTGTGACATTAAAGAAACCAAAATCAAAAAGTTTTGAGCCAGAGTTTATTAACAAAATAAGCAATCTGACAAAAATCGCGCGTCAACGTTATTAAAAGCAATTTGAAAGTTATGGAGTGGTCTTGACGATTATTTACATATTATTGAAGTCGAAACCATATTACCGTTATGATGAGAAGATTATTATTATTTAAAAGATAAAATGTCAATACTCCAAATACAATTATAATTAAATATTTTAAAAGCTATAATACAAATACTGCCTCGTTGGTCTGGTGGCGAAGCGCATCGCTTTGCGATCACGAGGTCCTGGGTTCAAATCCTAGGTCGGACAAATGTAGTTTTTCTAATGGGAAAAATTCCCAGTATGAGTCCGGAGTCTGGAATTGTGCCCGGTATATGGCAATAGGCTCGCCCCCTATTACATGGGACCTAACATCGTCGGCGAAACGTGGGTGTACTCAGTACACCTCTGCCACCCCCTCTGGGGAATATAGGCGTGACGGTGTTTTTTTTTTTATAATACAAATAGGTACATCAAATACTGTGCGCTATTATTTTAGTAATAAACTATGAGAATAGAAGCAGCCAGAAGGGTCTATAAGGAAAGAACCTAATGGAAGTCTGTCATCATCATCATCTCAGCCTATACTTGTCCACTGCTGAACATAGGCCTCCCCAATCGCTTTCCAGCGTAACCGGTCCGATGCCACCTGCATCCAACGACTTCCTGCCATTTTCACAAGATCGTCGGTCCATCTGGCAGGCGGTCGTCCCACGCTGCGCTTGCCAATACGTGGTCTCCACTCTAGAATCTTTCTGCCCCAACGCCCGTCCGATCTTCGCGCTATGTGGCCCGCCCATTGCCACTTCAGTTTGCTAATCTTAAGGGCTATGTCGGTGACCTTGGTTCTTCTACGAATCTCCTCATTCCTGATTCGATCGCGTAAAGAAACGCCGAGCATAGCTCTCTCCATAGCTCGCTGAGCAACTCTGAGCTTTTTTATGAGACCTATTGTAAGAGACCACGTCTCTGATCCATATATCATTACTGGTAACACACATTGACTAAAAACTTTAGTCTTAAGGCACTGAGGTATTTTGGATGAGAAGATGTTGCGCAGTTTCCCGAACGCTGCCCAGCCGAGTTGGATTCGTCGATTGACCTCTCTCTCAAAGTTGGACCTACCTAACCGGACTACCTGGCCCAGGTAAATGTATTCGTCGATAACTTCAAGAGTAGAGTTCCCAACGGTGAGTGCGGTGGGTACGACATGGACGTTACACATTATTTTCGTTTTGTCCATGTTCATTTTAAGACCCACTTGTTGAGATACTCTGTTGAGGTCGCCGAGCATTCGTCCTAGATCTTCCAGCGACTCCGCCATGACCACAATGTCGTCGGCAAATCGAAGGTGAGTGATGTATTCGCCATTGATGTTGATGCCAAATCCTCGCCATTCCAAGAGTTTGAAGGCGTCCTCTATGGTGGTCGTAAACAGTTTCGGAGAAATGACGTCTCCCTGTCTTACTCCTCTTTTTATGGAGATCGCCTTCGTGCACTGCCCTTGTACTCGGACTGACATGGTGGCGTTATTATACAAGCACTTCAACACTTCGATGTACCGATAGTCAATGCAGCATCGCTGGAGAGATCTAAGAACCGCCCAAGTCTCGATCGAATCAAAGGCTTTCTCATAGTCCACAAACGCCAAGCATAGTGGCCGATTATACTCCTCGGTCTTCTCTATAATCTGCCGCAGCGTATGTATGTGGTCTATGGTACTAAAGCCTTTCCGGAAACCGGCTTTTTCGGGAGGCTGGAAATCATCAAGCCTGCGTTCGAGACGATTCGTGATGACTCTCGAAAACAACTTGTAAACATGGCTCAGCAGTGTGATGGGCCTATAGTTCTTTAATAAAGTGTTATCACCTTTCTTGAAAAACAGCACCACCACACCCCTGTTCCATGCCTCCGGCGTTTTTCCTTCGAGCAAGATGGAATTAAACAGCCTCTGAAGGACTTTAAGTACCGGCGATCCGCCCGCTTTCAGAAGCTTTGCGGTAATTCCGTCTTCACCCGGCGCTTTGTTGTTTTTAAGTTATTTGAGATCCATCCTAATCTCGTACAGGCTGATGTCCGGGATATCTACAGAGTAGTGTCGGGTTAGCTTGGCTCTTGGGTCTTTTACCAAGTCAACAACAGGTTCAGCTACTGAGGTATACAACTGCAACACTTTGGAGCCCTTGTTCTGCTCTATGGTCTCCTCAATACGTCTTGTATTGAAGGACCGTAAATCGTGTCGCAAGGACTTCAATATCTGTCTATTGAGCTGCCTATAGGACTTAGCATTATCGGAGGTTTGGAGTGTCATGGTACGTCGCTCAGCCATAAGGTTTCGGGTGTAGTCAGATAGCTTTTGAGGCCTAATTTTACGGTGGGGCTTAAAATGCTTGGACCCAACCGTATGGACAGTCTCTACCAACCTATTGTTGATTTCGTCCACTGATGCGCTGCTGTCTAGCAATTCGAAGCGGTTTGACAATTCGAGTTGAAAGTTCTCGGGGTTTTGGATATGTGCATTAGAAGGTCGGAGCGTAGACTTCATCAGACGCGATCTTTCCATTTTGACATTAATATTTAATGTGCCACTGACCATTCGGTGATCACTGCCGGTTTTTACCCTGTGAATCACGGAGACATCATTAAATATTTGTCGCTTGGTGCTCATGATGAAGTCTATCTCATTTTTTGTGAAACCATCAGGGCTCATCCAGGTCCATTTCCATTGAGACGGCTTCTGGAAGAAAGAGTTCATCATAAAGAGTCCCTTCTTCTCCAGAAATTCGGCCAGCCTCTGACCCCTGGGGTTGCGCTGCCCATATCCAAATTGCCCCACTCTCAACTCATCATCGCCCCGTTTGCCCAGTCGCGCATTGAAGTCACCCATAACTACTGTAAAGTGGGCTTTGGAAGTATGTATGGCTCTACTAATGTCCTCATACATAACTTCGACCTCATCATCTGAGTATGCCGAGGTCGGTGCGTAGACCTGTATGACCTTCAGCGAATATCTTTTGGATATTCTGAGTATCAGGTACGCTACCCTGCTCGACACACTAGTGATGGACACAACGTTGTTTATGAGTGACTTGTGGACGATAAATCCGACACCACCCTGGGACTGCTGTTCGCCCTCCCGGTAGTAAAACAAGTTGTCGGATTTTAAGGTTATCGTGTCCTCGCCCTCTCTTCGGGCCTCCGATAAACCAACAATACTCCACCGCAACTTGTTTAACTCTTCTTCCAGCTCAACTAGCTTCTCATCTGTCCTCAATGTGCGTGCGTTGTATGTCACCAGGGCCAATTTTCGGTTTTGGTGGTAGCCGAATCTCTGCCGGAGCTTCTTAGCACCCCTTGTCCTGTCGTTACCATGGCTGCTACCGTGGCCAGGACGAACAGGACCGCCGGGGACTAGGGGCCTGGTTTTCCTACTTTCTTCCATAATTGGGGGTGTTTGCCATACTCGCCACGCTTGGCAAGCGGGTTGGCGAGCGCAGTTATTGGTCGTCGAAGTGTTAAGGGAACGCTGCTGCCCATTCCCTAGTTTTCCCTTAGTCGCCTTGTACGACACCCGATGGGATGAGATGGGTTGGTCCTACTCTAAGCCGGGAACCACGCGGTATGGAAGTCTGTACTCTCTGTCTATCTGACAAGGGATTTAGCTTGATGATACATATAGATACATTATTTTAGTGTCATCGAATTGATATGGCCTATAATAATAATATTAATAACTTATTTCAAATCAATACACAGAAATCACATTAAACCCGAGTAGAACACAAAAAATATATAGAAAACAAAACCATTGAAAATAATAGGCTAGCCGCAAGTAGGGTGATACTCTGTCCCCTAAACTAGGTTCGAGTACCTGTATCTTAAGAGTTAGGTAAACCGCCGTATCGTAAAAACAATTTAGTATTTTGTGTAACACAAATTGTGGTAAAAATGTGGTGACAAGCTAAGATGACAAAGTTAGTTATAGCTAAATAAGAGAACAAGGATAGTCCTTTATGTTGTGAATATAGTTTGTAGGTGTACATATGTATGAAAATTGAGAAGAATAAGTGCCATAGTGAATATATAATCGCGTGTGTTACAATTATATGTTAAGGTAACGGAATTGATAATAATTAAATAAGAATATTATATTAGAATTCCTTGAACGAGCTCCTCAGTCTGATCGTAGGTAAGTGCTTTGAGATAAATATGTAACTTTCTTTTTAGTTTGAATTTATCACAGATATTCATAGGTTTATTTATGGAGTTGTATAGTTTTGAGCTTGATATATAGTAATAGCGTGCAGCAAAGACAGTCCGATGAGTATCTATGGGAAATACCCTATGTTTAATTCGTGCAGCGGACTTGACTGGCAGACGAGTGGAGTGTTTACGAAGAAAGGACGATAACACCTATGGTAGTCTCACTGACAAGAAGCTAGTATCAACGAAGAGTTTAGTAGTCGGATACCTGCTTGGTTTGTATAACATGACGTTTAAAACAGATCGCTGAGCACGTTCCAATCGAAGCAATTCAGTTATGCAGGCTCCACCCCAAATGGGTATGCAGTAGGATAAAAGCGCTTGGCATAGTTAAGTCTACACTAATTCTAGCTTTTTACGTCTACTGATTTGCGAAGCTTTTTAAAAATAAATATAATTCTTCGAATACATGAAGCGAGCAACTCTATATGCACATGCCAATTAAGATGCTGATCAATTGTGATACCGATATATTTGGTACTGGGAACCCTTTTAACAGAGAGACAGTTACAGTGAATTTGAGCCGTACACAAATGTGCTTAAAAGGAATAATTGTCTGAAGGGCAGAAGTTGGAACGAATGCCAAAGGGAATATAAACAGATTTGATTACACTTAGATACATTTGATGACAGTAAGTTATTTGAAAGCCACTTTATATCTGCCGCCAGAGCAGACTCTGCATTACTAAATGCTTGAGACCAATTTGTGCCGTCGATAACTAGAGCATTATTATCAGCATAGGAAATAATTTTGCAGTGAGGGTTAGGAGCGTTCGCAAAGGTCGTTAATATTAATGAGAAATAGGATAGGGCCTAGTATACTTCCTTGAGGTACTCCGTGCGTAATAGGTATTTCATCACAGGCGAATAAACCGACTTTAACTATCTAGGAACTATCCGTTAGATAGTCTTTGAATATTTTAAGTGGGAGTCTTTGTATACCCATTCGCTCCGTTTTGCTGAGAAGAATTGGGGCAAAATTATGCTCGGAGTTTGTCTGGATAGTTTCTAAGGATAGAATATTGAACAAATCATTTAACAGAGAACCAGAGTTATTGACACAGCCCATCGTATTTGTAAGCTGAATTTGCAACGGATCGGCCATATAAGCCGCTAACCGCTGGGGCAAACAAGTTGTTGAGTGGAGACCACGTAATAGCAAACGTAATGCAGGACGTCCTCGGGCTAGTTGGAGCGATGATCTTCGTATTGCGGCTGGCAGTTAAATGAGTATAGCCGAGTGTCGTACCCAGTGGCATGCCATTGGAGAGGCCTTTTTTCAGCAGTGGACTATAGGCTGTTAATGATAATGAATTGATATACAGAAAACGCGAATAGTGAAGAAGAAAAATCGTATCCACTAAGTAGCTACCTACTTATACCATTAAATAGACATCTCCGATACATAAAACATATTTTTTTTATAATCTTCAACCTTGTAAATATCTCGTTTATATTTGCTTAACTAAATACGAAAGTGGTTTTCAAGTTAAAGTAATGTTCCCTGGAAAGTTCTAAAAAAACTTTCGAATTTGTCTATTCATCGGCATACTGATGTACTGTTGATTTTTTTATTGGTTTCGTTTTGTAGCTTGACACTAAGAATTATTATTGTGTTTTAGCTGCGTTTACAAACTTGAAATTCACATTTTTTTGTTCATTTATGTGTCACACAAGGAATTATTCCGATCACACGGTTTAATCTTATAACCACTGGATGACTTTGAAGGCACTGAACTCTAAAGCTTACTTAGCTTGCTTACAAGACAATGTAACTACACCACAATTTACTTACAAGACAATGAAGCTTCAAATTCCCAGGAGCCAATAACTTCAATTAACACGCGTTGTTTCAGTCAACACTGAACTTGCGCAAACATTTTGTGACAAAAATTTTAAACAACGGCTTTGTTTGACCAAATTAATTAGTATGATATTAAATCCCGCTGATTAAATTGGTGCTAGTAGGATAGTGAACTTATGTTATGTATTAAATACCGCTTATATTTTATTATTATTATGGACTAGTCAGCGATTAACCCCTATCTCACCTGATGGGAAGTGACGATGGCGCCAAAGTGGCTTGCTGTATTTAGTATAAAGTAATAAAATCAAAATTTTAAAAACTTTATGTTAAAAGACCAAATAGTGCTTATGAGTAGTCAAAAAAACCTAGTGATTACTTAAGACTCCACTAACCGTTCAGAATTACATTGCTGTGGAGAAAAAGAGTAAGAAACTCCGGGGTTCATATTCATCATCATCATCATCAATCAGCCTATATCTACCCACTGCTAAGTGTAGGCTTCTCCTCTATCACGCCATTTGTTCCGGTCATGTGCTAATCTATTTCACCATTTGCAAGCCACTCTGACATGCCTATGGGTCGCTCTGTTACAGCCTTGGTCCACCTGCCATCTTGATGCCTCCTCAAGTGCCCTGCCCATCTCCACTTTAACATTATGATCCGTTTACCAACATCTTCAACTATAGTCCTCCTTCGGATTTCTATGTTTGTCGTAGGTATATCGTGTTATTCGGTCGACAAGGGAGATATCCAACATGGCTCGCTCCATCGCTCTTTGTGCCACTTTGATTTTGTAAAGTCTACTTTTTATAAGCGACTACAGCTGGCACCGTAAGTATGGATGGACAAGACACATTGATTGAATGCCTTGGTTTTTAAGCACTCTGGAATGTCTGCGTCAAATGTCAATTGAGGTTACTCTTTTAAAAATTAGAGTTTTACAACTTAACCTATTCACTTAAATAGGGTAAGGAGACGGAAGTTAGGCCGAGTTTCGAATAGGTAGATCAGGCTATACCAATCTCTTCGGTTGTATTGTAAATCGTGGATTATGAATGACCAATGTAAACATGAACACAATGAACACACGATGAACTTTGAAACCAGGCAAGTTACAGGTAATTTTTGGATCATAAACTGACTTGTTTTATTTAGTATTTAATGTAGAGCTCTTAGTTCTAAGCTAGATTAGCGACCGCTCGGTGGACTATTTTAACACGTATTAAGATCAAAGCCTTTGTATAGACTACAGAGACGGAATAACATGGTCTTTGTCACTTTAGATCACTCGCTGTGGGGGCAAAGCCCTAACACACTAAGAGTACCGTAAATGATATAATAAAGTGGTAATTAACTTATATATTTTACTACCAAGTATACGTCATAATTGTTCAAGTCATTTTACTAAAGAACTCAATATATAATAATATTTTGCCCCCATCAGTGGTGTGATCTGGATAGACCTCGTATTCGCCACATCTCGTATGTGGCGAATACGATGATTAGGATAACACAAAACATTAGGATAACACAAAACATCCCGCACATATTATTTGACGTAATTTCATGACGTAATAAAACCTAGCCTATGCGTATACAGGGTACAGTCAATAATTGGAAAATATTGTAGGTAGAGTTTTACGAGGGCCCGCGCAGCGGGGCGGTGCACATAAACACGACCAATATCCTGCGATATTATGTAACTGAGCTGTAACACCGATTTGGTAGACCTCCATATTGGCAAGGCCGCATATTATACTACAAGATCCCACCTAAGGTCGACCATCCCTCATTCTTTTTACAAGCTTTTATATAACTTGCTTTATTCCTATGTCTGTTTGTCTGTTTGTCTTTCCGGTTCAAATTTTGCAATTAATTTTTAAGGCTCTTGCGGATATCCAATTGAACTGATATTAGACATATAGTATATGTAAGTCCGGTACAAGGGCGTCGCCAGCCGATGGTTAAGGGTGGGGCAAGTTGATATATGGATGATGGGAAAAGTATAAATTGTAGATACAGTCAAAAGCACATGAAGCTATACATTTGGAATGCAAGTCTTGTCTCTACGGCGATTGTAATAAGAACGGTACAAGTCTACGGTGTAAAGCTCCATGAGCTCTTTAGTGTACAGTAAATAAACTTGTAAACATAGTTATTATATTTCTTAGAAAAATAGAATAAAAATAATTTAGGACAAAATTGCGTCAAATGGTTTGGTCATGATGAATAAGTGTTAACTAACAATCATCAGGGTTTTTTTTAAATTCTAGAATACTTTAGTATGAGAATCTTGTAAGTTTTCCTTAATAAGTTTTTTTGTGTAAAGTCATCGTGGCCAGACCCTTGAGGTGATTTTCCCTCATGGTGCTTTTTAACCAGGATTTTAATCTCCTGAGGCTGCTAAACGATCGCTTTACCGTACGCGATGTGCACAGTAGAGTGATCAAAATTTTCAACGTTTCTCCCGTTTCGGGAAATAAGGGTTTTGCCTCTTTTAGGACATTAACATTGAAACGAACTTGAGAACGAAATACTTCATTCGAGTTTTGACGTAGGGGATTGATCGGTCAAGAAAGACAAAAGTGGACTTTAGTGCTGTGCATTTAACTATTTTTTTTTAATCTCTATGCAGCTGCGCCACACTGCCTCCTCTTGGCGACACTCTTGGTCCGGTGACAGTGCAATAATATGGTACCATGGAGCTGGTATGACAATGGAGCTGGTAAGTGGTCATAGGAGCATGTCAATTACATAATATAACCCCCTCGGGTTAAGACTTGTTGAATTGGTCTTGACAAGCTCTATTCACCTAGGTGTCATTTAGGGTCTAATGTTTAAATTCGGAAGGGAAATTATGGAAAAAAAAATATAACCTTGCCAAGGTATTTGGTGGTAAGGTGACCCAGAGGGCGGCCAAAAACAAGATGGGCAGATGTGGTCAAGAAGGAGTTGTGTAACTGCAATGCTTTCGAACACGACACGTCCGACAGAGCGAAGTGGAAGAAGAAAATTAGGAAGGCAGACTCCACCATCAGATTGGAATAATAATTACCAAGGAGAGAGAAAGAGGATATGGAGTGGTAGCCCTAGTGCGTTATGTTTATTATTACATACTCTCGCATACAATATCTATTTGATACATATTTCATAAATTACCGGTCTAGTACCCACTTATACGGTATAATTATTAGGCGCGGATGTTTATTCACATTCCCTTTATAATAGGCTGCTTGACGGATTATCCCGAGATACAAAAGGCTTTTGTACACACCATTTTGAACATCACCCTTGATTATACGCAAATTGTCCTTGTTATGTCCTAATACCGCTTAAAGTCGATGTAAATTGATAAGTATACTGCTATCAAAGCTTTTGAAATTAAAGAACTTTGTCTATTTTACAGTTTAAACATAATATTTCGCCTCCTCGCATAATTTTTATAAGCTTTTATTTAACTTGCTCGTTCGTTTGTTTTTCCGTCTTTCCGATTTTAGTTTTGTGAACCTTTTTATAGCACTTTTGGGTATCCCATTAAGCTGAATTTTGGCATACGATACGACAATACAATACAATACAATAAGTAACAATGCAATTCTATGGTACCATGGAGCTGGTCTGATGATGTAACCGGAAGGTGGCCCTTGGATTTTTCCCGGTTTGCCCGGTTCCTTGGATTGGTATTGAATCAGATGGTATTCAAAGTCCGATAATGGAGCCGGAAGGCCGTCAACGGAACTACTCAACACAACTCCATTGTATTTTGGCTCGTTGGATTTGACTTGACAAGTACTATGGACCTAGTTGGTGTTAAGTCTCATGATGGAGCTGGACGAAGGTCATAGGAACACTCATCTAAGCCAAATATCTCCGTTGTGTTCCGTGTTTCTGTTACATCTACAACCGTATTGGATCTAGTGGCGAGATTTAGCGAGAAACACAGCATGTTTCAGAACTCACTCTAGTTTTTATCTTGAATAATTATATTTAGCCCTGTGGTAAACTTAAGCAACGTTCCACTCAGCCGGTTGACCGTTTGTGGTAATCCGGTTTTCGAGTGTCTCTCCGGGAAACACGTTAAGCTCAACAGCTTCGGGATCAACTACCCGGGTGCTCCTAAATGTGATAATCGTTAATCGGAGCTAGATGTTTTTTTTTGGAACGGAGTCCGCCACTCATCCAACCATTATTACTCCTGTACTCCAGGATACACCCATTGGACGACTTATGTATGGGCGGTTAGATAAGTTCCAACAGCAGGCCACAAACTTTTTTTTATTACTTATTTGATAGGCTTTGTCGCTTATCGACCACATCGCCTTATAAATCTCAATACAGACATATTTTTACTAAATATAATAACTTAGCCTATTAATTTATATAAAGATTTAGCTTCAGCACTTGACGGTCTAGATAGAATACTGTTACATTATCCAACAATTGAAATGGTATTTGATTTAAAAAAGGTTTGTCTAAGGTCCGACTGCCGAACATACTCCATCAAAATATGTTGCACTTCCTCAATAACTCCGCAGTAAGAGCAGTTTGGAGATGTTATTTTTTCATTAGATGTGCGAACTTATTAGATGGGATGTGGCCGGAACGAAGCCTGAGCTCAACAGTTAAAGTCGGTCTATTTAGACTCACGTCATTAATCCAAGGAACGAACGAGACGTGTGGTTGAATAGTATTGTACCATATACCTTTCTCTTTTGAACGTTCATCAAAATACTCTTGCCACTTATCCAAACAAAAAAAAAGATTTTTTTCCTGACACTTATTTAAGTTCACATGTTTATCACATTGATTGATCATGGCATAAAAGTGTTTATAAATATGACTGAAAAGAGAAGTATTTCAAAACTGGTACATAGAAAATATTGACATATCAACAAACGATTGTTTTCAAAGGTCGCCCAGAACAAATGCTAACCTAAATATTACGATCCCCTAAACTAACACGAACAGCCCAAGGCCCTTATTCGCTGAGACAACCGCGGCGCGTTACGATAACTTCATGAAATTATTGTGTTATGGTATTCTGTATGTCACTGTATATAACAATCAATGAAAAAAAAAGACTTCTAAAAAGGAGGAGGTTCTCAATTCGACTGTATGTTTTTTTTTGTACGTCACGCGATCATTCCGCCAATTATAAATAGATTTTGATGATTCTTTTTGCATTGGATTCAGTATAGCTCCACGGTGGTCCCATTTTAATTTCATCGGTATCGGATCTTGGACTTGGAACATACACCAGGGATCTCCTTAACGACAAACAATACGAATGCGTCGATTGAGATATTATGGGTATTACGTCAACCCTATAGGTACCCTGCCATAGCTAATCAGAATATTAACCGACTTCAAAAAAGGAGGAGGTAAATAATTCCTGTGTTTTATAACGTCTTTATTAATGAACTGATTTTGATGATTCTTTTTGCGTGGGTTTAGTATAGTTTCGAGGTGGTCCCATTTTAATGAAATCGGTATTGTATTTTGGACTTTGAAGATACATCAGGGGGCTCCCTAACGGCGAACAGCACGAATGTATAGATTCCATTATTATGGTTATACTCTCAACTCAGCAAAAAAATATAATATAGGTATATAAATATTAGTAAATAATTCACATGTCACGTAAAATTGTAAAATAAAAATCTTTAAAAAAAAAATTAAACCAACTTCAAAAAGCAAAAAATAAATATTTGAAGTCGGTGCCAAGTAACTGACTGCACTAACCGGTACTGGGCTTCTAGTGATAATACCTTTCGTGGCACACCAGCCGGCCCTCGAAGGGACCACCCTGGTCACACTGGTCCACAGGTGCTCCATGAGCTCTTACCGGTGGCCCCCAAAAGTTCCCGGTAACCACGTCGGCTCGTGGGCAAAAACGCGGATAAGAAATCTGTGTTTATCTTTAAACATAGATCGAACGCGGTAACCTCCCGCGCAGCGCACGGAGACTATGTCGGCGAAGAAGGTAACCCAGTCTTGATAAACGACGGACATTGGCGGATTCGGCGATGTAGCAAGGTCTAGTGGAATGCTTAGGGCGAAAGTATAGGTCATGAGTGACTGTCGGTCAGATACTGCAGCCGGATCCTTTCCTAGTTGTAACGAACACCCATGTCATTGGTCTGAAAAGAGAAGGAAGAAAGAGTTCATCTGGGTTTGCGCGCACCTTTGTTCACTTTAATATTCATCCTGCGCAAATGATTGGCATTGTGGATGGCTTTCGATTTAAAGCCATTACGTATGCCTTCGCCTTTGCCGAAATCAGCTGGATTGATTGATTGAAACGATAATTTCATGAAGTTATCGTAACGCGTCGTCTTACGTGTTTTATTGGTCAGTGCGTTAGTGGCGCACCGCCCACTTCCCTAGAACCGTAATGTTCGATCCATCAAAAACCTGTTACAGAGACTATTGTTTTATAAAACAACAATATTTCAAAAACGTATAAGTAATGGTAAAAGAAAATTAAAGAATGTTGCGTTCTAAATAAGTTCTAACCGTAGAATTTTCTATACTTACTGATTTTATGCCATCTATTTTATGATACCCATCTCATCCCATCGGGTGTCGTACAAGGCGACTAAGGGACAACTAGGGATTGGGCAGCAGTGTTCTCCTAGATATTTGTTTTACTACCGTGGGGGCGAACAGCAGTCCCAAGGTGGCGTCGGATTTATCGTCCACAAGTCACTCATAGACAACGTTGTGTCCATCACTAGTGTGTCGAGCAGGGTAGCCTACCTTATACTCAGAATATCCAAAAGATATTCGCTGAAGGTCATACAGGTCTACGCACCAACCTCGGCATACTCAGATGATGAGATCGAAGTTATGTATGAGGATATTAGTAGAGCCATACGTACTTCCAAAGCACATTTTACAGTGGTTATGGGTAACTTCAATGCGTGGCTAGGCAAACGAGGCCATGGTGAGTTGAGAGTGGGGAAATTTTGACATGGGCAGCGCAACCCCAGGGGTGAAAAGGCTGGCCGAATTTCTGGAGAAAGAGGGACTCTTTATGATGAACTCTTTCTTCCAGAAGCCACCTCAAAGGAAATGGACCTAGATGAGCCCTGATGGTTTTACAAAAAATGAGATAGACTTCATCATGAGCACTAGGCGACAAATATTTAATGATGTCTCCGTGATTCACAGGGTAAAAACCCGCAGTGATCACCGGTCAGAGGCACATTAAATATTATTGTCAACATGGAAAGATCGCGTCTGATGAAGTCTACGCTCCGACCTTCTTATGCTATATTTTCATACCTAAAACCACGAGAACTTTCAACTCGAATTGTCAAACCGCTTCGAATTGCTAGACAGCAGCGCATCAGTGCACGAAATCAACAAAAGGCTGGTAGAGACTGCCCATACGGTCGGGTCGAAGCATTTTAAACCCCACCGTAAAAATAAACCTCAAAAACTATCTGATTACACCCGGAAACTTAAGGCTGAGCGACGTTCCATGACGCTCCAAATCTCCGATGATGATAAGTCCTATAGGCAGCTCAATGGACAGATATTGAAGTCCTTGCGACACGATTTACAGTCCTTCAATACGCTTGTATTGAGAAGACCATAGAACAGAACAAGGGTTCCAAAGTGTTCGCAAGAGACGCGTCTATTGGGCAAAGCCAGTTAACGAAGCTGAAGACGGAGGACGGAAACGTAACGTCGAATAGGTCAGAGGTGCTCAGGGAGATGGAGAGGTTCTATGGGCAGTTATATATAACTGGTATACCTCAGTAGCTAAACCTGTTGTTGACTTGGTAAAAGACCCCAGAGCTTTTTTTTTTTCGTGGGGACATCCTCATGGACTTCCGCCAACCTCGGGGGAAGCTGGCGGGGCATGTCGGACTCGTCGTCGCCTCGCGTCCGATCTTGCTCAGATAATCACCGAAACAGCCGTGACCGGTGATTATCTGAGCAAGCCTGTAGAGATTCGCCCACTCCTCCGCTGTTGCCAGGCTTCGAAGGACGGCAGGATGGCTTGGACGACGCGCTTGCGCGCGATGTGCTCCTGGCTGAGCCTCGCGCGCCACTCCTCCAGAGCGCGTCGTCGTTCCCGCCGTCTGATTTCGAGCGCGGGCACGCCGCGACGACGCCAGTTCGGTAAGACCCAAGAGCTAAGCTAACCCGACACTACACTGAAGATATCCCGGACATCAGTTTGTACGAGATTAGGATGCCTCTCAAACAACTCAAAAACAACAAAGCACCGGGCGAAGACGGAATTACTGCAAAACTTCTGAAAGCGGGCGAAACGCCGGTATTTAAAGTCCTTCAAAGGCTGTCAAATTCCGTCTTGCTGAAAGAGAAAACGCCGGAAGCATGGAACAGGGGTGTGGTGGTGCTGTTTTTCAAGAAAGGTGAAAACATCTTATTGAAGAACTATAGGCCCATCACACTGCTGAGCCATGTTTATAAGTTGTTTTCGAGAGTCATCACGAATCGTCTCGAACGCAGGCTTGATGACTTCCAGCCTCCTGAACAAGCCGGTTTCCGGAAAGGCTTTAGCACCATAGACCACATACATACACTGCGGCAGATTACACAGAAGACTGAGGTGTATAATCGGCCGCTGTGCTTGTGCTATCCCGCGTAGAGCAATGAGCAGTACCGCCACAGTGTCCACTTTTTTTTTTCCCCAAAATGATATAGCTTTCTGCACCACCCTCACATTGTTTTTGTATTTAATATATTTCTTTAGATTTTTATCAACACTTGTTTTTTTTCAAAATTATTTTTCCCCATAATTGTAAAAATATTTCTGAACCGGCCACACTATGTGCCCACATAGTAGCACATAGTAGCCTGTTAGACTTTTGACTCCCGCTTAGAGAACCGCCAATCAAGGAAGCGCCGGGCAGTGATAGTATGGGAAGGAAAGTAGTGCATAAGTGGCGCGTTTATAAGACTAACCTTCTCTCACTTTGCGCAGAAGTTGTCAGTGTATAAATTTAGTATAACATCCTTTGTATTTGTATTGAAAAAAAATCATTTATTTGTAAACACATTAGTTTGCATAGTTAGTTCTGCCTCTCTCTCTCTCTCTCTTTTTCTTTCTCTCTTAGAGCAGAAATATATTTTACTGATAAAAAATGTTGTAAAGGCTTAAAGCGACACAATACACATATTTTTGCAAAGTATAATGTTGTATATAATCCGATCCGTTGTCAAGTAATTAAGAGGCCTTTACATGTCCATTAAAAATGTTTAAGCAAGCACACGTGACACGAGTGACGAGTGAGTAATTAGCCAAAGTGGCGCAAATTGCGCCCTTGCAACATTAAGCGCGATCTTCCCCCGGCTTAAACGCTCCCTTTAGTAAACACCAGTTGATACCCAGTTGCGAGTAAGTAAACCTTGTAGCTTCTGTTGCCAGAACATAAGTTATGTGTTTTCGCATGTGTGTTGAGAGAAAGAAATTTACTAGTGATAGATCAAAGAGAGGGGGATGATACCATAAAAATAGTAATAATAAAGGTCTGGTCAGACAGCTGACGGACACCGACGTTAGCACGACGGAAACGCTCGGCTGCGTTCGGTTGTGACGTCTCCCGTACATTTGAGTACATTATAGTATTTTTCATGTAAGATGGGTACTGTGACAGTTCAAGTGTGAAAGGAAATTATACTTTATTTAATGGCAATAAGAGACAGGACCCGTTTCTATAATTAATTATGGTAATGCCTTAACATCTTTCTCATTGAATTGAAGCTTAATTTCCTTTGACACTAAGTACTATCACAGTGCCCATTTTAAGTGAAAAATATTATAAAACTCCTTAAGCCGCGCCACCGTCGCGCTCCCTTCGCGCTGCATCGACCATGTGACGAATCCTTAACTCGAAGTTGTATAGCCGCGTGAAGATAGCAATAAATGTGAGAAGTGGCGTGTAGTTATTAGACAAAGTGGCGCAAATTGCGCCATCTTCCCCCGGGTTCAATGCTCGCTTTGGTAAACGCCAGACGACACATAGTTGCGTGTAAGTAAACCTTGGAGCTACTGTTGCCAGAACATAAGTTATGTATTCTGGCATAGTTAAAGTTTAGTGACTGTCGCAGGTAGAAATTGAATGCCTACAGCACGGTGCCGATCGTTGTGGCAGTCTTTGGAGAGACATTTGTCCTGCATTTGACGTTAATTGATTGAAGATAAAAAGCGATAGTTAATAGAGAGAGAGAGAGAGCAAAAGAGATAGAGAGAGATTACTAGGGATATTACTAGTGATCAGTCAAACAGAGGGGAAAATTCCATAACATTCTCAAAGTTGATAATGAATGAGTCATAACGGACTGCTTAACTCAACGCTGTTATATAGCAGTGTGAGTTGGATATGCAAGAAAAAAAAACACCGTCGCGCCTATATTCCCCAAGCGGGAGTGGCAGAGGTGTACTGAGTACACCCACGTTTTGCTGACGATGTTAGGTCTCCTGTAATAGGAGGCGAGCCTCCGGACTCGTACTGGGAATTTTTCGTTAGAAAAACTACATTTGTCCGGCCTAGGATTTGAACCCAGAACTTCGTGATCACAAAGCGATGTGCTTTGCCACTAGACCAACGAGGCAGTCATATAACGAGGCAGAAATATGCAAGAAAGAGAATGAAACCAACTTTGTATTTACCAGCGAGTTACAAGTGAAGCGAAAACTAAAACAAAAAAAAACAACAAGCACTCCAAAAGGTAACTATGTGCACTTTTGAGTATAAATATACATGTACACGTATATAAAAAATAATTTAAATAATAGATAAATGTATTTTTGTGCTGATAAAAACTTTAATTTGCATTAATTTTTTCGAAACTAATGAATTATATTAAAATTTTCCGAAGAAAATGTTGAAAAATTAGTAAGAGCGATAAGTATTGAACTTTGATCATAAATATCTTTCAAACGCTTATTCTAATCGACTAAGCATATGATACCTTTTTTGTAGAGCATTTAATTTCCTGCAAAAATATGTATTGCGCATTTCATAACGTTCATTTGTCAACGACTTACAAAATTTAGAAGCAAAAAAGAAATGTACCTTAAAATCTTTAAATTTCAATCTTGAATATCTTTAAAATGGCGAGGCGTGCGAAAAAAATGTTAGGAACCTTTTTTGTAGAACGTTCAATTTCCTACAAAAAACTCTTAAAAAATTTTGATGTACGAACAACGAATGGTGTGATATGAATTTTTTTGTATGGGATTAAAGAAAAAAAGAAAAACTCTAATGCGCCACCTCTTAATATTAATATTAAGAGCTAAAACTTTAACGCAATTTTTTTTTCGTCATCTCAGACGATAATTTCATGGTACATAATAAAAAAAAAAAAAACTTTTTTTTGGCACACCCTAATCAGTATGTTAATTCATGCAATTAACAACATGCAACACGTTGTTGCACTTAAAGTGATCATGAGTTACTGCAATATATAGTGGACATGGAGAACGTTGCGTGTACCTTTAACACGTGTTGTCATTCTTTAGACTCGTACGTGCGTTTTAATACTTAGCTAATTCTGCGATCGTTATTCTGAGCTCTTGACAATCTAATAAGGATAGTCCGAACCAATCGTGGTACAAAGACCGTAGCGTACGAGTATTTTACAAGCGTGTACACTTTTTATACAAAACAGCGTCTGGGGCTAACATGGCTGAGTTTCTCCGTATTTGTCCTAATTTGAAGTTCTTTCTGGGATTTTTTGAAAATATGTCCGAACGAATACCCGGTAATAAGAAGTGGCTTGTCTTAGTTATAGTAGTTTCTACTACTACCCACTAAGAATCTGAAGAATGGAGACAGGCAGTCTACCTATCGCATAAACATAGAACACAGTGATAGATCATAAAATCCAGGAAAACGCTTCTCATCGTTTAATGAAATGGACAATTCCATCCGCGAAAAAATAAGTCTGTCCTTCACTACATATGTGTAACAGTAACGTAACTTTGTTATGTCACAACAACTTTGTTATGCAAAAATAACACTTGAACTGTAATTAATAAGGAGGAAGAGTAAGGAGCTTCTTCGTCCATTGAACTCTCTGTAGGAATAACCGAGGGCTTACCACGAACAGACTGACGCTAGAGTGCCTCTATCGAGTTTAAATGTATCCTTCTCACATTACAAGTTTATTACATAAAGATTAACGTGATAGAATGGTTCTCCGACAATGTCACTCTAACGTCAATCTGTTCTTACTAAGCCCTCAGATGAGAAGTATTTTGCCCATATTTTGCAAACATCAATTTCGGATTCCCGGCACGTGGTACCGACTAAGATGCTATTTTATTTCAATTAGATGTATTCTCCCCTTGTATAGGGCGGTTCTTTACGGTAACGGTTCTTTTATCTGTCATTCGACATGCCTCGAATTGACGTGTTGTCATGTCAACAGATATCAAAGGCGTTTAAAGAAAAGGCATGTCCCGAGGCATTGTAATATATTTTATGCTCCTTAAACCGATGCCAATTGTACGTGTGTGTATTTGCTTTTGTATTTGGATTTCCGTGATGTATAAAATGTTATAAGAAGGACGAAGCCAGAGAGGTCTGCAAGTAAAGAAGCTGTTGTAATTCTGTACTCTCTGTCTAATCTACAAAAGAGTGATGATCGTGATGATATATGTTAATAGATATATAAAATGTTATAATACACTATAAGAACCTGTTGGAATCTGTACTCTCTGCCTACCCTGCAAGGGATCTGGCGTGATATAGATTGAGATAGATAATATACTATCTGATCTGATCTTCTATCTGACGATGAAATAGGCCGGTCCGCTCACAGGGACGAATAGTCGCAGGTTCGATCGTATGGGATAAATTGTTGTTTGCTCCACAACTGTTTGGTTTAGTCTGGGTGTTTCATAGGAAAACTTTAGTAATGTTAGTGTAGAACTACGTTTAATAAAAAATACCTACCTTCATATCATCACGCCAGCTCCCTTGCGGGGTAGATGAAAAGCACAAAGTTCTAATAGGTTTGCACCCTACAGGTTCCGGCCGGAAAGTGGCGGTTGCACGCTTGCCCACTTGCCCGGTGTAGATGTAAAGGCCCCTCAGTCAAGAGCGTGGTCATTATCCATGACATAGCACACCCACCTATTTTCCTGCAGGCTTGTTGTCCTGCTTCCGCAAACACCAAGCTTATAAGAAGCCCTTTTCCGATAAGGCACTTGAGTACTAGGTAAATAGCTTGAACTACCGCGATTTGTGGTAATGTGGTAATTTAATCCCCTTTAACGACCTACTGTTAGTAAAAAGGGACGAGTCTATACTCATTATACCGTGCAACATTCTGGACTTGAGACAGCGCCTGAGTTTTTATAGGAAAATCACTTTGTCCAACCTAGAATCCTACCGCAGAATCTCGTACTATGCATCACAAAAACAATAAGGCAGCCAACGAAAAAAAACTGCCTTAATTTCGGTATACGGTCAAAAATATACACAATTGAATCTAAAATACGCAGTCGGAAGGGACCTACGTCGACCAGCAAGCCTTGCTCTTTCCCGCTGGCTGGCGATATCCACCGTTCTCGATTCGTTAATATAGGTAACGAATTCCGTCAAATCAATTGATAATTTTAATTGAAATAGTTTTTTTTAAAACAAGCTTTTATAGCAAAAACACAACGAAAATATCTTGCTTAGATGAGTTCTTATGACTTCCTTCCTGTTCCATCATTAAACTTTGGACACCATATGTGTCCTAATTACACGTCAAAATAAATCCTACCAGCCCAAACACGGTTAGGGTTTATTGAGTAGTCGGGTGGTTCCATTGGCCACCTTTCGGCTTCATCATCAGACCCTGAACACTGTCTGGTTGCATAGTACTTGTATAATACTTGCATAATACCAATCTAACAACCATATACACGAGGGGGTTACAATGTATAGTTCACATGTTCCTATGGCCACCTTCCGACTCCATCTTCAGACCAGCTCCAAAGTTCCATATCATTGCATTGTCAGCGAATTTACATAAGTACCAAATTTTAGCTATATTGGAGCAAGTACTTGAAAAAAGGATCTCAAGATTTGAACTGAAAAGCCATACAGACAGACATTCGAATATTACAAGTTAAATAAAGCTTGTAAAAATGCAATAGCCATAAAGCAAGTCTCGCTCTTTCCCGCCGGCTGGCAATCTCCACCATTCGCACTGGCAAATTAATACGAGTAAATAACTCCGTCTAACCAATTAAACATTGAACTTTCGTTAAGTTCCATTTCGAACACCAAATGCAGCATATTTTAAATCCATAATTTAGTTTGCACTGCTTTTTTAATTGCGTAAAACGTAATGAATATTTTATTTTAGAACTTTGATCATTCAGCAATGTAGTTCGTTTTAAACACCGTCAAGCCTATATTCCGCAAGCGGGGGTGGCATAGATGTACTGAGTACACCCACTATTCGACGACGATGTTTGGTCCTATGTAATAGGGGGCGAGCCTATTGCCATATACTGGGCTCAATTTCAGACTTCAGACTCTTACTGGGAATTTTTCGTTAGAAAAACTACATTTGTCTGACCTATGATTTGAAGCCAGGGCCTCCAGATCACAAAGACTACGCCACTAGACCAACGAGGCAGTAAAATTATCTAAAAAATATAATCGTGATTATTTATATGTTTTACGTCAATCTTCTTGTACACCACACATAATATTAATTAATCATAGGCATATCTATTGGTGGTAACAAGTCTTTCAAATACTATTTCGGAAATCATATTTTGATGATCAGTCGATTTCATGATAGAGAAATACAATTAAAACTCAACGCTGATTTATTCTTCTTATGTCTTGTATACTCATTTACGTATAGATTTCTGATCATTGTAGCTGGCGACCGCAGGTTTTATTAATGTAGCATTGAGCGTTGATAATTTTCTCTTAAGTGAGCGTAGAGTGAGTGACAGCTTTCATTTGAATAACGATAACATTTCCACAAGAATTTTTTTGGCCCGCGTTCAAAATCGGAACTAATGCTGTCATCAACAGAAATGTGACTCCATGACAGTTGCAGACCTTCCATTTGCTATGAAGTTTACCACAGATCTTTTTTAATAAGTCACCTGTTGAAATATCGATTTCCCCCATTTTACACTAACGCCCCTCTGACAATGTCATCTACGGATCAAGAGATCGTTGTCGCTCTGTATATACCCCGACAAGGATCTTTTGGCTCGTAGATGACATTAGGGGCGTTGATGTGAAAGTAGTGTTACCATTTAGTATTTTTTTCCTTCTTCTAAGGAAATATTTCGACAAGCGGACCCACCGCACGGTGACTGATTAAAAAAAGATCCAGAATAGTAATCGGCTACTCTGCGACTGTCATGAAGTGATATTTTAGTTAGTTCCGATTTTGGGCGCGGGCCAAAAGATTCTTATCAGACTGTAGTTTGGATTTGATTTCTACTGGTTTGTAGCATTTATATTGTATAAGGATTTATAGTCTGTAGTATAAAAAAGGGAAAATGAAAATGGCATTTTCTTATTTTTTCCTAGTCTATTACTTAAATTAACCCCAGGTCTATTTTGTGGTCGGTTTTATTTCATCTATTTTTCAGCTAAGTTACATGACAGCAATATTTATTCATCCAATTACCCACTCAAGGCAATTTTCTTTTTAATTTCACCCAACTTTCACCTATTAATCTATTTAAAGAACTTATAACGAACTCTTCTTAATCAAAATTACACCGGCGGTGGCGACGTTTTTCACAATTTTTATTACAACTCCAAGGTAACAAGCTCACGGAAGATCTTAATTTTACTTAATCCCGTAAAATATCTCCTTATCAACGGCTATAAAGGAACACTCGCAAAAAAGTTATTTAATCGTGACGGAACTGACTGTCAATAATGCGACATAAAAATGCGGAGTAGATTTTAAAACTGTGATACTTACCAAGGTATTACCTTAAGGGTTAGAAACAAATTTACACCGATTCTATCTTTTATAAGTAAGCGTAAGCTTCACTCCGCCCATCTTCCGCAGAGCTCGCATTTCGACTGCATTTATCCTACTTTCATTCTCCTACATACCCAGCTCTCGCTGCCAAAAATCAGCTTTGCGACATGCAAAAAAAAAAAAAATCTGTTATGTATGGCCAGCTGCGCCTTTTGGCTTAAGTGCCGGGCCCCAAGTAGCTTTACCTTCTCATCATTCACTCTGTACCCTGCACTCACTCTTCTCTCTATGTCAGCGGTGTATTTCCAATCCGTACTGATACATTCCATAATATCAGCATACGATCTAAAACAAGGCCCGGGATGCCTTATATATTTGTTTACGCCGACGATTTTAAGTTCCAATTGAATAGGAGGCGACCCTATTGCCATTAGACACAATGCTAGACTGTTACTGGATGTTTTCTACCTACTCTTTGTCCGCCGCGGCAGGCAGTCTATTATGTATTCCATAAATTCTTCCAGAATACACGTCAACTACCAATACTTACATGGTGGAATTTTAGTGGAGCGAAAACCCAGGTGATGTATCCAATGCCTACTGTTTAATAAAGAAATAATACAAAGAACATTTCAATAAGTCATCATCTCAGCCTATACTTGTCCACTGCTGAACATAGGCCTTCCCAATCGCTTTCCAGCGTAACCGGTCCGATGCCACCTGCATCCAACGACTTCCTGCGATTTTCACAAGATCGTCGGTCCATCTGGTAGGCGGGCGTCCCACGCTGCGCTTGCCAATACGTGGTCTCCACTCTAGAATCTTTCTGCCCCAACGCCCATCCGATCTACGCGCTATGTGGCCCGCCCATTGCCACTTCAGCTTGCTAATCTTAACGGCTATGTCGGTGAACTTGGTTCTTCTACGAATCTCCTCATTCCTGATTCGATCGCGTAGAGAAACGCCGAGCATAGCTCTCTCCATAGCTCGCTGAGCAACTCTGAGCTTTTTTTATGAGACCTATTGTAAGAGACCACGTCTCTGATCCGTATATCATCACTGGTAACACACATTGACTAAAAACTTTAGTCTTAAGGCACTGAGGTATTTTGGATGAGAAGATGTTGCGCAGTTTCCCGAACGCTGCCCAGCCGAGTTGGATTCGTCGATTGACCTCTCTCTCAAAGTTGGACCTACCTAACCGGACTACCTGGCCCAGGTAAATGTATTCGTCGACAACTTTTTGTTTTTTTTTTTATTTATTTAATTCAACGTAAAGATTACATCATATGAAAATATGCTATAAAGGTGTGACATAAACTCATTCAAGTTTTACCGCACACCAGTGTCGCAGGCTAATAAATAAAAGCTATCTTACATTACAGCAGCATATTACAATTAAATATACATTTTCTATAATAACATAAAAAAAAAAAAAAAAATTACCAACACAACAAAGGAAAAAAAAAAGAAAAAAATGAAAATGGAGGTACTTAAATAAATTCTTGATATAAAAACCTGTTTGTGACGAGTTCAGTTCATTATACAGCATGTTTTTTTTTGCTTTCATCAGTACTATACACATTTTTGTATAATTTCTTATATAGAAGTAATAACAATATAAAAAGGGTTTATATTAGTGTGCACTTAATTCCTGTTGGTCGGTTGTAAGAAGGTGTAAAAAGTATTTTTTAAATTTAAATTTAATGTTTTGCCGTATTGTGGCCTGTTTTAAAGCTATTGGTAATTGATTAATCAGATTAGGTATAATAAAATTTAGTGTTCTCTTACCATGTAGATTATTGTAACTTGGTAAGAGTAGCTTGGAGTTGCTAATACTGCGGGTTATTATATCGTTGGTAGAAGGAATTTTGACTTTTTTTAGGTCTTCATTAAAAAATTCTTCTGATAATAAAGCTAGCTTAACTTTTTCATGTATTGGTATGATTTCACAAAATTTGAATAAGTTGTGGTAATTATTATCATATAACTTTTTTATATTAGTTGGAACAATAACTTTTAAAATTCGCAGTTGAAGTGAGTATATTTGATCGAGATGAGATTTAAAAGTCCTACCATAACTCGAGAGTCCGTACGAAATCACTGATTCAGCTAATGATTTATATAGAAGTAAAAGTGTTTTATATGGTATTCTTTGTTTAATGAGAGAGAATTTTGCTAGTATACCCCTCAGTCTATCGCACACATGATTAACGTGTTCTTTCCAATTAAACCTATAGTCAATAACAAGCCCTAAGTATGTTTGTTTGTCAACTAGTGCTATTGGATCACATGTACAGGATATCGTATTGGGACCATTATTGTTATGAAGACATTCGTGTTCATGTGCTTTCAATTTTGGCGTGTACGAACTTCTATTCTGGCTAGTGCTGATGTACATTAATTTTGTTTTGCTTGCATTAAGTACTAGACCTACGTCATGCGACCATTTCGACAGTATATCGAAATCGCTTTGAAGTTGACCAAGAGCCTCCTCTACAGTATCTCCAGCAACCACAAGACAGGTGTCATCTGCGAATTGATATATTTCACTATTTTTTATTGCATTCGGAAGACTGTTTACGTACGTTAAGTAGTGCAGTGGACCGAGTACCGACCCTTGTGCCGTACCGTCGGTCACTCTGACTACGCGACTGTCTTGGTTATTAATTCTTACTCTATATGTTCTATTGTACAGATAATTTTCACACCAGGCCAAAAGTTTACCTCTGATACCACTGTCGTTTAGACTTTGTAATAAAATGTCATGTCTAAGCGTGTCAAAAGCCCTACTATAGTCTACAAATACAACCAGCACATGCTTCCTCTTATCCAAGTGTGTATGTATACTATCTGTGAATTCTGATAGTAACTGTGTAGTATTCTTGTGAGGTTGGACGCCAAACTGTTTGTTTGTCAATATTTTATTTTTCTCGTAAAAATCGTATATTTGTCTACATATAAATTTCTCTCCTACTTTATCAATAATAGGTAATATAGTTATTGGTCTGTAGGTCTTGTAATCTGTCTGGCTACCCTTTTTATATATAGGTCTAACTATCCCTGATTTTAGTTCTGTGGGATACTGACTGGTTTTTATGCTTATATTGATTAAATGAGCAATTACGGATTTCATTTCTGAACACAGTGCTTTTATGTCAATAGTTCTTATCCCATCTATTCCTGGAGATTTGTTACTGTGAACTGACTTAATAATTTTTTCAATAGAATTATCGTCAGCGGGCTTATAACGCAGAGTAACATTTGTCGAATATCTATATGTTGACTTGGCTAAGAGTGGCTTGGAGCAGTTAGAGATCATTTGCTTGACACTATTTTCAAATGTATGTGCAAATTTATTTGCAATGTCCTTACCAGAGAAGCCCTGTTTTTCAAAACTATTTTGTACGACCTGGTCTATGGATAATTTAATTCTACCAGTAATTCTATTTAAAATTTGCCAAAGGTGTTTAGGGTTCTGTTTATTAGAAATAATTTCAGATTTTACGTTAATGTTCTTTGCCTTTTGAATAATCATATTAGCATAATTCCTTCCTTTATTGAACTTTTGTTTTATAATTAGGTTACTAGTATTTTTTATCCATTTTGAAAATAATTTGTCTCTATACTCACAGGCTTTAATAATTTCCTTATTAACCCAGTTATTGTTTCGACGAAAAATGTTGGATTTAAGTTTTACTTTGTATTCTGATTTACTATAGCAGTCTTTAAAGGTGGAGTGTATAAAATCATATAATATTAATGGACATTTCATTTCATACGTTTGTTCCCATTGCACTTCATTAAGTAATTTATTGAGGTTTTTATTATTCCAACATATTTTGTATTTAGGAACACGCTGTATTGTTGTGCCTATGCAAGCGAGTATCAAAGCGCGGTGATCGGCTAGTGTCGTACCGATTGCCGCTGTGTAAAGGTCTTGTGTGCGGGACCTAGCGTATATGTGATCAATTGACGACTTACTTAATTTTCCATTCGAAACCTCAATTCTAGTATGTACCGTGATCCCGCATAGAAGGTCCATATTATGTAACATGTTATTGTATTTATGTTTTATAGGGCTCTTTGCAAATCAATGTTAATATCTCCTAGTAAGTAAAAATCTGTGTTTTTGTTAAATTTATCGATTACGGCGGAAAGTTAGTCAACAAAAAGGATTTTACTACAAGCCGGTAGACTGTATGCTGCACACAAGTTCGCCGAATAGTTCGATTGGGTGGTGATTGTACAAAGAATAGTTTCAAAGTATTTGGTTTTAAAGTTTTTGATACTACATTTATGTTTATTACTTACATATAATATAATACCACCACCCCTTCGAGACTTTCGCAAAGCTGTAAACATTTGGTAGCCGTCAATATTGTATAGGCAACTAATCCTGTCTGAAATATTAGCCTCAGTGAGTATGACGACGTCAAAACATTTATTAGCTGTAAGTAAACATTGTTCTAGTGATGAGAAGTTTTTGATCGTGGATCTAATGTTAAAGTGGATACACAATAGGCTTTGGTTTTGTATTGGTAAACAATTTAAAAAATCATTGACATTGGTAAGGTCTTTGATTTCATTAATTTCATTTAGTGAATTCGCCATTTATAAGCATGATATAAAATAATATTAGGGTACCTATAAGTATGACTTAGTATAGTTTATTCTGTCGTCTTGTTTGTAGCCAGGTTTTGTATGTCATTTATAGATCTTAGGGTGTAGGTTTTTTCCGTGTCATTCTTACAAGCTTTCACATACCCTCCTTTGAACCATATGTACTTAAAGTTCTGATTATTTTTTAACTCTTGTTTGGCGTTCCAGAAAATTTGCTTGTTTAGTTTTGTCATCGCTTCACGTACATACACCATGCTGGTTTTATCTTTATCCGTTGGGAAAATATCCGTTACCATAGTCTTTATGGATTTAGATGCCAGTATCCATTGCTGTTGAACATCTTCATTTTTGAGCTCCACTATTATATTTGTGGGTTTATCTTTTCTGCCTGGAAGCCTTCGTGCGTTCTTGATTTCCTCCTTGGGTTGATTGAGTTTTACAGCCACTTTCTCGACCACTTGTTTTACATCTTCGTTATTTTGATATGGTACGTTTGCAATTTCTATATATTTCATAAGTTTCTATTGTTGAATTTCTTGCAAACGTTGCTCAAAAGCACCTACACGAGTTTCCAAATTATTGTTTTTGTTGGTAAGTTCGATGTTCTTTCTTTCTAGGGCTTTTATAGTTTTTTTTTAAAGGCATCAATACATTCAATAATTTCATCTATTTTAGCGCTATGATACTGCATTGAGTGGTTTAGTTCACTCATTTCCTTCTTTATTGCCTTTTCGACTTCTTTCGTTATATTGCTGAGAAGCTTCTTTGCGTTAATTTGAACATGTGTATCATCTTCTTCATCCTTATCTTCTGGTATGATTATGGAAGAGTTACGTCTTGGTGTTTCCTGTTGGCATTCAAGACATGCCCACTCCAGGCTCGGGGTTGCCTTTACTGCCGCCATTTGTTTATTAGTTAAGCCCGTACATTTAGTATTAAGATGTACGATCCTCTCACATTTACTGCACTCCAGCCCTGGTACGGATTTCGTTATATTTTTTTTACATACATCACACTTGTTAGTCATTGCGGGTATTCTCAATAGTAAGAAGCTTTACGTGTGCCTTAGTCTTTAGATCGCGCGCGACTCCACTACTTCAAGAGTAGAGTTCCCAACGGTGAGTGCGGTGGATACGACATGGACGTTAGACATTATTTTCGTTTTGTCCATGTTCATTTTAAGACCCACTTGTTGAGATACTCTGTTGAGGTCACCGAGCATTCGTCCTAGATCTTCCAGCGACTCCGCCACGACCACAATGTCGTCGGCAAATCGAAGGTGAGTGATGTATTCGCCATTGATGTTGATGCCAAGTCCTTGCCATTCCAAGAGCTTGAAGGCGTCCTCTAAGGTGGCCGTAAACAGTTTCGGAGAAATGACGTCTCCCTGCCTTACTACTCTTTTTATGGGGATCGCCTTCGTGCACTGCCCCTGTACTCGGACTGACATGGTGGCGTTATTATACAAGCACTTCAACGCTTTAATGTACCGATAGTCAATGCGGCATCGCTGGAGAGATCTAAGAACCGCCCAAGTCTCGATCGAATCAAAGGCCTTCTCATAGTCCACAAACGCCAAGCAAAGTGGCCGATTATACTCCTCACTCTTCTGTATAATCTGCCGCAGCGTATGTATGTGGTCTATGGTACTAAAGCCTTTCCGGAAACCGGCTTGTTCGGGAGGCTGGAAGTCATCAAGCCTGCGTTCGAGCCGATTCGTGATGACTCTCGCTTTCGGAAGAAAGAGTTCATCATAAAGATTCCCTACTTCTCCAGATATTCGGCCAGCCTCTGACCCCTGGGGTTGCGTTGCCCATATCCAAATTGCCCCACTCTCAATTCATCATCGCCCTGTTTTCCCAGCCGCGCATTGAAGTCACCCATAACCACTGTAAAGTGTGCTTTGGAAGTATGTATGGCTCTACTAATGTCCTCATACATAACTTCGATGTCATCAACTGAGTATGCCGAGGTTGGTGCGTAGACCTGTATGACCTTCAGCGAATATCTTTTGGATATTCTGAGTATCAGGTACGCTATCCTGCTCGACACACTAGTGATGGACACAACGTTGTCTATGAGTGACTTGTGGACGATAAATCCGACACCACCTTGGGACTGCTGTTCGCCCTCCCGGTAGTAAAACAAGTTGCCGGATTTTAAGGTTATCGTGTCCTCGCCCTTTCTTCGGACCTCCGATAAACCAACAATATTCCACCGCAACTTGTTTATCTCTTCTTCCAGCTCAACAAGCTTCTCATCTGTCCTTAACGAGCGTGCGTTGTATGTCACCAGGGCCAATTTTCGTAGTTGGTGGTAGCCGAATCTCTGCCGGAGATTCTTAGCACCCCTTGTCCTGTCGTTACCATAGCTGCTACCGTGGCCAGGACAAACAGGACCGCCGGGGACTAGGGGCCTGGTTTTATCCTTTTCTTCCATTTTAATAAATTGGGGGGGTTTGCCATACTCGCCACGCTTGGCAGGCGGGTTGGCGAGCGCAGTTTTTGATGGTAGAAGTGTTAAGGGAACGCTGCTGCGCATTCCCTAGTTTTCTCTTAGTCGCCTTGTACGACACCCGATGGGATGTGATGGGTTGGTCCTATTCTAAGCCGGGAACCACGCGGCGGATTTCAATAAGTAATATCTACCTACTGAGCTATCCGAATATCATAGCGAGGGTAAAAATCCGGAACACCGAAGGTATCTACCGGCCAGAGAACGAGCTGCGCCGCCCCTCAATGTCATTATGCATTTGGTATAGGTGTTTTTAATGTACTAAATTAGTGTTCTTAAGGCGATATTACTTATTGAATTGTTCTTTTTTTCATTTTTTTAGTGCCAGTGAATAGTAGACATTGAATACATAACCTGTGGTTTTGCTCCAGGACGACTAACATTACACCATGTATACAGCCAAGACGAATCTATATTGATCCTAAATTATATTTTAATTTACAAAACTTACCGTAAACAGTAAAATTAAAAATGGTTCTTAGAGACGTGATAATAAAACAGTAATTGAGATTCGAGTTGGCGATTTGACGATATACTTAACCAAGTAACGGCAGCTGAAACAGGATATTAAACATGTCTAGATGACACTTAATATAAAGTGCGAGATTTGTACATTTTCTGGAGATACACGTTAGCTCGGCGCAGATTCAAATATTCACACTTTACGAGTGTACAAAACTCGTTTGGAATACGTTTTATAACAGAAATAAAAATGTTCGCGAAACAAAATTAGTTGGACCTTTTATTGCGTCTGCACCTTCTTTTTATTTTGGGTATTTAAAATGTGTTTAAGTAATGATTTATAGTGAATTATATAAATCTATACAATGTTATAAAATTTTAAGGTGTCAAATTAAAGCTAAATCATTAAACGCTGTCTCTATCTTAGGTCAAACATTTATGTGGAGTTTTCCGCTAAAATATGGCTGTGTGTAGTATACCTCTGTTATCCTCGCTTCAGAAATACAGACATAACTGAAACCTGTATCAGTACATTAAAAACTATTGGAAGGGGGGAGGCTCTGAATGCAAAACTATCAGTAGGGATAAAAAACATTGTTTCTCAGTTAGTAACGTTAGTTAATCTATCTGAATTTGACGGAACCTTTGAATAGCAATACATTTGATTAAAACCTTTGAGTAGAGACAAGCGATATATACTCACTTAAACTATGTGAATTTGTTCCAAATTATTGCAGCTTTTATATCAGTTCAAACATTTTTCAACGCACGGAATTCACTCGTTCATTACACGTCAGCTAAACCATCAACATTCAGCACATTGGTATCCAAACCAAGTATTCTACTAACGCAGCGCATGTCCACAAAAGCGGATACAAGCTCTGGCAGATAGTTTAAATCTTGAACACAATGTTATCTGGTTGAAAACCGCAGAAGTCGCGCTAACAAGCTTTCTGGCCGGGCCGGGAAAGTTGGGTCGAGTCAGCCGAACTCACAAATAAGCGCAAACTGCTGTTTAAAGCTGTCCACTGACTCCACTTACGTCCACTGTGTTTTATGCTATATTAATTAGTAAGCCCTTGTAACGCGATATAATGACGGCAGACGGCAGTACACAATGTTGGTGATCTACTAAATAAAATATAAAATAAAATGAAAAATAAGAAGAAGACTGCCTCGTTTGTCTAGTGGCAATGCGCATCGCTTTGCGATCATGAGGTCCTGTGTTCAAATCCTAGGTCGGATAAATGTAGTTTCTCTAACGAAAAATTCCCGGTATGAGTCGGGAGTCTGGAACTGTGCCCGTTATATGGCAATAGGCTCGCCCCCTATTACATGGGATCGTCGGCGAAAAGTAGGTGGCCCAGTGCACCTTTGCCACCCGCCTGGGTAATAGAGGCGTGACGACATAAAAAAAAATAAACCATCCATTTTGTTACATTTTCTATAGTATTAGAAACGAGAAGATCCAGCAAGATGCTTAGCGAATTTGTCACATTTTAGTCAGTTTACCGTCGTTTATTGAAACGGACGGCTCGGTCCAGTGGTTAAGAGCTTAAGCCGCTCCGCCGACTGGATCAAGCAGTCGCGGGTTCGTTCCCCGCCCGGGTTCTTTGTGTAACCCACAAATATTTCTTTCCGTCTGGTTGTTTGTGTACGTAAATGTTATATTTCGAAACATACCCACGACACAGAAATAATTCCTAGTGTGTGTGTGTGTGTGTGTGAATGATGTACGCTGTTGGCCGCGAGGCCTTTACAGCTTCACCGGACTAAAAGGCGAGCGTGCAACCACTACGCTCTAGCCAGCCAGAAGGGCAAGAGGCGACATACTCGAGGGCGCCTCGAAGAGGCGCCCTCGGTTGGGACAGTCGCTGTAGGGGGACGGGTGCACTACTAAGTGCACCGGTCAACCGCCGGCTATGGGAGGGGATTTACTACTACGTCGTCGTCGTCGCCCGTATTCTGAGCGGAAAGAAGGGATGACAAAGCATCGGGGGGGTCGGTGAGAACATGTCGCGGCCGGCGGTGGCGGCAGGGGTCGGGGGGGATAATTCCTAGTGTCGGTAGTTCCTAGGTTTAAAAATTAATAATCAATTCAAAACGTCTTAAAAATGAATGTAATCTTCTCTGGTGACCGCATGTGGATTACCTATATTAATATTCTTACTTTTAAGTATTCTAATAAAAAAAAAATATTTTTAATGAGTGAATACATGGTGAGTACCTAATTTGATGTAGCCAATTTCATATCAAAAGCAAAAGCAAAGAAACTTCTTACTTGCTCCAGATATCACAATCATCATAGGTACAAAATCACGATTTCTCTCTTGCCCCATGTCGTCTCAAAGTTTCTGTCTGTAGAAAGCTACAGATGCAGCGTATTTATGCTTCACGAAAATCAGATTAAGGCAGTTTTTCGCCTTCTCACAATTTACAATGCAATATTTATGAACAATATGCCAGAATAAAATTTAACTACGTGGAAATACCGCGGCGAAAGTGTATCATACACTTTCGCCGCGGTATTAAAAACGAATAATAATAAAAAGAAAAATTACAGCCTCGCGGATGCCTATTGTTATTACTGTGACGTCAGCGAGAGGGTTATCAATTCGTCTCTTATGTATTTTTTTATGTTTGCCGGGTATCCTGTTGCATCTATTCAAAACAACTTGAAATATTTTTCTGATAAAATACGGCGATATACAAGTGGAACTAAGATCCCTTTTGTTGGCTTGTATAACGGGTAAATGATTGTTTTCCGAAAATAGTTTGGTTAATCCTGTGCTCTATTACATTTTTAACTAACGATGGCCGACGACTAGGAAAGTTAGGAGGTTCTGAGTAACTGACCGTTGTTATTTTTATCGGTCTGGATAGGTGACGGCAATTTACAGATTACTAAATTATGGGCTTAGATAGTTACTGTTGTCCAACAGTTTACAGTCTAAGTATACAGGTGCCAAGTTAGAGAATCTGGCGTCTTCGGGCTACATTTAATCATTGATTGTCTAAATAAAAAAATCTAAACAAAAACCTGCCCACAGATCAAAAAAATCACGCTTATTGCGCGGTATACCTCACTAGGAAAATATCCAGGAGACGAGCTCCTTTGCTTTTTGACAAGTGACTGATCTATAACTAGTTGTGGGTTAAAAGTTTGGTTAACAAGTAAGTAAACAGGGTAAGCTAACTTGCAGTACCCAGTTTTATGTCGACTTATCTGCTTTCTGCCCCGTGAATAGGCTATATCTAAACCTTATCAAGAAATAGCGAATTACACGCGAATTACCCCCTTTGGCGATGTATTAGGCACAAGCATCGCGTGGACTTGAAGTTCGAGCGATCGTTACAGCAAAAGATGTCGAGCGTACTTGCGCCATAGACGCTGCTTTTGGATCCAAAGTATACGCGTGTACGCGCTATAGATTTGCAAAGTTAGGTCTTAATGGACAAAGACTAAACCAGGAATTAGGTTAGTATGTTTTTATTGTATCTTTTGGAGGATACAAAATTGAAGAACAAATAATGTTGAAAACAGAAACAGGAACATTTGCAACAAAATAATTTGCATTCCTGCATCTTTAACCGAAATTTCTGATGTGCTCATAAAACTCATAGTTTCTCCATAAACAAGACAGTTTGAAATAAGCAACCGGCTAACCTTTTTGTTTCCTCTGGCACTTTGGCGAATAAGAAACAAGCAAGATAGTCGAGCACCCTCGGATGCTGCGAGAACTGGACATCTTTGTGCCGCAGTCTTGTTATGTAACCCCTTCAAAATTCAGAAGGATTGAAATGTTTTCAAGATAGTTAGTTTTGGTCTCAAAAATAATGGTTAAGGATAAAATTTACATTCGATTTGTAAGGAAGAGACACAAAGTTCTCACGCACACCACAAATGTGTCTTAATTTTATATGTGAATGAGGTGAAAACGTTATCGTTTACATACAATAAGTACAACTTGTTTTTGGGTAACCGTTCGTGGCATATCCATTTTCGAGGGTCTATGCCTTATGTTCATGTGAAAACCCCTTCGATAGCTCAGTTGTTGGTCCTGAGTTTTCTATCGGTTAGATTTGGGAGTCCAGGCACCGCAATCCCCAAATACAAGGTGAACCACTCACCTTGACTCGTCTCCCGAAGGTAGCTCCGCCGTGCACGGCTGCCTGGTTGTTTCAATCCTTTTATATTGATGTCTTTAGCATACCACCTTATTGTCCGAAATCTCACAAGTTGTTTTGCACAAATAAACCGACGAATAATGTAGTAATTTAAATATTTCCGGTAATCGATCAACACCCTTGCACCCGAATTCAATGTTGTAGTTTTCCAACTACCCTCATATTCCGAGTCGCAGTTTTTGCGGTCCACCCACATAATTGGTGAATCACAATGCCCGAACATCCCCCCGCCTAACCAAGACCCGTCTTGGTTCCTAATTATCTATGGGTAACCTACACAATTTAGAAATGGGCCTCATCAGGACACCGTTTTGAGTTTTCACTTCTGCAACCCGTACAACCCCGTCTTTACCTGGTAAAAGTTTGACTAACCGTCCGCGTTTCCAATGTAAAGGAGCTAAATTATCTTCTTTAATCAAAACCAAGTCATTGAGTTTAGGAGGTTCCGTCTGTGAGGTCCATTTGAACCGCTGTTGAAGAGTGTGTAGGTATTCATTTTTCCACCGAGACCAAAAGTGTTGAGACATCTTTTGAATTTGTTGAAACCGAGACAGCCGGTGCACACTGACATCGGTGTAAGGGTATTCAGGGAGAGCCACCAGTGGTTGTCCAATCAAAAGGTGCCCCGGAGTTAATACATCCAGATCCGCCGGATCCGTACTAAGCGGATATAACGGGCGAGAGTTCATGACGGCCTCCACCTTGGTGAAGAACGTGGTGAGCCCTTCGAACGTTAAACGTGCTTCGCCGAGCACACGCTTGACGTGTGTTTTTGCAGATTTAACCGCCGCCTCAAATAAACCGCCGTGGTTTGGACTCGAGGGCGCATTAAATAGCCATTTAATGTGATTCTTCGTCAAGTTCCGTTCAATTTCAGATTGGTTGTCCCGCAAGAAAACATACAATTCTTTTAAATATTTATCCGTGCCCGTATAATTTGTGCCACAATCCGACCGCACTAGTGAGGGTAGTCCTCGACGAGAAATAAATCGCGTAAACGCCGCTATAAAGGCTTCAACCGATAGTTGACTGACTACTTCCAAATGAACACATTTAGTACTTAAACATACGAAAATGCACAAAAAACATTTTTCTATCTTCGCGTTCCGTAGCGAGCTAGATTTAATATAAAATGGTCCGGCAAAGTCCGTACCGACTCCGAGAAACGGACGAACACCCTGTACACGATCTGCGGGCAGATCCGCCATGAAGGGTTGGACAGGTCGCGCCCGGGACCGGTAGCACTGTACGCATTTAAAGGTGATATGACGCGTCACGCGTCGAGCCGAAACAATCCAATAGGTCCGAGATAAAATGGCCGAAAGTGTATTTGCACCGACGTGACAAAATATTTTATGATAATGAGTTACCAATAGTTCCGTGAAGCGACCTTTGCCCGGTAGTAAAACAGGATGCCGCGCAGCGTACGGCAGCTCCGACGCACCTATTCTGCCGCCGACACGAAGCAACTGATCGTTATCAATGAATAAATTCAACCGCCGAAGTGAGCCCTTAATTGATTTCTTTGACTGAAGGGCCGAAATTTCTTCGTGAAAATATGTATTTTGTACAATTCGTATTAAATGTATGGTCGCGTTTCTACGTTCCGCAACTGAGAGATTACCGCCGAGTTTACATGTATTTTTACAATTATTAGCGAACCGTAGTGTGTACGCCGTTACATTTATTAATTTATCGTACGAACTGTACCGATCCAATAAATCGAATTCTGAATCGACGGTATTAAGGTTAACAACTTTAGCTTTCATGCCCGGTAACATGTCCGCCGGAAAGTCCGAGCACTCGCCGGGCCACCGGGCCGGGGGGTCCCGCAACCAGCGCGGCCCCCACCACAGCGGGTGCTGCAGCAGCTCGTCGGCTGTCGCGCCGCGCGACGCCACGTCCGCGCAGTTCATCTCGCCGGGGACATGTCTCCATAAAATATCTACTTTAGATGAAATAATTTGAGATACCCGATTTCCTTCAAACACTTGTAATTTATGTGGTGATGTTCTTAGCCACGCCAATACAATGGTACTATCACACCAACACACGACATCATCAATCGCAATGTCACTCTGCAGGGAGGGGACTATGTGGTTGATAAGCGTAGTCAATAGGGTCGCACCACTCAGCTCTAACTTAGGGATGGTCCGCTTTGTGTTTAATGGTGCCACCCGAGACTTAGCCATAAGCAACCGCATAAAGACATTACCGGCCTCATCCACCGACCGCAAATATACGACCGCAGAAAATCCTACCGATGATCCGTCACAAAACCCATGAACCGAATAACTGCTATTTTTATCCGGTTTCAGACATCTAGGTATTGTAATCTTTTGTAGATTAGGCAAATCCGAAACGATATCGCGCCACGCTCGCACTATATCCTGCGGCGCGGGAGCGTCCCAGTCTACCTTCCGTGAATTATCACCAGTGCTAAGCAATCGTTGTAGTAATAATTTAATTTTGAAAACAACCGGACACACCCATCCGAGAGGGTCGTAAAGGCGAGCCGTCAATGATAAAATACTGCGCCGAGTGACAGTAGTGTCCGTTGGTAGATTCAACTTATACGAAAAACTGTCTGACCTTGGGTTCCACTGTATACCTAAAACCTTCATAAATTCCGATCCGTCTGTATCCATGTTAAATGACTGAGCCGTCTCCAAATGATCCGCCGGCAAGTCGTCCAACAGTTCCGGTGCGTTCGACGACCACTTCCTGAGCTCGTAGCCCGCCGTGTGCATGAGCGCCACGAGCTCGTCCTTCAGATGCCGCGCGTCGCGCAGCGTGTCCGCGCCGCCGTTCAGATCGTCCACGTAACTGTTGTGACGCAGCAGCCGGGCCGCCCGCGGGAACCGGTGCTCCTCGTCACTCGCCAACTGATGTAAACACCGTATAGCGACGAATGGACTGGACTTTAACCCGTATGTGTTTGTGGTCAGCTCATAAACTACCAACGGTTCATCGGGTGACGAGCGCCAATATATTAATTGGTATTTCCGATCGTCCGGATGTATCCAGGTTTGCCGGAACATCATTTTCACATCCGTAGTGAACACAAACAGAGGCAACCGAAAATTAATTATAATTTGTGTGATGTCATTTTGAAGTCGTTCACCCGTGAACAAACAATCGTTGATGGACGCACCGGTGCTGGTGGGTACACTTCCGTCGAAAACTACCCGAATTTTTCCGACGTCGCCTAATTTTTTAAAAACACCGTGATGCGCAAGAAAATAATGTTCCTGTCCTGACGAAACATCAAATTTGGAAACCGTCATATGACCGAGTCTTAAATATTCCGACATAAATTCCACATATTTTTTTTTAAATTCTGGTAGCCGTTTCATTTTTCGTTCTAAGGCCGTAAATCGACGCAGGGCCGTCTCCTTAGATTCTCCCAACCGCTGTCGATCTGGCAACAGTGGTAATCTGACAACATATTTTCCGTCCGAGCCGCGTGAGGTAGTTGTAGAAAACAAATGTTCACATTCTAAGTCCGCCGGGTCCTTGATTTTCAGCCTGGGTGGTTCTTCCGATCGCCAAAATCTCTCGACCGCTTCAATTAATGTAACACCAACATTAACATTTGATTCCGAGTTATCATTTTTTAATGGTTGCGCCGGACCGAAAATCGCAAAATCAAAAATGGTGCCTAAAGCATACGGTCCATCAGTACCGAAATTCACCTTTTCACCATTTAAAATTTGACCTAATATGTCACATCCGAAAATTATGTCAACATTTGACATATTAAATGAACCGTCATCCGAAAATTTTATATGAGCAATTTGTTTACTAAACCTACGCGCTAAATATGAAGTTGGTTTCTTCAAAACCACCGCCGTAACCGATAACAAATAACTCGAATTTACCGGTTTAAAATAAAATTTAACAACATGACAACATTCATTGTTATTAAATCCGCCGACGCCTGTTAACGGTGTTTGGTTGTAATGTCGCCTTAAACCCAAACTTGCTACCAAATCACTCTTAATTATAGTGACTTGACTACCCAGGTCTAGCAGGCCTCTGGATTTGATAAAATCCCCCCGATTGGATTTTACTTCTACAATGACCGTGGGTAAGATGACAATATCCGCTAGCCGAGGTACCGAGGCGACATTACACGACTGTAATTGCTATTCCTGTGGCACACGCGGCACCACAGGACTCGACTGCCGCCCACCCCAATCAGTCCGCTCCCGGCGGTGTCGGGTCTCCCAGTCCCGCTGTTCCCGTGGGTCCGAATCACGCCCGTAACCATCCTTTAACTCGCGTACCCGGTCCATAGATCCCGCGGAACTATCACCACGCCGTGGATAACGCGAGTCTCGAACCGACGACCTAGGAGACGCGTGCCGTGACCGCCGCGACTGAGTAATAGGTGAGCGCCGCCGACCGCCCGTCGCTCTATCGCATTGCGCCGTAACAAATGCGCGCCGTGTATACGGCTCGCCGTCCGCCGGTGAGTCAGAGCGCGCAATGGACGTTGTACAAATTAGTTTGTTATGTCCGATATTTCCGCACCGACTGCATGGTACCTTGCGGGTACACGATGCCGCCAATTGAGTACCGAAGCACCGAAAGCATAAGAATTGTCTTTTAACCCAATCCTTACGTTTAGACCTGGACATGTCAGCAAATTTATAACAGCTGTCTATACCGTGCCCCGACCTCTGACAATAGCCACAGTCTTTAATACGGCCGTAGTTGTTCGCCCGTTCCCGCTGGTCCTGTGCTGGTGGTTCCGTCACAATATTATGCACCCTGCGCTCGGGCCTGTTGTGAGTGCGATCCGCGTAATAAGAAACCGGTTCCGCAGTGGCCGTGTCTATAAGTCTACATTCATGTTGTAGGAATTCTATGAGCTGATCAAAAGTGGGTAAACTTATATTATTGCCACCGTGTTTTTGCTCAAACCGTGTTCTGACGTCAATTGGTAATTTTTGTAGACTTACATGCAATAAAATGTAGCTCCACTCGTTAATTGGAAAACCTAAATTAGCTAATGCCCGCGAAGATTCCAATAACGGGTTCAATATTTTAGTTCGAAGCCCAGCACACTTATTCAACACCGGCAAATGTAAAATCCGCGCAATCAGTGAATCCGCCAACAATCTTTTATTTTCATACCGGCCTTTTAGGATATCCAATGCCGTGTCTAACGACCCGTCCACCATCGGCAGATGTTTAATAAGTGCTTTAGGCTCCTTTTCCACGTGCGAAATAAGATAATGAAATTTTTCCGTTTTAGTGATATCTTTCCGTGTTAAAACCAATGATGTAAACAGACTAATGAAGCTACACCATGAAAAAACGTCCCCGTCAAACGTACTAGGCACAATCCGCGGTAGCCGCGGCGTTGACGCGCCCTCCGTGGGCATGTGGGTGCCGTCAAGGTTCGGATAGGCCGCCGAGACCGCATCCAACTGGTTGTATAACTCCGTGGCCTCTTTGTATTTTACCTCATATCTACCGATTATTTCTTCATCTTCTGAAGAAGTATTGGTCAGTATGCCCTCGTATGACTCCGTTAAAACATTGAAATAGTCATGCAGTTTTTTGAACCGAGCTGATAAAACACCCGAACTACAAGTTTTACTATTTACTAATTTTGACGAATCTACAAACCAGTCGTATTTAATTTTAAATTTGCTTTCAAAAGATTTTGCCATCTTTGGAAAACAATAGAACCTCTAAACACAATGCCTATTACAATTTAAATAATTATTTCTATGCCAAAAGTAGGTACCCCGTTTGTAACCGTTATAAATAAATGAAACCCCTATCTAACCAACTAATTTACGAAAACCCAATCCGGCTCGGGGACCAAAATTATGTTCATGTGAAAACCCCTTCGATAGCTCAGTTGTTGGTCCTGAGTTTTCTATCGGTTAGATTTGGGAGTCCAGGCACCGCAATCCCCAAATACAAGGTGAACCACTCACCTTGACTCGTCTCCCGAAGGTAGCTCCGCCGTGCACGGCTGCCTGGTTGTTTCAATCCTTTTATATTGATGTCTTTAGCATACCACCTTATTGTCCGAAATCTCACAAGTTGTTTTGCACAAATAAACCGACGAATAATGTAGTAATTTAAATATTTCCGGTAATCGATCAACACCCTTGCACCCGAATTCAATGTTGTAGTTTTCCAACTACCCTCATATTCCGAGTCGCAGTTTTTGCGGTCCACCCACATAATTGGTGAATCACAATGCCCGAACACCTTAGAAGCATATTAAACTGTTGGTACCTACTGGCTATCACTTAATGATGTAATCGTTAAGCAGAGTTGAATTGTTGAAGTCTTTCCGATAAGCCGCATAATTAGATCCAACAACACATGGCCACGAACCAGCGTCCAACAATTCAGACTGTGTCCACATAGTTAGGTACCATTCTGATTTGTGATAAAAAGTTTTTGTCGAACAGTAGGATCAGTACAAGCTTATTTCTTATGTACATACGAATGTTATTCCAAAGGGATCAGGAACCCTTTTATATCCCAAAAATGATTGCTGCACTGATATCAAATATTACCAATCAAAGATGGCAAAGTACCATCAATCCATCGCACTCCCGATGCTTAATTAAACATATACACCAAGAACTGTTCCCTCCACGAGCCGAATTACCTTTTCTTCCGCCTTAATCGAGTTTCCCTTATCCTACCTGAAGACAGTTGCTAAGTTTGTTACGGATGCCGACTTCTCAAGATAACTTTTTATCTTGTGGCTCCTAGCTAAACAAGGCTTTCCTTTTACTGCGGAGCTCCGTTCGCTGTTGTCACAAGACGTTACTAAACTTAAATTAGTTGTATTAAGTGTCATCGACATTAAAGTTGGAGTCACGGCATCTTTAATGGCGGTTGTACAAGATGCAAGTAGCTGCGGTGCTTGTCGACTGTGATAGTAAAAACGTCAGCGTAAATCTGTAAGATTTCCTACATGTGAATGACATATCGCTCATAGAACTGATCCCCATCGGGGCAGAAAGCTTGTGGAGTGGAGAAAACGTACCAGGAATTGTGTAGTGAAAAGATCCTCTACCAGATCTTGTAGGAGGTCTCCCAAGTCTTCTAACATAGCACAGGCCTAGTCCACAGATTGACAGGACACGAATTTTACCCGTGACCTTCACCAGGTCATGAGTTCATCGACCAATGACCTGATGAAGGTTGTGGTTAAAAACTGCACAGCACAAAGTCGTTTATTCTGGTGATCTTTAGCGGAAGCCTTTGTCGTGTAGTGAAAATCTTTCAATACAAGAAGATGAAGCGTGTTGCCTTATCGTCCTGCGAATGTTTAGTGGCACTATGTACAAAACCTTAAGTCCTAGATTACGGGTATATACATTATACATTTTGACGCTTATTACGTATACGTCGCTCACGCCGGCTTCGTCTCATTTATAACACAAAAGTCGGCTTAGCATGAATACATTTGGGCCCGAATTATCATATTTGAACGGAGGAAATGGACTAAAAGAACGAATAAACGGAATTTTAATCAGCGAGTAAGTGCAAAGATTATCATAATTAAGAGGTTTATTGAATTAAAATGGATGCACGTGAAGAATATTTAAAAGCAATGATATCTTTGTTGATGGAATCATTCGCTTCGCTTGCAGTTAAAAACGAGTTCGGGAAAATTTTATTTTTATCGCTCGTTAGAGACCTTAAGCGCTCTGAGCGTCCGGGGTGGGTCGGGAAATGTTCTCCATCAGCGACCTCGCTTTATACTTCCTAAGGAAATCAATGGCTAATTCTCAGCGCCCAAATGTAACGCCACTCAACCGTATAATTTATTTAAAGCCCAAAAATAAAGTTGAGCATCTGTCTTAAACAAAGAGATAAGTACCGGCAGGCTTTGTGAGAGCGTGTTAGATATTTAATATTTTACTAGTATTGATTACTAAGATAATACCATAATATTTAGTATAAAATTGATTAAAGACTTTTGAGTAAAGACTTTATGATGTATGTTGGTTAAAAACCCAATACATAATTAGAAAAAGTATTTATAAACTTCCGTTGTTTTTGAATTTATTTAAATATGTGATTGTATTGACAACTTGATAATTTTATAACATGTTATAGAATTGTAAATAATTATAGTGAGTATTATTTAATGATTATTTAAATAATACAGAGCTATTTTTGGTATCACTATATTCATTGCCGTTCTTTTAGTTCTCGTTAAAAAGACTCTAAATTGTAACTGTGCTCTGATTGGCTTATATTGAAATTGTATTGGCTTATTTTCAAATTATAACCTTTTAACGTTCTCATCTATATTTAAAAAACTGATGGGTATAAAAGGCCACGTAATTTAAGAAACAGTTCAGTTCTTAATCGAGAGCGGATAAGCAAGTTAAGTACCTTTTTACTGTGACTACTGTTATATATTGTTATTATGCCCGTCTTGGCATCTGATCCTATGATGTCCGTATATATTGTATTTTATTGTGTGTGCCATTTGACTTGAGTAATAAACTATGTTTCATGTCGATAATCTGGGTTTCTTTAACTTCTAAATTGTTGTCCCTTTTATTTCCTTATAACATAATTTAGTATAATCAGTAAATAACAATACTAGTGACTTAACATAAAACATTAAATAACTTAGCCGATATCTTAATTCTACCATTTCTAACAAGCGCATGCAGAATCGTTTATATTATAAATAGGTTGTGTTTAAAATTTTTGATGTTAATTTTATAAAATTAAAGTAAGTGCTTTATAACTTTGCACATAATGAGTACTTATTTCAATGTGATTCTATTTTTTGCTAACATCTAGGTACATAGATATGATAATTAATTAAAATTTTAACACCAGAATTTACATCTACTATCGATAGCGAAGCGTTTACATGGATGCCCGCATGTGCAAAAAATAATCAAATGGAATTAATGCGGCATACGATTTACTCGACTTTATTGATCCACTGGAACGGCAAGCACCTGATGCATCATTAATGGTTCAAAATCTCACAGCCACCAGATTTACGTGATTTTATGAAAGCTAAAATGCTGAGATTAAATACATAGTTTAATATGTGGTTACCAGCATCTATATAATCACTAGCTTTAAAAAGTGGGTCATTTTAAAGATAACATGCACCAAAGATAGACCATTAGATTCGTTCCCATAAAAAGAGTCTGTTTTTCATAAACCAATTCAGCTTCGAGGTTGAGCTAATTTGAGAGTTAAGTAGTAGAATATATTTGGTTTTCCCACAAAATACGAAGCTCTTAAACAGATCATTCAGTTTGTCGAAAAGTAAGAAATTTAAAATGAACTGTGTTGTGTAGTCTCTGCTTAATTCTTCTGTGGTCCGTTCCGGAAACCGTCAAATATTATTCACAGGTTTCTGTGACATGTGGTGGTTGCCGTAAGTGAGTGAGGCCTTGGATACAAAGAATTTTTGGATTGACAAATTTTGCATCATAGAATCTATGGCCCAAGTCGCACGGCACGGCTCGATCCAGTAGTTAAGAGCTTAAGTCGCTTCACCCACTGGATCGACTATTAGCGGGTTCGATTCCCGTGCAGGGTAAATTATTGTGTAACCCACAAATATTGGAAATTCTGCCCACAAATGTATCAGTCTGGGTATTTGTGTATGTGAAATCCATATTTGTAAACGCACCCACGACACAGGAGTAAATCCCAGTGTTAGGTTACGTCTTAGAAAAAAACGACGGAGGCATTATTGCATAACCCAAATAATGATGAATTCCTTAATTTGATAGTTCTCTTCTCAACCCTAACTTAAAAGGCGCATATCTTGTAATTCTACTAATAGTATAAATGTGGAAGTTTGTATGTTTATTTGTTTGTTACTCAATCATGCGAAAACGGCTGAATGAATTTGGATGAAGTTTGGCACACAGATGGTTTATTACCTAGATTAACACATACGATACTTATTATCTCAAAAAATTTAAGGTTTCAGTCTAATGTCAACGCGGACGAAGTTGCGCCCAGAAACTGGTATGTTATATTATAAAATTCAAATCAAAAATCGTTATTCTCTAATGGTAAAGGTATGTCAAGGTGAGTCATCTCAGAGTAACCTCGCTGTGGTGACCGCAGCCGAAAAACCACGTGCCGTGTAACGAGAATTTGATTGCGCGTCGCGCTTTCCACACTAAATATAGGATACTGTTATTTCATACACGTCGCTATATCACATTTAAGTATGCAGGTATAATAAGTATATTTATATTTATAATATTTAGGCGGTGTTTTTTACTGAAAAATAGTAGTAGTCTGGAATTGTGCCTAATATAAAATAGGCTAGCCTTCTTATACCTTAAGACCTAACATTGTTGGATAAGTGGAAAGCGATACTCAGTGTATATCTGTTACCCCCCTTGGAGTGCATAGACATGACAATGTTAATTTTATGATGTGTATTTAACATCTTTCCTCTCGGTTGCTGGATATTTTTTTGTGGGAGTGATTCTGGAAAAGGGACGGAAACGTGTTACAAAAAACCGGGGAAGCGCGCGCTATTTGATTTGACCAATGAGCGCGCACGGTGGAACCGGGAACGCGCGCGCTATTTAATTTGACCAATGAGCGCGCGCCGTGGAACCGGAGAAGCGCGCGCTTTTTGATTTGACCAATATGCGCGCACGGTGGAACCGGGGACGCGCGCGCTATTTGATTTGACCACTGAGTGCGCGCTATTTGATTTGACCAATGAGTCATCTCAATTTCATAGTAGGATAACATGTCAGATGTTACACATTACATGCTATATATTATTAAATATATAACGGCGAGGAGAGTACGAGGCGGGGTATATCTTCGTATTCATCGATGTCCGCATGGTGGCCAAACATGAAGGAAATCTTAAAAATACCACTAGATACTTGTACTGTCCACTGATAATTAAAAATTAATACAAGGAATGCAGTGAAGTTCTAATTAATGATTAGGATTACATTTTGTAATCTTCAATTATGACTGTAATCGTAATCGTTCAAGATAACAAAAGGTTGTAAGCGTTAATCTTTAATTTAATTACATTTTGCCCATCTCTGTTCCGGGATACGTCCGACCACGCGCCCCGTTGCCAATTTAATGCTGACGTAGGAGAGTCTGTCCACGTAATTCTATCATCTTTTAGCTGTCATCGCATTACAACTAAACACACTCAAGCAATCATCAAAATATTGAGAATAAACTAAACGGTTACTAAAAGGACAAAAATTGCTTGACATTCTATTAACTGCAATGTTCAGATATTACTCTCTCCGACATATACAATCTGTAAAATAATTAACGCAGGCCTGAAAGTAGATTCCAATATTTATTAATATACCTTACATTTTTTTAAATTACAAAATATATAATTTTCCTTCAGTGCGATATAAAAAAATAAATTTAATGGAATTTTAAAACGTATTTCTCAATACGTACATGTGTACGAACGTGAATTTGTATGTACAAATACACGTACAAGTTTTATTGTTAATTGGGGTATAAAAGTGCTTAAAAAGGGGTAAAAAACTTGAAATTTGGAAATTTGGTGTTCGTCGTGAATTCATGAAACGATAATCTAATTGGGGTGTCTGAGGTCCTGTGTTATTTACGATACACCTTGTATAAGTGATGCAGGGCCATAATTCGCTATTACAAAATGCGGCGCTTTTCAATAGCTTCCTGAAATGTTCGAGTGATGACCATTACATGATAATTTCGTGAAGTTATCGTAACGCGTCACTTTACGTGTTAAATTAGTCATAGTGAACAAGAGCCCTGTTCTACTTCACTATGTCTCACACGGAACCAGACAATGAAAAAATATAACAAAAAAATGTTTAAGTTACTGTTGTTGAGTACCTTGTCGGTCTAGTGGCAAATGATGTACTTTGCGATCAAGAGGTTCAGTTTTCAAATCCTAGGTCGGTAATTTTTTTATCGAAAAACTCCGAGAATCAGTCTGGAGTCTGGAATTGAGCCTGGCAATAAGTTCGCCCCCTATAACATGGGACTTAACATCGTCAGCGAAAAATGGGTGTACTCAGTACACCTCTGCCACCTCCTCTTGAGGAATGTGGCGTGATGGTATATTTAAGTTACACAGAAAACACCGTCCCGTTTACATAATTCATCTCAGATATTCGAACTTAATACTGGAAATGTTTTAAGGAATAACAAAATAGATAATTAAGTAACTTTGCACTTTCAGTGGACAGTTAGGCGAAGTGATCTCATAAGGAAATTTCGGAGAAGCCTTGAAACACCCACTTCGAGACGTCGCCTCCTTAGATTTCGCGCACATTTTCGACAAAGCAATATCTATCCATCTATATAATCACGCCAGATCCTTTGCAAGATAGGCAGAGAATAGATACGAAAGCATAAAGAACAAAAATTGTGTAGTAAAATTGTCTCGTTAGTCTAGTGGCGTATTATGCGCGCTACGTTTTTGTTAATCCCTTACTCATTTCCTGTTTTAATTCATGAGGATATCGTATAACCCAACTAAAATTCGTTTGATACCGATCATTTTAGTGATATATGAATGTATAATTTATTATGAGATGTAAAGCCTACTTCTATGGAATGTCGGCGTATGCATATAAATATTATGTATGTATCAAAAACAAACAAAGATTTTTGACATAGATACATAGATTTTGTCCGTATACTGCAAAACTGAATCTAGATAACGAATCTAAATCCTTAACAACTGATAGCGTCGTTAGTTTAAATTTAGCCCTTATTGTCAGCCTATTTTACAAACTACACACACTTTAAGTATCACAAATGATTTACAACTCTGGATGAAACAAGACAAAACGCATTTCTGACCTGTCAGACGGGTTAGCACAGATTGACGTTAGCATAACCCTATTGAGTTGATACGCCATCTTTAATTGCGCCATACAGAATCCTTTTCACACTCTATAATGATGAACCTAACAGCATGCGTTCTCGACAGCATTATAAAAACGTTAAATTGTTCATGTTTAGGCCTCTGTACTAATCTTCCATTCATCCATAATGTGCAGCAACCGTTAAACTTCCTTTAATCGCTACAAGTCAGAACGACCCAAATCACGTAACCGACCACACTGTAAGCACGACAAACCGCAACCCGTGAACCGGCACTTACTTCTTATTAACAGCGAAACTCGGATCCCACCCCTTAAATCAATTAGTTTCAGGCTAATCATCCGAGAGGAAGGGTCACAACCATCACAGGTCATCGGTGAATAATTTGTAAAAGGGCCACTTTGAGGGGTATACTTTGAGGAGTTGGCGAGAAGACTTAATATGTTTGGGTTGTACAGTTAGTGTTGTGAACTAGGATTTTTTGTTACGAACTAAACGTTTTGTAAGTCAAGAGTCTCCGTAATCAACAAGCGTGTATGAGACGAACTATGAGAGTAGAAGAAGCCAGAGAGGTCTGTAAGGAAAGAACCTGTTGGAACTCTGTACTGTCCTCCGCATGGGATCTGGTGTGATGATATAGAAAGTTAGAACTACACTAAAAGTAAAATTGTATCTAATGAAATGGAATATTCTCTATTTTTCGGGAATGTATTTACCTGCTACTATATGTCGAAAATAATAATTAAGCTACGAATATCATATTGATCATAGTTTCACCTCTAACTACGCTCTATTATACCCTGGAACCAATAAATAGACTGATCCAAATAGACCAATCGACCTTCATCTGTCATAATCAGCCCTCGATCATGTTACGGCACCATCGAAATACCCTTTACCGTCGTTATAAAATCTGACAGTACTAATATCTTAAGGAAATCGGGTAACTGGAGTCAAGTGACGTAAAAGCGTGACGGGGAAGCGAGTGGCGATGATGCTGCATGCGCGCTCCCATGCGCCACTGCAAACTACACTCTAACTAATTCGAATAAATCGCTCGACCTTAAATTAGCTTAACGATCCCTCGATCATGTTACGACACCACCGAAAGCTCGCGATAACAGTTAACCTTCTACCGTTATTACAAAATCTGATAGTAGTAATAACTTTATGTAACCAGGTTAAATTCAAGTGGTGAGGAGAAGTGGCGTGACTGAAAGTGCAAGTGGCGAGAACGCGCCTAACAAACGCCACGCACTACTGCAAACGACACTCTTATAATATCCTCGAAGTAATAAACATACTGATCTCCATATACCGATTGACCTTCATTCGTCACTATCATATCTCAATCATGTTACGACACCAGCAAAAATCCCATAAACATCCTTTCACGTTGTTATAAAACCCAATAAAACTAATAATTCAAGGTAATCGAAACAGAAATCGGCGAATACATCTCACACCTTCGGTTTGCCGATGATCGTGGCAGAGTCACTGGAACAGTTAAGCGAAATGCTGCATAGCCTAAATGGAGCCTCTCGAAGTGTCGGTCTCGGTATGAACTTGGATAAAACCAAGATCATGTTTAATGAGCATGTCACGCCGGGACCGATCTACGTCGATGGTTCGATGCTCAAAGTTGTTCGGGAGTATGTCTACCTTGGACAAGTTGTCCAATTTGGTAGGAACAACTTCGAGAAAGAAATCAACCGCAGGATCCAATTGGGTTGGGCAGCATTTGGCAAACTACGTCACGTTTTCGCTTCGCCTATACCGCAATGCCTGAAGACTAAAGTCTTTAACCAATGCGTTCTACCTGTTATGACTTACGGGGCCGAGACGTGGACACTCACAGTCGGACTAGTCCACAAATTCAAAGTCGCACCGCGGGCTATGGAGCGAGCTATGCTCGGCGTCTCTTTGAAGGATAAAATTCGTAACGAGGTAATCCGACAAAGAACCAAAGTTACCGACATAGCTCGCAGACTCAGTAAGCTAAAGTGGCAATGGGCTGGTCACATCTGCAGAAGGACCGACGGCCGATGGAGCAAGCGTGTCCTAGAGTGGAGACCGCGACTTGGTAAGCGTAAGGTAGGACGGCCCCCAGCTAGATGGACCGACGACCTCAAAAAGGTCGCTGGGACAGACTGGATGCGGAAGGCGGAGGACCGTGTGCAATGGCGCGTGTTAGGAGAGGCTTATGTCCAGCAGTGGACTACGATAGGCTGATTGATTGATTGATTGGGTAACAGAAGTTTTGTGGCGTAGAGCCATTGCGGGAATACTAGTGACGAAGACGCTCCACGCGCGGCCGTTACACGCCACCGCAAAATACACTCTATTGTATTATATCTATTGTATCGTAATCGGGTAACAGAAGTCATATGCCGTAGAGCCTTTCCGGGAATGCTAGTGGCTAAGACGAGCCACGCGCGGTCGCCACACGTCCCCCGTAAAAAACCTACACTCTATTGTTATTACAATAGTCAACTTATCCAATGAGATCCATTGACCATCACTCATCTTCGACGAAAGATCCCAAGGACACGCTTTTACGTTGTTACAAAACTCGATACTATTAATAACTCAAAGTAATCAGGTAACAGGAGTCAAATGGCGTGGAGAGCGGCCGTCAAGCGCTAACGCGAACTACACTCTATTATACCTTGAAACTAATCAGCATACGAATCGGAATTTATTGATCTATCTTCATTCGTCATAATTATCCCTCGTTCATGTTACACAATCGAACTAACCTTACAAAACCGGATACCTAGTACTAATAAATCAAGGTAATCGGGTAACAGAGTCAAATGGCGTGGATCCGTGGCAGGGTTGCGAGTGGCGAGCGCCCTCCAGCCGCAGCCGCCACGCGCCCAACACACTCCACAAGCTCTCAACTCAAAGTCCGCCCACTACACATTTTCACCAACTATTCGACTTCACTCGAATGAACGGCAACGCTCTTTGAAATGTTTCGGTTAAAAATTTTGAGAGGGCCTTTTTAAACGATTTTAACGCGTGGTTGCTTCAATTTGTGTAGTATGTCATTGGAAAGTTGTCGAAAGCATAGGCTGAGTGGATAGTGTGAATGCGCATTCGTTACTCACTCTAGGTATATTGTTGGTTTTTTTAAGAGTCTCCGCCATAAGGTGGGCATTGAGTTAGAAGTATTAGTTAGTTTTAATAATATACAAACAGGCCACTGCTCCTTATAATTATATTAAAATGACTTGTCATAGTTAGAAGTATTGAAAATACCACATTGTACATATTTTGATTTTATAGCAGCAGATTGAAAATCAAGTTCTAAAAACATTAATCGTAAAATAATCATTTATTTTATTAAGCATGCATTGCTAGATGTTTTTAAACTAAACATGTACGATATTCTTTAACAGTCAGATAAATAAGCAATCTTATATACTATTACTCTAATTGTCGGAGATTAAAAATATAATGCGCCGGTAATGCAATAGGCTGACGATAATACAAGAAGAAATGCACAAGCCGTAAAACAATTTACCACAACAAAGAAAAACCTCTTACGCAGAAAACATCACCCAAGTATCCGCCGCTAATTAGTGCCACAAAAGAAAAGCTTAAGCGAGCACAACAACATGTTTTTAAAGTCTTTATAAGTCGCCCCGGACGGCACCGAGGAAATTTTAATTGTTTTACCATTTCATAAGATGGAAACTGGCCAATATGTTCGCGAATTTGTATACTATACCATAATGGAATTTAGCGTTGGGCATAAATACGTTATGAAACTACAGTTAGAAAAGCTAATGGTGAATGGTTGTCTTTTGCGATAAACGGCCGCTATCGTACAAATAGTAATCTGATAGTTTTGGAACAATATAAGTATTCAACGTACACATTTTATCAACATTGATTTAATCACTTCAAATTGAATGCCTCGTGGTCTAGTGACGCAAACAACGCCTATCAATTATGGTCCTATGCTTAAGACTCAGGTCAGACATAATGATACCTATATCGTAAACCTATACCTATCAGACAAAATGATACTTATATCTTAACTGTATCGTAAACCGCCTAGGCTTTTCTACAAAAAAAATCTCAAAATCCATCTGGCGTCTAAAATTGTGGCTGACTAAAGGTTTCGTCACATAAGGAACGCAGCGCGACGGGAGCGCGACGGTGGCGTGGCTTGGGAAGATGTCTATCTATCTATCTATCTATAACCTCACGCCAGATCCCTTGCGGGGTAGGCAGAGAGTACAGAGTTCCAACAGGTTCTTTCCTTTCATACCTCTCTGGCTTTCTCGACTCTCATAGTTCGTCTCATACACGCTCGCCGGTTACGGAAGATGTAATGTACTTAAATTTACGTGAGACCCCACACGGCGCAGCCCCGCTCGGCGCGACGGCAAACGTTACGACCGAACGTGGACGAGCGCTTCTGTCACGCTCTCGTCGCGCTCCGTCAGCTATTTGACCAAACCTTTATAGCGGGCCATTTCCAGATTCCGGATTGAAATAGACTCTAAAGAGCACGCCTCTTGGTCAAAAGCTCGCCCTCTATTACATTGGGCCCTAGCATCATTAGCGAAGTATTTATCTATACTAATATTATGAAAGACAAAGATTTTTTTTTGATTGTAATTGATAAACTCCGATACTACTAAAAGATTTTCATAATTCTTTTCTTTCTCTTAATTTTACCATCAAAAAGCTACCTTATCCTTATTGTATTCTAGTAATGATAGTTTATAAATATAGATACGCAGATGAAGTCGCGGACGGCCGCTAGCTTTCACAAAAATTAAATGAAAAACAAGCCACATAGGAAGTGATCATATTTTAACAATATTATGAAATAATTAGTCATGTTTTTTAAGAACCCAAAAGCAATATTATGCACTGGCTAACACATTTAAATCAAAATATTTTATAGCAAGAAATATTTATGGCACTATTTTTAGGATTTGGAAAAAGAAAGAATAGATCGTGTCTTATTTCAATCGTAATCGATCGTAAGTCAAGAGTCTCGGTAGCCGACAAGTGTGTATAAGACGAACTATGGGCGTGAAGGAAGCCAGAGATGTCTGTAAGGAAAGAATTTCTTGGAACCCGCTGGGAATCTGGCGTGATAATATAGATTAGAAAAAGAAATGCTTTACCTTGTTAGTACCTTAAAACAAATGCCTGAGTTTATGTAATTGTGTAATACGAATTGCTTTACAAAGTTATACTCTTGAATACTGTCTCGTTTTATTTTACAAACATCTACTGAAGAAACAATTCTGAAAGTTGGAACGTCATAACAAGTCTGAAGTCAAGAAACTCATTAACAAGTTGCAAAAAAATATTTTAACTTTTTTTATGTCGAAACCACTGCAATGCCACAGTTCTGCTATTCAAGATGTGTGATATTTTTTTTTGCAAAAAATCTGTATAGAATGTTTAGTACCTTTCTCACATACGCATCACGCCTACATCAACATGCCATATATGTATTATTTCAGCGTATCTAATATACTCGTCAGCCAACTTTCATCTATTTTTTTCAGCTATTTAGATAGTAAGCGTATAACATGTTACCTTTCTTACCACACATATCACCAGTAAAAATATGACAGCTGAAAAAATATGAGAACTACAACTGAAATGAGCCGTATCCTGGCCATTAACGAAACTGCATTTTCTTTCCAACAACAAGTCTTTTTCTTTTTGAAAAAAAAAGATATGAAACGTGTCTCACAAACGTACTAATGGGCTGACGTTTTCTCGCACTCAGCTGATATCGACTTGGCAAAAACGTTTTAAAAGGGATATTTGAATACCGCTTTCAACTCATCCCGGAATATGACGGTAGTTTTTAAAACTCTCGGACGTACTACCCTCGTAATGAGTTTTTTTAAAGAAAGGTGTGATATTTAGCTCAAGAAAATGTGAAAGTACAATTTTATAATTAAATATTGCTCGTCAAGAAATCAGGCCATATGACCTCTTGGCGGCTTTGTCACAGCGATTCGACGCGATTTCGCGTTTCTACAATCTACGGTATAATAAGTGATCAAACGAACTTACCTGAAGTGAAGTTCGATCATTATTATACGAAGTCCTTCGTTCGAAGATATAAACTATATTAGCAGCTCTCTCGAGTCGCTTGGCAACCGCGCGTCATTTAGCCAATTAAAAAGTCAACGCCGCCTCTATGGTATCTGTGGACATAACCTCTGCAAGCATTCCTTTTAGAAGTAGTACATTTCAACTTTACCAACGGGCAGGGCGGGTTGGGTACTTATATCTTCGAACGAAGGACTTCGTATAATAATGATCGAACTTCACTTCAGGTAAGTTCGTTTGATCACTTATTATACTGTGTCCTTCGTTCTCGATATAAACTATATTAGCAGCTGTTTAGAGCTATAAGGGTAAAGTTGAAGTATACCACATAAAGGTTTTTTTTTTTGTTTTATTTTTTTGAGCGTGACCTCTAAAAAATAACATATCATTAGTATATTTGTACTATAATACATTCCCGTTCTTTGTTTTGCCATACAACACAAACAACAAATATATACACATATATTGTTTCTTACAACCAGTCTGTCTAACTTATTTAAAATAAATTTATATAATTAAATTCTATAACATATTATGTTATGTAGTGTAGATCCATCCCAACAAAACCTTTAAAGCACCTGTTATATACCTTTATACCACACCTGTTGTCCAAAATTCATTAATACCGGGTAATATTAATCAATCATTACTTATCAGATTTCAGTGCAGTCTCTATCTGTTATGTCTTCTATAGAGATCTTTCTTCTATAGATATCTTCTATATAACAAGAGTTGAGGAATTGCCCATCTAGAGTTTTGTTTATATAAAATTAAATTCTTTATAATAATTCTTGTATCATTGACAACCATTATGAGACGAACTATGAGAGTGAAGAAAGCCAGGCAGGCATGCAAGGAAAGAACCCGTCGGAACCTTGCACTTTCTGCCCACTCCGCAAGAGATCTGGCGTCATAATATGGATAGAGATAGATAGATAGCTAGAAACCCTTACTGTGTACTAGACCTGAAAACAAAGTCTGTTAGTACCCAATCTATAACAATATGATACAAATATAACAGGGAAACCTATTTCCCCAATAATGTGTCTTCCAACTGTTTTTTGTCAAATGATCTCCTTTTGAGTACGGTACCAAACGAAGGCTACGAATTAACTTGGTGATTATAAGAATGGTTTTGCTATCATTACATATTTAAGTCAAGAGTCTCCGTAACCGGCGAGCGTGTATGAGACGAACTATGAGAGTCGAGGAAGCCAGAGAGGTATGTAAGGAAAGAACCTGTTGGAACTCTGTACTCTCTGCCTACCCCGCAAGGGATCTGGCGTGAGGTTATAGATAGATAGATAGATAGATACATATTTAATTTATGTTTTTTTTTTTTTTTTTTTTTTTTTTAATATCAACATTCGGCTATATTTACTGTTAGTTATATTTTTAATCTTTAAAGATGTACATATATCAAAATTTAACTTTTTTTTTTTTTTTTTTTGTACTAGAGGCCTTTGTACTAATGAACGTATATGGAATTAAGTCCGGTGAAGCTGTAAAGGCCTCGCGGCCATCAGCGTACATCACTCACACACACACCTTATCTGGAGATATTCCTCCCATAAGGCTATGTGCTTTACCTATATAATCTCGCGCCCCCCTCCCCCCAATTTTAGAGTCTGGAACGAAGGGCAGTACTAATGCGTGGTAAACAAACATAACCTACCCCAGTGTTATTACTATACCACTATTATTAATTCAATTTAAATTTCGAAACTATCCCGGAATCATTTCCATGTTCTGAGTGTGCGCCGACAAATAAATCCTTGGCTACATAAATATTTATGTATTACTTAACGATTCGTTCTTGCGCAATAACGCCCGCGAACATTCGTTTTGGCAATACGATTGGACCACTCCTGAACCAATTACATTACTGATACTAAAAATACTAAAAAATACACTCCTAATTTAGTAATAACTTAAGAAGCGAATAAGTTACAGTCGACTAAACCGAACCATGGGTTACAACTGTATCATATTGGGAATCCTATTCATAACTAAATTATTTCATACCATGAAATTTTCATTTCATACCACACTTCCTTTGCTTCTTTGTATGTGACTGTATTTATAAGTAAAAACAAAAATTGCAATGGGTAACTTTCTAGTTAGTTCTAGATGTCCAACCGTGAGAATTGAGTGTTACTCAACTTATTATTATGTATCCCCCATTAATAATAAATAAATAATATCAAGTTCCTTAGGACTTAGATTATTGCTGATACTACATAATATTTATCATACCTGTGATAAGAATATACTTTTGATTATTCTTGTTTAAGATAATCCATACTTTCAAATACTGTAACTCAATATTTCATCCACCGTAGCTTGTCAACATAATATCATTAAATTTTCAAATGGATATTATTATCAAGTCATTTGCATGACTTTATTTTCTTTTTATATATAGATACCTATTTATAAGATACATGTAACATGTGGATGTAATAATTTAAGTATAACAATACCAAAATTGCAAATTTTTGTATGATATCTCAATCCAATATTTTTTACTGAAACACCTTTAAATAAATTACAACATATATAGTGCTCTAAAACCAACTTGTTACTTTAATGGTAGCAGTTTGTACTTGTGTTATCATAACTATACCAGAAAACATCACTGGTGTTCAAAATAACTGTACACATTCCAAACTAATTACAAAACTATTTTTTTTTTTTTATAGTTATTAATTTCTTGAATAATCTTATTTAATTACATATTATTTATTGATTATCATATGATCAAACAAAAATACAGTAAAAACATCTAATTCTCCAAATCATGAATTGATGTATAGCTTTCCATTGTGTGCCTCAAATTTCTAATATTATTAAGTACACTATAATTGATGCAGGAAATAATCAAGAACCCAAAACCATTGAACTCATTACATGATAGAAAACTGAATAGGTACTAATAAATTTTCTATTAGTATATTTATTATGACTAGCATGGTCTAGCGTGTTAGCATTAAGTTTTTATTTTTAATAAAAATAGCTATAAATTATATTTCAAATTATTAAACAATAGTGTTTCTAATAATAATGTTTCTATACATAATGTTAAACATATGTAGGACAAGATTCACTTGTCTGAAGTGCAAGTACTTGCACAAAAAACCAATAAAATTATGTTTGTCGTTGAAGGCATTATTAGTGTCATAGATACATACCACCGTCAGTGAATACCTTTAGCCTCCAATATTATGGCTTCTTTGTAAAACCCATGTTGTATTCCTGATAGTTTTTCTGAATTTTTCAGCAACTTAAAAACCAAGTCCTTGTGTAAAATGCCTATCCTGCTTTTTGTACCTCACTTTCTTTGGTAGGAGATTTCCAATGTCCAACGTGATGTTGTTTTTGGTGAACTGATAGGTACACTGTGACTTAATATTTCCATACCCAGGATGAGGATTGTTGTTCTATATTGGTTACAACGGTGGTCGTTTTATGAAATTTTAACTACTGGCTATGACTAGCTAGTTAATAATTCCATATTGATAATCCACTATATTAACACTCCTTTTATGCAAAATATATACTGCTGACCATAAAGGTTCTTATCTCAATAAAGGTTTCATGACTGTATTGTTAGGATTAATCTTTTCTGGCTACCCTGCAAGGAGTATAGGTTGATAATATTGATAGATAATTATTAGTTCTATGTTAACTGGATAGACCAGGTATTTTATATTATCTTTTAAGTATCTTTGTGCATAACACAAATTATCCCACAACCTGCCTGCCGCAGCATCGGTAGGATAAGATATTATATTTGGAATGTATCCACAGTCCTGTTGCTTGTCAGTTACAACAGGCATTGCCATTAGTATATTACTTTGGCTTATTTGGTTATAAACCCTGTTCAGGAATAAGTATTGCTGGATTTAACTTTTTTAATACAAGTACTCATAATTTTGCACAATTCTTTGTGTAATAAGCTCCAGTTTGGGCTATTTCAGTATTATTATACAAGTATGTCTAATAATGAAATCAATAAAAACACTATGTTTCTGCAAAGGAGTGACTTTTGTTATTAATAATGTATTATTATACATAAACAATGTCACTTTAATTACCCTTTCAGTAAGTCTCCTTTTGGAGATATAATATGACAAATTGCTTATAGTTTATAGCAATAGTCTTTGTATTTACTGTTTTAGGCATGTTTAAGGTATGTATTTTAGGTAACATTTTTGATTCTTACCATTGTAGAAATGTGAACTGCACAGGAACACCTCATGGATGAAACCTATGAGTAGTATGACCTTCAGCACATATCTCGTATGGGCCCCAAGTCTTGCGGATCACGCCGATGTATCTCGTACACCACTCGTGTCCTTGAATTATCGTCAAGTCTTGCGGACCACGTCGATGTATCTCGTACATCACCCGTGTTCTTAAAATGCCATCGATCCTGAACAATCATCATAATTGATGAACGTCCCCCTAATTTCTCTTATTGGAGGTATAACATTGCCAATTTATAGACGGTTAATAATCGTGTTCAGGTATATTTCGTGTTAAACTGTTTGTACACGAATAGGGACGTAGACTTCATAAGTTTACTTTTCGGACGACGAAGCTTTCCCAAATGACGAAACTCACGTCTCCAAATATTAGATATTATATAAATAAACAAGTTAAGCTGAAAAAACACCACAAATAAACAACTATCGGTTGATCTTTTTAGAATGTACTTCTTTGCCAGGACGTAAACTTTTCTAAATTTGCCTATACGATGTTTTAAATTTATTTCACAAGGTCACTTGAGTATATTACAACCTTTTTGTTATACAATTTCAGTGCCATAACAAGTTATTAAATTAAATGTCGACCAAAACTTTATTACAAAGCGTCGGCTGCCGCGCTTTCAAAAGAAATGCTTACAGAGGTTATGTCCACAGATACCATAGAGGCGGCGTTGACTTTTTAATTGGCTAAATGACGCGCGGTTGCCAAGCGACTCGAGAGAGCTGCTAATATAGTTTATATCGAGAACGAAGGACACAGTATAATCCACGATATACAACATACTTTAAAGACACGTTTTAGTGCTTTACTCTGACATATTCTAATGACGAAGTGAAACATGTAATATATACTTACGATGGTCTTTTTTTCGATTCTATTGAATAAACTTTTCTACTTAACACTTTAACCCAATCGACTGGTAATCAGGTCAGACACCGACCTCCCCGGCGAGGTCGAAGAATCCCTTGCCCGCCGGCCGGTGCACAGCACCACGGCGAGACACCCAGTATTCCATCACCCAGGCCGTTCCTCCTTGAGGCGCCTTTGAGCTGGTTGCCCCCTTACTCTTCTGGTTTGAGCGTAGTGGTTGCACGCTCGCCCTGTTGTCCGGTGAAGCTGTAAAGTCCCCGCGTAGATCATTTACACACTCACACAATCGGCTAGTAAGTATATATAATATTTTAGGCATATCACAGTTTAAATTTCCCCACCTTTCAGGGATATGATCAACAAAAAAGCCAGGTCCAAATATTTAGATATATTTTCTTTTTCGGCCTTTACAAGGTTCAAGTGGAATGGTGAGCATTACACGACGCATCGATCGCTCTATTATCACGATATCAGGCTTATTGGCTACAATAGTGCTGACCGTGATAATAGCTCGATCCCAGTAGAGCGTGATATGACCACTTTCGAGAACTGGAAGAGGCTGGTACTGGTAGTACGGTACTTCCCGTATTTAAGGCCATATTTAAGAGTAAGTTGCTGATGGATAATCTTAGCCATTCGGTTGTGTCTGTGCAAGTACTCTCCGTTAGCAAGACGAGAACAACCGGAAACAACATGTCTAATAGACTCACCGGGACGGTGGCATGCCCGACAAATGTCAACCGTGCCGTCCTTTAGGATGTGCTTCTGGTAGTTGTTCGTCATGATAACTTCGTCCATTATTGCAAATACAAACCTTTCAGTTTCCCAAAAAGGTAGCTGAAACGTAGCCAAGTCACGGAAGCGCGCTGGTCCACATCAGGCCCTGTAAGAGCCCGATTGAACCGTCCGTGTAGCTCCTTGCCCTTCCATATGGCTGTGCGGTCCAAAATACTTAATACCTGGGGCCTTCGCCAGTTCCTGTTTGCCAAGGAAAGCGGAGTTAGGCCTCTATCGATTGCGGCAACATGTCGATACATCACCACGGGCACACTCAAAAAGTACTGTCTGAGATTGCACACCTCGCGGTTGTGTACTGTCTTGGCGTTTAAAAACCCACGACCACCGCACTTCCGCGGGATGTACAACCTCATAACAGACGACCGCGGGTGATGCATACGATACGCTGTCAGCAATCGACGGACCTTTCTATCCAGGGCACCTAGTTCAGACTGAGTCCACCTTAGTATGCCAAAACAGTAAGTAAGAACAGGCATGACCCAACCATTGAAAGCTCGGACCTTATTTCCACCTGATAGAAGGCGTTTTAACACTTTTATCAGGCGGGCAAAGAACCGATCTTTCAGTGATTGTTTTATATCCTGTTCAGCTATACTTAAGGCTTGTGACATACAAAGATACTTGTAGGAATCCATTTCAGAGAGAGACCTGAGGGATATATCTTCAGAGAGCTGTAGATTAAAAGAATCTTCAACTCTCCCTCTTTGTACATGGATGACACACTTGTCTACTCCAAACTCTATTCCAATGTCGTTGCTAAAATTGCCGGTTATTTTGAGCAACTCCATCAGGTCTGTTTTCTTCGAAGCTTACAATTTAAGGTCATCCATGTACAGTAGATGAGATATAGGCTCACTCTCCCTCCGCAAATGGTAACCTAGCTTTGAATCCATAAGTATAGCACTTAATGGATTCAAAGCCAGGCAGAACCACAATGGACTGAAACTATCGCCCTGAAAGATACCTCTACTTATCTTTATCAAGTCCGACGAGCCAGAAAGGCCTCCATATCCTGCATGACGAAGAACTGTGGTCCACTGCCGCATACACAAACCGAGGAAAGAGCATAGCGCCGGGTGTACTTTGTATAGCTCTAGCACCCTCCTAAGCCATGTATGAGGCACCGAATCATAGGCCTTCTTATAGTGGATCCAGGCCATGGACACATACTTTCTAGATCGTCGTACCTGTTGGCAAATAGCCATATCAATGAGAAGCAAATCCTTTGTATCCCGGGACCCCCCCTTACACCCATTCTGAGTAGGCGATAGAATGTGCTGTGCCTTAAGGTGATTATTGATTTTTATTCTCAGAATGGATGTAAGGAGTTTATAGACCGTAGGTAAACATGTAATCGGCCTATAATTTTTAGGTTCCAAAGTACTGCCAGATTTGTGAATCAAATGAGTGACACCCGTTGTCAAAAGGCTCGGTAGCGATCCTAATTCAAGAGCTTCTTGGAATTGAGTTGCTAGACGAGCATGTGAACCCTGGAGCCTCTTTAGTCAGAATGCGTGCAGTCCATTCGGCCCCGGACTTTTCTAGTTCGGCGCCGCATGGACCGCACGGGCTACATCGTCACGGGTGATGACTACGGGCTCCATTTCCTGAATGGGCTCACAGGATCGTCCAATAACATCAAAACATTCGCCCTCGGAGTGACAGACGGGCACTGACCAAATTATACGCAAAAACGCAGCCATCGTGGCCGCATCTGGCACGTCAGCCCCTCTCTCTTGGGGGCGCTCCCAAGCCTGGTATACACTCTTTTGATTCACTTCGAAGGTACGATTCACGTGGTATCGGTCTGCTCTTTTCCTATACCTGCGAATCCTATTCGCCCATGCATAAACTTTCTGTTTCCAGTAGTCTATGCGTTCAGTGACCCATGCCATAAAGTCCACAGGAGCGACTCCTGTGCCTGCAAAGGCTTGGGCCACGAAACGCACAACTCTCGGGCGGTTGTTTCCGGCCTGGAAGCACAACAATTTCGCTATGTTTGTCCTAGCCATATTTATACGCCGCTCTATTCTACACTGCCAGAGCGGCTTAGCATTTATGAGTCGGGTGGCTCGATGTAGATTAGGAAATCTTACACCTGCCACCCGACACACCGCCACCGCTCCACAGTACAAAATAGAGTGGGTATCACATAAGTTCACACTGGTTTCCCAGTGTGACTTTAAAACATTGTCTAGGGCACCCACAAGCGAAATGTTACGTCTATGCATGGGCAAACGGGGTAGGCATGGTCTTAGAGAAATCAGTGCAGACGGATACTCCGCAAAGGCATCCTTCAAAGCTCTCCTCACCTGTTCCTGTAGCTGGTCACCAACACTCTCCTGCCCGCTATTTACCTCCTCCGATTGTGCGAAGTTATCCAAAGAGATAGGTTCTTCGAAACTTCGCAGGTCGGATTCAGTGCGGGCAGGGGAAGTTTCACTGCGTAGTCCCTGAAGTACTGTGTCATCCAACAACTTGCATCGCTGCATGCACTTGATCCGATAGACGTTGTGCAGTCACGGCGACAGTCGGGTGAAGCTCCTAAAACAGAGATAGCAATTTCGGACGGTTTCTCCCTCCGTAGCACCATAGTAGGCCCGCATGACACTCAAATTTATCTCTGGAGTCCATCTCATGCGGCGCACTACACCACCGGTAGCAGGGGCCGTGGGCGGAGCACAGTGTTCTGCTGGCCCTATGCATGTCGGCAGCGGTGGGCGTCCTCTGCTCTCAGGTCTTGGCGGAAGCGAAGACGCCGGTGGCTCGGTTTCATCGCTGGAGGCCCCAGACGTCGGCGGCGTGAAGTATTACTCATTTTCCGAGGACTGAGGCGAGTTAGGCGAACCGCGCAAAGGTGACGGGCGTGCGCTATGTCCCTGGGCAATCCGCTGCCGACACCGCTGGATAGGGTTTCTTCGGGGGTAGTCGGCCTTATACTGCTGGGTTATGGGTATGATTTAGCATCTTCTTTATTTTATAATTGTTAAATTTCCAGTTTTTGTTAAATACTATTTTATTTTAGAAACGATGTAACATTTTTTGTTGACAACGGTTGCCATGGTCCCATTATTGTTATTATTATACTTTTAATTCCTAGGTCATTCAAGAAATATTCATTAGGCAATATGAGCAGTTCAGCAACATGAATGGACATTATGAGAAAGGAAATATCATGTGATTGATATTTATACAGTCGCGATAATCGGAGGAACGATTGTATAAAAGATTATTTATCGTAAATAATGGGCTGTGGATAGACATCCAGAACTCTCAGACGGGAATAACCCATTTGAATGAATTTCCAGCGCTTCACACCACTCTGTTACATAGAATTAAGGCACAATTCATTGTAATAAGTATTTTGGGACTCGAAAACCAATGCGCAAAATTTTTTTGTAGAACGTAGAGACACTAAGTACACCTCTGCCTAATCCTTTAAGAAAAAAAAGAGAAATAAGCACCGTTACACCTATATTCCCCAAGCGGGGTTGGCAGAGGTGAACTGTATACACCCTTTTCGTTGACAATGTTATGTCCCAAATAACTGAAAACGAGCCTATTGCCATATATCGGGCACTATCCCAGACTGAACTCATTATGTGAATTTTTTTATAGCAAACTACATTTTGTGCCATTTTTTATTAATAAAGGCGTAAAACTTATTTCTCGTTTTGCCCTTCTTTTTAATTCAACGTCAACACTTAGTTGGCACTTGGCACTTAACTATTTTTAAATTAACGCTGGGAAGTATTCAGAAACATTTTTACAAGCTTTGTAATGTCAACGAAATACGAATAACAAAATAAAAATATAATCCAGCCAACGTTATTGCTAGTCAGTGAACGTTTTCTTTTGAATACAAAATGAATACAGATTAGCAATAACCTATCAATCCTTAGAAAATGTTACTGAAAATTTATTCTATTACCATAAACTTAGAGTTATTATTCTAATGTAACTTTGAGCGAGTTTAAAATGTTTTTCCTTCTTTATTTCCAAATGTTAAAATGGTTTTCAATTCTGCAGTAAACTAATCATCTGGATTTACATTTCGCAAATAACAGAAAATGTTTTATGTTGGTAATAACTTTACTGTTAGCATAAAATTTCTTTTAGAAAAACATTTTTCATGTTGCTCATCGTTATTGAATCAAATACTTAAAGAATTATTTATTAGTTTGTTACAGACGCGTGTTAAGTTATCACTTATTATTTAAAATAATACATATCTACTATGAAAAGCAAGCTCTTTGCCCTGTTTTTGTAATGCAAAGAGAGACACGTAATATTTGAATGTAACTTCACCCGAAATTTTACAATCTCCCGGATTGTTGTTTCAAAAGATTTCCAGTTTATAAAAACGTAGCAACACACAGGATTATTACTGTGTTATAAGTGCGTTTACAAATATGAAATTCACATACACAAACATCAGGAACAAATATATGTTGGTCACACAGATTTGTCTGCGATTGAACCCGTGACTACTTGATCCAGTGGACTATGAGGCTTAAGTTCTTAACCACTGCACCAAGCCGTCATCGTCGAAAATTTAAATCATAACACCGCTAATAAAATAAAGATCCAGTAGGGTACCTACTACTAACTATAAAAGCTGGACAAGTCAAATCCTTAGAATAAATATAATCTAGAAGCCGCGGGCACGCATAAAATTGAAGCAACATTTACTACCTGCAAAGCAAGTAGTTAGACGTCCTCGCGTGTAATCACTCTGTGACCGTCGTGCAAATTAACATGCGCTGCCCGGGTCAAATTATATTGAATTATGCCACCTTGTGTCGTTCCAGCCATAAAAATGCTGTTGAGCCCAAAGAAAACATAATATGATCATATTTCATACGTAACTTGGTGCCGTATTATTTAAATATCGAATCAGTTCATCCATCTGTAATTGTCATAGTAAAAGACACGTCCATTTTGTTAGTGTTGCTAGTAAAATAACTTTATTTTTCCCTACTTTTATTTGCTGAGGGCTATATGGTATTAATATAGTTAATAACCACATCATGGTTATAATATTTAGTTAAGATGATGAAAACATATTTTCCCTACGTTAAATGACTACAAACTTTAATAGTTCAAGTATATCTATTTCTTAAGTTTAATATGCATTAAAATACACGTTACTGCAACAATTATTATATTATAATCTTCTCTAATATCATCAAAATTTACCCCAAAAAGTGGTAATCTTTCCGGACTGCCAACATTACGCGGGTGGGAAGTACGGTGAGTGCGGGACGTTTGTTGAATTGGCTTCACCGCATGACGTGCAACTACGACTGGACGCGGCTTCTGGATATATTATTCTAAGGTCAATTCAAAAGTCTCCGTAACCGACGAGCATGAGACGAACTACGAGAGTGGAGGAAGAGAGGTCTATAAGGAAAGAAAATGTTAGAACTCTGTACTCTGCCTACTCCGCAAGGGATTTATGTATGTGAATTTAATATTTATAAACGCACCCACGATACAGGAATTATTCCTAATGTGGCGCTACGTTCATTTTTGAAAAAATATGCAGATTTTTAGGGCACAAACCTTTAATCTCAGTGGCTATATATACTATGAATGTTCAAACGTAATTCCAAATAAAAAATAGGCAACTGAAGTGCTGTAATTAATAATAGCCTAGGTGAGTTCCTAAACGGCGAGCACAAGAAAATTTAATTAAAACCGCTTTATTGCAGCGAAAAAAGCGGTTAAAAGAGCGGTGACGCAACCTTTAGTAGGTTTTTAGTAGTAACGTTTTCAACGTATTTAACAATAAATGAAGCTTTTTACGAAACCCTTCCCGCTCAGATCGTAATACGTTAAATTGATACTGAGAACGTTTGTTCCAAAAAGTTTCAAGTATTACGGCTTAACTTTGAGATCCAGAGATACCTTTAAGATTCTGATAATGATTTCCACATATGTCTAAATTACGGCGGCGGAGTAGGGAATATGCTAAGTGGCGCCATTATACAAAGCTTCGGCGCAGTCGCTACGAGCTGACGGCAAGCAGATATATTAGCAGATTTAAATTATTATTGACATATCATATTGACATATCAATTCACTAGCGGCACTATATGACACTAGTGAATTTAGTCACGATTAGTCGCTGGCGTAGCACTAACAACAAAGTTTTCGTGCTAGACCCTCTGATCTTTTTATTAGTTTTAGCAAACTGTAGCATTTCAACGCGCATTCACGTTGGTTAAGTTTAGATCGCACTAATTCAAAATAAGACTACACTCATACTTGTGCTATTATTTTTTATAATATATTAATGACAGGCAGGCGCCGAAGAACAGAAGGCTTAGCACGAGAACTTTGACATTAGCGTGACGCTAGCGAGTAATCATGCTGTCACGTTTATGATTATTTATTTAATCTGTAGTGTGACAAAGATGGCATATCTACCCGCTACCGTCACGATTTCGACAATCTTTTTGTGCTTAGCTCAGCCTCTGCTCGACCGGGCCACACTTTTGTCTCCACAAGGGAGTTCGCGTTGCCGTTTAAATTTCACAGCGATATCCTTTCGCAGTCGGAAATTTTAAAGTGCGTCCCGCGATACGAACACCAGCGGCACTCTGTCGCATTCCCCGAGATATCGCCGGATTTACTGCGTCGAAGGCTTTGTGGGGCTGAAATAAAATGGCCCGCGGAGAAATCCACCGCATGTTATTAGAGGAGAATGCTAGATTTATATCTTGTATTCAATTTGCGTGAGAGCTATTTGTTTGCGTCGGGGACGCGATGTCGTTACAACAAGCTTGGAGCGATAACTTTGTTGTGATTAACGAATGATAACGAATCCATTATGTCTATTATTTAAATAATAGCCTGGCCCCATTTGTGTACTTCTGATTTTTGCTTGATATTTATCGTTTCGTGAAAGTCAAGCGTCCATTTATTTTAACCTCGTGATAGCACTTCTCTCTATCACACTAGATCTCTTGCGGGGTAAATACTTAGGATTCGTTAAAAACTAGGAACAAAAACCCTGCCACCGCTTCGGAGTTTTATTTCGTGGAGGAGAAGGCTAAGATATGACACGATGAAATAAGGCTGTTTTTCATTCGGCATTCTGAATTTGATGATACTAACAACGATTGCACCCTTATACATTTTCTTATCCTCACTTCTCACTTTTGAGTGAGAAGTGAGGATTTCATGCTTGATCTCAACTTAATTTTTATTCCTCATGCCACGGGTGAAACTGATGCGTCAGCGGGATCATACCCTCTGATGAATGGGGTCCGTGACAATGGTAAAGGGGAGATTTCTTGATGTTATATATAAATAAAATTCTATTTCATTAAACGTGGAGAAATGCGTTAGTCATGAAGATAGTTGAATGACTCTCTTGCTTGTAATGTTTTTAGTTATTATTATATGTGGCGTGGTTGTGTTGGGCCTCTCTTTTGCTCCAAATCGGCCTTCTTTCGACTAAGGATGATAAAAACATAAGAACATAAGAAAATATGAACTTAATGAATAAGCGCAATGTTTTTTTGTGTTTGAATATTATATCACACTAGGGCAAGTGTATTTATTATACAGTCGTCCGATATCTTTTTTTTGTAGGTAACCAGCCCACAGAACGAATAAAAAAACCCTCACGGCTAGATATCGTTCTTATCGGTTGTTATGGTGATCTTTGGGGAAAACTTTTATCCTGCAATGTACGTCTGTCAGCTGAAGATAGATAGATGGTTCTTATTTGCATAGGAATGATAAGACTTATATCAAGCAACGTGACACACTTAGAACATATCAAAAGTTACGTCTATTGCGACACAGAATACTTCGTCTCTTAGGGCTTTTGGTCCATATTTGGCGGATATTGGACTATTAAAATACATTAGCAGTACTAATCTAATAATTTTCCAATTCCCTTAGGAAATCGTAATATTACGCAACTCAACATTTCAAAACGAAAAATGTATCTCTTTCTTTTACCTCATACTTAGTTTATACGCATTGTCAGACGATTATGTAAATAGGAATTTAGATAATGAAAATTTAAAGTGAAGGTTGCAACGCTCCAAAATCTGATGAAGACATTCCTTTCTCGCCCAAAATATTATTTCCGCGCCAAAATTGCCGGAAAAATGTCTACCCCCACAATTATTAATAGACCCCGAACTTCAAACTTAAAACACTTAGGAACATTATCCTGAAAGGCGTCGGCTACATAAATATTGCCACAGAATATTGTGTTATATGTACTTTGTGCGAAAATTTTTCATAGAGTAGATAGATAAGTAGGTGTTAATTAATTTACGTAGAGCTCAAACTAGGATTAAGAGTCTCTATTTCCCATGAATATAGGCCTGCGGGCGCCGGGCAAGGGCAACCGGTCGCCCGAACAGTGACAGGCCCGTGAAAGAAGCGCGCTGCGTTCTGCGCGCGCCCTCACGAAGAAGAACACGTGATATAGGCCAGGTCTGTGCAAAACAGACCAGCCCCGCCCGCGCTACAGATGTTATGCCACTCGCAATTCCTGCGGCAGAGCACTTGGGCAAGAGACAGACGCCGGGGGGTTTTAGTGGGTGCGAGCGCCACACAACTGCCACATCATCAAAGTCCGGGATGTGGCAGTATGCGCTAGGCATTTCCCCCGGAAAAAAGTATCAGAGTGTATGTTGAGACAATCAAGTGTGAACGGCTGCACTCCTTATTTTTGTCGTTAAGCGCCGTGTAGGTGAGAATAGGTACAAATAATTGCCTACGTGCGTGTGTGCACGTGCGTGTGTACACGTGTGTGTGCATGAGTGCATGCGTGCGAGCTGTGTCATTTAGGTATGGAAGACATTTTAATTTCAGTCTATATAATTTTTTTTTTATTTTTTTTTTATTTGTAATTAGACACTGCGGGCCCGGTTTGTCCCGCACCTTTTTTTGTGTAATTTATGTGTTGTTAGTATTTGCTTTTATATGCACTTGTATGGTACATGCCGCTTATTATTAGCTTATTGTTACAGTGCTTGGTATTTGTTTGTAGCGGTACTTCAGTAGAGGTTTTTTTTTTTTTTTTTTTTTTTAATTTATATTAATGATTTTGTAAGTGAATGAGGCTTTCTGTTTTGGCTTGCCTTTGAGCGAGAATGCCTCAGTTGTGTAGGTGTTTGGATGCTTGTGAGGGTTTCCTTTAGGCCTCCGCCTCCAGCAGCTTTTTAACAACTACCATGTCTCGACTGCGAATAGCCATCTTTATGTTGTATTCTTTTATTTTTTTGGTCGCAGCTGCCCTCGCCCTGCTTATTAGTGTAGCCGTTGCGTCCCCTTCACAGCTGTCTGTGTAGTAGACGCAACTTCCAGTGTGGCGAGATATAGCTACGACCGCGTGTGGATAGCTTCCGTGGAGCTTCAGTCTCTTGGGGACCGCTCGCACTATCACCACGTTTTCACTCGTTAGTCCCTGAGACTCATGCACGGTGAGGATGCGCGACCCGTCTCCCGACGCATAGCCCTGGCCGAGGAGGATTTCCTTCTCGGCCTGGGTGTGCACCAGAAACAGGGTGTTCTCCTGGTGTTTCGGAATTTGCGCTCCCGTGTACTTACTGAGGCTCAAGGACCTCACGAGGGATTTGGACGAGTATATGCCCCCATATATCTCGTTGAGGGCATACGCTACGTCCATTGGGTTTCTGTGAGTGCAGAGCAGCTCCCTGTTGACACGTGCCACGGAGTCTGGGCGGTTGTAACGCAGTCGAAACAGGTTCTCCCTATCAATGAACGGCAGTTGGTTGCAGTCGCCGACGAGAAGAGCCTCTCTCGCGCCAGTTATCTTGATGGCCATCACTACGGCTCCAAAGTGGTTCATGAGTGCCTCGTCGATGATAATACGTGTGCACTCTTCACCTTCTTTCAATCCGTTGACCAGCATTGAAGCCATAGTGCGGACCCTCCTCTTGGTGTTTGTTTTAAATTTTTGCGCGAGTCTCTCCCTTAAGTCATTCGCTGCCTCGGTTGTAGATGTTATTAGGATATCGCTTTCGATGTTGTAATTTGCGATTATCCATGTTGTTTTTCCGCATCCAGGAACCCCGTTGACCCATGTTATTTTGGGTACGGTCCAGTGCTCGATTGCAGGCCCCCGACCCCGGCCACTTGAGACAGTTTCTGCCATCTCAAGTATCCGGTCGTCGAGCACCACCCTCGTGCACTTCGCCGCAATCACTATTGGGTCGTTAGGGGGGGTTCTGAACTTGTGTTTGCCGGTCCGCCGGGACTCCTTGTCATCGTATTCGACGAAACCGCTGGTTCCACTATAGGCCGCCATGTACCTCCCCGACATTTCTCCTCTTAACGTGGTGGAGTTGTCGTTGTCGTACACCGCCGCTTCTGCCTCCTCGAGCTTCACCTCTAGCAATCCTTCATTGCCCAGGTGATAGGTTTGCAGGATGGATCTACAGGTCTCACTATTGACCCTTCTTGTTGCTTTGGTGATTGCTTTGAACTCGAGGAACGCGTTTTTTGTGTGTTGCAGCGGCTCCGTCGCCTCGCTGAGCTCCGGCGGAACGACAAGCCCCATCTGGGCTCTTGTTCGAGCCTTTTCCGGCTGCTTATGACTTTTGGGAGGGGGCTCCCTCAAGAACACTTCGGCGGCGACTGCCACCCCCTCCGCCCGTTGGTTCCCCCTGATTTTTTTCCCCAGCACACTTGGTATGCCGAGGACCGCCTTCCCGAGCGCCGTTGTGAAAGACGCGAGTTTTTTGGCACCTGTAGTGTCCTTTGGCTTCTGCTTCGCTGTGCTCTCCTCGAGAGCTGCCCTCATTTGTAGGCGTTCAGACCCGCTGAGCCCGTCTTGAGTCGCTGTGGGGTGTCCCCAGATGTCAGTTGGGGTTTTTGTGATGAGGTTTTCTGGCTGTCGTGGCCGTAGGAAGTCGAGGTTTTGTCCTCTATCCTCATAGACCACTACCTCGTGGTGTTTTGAGGCTTCTACTATCCCGATGTGGTCGGCGGCCTCACCTTCCTCAAATTCCACCACCATAGCGTCTACGCTTACTTTTGAATACAGTACAGTACTTACAGTCTATATAATTAAATTAGGCCAGATCGTGGTGGACGTTTTAATAATATGTAAAATGTGCCGTCGTAGACTAGGGTTAAGAGCCATTCTTTTATAGTTTTTTAAATTATTTATAGAACTAGATAGTTCAGTTTGCTAAGTATAATGTGCACATTTATTTATTTATTTATTCTTTATGCACATATGTATGTACAAAGGCGGACTTAATGCCTGAGGCATTTTCTCCCAGTCTACCTTAGGGTGGTGTGGAAACATGTGTGGTAGGTGCGAAAATACGTGGCTAAAAATTGTAAGAAAAAAAAAAAAAAGACATTAGACTTGGCAATGTCACAAAGTAAATAGACACAAAGGAAAAGGATTGCGAAAATAATCATCAACCATAAGAATTTTTTTTCTTACGTAATGATTTTCTGTATAAAACTGAGGTACAACTGCTCTTTTCCTGCCTGTGCTGCAAGGCTGCAATTTTTTATGTACTTAGTAATTATGGCATGCTACAAAAATCTTCAATCACAATCGTACCAAAAGTCGGCAAATGTTTGAACTGGTACTTAATAGGTACTATAGGAATTGGAAAGCATTGAATTAGTACATTGAAAACTGTCAAAACTAACAATCATGATGTCAATGATTAACAATTTTATTAAAATTGCAATAACGGACTTGGGGCCCAGGTCACTTTGTGGTGGTCAATTTTTACGTAATAATAAATAATTACAATTACGAAATTTATCTCTTACATACGTATTCCCTTTGCAAAACCGCTTTTTTATAAATCTTGCAATTTTCTCACGTAACAGTAATCTTACAACATTTTTCATGAATTCCTATAACAACGTCCGCGGCATTACGCTAAAAGTTATCTATAGCAATACCATTTAAATGTAAACAGTTCCCGATCGCAGTCGCCACGAGGTTTTGCCCCTGCAGACACAATGGTTATGATAGAACATTAGTGGCACCCTGCTAGGGGGAAGAGGGACTGCAGGAGGCACAGCTTAGGTACAGCCTGCTTACTCTACGGAATTCACTTTGATATAAGCGTGCGGTACCTAAAAAAAGTATATTTATCTTGTTAGCCAGTATATGTACAGCTATATAAACACATACGTTACGGCCGATTTAAATTTGGTATGAATAACAAAATGACATTTTTTGTAAGCTTTTTAGCAGTAGTTTTTTTAGTTATAGTCAGTACGTAATCCCTGGTTATGATCCAGCTTAATTTCGTGATGTGGACTAGGTGGACGTTGAAGTATAAAGCATGAGTATATAAGCGCTGTGCCATAAATGAGTATATGTGTAAACGCAGATCCACATTTGAATACCCCTTAATTGCTTTTTTACGAGAGAAAAATTTAACCCTTGAGCAAAGAAATTGATATGAAACTGGGCAACGCAAAAATGCTAGACTATTCAATAGTTTACTTGTGACACCTAACGATAAACTTGTTTAGATTATCGTGCTGTCCAGTATCATGTTGACTTTTCTAGTTGCTGCCACACGCATGAACTTACTCTCACCTTAGCTGACTGCCGTTTGATTGGGTAAAATATGATATCAGGTTCTTAATCTGACGTGAGCTTACTATATATAACGCTGCGACTGAGTTCTATCCCCTAGCAAATGCCAATGGGGTCGCAAAACGACTTATTAATTAAATACGATAACGCTTACCGGAGGGGAAAAATATGCTCCAAATTGTAACGTACCCTTAAGATAATTGCATTCAATCAAACTGCTACAAACGACGGCTGCAATTGTAGAATGTTTACATTAAATTGGGGAATTGGCAAACATAATAGTGATTTGAGGCTCGCGGAATCAATATTACCTGCTCTTATTGTTTCGCCGTGTTTGCGTAAGGCGAAGGACTTGCAGTCGGAAATAGGTATACTTGTTTTTTGGATTATTCAAATACTGTTGCTTTCAGAGCACAGAACGGCGGAATTAGTTATTACCTTTTTTTCGTGGAACAGTCTTTAATATTTACGTACGCATTAGGTACGTAAATAAATTTGACAACTTTTAAGTGGAGCAAAACTCAAAATGTATATAATCGAGGGCTTAACACGAATCATTTGACGTTATCATAACGTTGACAAGAAATAATGCTGGCACGTTCATCCTTATTTAGCAAATTTGTAGTGTCATAAGGACGACATACCATTTCGATAGCGTTATGTTAATGTCAATCTGTTCGTGCTGAGCCCTCTGCTCTTACACACACACACGAGCGGCTTCGCTCGGTAATCAGATGTCCTCGCTGGCATGACAAATAATAATAATCCATACTAGTATATACTTCCATACTAATAAAAACGAAAGTAACTCTATCTGTCTGTTTGTATGCTACCTTTTCACGTTCGAACATAGATTTTTTCCAGGGGAAAGAAATACGCTACCTTTTGCCTTAAAAAGCAAGGGTGTGAAATACAAGTTAAAAATGTTGCGGGTGTAGCTAGTATAAAAATAAAAATAAAGTAACCTTAACCGTATAAGCAGTGATAGCCTAGTAGTTAGACCGTTAGACTGCAAAGTCAGAGGTCTCGGGTTCAAACCCAGGCACGCACCTCTGTCTTTTCGAAAACATGTGCGTATTAAAAATTAACTATCACTCGCTTTAACGGTGAAGGGAAACATCGTGAGAAAACCTGTATGCCTCAGAGTTTCTCGAAGGTGTGTGAAGTTCGCCAACTCGCACTGGGACAGCATGGTGGACTATGGCCTAAACCCTCTTAGTTTGAGAGGAGGCCCGTGCCCAACAGTGGGATAGTTTATCAACAGGGCTAATATTATATTATAACGTTACCTTGGATGCCAGGCTGTTGTACCGCCGGCATATTGTATAGAAGCCATAACAATACTATGGTACAATCAGATAGTGTTTTTTCCTCATCATCATCAGCTTTTTCACTGCTGGGCATTCTTCGTGGCCCTATGCCAATATCCTCCTTGCTTTCTCCTAAGAGATTAAGAATGTTATATTGTACCTTTTTATTAACCTAATGCTTCCCACTACTGGGCAGAAGAAGAGGCGTTTGGAATCGTTAGAGAAAGGAATAAGAGCCCTCTTTTCTCCAACGATCTCTATCCCCAGTCAATAATGGTCATTCTTTTCGATACGCGTCGAGGTCATCGCGCCACCGTTTCCTGGTCCTGCCTCGGCGACGATGACCTTGTTGTGGGACCCATTCGGTACACTGTTTGGCCTATAATTATATTGTACTCTCTGCCCTGCAAGGGATCTGGCGTAATGATATATAATGTAACGTATCTATATCATTATATAGACAGATACTACAACTCCGTTCGGTTTGGCCTTTTACTAATGGTAAACAAATCAAAAATAAAGCTCTTTAAATGTAATTTTGCCGTATTACTACTACTTATTATTGTTATGTATATATTTTTGTGTGATTTTTTGCGAATTGTTAATCACAAAGCACCCAAAAAGACAGGTGCTCAAAACTATTTTATAAAAATACTTGACAGTTTAATTGAAGTGCATACAATTCTGTTTTATTGCATTTTATAAAATTATCTTATTTTTGGTTTTGAGTTATCGTATTTTATCAAAGACAGAGTAAGCTTGAATATAGACTAGACTAGTCTGTCTATCTTTCCGATTCAAATCCTGTGATCCATTCTTAAAAAACTTGAGGGTATCCGAATGAGCTGAAATGTGGCATACCTATGTAAAGTCGGTGACCATGCAATAATATTATGCAATTAAATACACCAGTTTGAAATACATACAGTTTTTTCAATAAGAATTTTCGTAAATAATATCGCATTTTAAAAAAGGTTTGGCACCCATGATAAGTCACGTGTTTTTTGTTTACCTTTAGTATAATGCGAAAACGCACGGAGAAAAATAAGCCTTAGCTTCTTTTGAGAAAGGAACTCATACTAACTAAGTCAACAAAAGCAGGGACTGGCAATGAAGATTTAAAATACAAATAATTTAATTTGTATTACAGCTACTTCAAGTTTTATATGAAAAGTGCCGGATGTATCTTAATATCTCTGATTGAAGCGCGTCAAAACATAATAACCTATGGCAGGTTACTTTTGATCTGGTATTCGGTACAGAGCGGAACGGTATGCATTATATAACAGAAACGCTATGCTGTGATCAAGAGGGCGTCATTCCTGGCATCTTTTCCACGTCATTTGCGCGGGTCGTACTGCACCGTCACCGTCTAGCGCTTAGTGTTGCCACATCCACGTTATTTGCGTGGAAAATCTCATACTATGCTCTCATAGACTGCCTCGTTGGTCTAGTGGCAAAGAGCTTTGTAATTCCGAGGTCCTGGGTTCAAATCCGTTGGACAAATATACTTTTTCTAACAAAAATATCCCAGTATGAATCCGGAGTCAGGAACTGTGTCCGGAATAAGGCAATAAGCTGCCACATCTAATACATGGGACCTAACACTGTTGGCAAAAAGTGAGTGTGCACAGTACACTTCTGCCACCCCCGCTTGGGGAATATAGGCGTGACGGTGTTTATTTATTGATTTAATGGATAGGATCTTCACTGTCTTCACTAGTCATTCACTGGATCGAATAGTGGCTAGAAGTTGTCTTCTAGCCACTATTCGATCCAGTGAATATGAATCTTTGTGTGTTATACAATATTTAATTTTGGTATTTGTGATTTGCATGTATTCCATGTCATAGACACAAGAAAAATAACTAGTGTTGGGGTATCTTTATTTGAATATCTATCTATCTATATATAACCTCACGCCAGATCCCTTGCGGGGTGGGCAGAGAGTACAGTGTTCCAACAGGTTCTTTCCTTACATACCTCTCTGGCTTCCTCCACTCTCATAGTTCGTCTCATACACGCTCGCCGGTTACGAAGACTCTTGACTTTTCCTTCAGATAAGACTCGGTTTATTTGGTCGTGGTAAGATAGTCTGGGTCTTCCCCGGTACCTGCATCCTTCCACTTTCACATTGTATATCTGTTTTGTTATTCTTTCCTCTGGCATTCTTTCTATATGCACGAACCAACGGAGCATGCCCTTTCTCATCTTTCCACCGATACTATCTTTCATATATATTTGAATAACCTCCACAGGATTCCTCCAAAGTCCTTTTTTACAAGCTTTGAACTTGCAATGTTTGTATGTCTGTCTGTCTTTCCAGTTCAAATCTTGTGATACAGTTTCAAGCACTTATGGATATCCTGACATTTGGCATACGTATGTAAGTTATTTGACAATGCAATAAAAGAGTACCATGAAGCTGGTTTGATGATGGGTTCGGAAGGTAGCCATAGGAACGTGTGAACTGTATAGTTCACACGTTCCTATGGCACGTAACTCTCTCGTACTTAGGCTTGTTAGATTGGTATTATTAAGTACTATACAACCAGATAGTGTTTAGGTTACTGAATATAACCTCGCCGTGTTTGGGCTCGTTGGATTTGTCGTGACACGTACTTTAGACTCGGATGGTGTCCAGGGTCTGATGATAGAGCAAGAAGGAAGCCACAGGAACTCCTTATCTAAGCAAAATATCTTTGTTGTGTTTTTTTCTATAAAAGCTTGTTTTTAAATAGGTCTTATTAAATTAAAATTTTTCACATTGTGTTGGCAACCCTTCTCTCACACTCTTGGGTAAGAAAACGCTCCTAATATACGTCAGTGGCGGACGCTTAATGCGTTTTCGCCCCGCTGGAGACTCAGCACAGATTTATGCCAGCCACGCGTTTTCTTATCGACTTTTATTGCCTAATTGTACATTTTCACAGCATATTAAGCTAACCTTTTATATTTTTATCATGGCAACATGGTGCAGTATGTTTTTAACATTCGTGAAATTAGAAGATTTAATTGCTTTTTAAAAAAAAATTACTTAGCCCCACACTAGGAATTATTCCTGTGTCGTGGGTGCGTTTAGAAACATGAAATTCACATTTACAAACACCCAGACCGAAACAAATATTTGTGGGTAACACAAAGATTTGTTCCGTGTGGGGAATCGAACCCGCGACTTCTTGATCCAGTGGGTGGAGCGACTCCAGCTCTTAACCTCTCTACCAAGGCGTCCGTCAAAGAGTAACTCAAAAGTCAAATCTAAGCTCCGTAAATACAGAGTCTAAAAAAACCAAAACACAAAAGCATTTTAGCAAAAAATCTGTCTGTGATTGGGTAATTGCTTTTATTAAGTAAAAAGGTAATAGTTACCGAAGAAGACCTAAAGACTAAATTACCATGATCAAATAGTCTGTGTTTTATCCGAAGGGCAAGTCAAAAGTTTCCGTAACCGGCGAGCGTGTATGAGACAAACTATATGAGGAGGAAGCCAAAGGTCTCAAAATAAAGAACCTGTTAGAAATTTGTACCTACTCTACCTACCTCGTAAGAGATCTGGCGTGATGATATATATAGGAAGATAAATTTAGAAATATAATGAGAGAGAATGATATATAATGAATGAGAGATGTTTGGAACTTTGTTACCCACGCAAAAACGGCTGAACGGATTTGGGTAAAATTTAGCACACAGGTAGTTTATTACCTGGATTAGCACATAGAATACTTTTTGTTCCCGAAACATGTAGGTTCCTGTTTAAAGTCAACGTGGACGAAGTCGCGGGCAGAAGCTAGCAGCTTTGGCAGTCGAATAATTTAAACGCACGGCTCAGTGAATTGAGTAGGCGCCGGTTCGAACCCTTCCTAAGGAATATGCCCGTGTGAACTTCAAATATTGATTATGGTCTGGAAATATGTGCATTTATGCACATATTTCCATAAAAATATATGTGCATAAAATTAACGGAAAATTTAGCGTAGTGATTAAAAGCTTAAGCCGCTCCGCCCACCGTGTCTAATAATCGCGAGTTCGATTCCCGCACGGGACAAATCTTTGTGTGACCTACAATTATTTGTTTTGGTCTGGATATTTGTGTATGTGAATTTTCATGTTTGTAAACGCACCCACGATACAGTAATAATTCCTAATTGTGTGTGTGTGTCTGAATGATCTACGCTGTTTACCGCGGGGCCTTTACCGCGTCACCGGACAAGAGGGCGATCGTGCGACTACTACGCTCGAGTCAGAAGAACAAGGGGGCAACTAGCTCAAGGGCACCTCAAGGAGGAACAGCCTCGGCTATGGCAGTCGCTATGGGGGAGGGCGTATATTAGGTGTTTCGCCGTGGTACTCAGCACCGGCCGGCGGGCAAGGGATTCTTCTACCGAGGGTGTCTGGTACTGTGTGCGGCATCTGTATGCGAAAGAAGGGATGTAAGGGCATCGGGAGGGTCTCGGTGAGAACATGCCGCGGATGGCGGTAGTTAGGTTCGTAGTCGGCGGCGGCTACGATTAGCGGATTTCTATGATTGGACGCGTTCGGGAAATATCTGGTTGTCGACTTTTTAATACAGGCGCGAATAGGTTTGAGGCCGAGATCGGAATGGAGGATAAACCCTAATGTGGAGCTACGTTTTTTAAAAACAACAAATACATGTCATCCCGCTCGATTACATGCGAAGTAAATATAAAGCACGGCATTCCAAGCTAAAAGAGGTAAGAGGGCCCTTTTTTGTGTTAAGTTTAAAAATATTGAATATAAATAGTCTTTTAAGTGCTTTTGCCACTAGTGGGCGAGCCTATTGCCATATACCGGTCACAGTTCCAGACTCCGAACTCATGGAAAGTTTTCGTTAGAAAAACTACATTTATCCGAAATAGGATATGAACCAATCACGTATGTGTGATCACAAAGCGATGCGCGCTACTAGACCAATAAGGCAATCAAATTTACTCATTTCAGTTCCGAATTTTAAGTACATGGGTGTATTGTTAAATAGTATTCGTTGGGTAGCGTCTATCAATCAATTTAATTATTGACATACCATTTGTTAAATGAAATACTTGTCATGCTCTCGTTTGATTAACATTTTAATTGATTATTCATTACTAATTTGTTTCAGCTTTGAAATGCAAAGGCACTGGTGACATAATTAAGGTATGTGTTCTAGAAAACTAACCATGATGGGGAATAAATTAAATGCCATACATGTAATAATGAAGTACAATATTTTAGAATAGAATATACCAGAACAGAATAGACTTTTATTTTGCTAAAAACATGGTATACAATAAATATTGTGGTTTTAGTTTCATAGAGATGATCTACATTTAAGACAATATACATAATTTCATTTATTCATAGAGTATTATTAACTTTTTAACTAAAATAATTTATATGTATTTTTTCTACTATAATCATAACTCCATATTAGGAACCCATGTATAGGCTTGTTAGATTGGTATTGACAAGTACTATACAACCAGTTAGTGTTGAGGGTCTGATGATGAAGCCGAATGGTGGCTAATGGAACCGTCCAACTACTCAATACAAGCTGTAACATAATTAACACTAACTGACTGAAGTTTGTTCTAAGTTGGTAGCTAAATTGATTCCAACATTTTTTAATGTATCTTAATTTTTTTTATAATTTGCAAAAAATGCTGTTACTCCTTCAGTGCGCTATAACAAACTAAATTTATTATTTATTCAAAGCACTACGGAGATGTCAATCCAATGCATTCCTAAAACGTATTTCTCAATAAGCACACATACACGTACAAGTTCCATTGTTTATTGGGGTATAAAGTGCATAAAAAGAGGTAAAAAACTTTAAATTTGGAAATTTGGTTTTTGTACTGAATTTGTAAACCAATTATCTAATCGTGGTGTCTGAGGACTTGCGTTTTTGTGTTACACCTTGTATAACCCCATCGTGTGTAGACTATTTGGATTTGTCTTAAATAGTTCTTTAGACCCGGAGGGCGTCCAGGATCTAATGATGGAGCCGGAAAGAAGCCACATGATATTTTCTCCAAGCAAGATATTTTCTTTGTGATTTTGCTATAAAATCTTGTGTTTAAAAAAGGTCTTTTCCAATTAAAATTACTTACCATTAACATAGTCTCACACAAGGAATTATTCACGTATCGTGGGTGCATTTACAAACATAAAATTCACATACACAAACACCCAGACTGTAACAAACATTTGTAGGTCACTCAAAGATATGTCTCGTGCGGGGATCAAACCCGCGACTATTCGAACTAGAAGGTGAAGCGGCATAATCTCTTAAACACTGCACCAAGTTTAAATTTCTATTTTAAGTAGTACTGTACAAAGTGCTAAGGTTTCCGTTAACATCCAGACGGATGTTAACGGAAACCAGAAAACACTCTTTAAAATGCCAATATCGATGGCATCTACGTCCTTATCTAATTTAGCTACTGCTTTAGCAGTAAAAGCTTAGTCGTGCGTAAGCTTTGTCTTAAAAAATGATGAAAGAAAAGCTTTTTTATTTACACGATATTATATATTTTACAGAGACCGTGTCTTATCCGAAGGGCAAGTCAAGAGTCTCCGTAACCGGCGAGCGTGTATGAGACGAACTATGAGAGTGAAGGAAGCCAGAAAGGTCTGTAAGGACAGAACCTGTTGGAACTCTGTACTCTCTGCCTCATCCTGCTTTCTTGCTTCACTGTTTGAAGTTGGCAACTGCTCACAATTTAAGAAATTATATTTTCATTAAATCAAAAGTAGACTTATTACGAAATTCTTTGTTCGTACCCGGTTGTCGAGTAAGAAACAAAGTAAGAACAATATAAAAATATTCTTTCACATTTTGTAGCAACAATCAATTAACATAGCGTCCACAAAAGTAAAACATCCTGTGACAACATGGGATAGTGGCTAAGGAAAATTAATAATAATTACACTTCCACAGTATAATATTTCTACGAATAAATTAAGCTAAACCCTTAGGTCTGAAAGTCGAGACACTAATGTCACAAGCTGCTAACTCGGCGCAGGTGAGAGCCCTTGTCCCTACTCGAACTCGTGGAGCACTTCAATTGACGGGTCAATTTGCTCTGCACTTAAAATTTAATGTCAAGAATATTCGTTATTATCAACAACGTTCAGTAATTTTTAAAATATCCATGTATAATACTATGATTGAAAATAATTTAAGACGGAATAATATCAAACTTTGAAACCATATTTTGGATAAATCCTCACATTTTAGTAACATAAAAATAGTGCTCGTGCAAACTCAATAAATTAAGAGTATAAAATTTAATTTAAAAAGATCTTTTTAATTTAAAAATACGCTTTTATAGCAAAAACACAACGCAGATCAACAAGTACTATGGTACTACTCCAAACAAATGTAACGAGCCCCAACACGCCGGGGTTATGTTGAGTAGTTGGGTAGTTGCGTTGACCACCTGCCAGCTTCATCATCAGACCCTGGACATCATCTGTGTCTATAGAACTTGTCAAGACAAATCCAATGAGCCCAAACACGAGAGGACTATGTTAAATAGTTGGGTAGTTCCGTTGACCACCCTCTGGCTCCATCATCAGACCCTGGACACCATCCGGGTGCAAAGTACTCGTCAAGACAAACCCAACGAGCCCAAACACGGCGGGGTTATATTGAGTACTTCGTTTGTTCCATTGGCCACCTTTCGGCTTCATCAACAGACCCTGAACACTATCTGGTTGTATAGCAGTTCTCAATACCAATCTAATGAGCCCAAAACCGAGCGGGTTACGTTATATAGTTCAGATGTTCCTATGGTCACCTTCCAACTCCATCATCAGACTAGATTTATGGTACCATATAATTACATTGTCATCGGACTTTCATACGTATGCCAAATTTTAACTCAATCAGATTGCAAATGCTTAAAAATGGATTACAAGATTTGAACTGGAAAGACAGACAGACATACGAACTTTGCAAATTAAATAAAAGCTTGTTATATGGAAACATTTTTAAAAAAAAAGCTATTATGCAACCAGTTTATAGTGCATTTTATAACGGCCAATCAAAATGAAGTATAAAATTTCATGCCTGTGCTGTTGAGAAGTTTTTTCGTCCGGAGTCAATGCTGGATGTAAATCCGGTAATGCTTACAATGAAAATGCATTATTATCGGAACTGCACGAACGTGTTAAATAAAAGCTTGAGAAAATACAAATACCATAAGGCTACACTAAAATAATAATCATTGCATATGAAATTATATTAGATATCTGATTTTAGTTTCACGTTCTTTTTTATAATTTTGTAGTACCCCTGAACACCTGCCTCTTATAAATTCTACAAAGGTACAAATCAACACTCGCACACGACCACAGCTAGAAGTGAAAATAATTTTATCACTGTAGCGCAAAGCGGGACTTAAATAATTCCAGCCGGTTCAGTGTCACGGCGAAAGGGCGTGATCGTTGGATGGCATCACAGAACTTAGCACGAAAATATTGACGTTAGCTTGGCGCTACCTAGTTGTCGACCCTCATTATCATACAATTTGTTAACTAAACATGAACATGACAGCACGATTACATGCTAGCGTCCCGCTAACGGCAATCTTTTCTAACTAAGCCCTCATATTTTAGTTTCATGTTCTCTTTTATGATTTTGTGTACTCAGTATTGCCCACACATCTATACCTGTAAGTTGTATGAGAAAAATAAGCAACAGTATCTGCTGAAAATCCAAACAAATGTTAATTAATAAAAATGCTAATACATTATGCACCCACACTCACACACGACCGCAGCAAGAGGTAAAAATAATTTTATCGCCGTAGTGTAAAGCGGGACTTAAATAATTCCAGGCGGTTGGTGTCCCAGCGAAAGGGAATGATCATTGGGTTGCAACAGAGAGCTTACCACAAAACGATTGATGTTAGCGTGACACTAGCAAATTTATATTGCGTCCTTGTCGTACTAAAAAATCACTAAATAAACAAGAACGCGACAGCACGATTACTCGCAATCTTTGTTCTTTTTTATGATTTTGTGTGCTCAGTATTTCTCACACAGCTACACCTGTAAATTCTACGAAAGCACAAAGCAACAGTCTCTATGTGCTGAAAATCCAAACACATTATGCACCCACACTAACACACGACCGCAGCAAGAGGTGAATATAATTTCATCGCCGTAGTGCAAAGCGGGACATATAATAATAATTCCTGGCGGTCGGTGTCATGGCGAAAGGGCGTCATCGTTGGGTGGCATCAGTTTCACGTCATTTGGCACGTCGGTGCCGCGTTTACACACGACACTCGAGCGAGCAAGGGTCGTTAGTACGCGCCACCACCTCCAACTCGCGAATTATTGGAAAGAAAATTGTGCTGACTTTCACTGTCGAACTTTCGTCAGTTATAACTGATTGGTTGTGAACTACGCCCCTTAATGTGTCGGCAATATTGAACAAATAGTTGTTAGCAATTACGGAGATCGTCTGATAATACAATTCTGTAATTGAATGGTACAGCGCTATGAAAGTCTCAATCTCTACGCTTAAAATAAATTCGCATATGTATGCAATATTGTCGGCAATATTGAACAAATAGTTGTTAGCAATTACGGAGATCGTCTGATAATACAATTCTGTAATTGAATGGTACAGCGCTATGAAAGTCTCAATCTCTACGCTTAAAATAAATTCGCATATGTATGCAAATTTATTTTAAGCGTAGAGATTGAGACTTTTATATCGCTATGCGATCGCGGTGTTCTTACCGATCACCAAGGTTAATCAGCGTTTAGCTCAGTCGGTCTAAGATGTGTGACCTTTTGTATAATTTTCATATTTGACCGCCTCCGTGCTTCCGACGGCAAGTTAAGCCGTTGGTCCCGGTCACCACTTAATGTGGTAGTCGTTAAGCCAAGTTGGAAGCCATATAGGTCGCTTGATAAGTTCCAACAGCAGGTGCCACAAACCTACCTTCAACAATCCGCACTGGCACCTTATCTCTCTTATCTCATTTTCTGAGAGAAGGTCTTTGCCCAGCTGTGGGACTGTATAGTGGGTCAGTTGCAGGCCGGACGCATCTTGGGTAAAAATAATCACCAACTGGATTCCTCTTAATTTTGAACGGCATCACAGCAGGCCCAGGAGGAAATGGCGGAAGGAATTGGATGCCTTAGCGACTGGCGCTCAATAGAGTAGAGTGCAGGAGATGGGGGGGAGGCCTTTTCCCAGCAGTGGGACCCTGAAGGCTAACTAATAAAAATAATTATAATTAGTGATATACTCTTTGAATTTACTTGTAAGATATTGTTAGTACGGCATTTTTAAATAAACAAACCGTGTTAACCGCGAATCACACGCATGCTCTTAACACTCTACCCTATCCTTGAATATAAATTGTTCGCCGTGTAAAATAGCGCTTTAAATACTACGTTCACCTTTCGAAACATTTCAAAGCCTTTTCTGTTTAAAGTACGACGAATTCTTTGAAAATAATACCATTAGTTTGTAGTACAATTTTGTAAATTATGATTACGTTTCTGAATTCGAAATTTTTGGTAAACCATTGCAAACCTATGCTTATTAAAGTTGATTACAACCTCTGATAACCTGAGCGCAAAAAGAAGCTTCGAATAAGGATTAAGGTCCTCTTTCACTACGTTCGGGTGAAGAGCTGGTTAGTTAATTCTCGATTAGCGTTACTCGGCAATTAAAACTGGATAGTTCAACCGTAGGATAGGAATACTCAGAAATGATGTAATTGACACAAATACTTATTTGCAACTTTAATTGTCGATTAGTCTTCTTCAGACTTCACTGAAGGGTGGTGACAGAGGCTCTAAGCCTTTCAAATGCTAGCTAACTTGTCCCGCTTACAGGACCTTATTCGCTAAGACCAAACACGTAACACGGCGTGTAACGATAACTTCATGAAATGATCGTTTGATGGCTTTACAGTAGTATACAGAGGACCATACACCATACATGATCATTTTACGAAATTATTAGAACGAGCCACGTTTGGCCCTATTAAAGAGAAATGTTTTCGTTAGGTAATGTTTTCTACTTTCTTTTACCTAGCTTAGCCACTTATGTGGCCTCTAAAACTCAAAATAGATCGTTAGAGAAAATTAAATTTTCTTCATTAGTCCTTAGGGAAATTAAGAGCGTTTTACTAATCGGGTAGTCCATTTTGATTGCTCAATTTACGAGCTGTAATGCCGTTGATGATTTATTGAAGTACCTTATTTTGGATATTGATTTTAAAAATTTCTCAAAACTAAATAATAAATTATTACTTTTTGTAGCTAGATTGTATATTTTTAGATAACAACTATAGATAAATAGAAGGATGTATGTACCGGGAAAGACCTAAGCTACCTTACCATGGCCAAATAGACCGCGTCTTATCTCAAAAGCAAGGCAAGGATCTCCGTAACCGGCGAGCGTGTATGAGACGAAGTATGAGAATGAATTAAGCCAGAGTGGTATGTAAAAGAACCTGTTGGAGCTCTGCACTCTCTGCCTATCCCATTAAGGATCTAAAAGATAGAAAGAAATACACTGTGTCCTAACTGACGGGCAAGTTAAGACACCGTAACCGGCAAGCGTGTATGAGTCGATCTATGTGAGTGGAGGAAGCCAGAGACATGTAAAAGAACATGTTGGAACTCTTAACCCTCTACCTATTCCGCAAGGAATAGAAACATAGAAGAAAGAAGACTAATAGGTACATAACAAGGAAACCAAAGTGCAATAACTATTGATACACACATTCGTGCGCTATTGTTCGCATTACAAATATTTTATGCAACAACTCGGGTGCGCTAAACGGAGCCAAAGTGCCGCAATAACTCCGCTGCACCCCGGTTTGCTTGGTTTACTTTAAGTTTAAATGCGCTCTTGACATAATCCGAGGACAAAGAGGACTCCCACCTGTCCCCCCACAATGGGTGCACAGTTATTAATTATTAGTCAACAAAAGGCGTTTGTTGGCTCGAGATTCGAAGCAAGATCGTCTTCGCGGATCGTAAATGACTGAATGAATATTGTATTAGGTGTTATGACCGATCCTGTGTCTTGATCTCATTATGTTCTTGAGGTGGCCGGGTGAATAAATATTTGTAATTGATAAGATAATCTATATAAGTTACGATTAGTCAGTATTATGGAGGCGTTCGTAGCACTGCGCGATCACGGTGTGCTTACCGATCACCAAGGTTAAGCAGTGTTCGACTCGTTCGGCCTGAGATGGGTGACCGTTTGTGGCATTTTCGAATTCGAGCGTCTTCGTACTTCGGAAGGCACGTCGAGCCATTGGTTCCGGTTACCACTTAATGTGGTAGTCATTAAGCCGAGTTGGAAGCCTTATAGGTGGCTTGATAAGTTCCAACAGCAGGTGGCCACAAACCTGCTTCCAACAACCCGCACTGGGTCCGCGTAGTGGAGTACGACCTAACCTCTCTCACCTCGATTTGTAAGAGGAGGCCTTTGTCCAGCAATAGGAAAGGTATAGGCTGATATGCTTACGTTTTATTCAAGCATTAAACGGGGAGTAGTTAAAAATGAAATTTTACACTCTCGTGATACCTGCGTACCCGCTTTCCGCTAAAACCTGCCAAGTCTTGCCTTGTCGGCCAAGTGGTGAATACTGCGCATAGTGATCACGATGTCCTGGGTTCAAATCCAAAGTCGGTCAAATTTTGCAAAGTTAAATTTTCCAGTATAAGTCTGTCAGTCTACCTTGTGGGCTCAAGGTAAAATGTCAATCGATTCGCCCTCTATTAGAGTAGGACCTAACATCGTCGGCTAAAAATAGATGCACACAATACACTCCGGCTATGCTCGCTTGCAGTTGATAGGCATGAAAGTGTTTTTTATTACTTAAAACATGGTTTTTGTTTTCAGCTCGCCTTTTTACTAAAACTTATTAGGCAGTAAATCGGTATAACCCTAGTTAGTAATGTGTGTGTTGAGGATCAAATCGTATAATTTAATTGAAAAGGGGAAGTCTGATTGATATTAAAGGATTTTAGTCACTTTTACACAATTACTTTTGGTTGGCCTAGCTAGCGAAATAATTAATTATATTTCAATACTATGGAAGCGAAAAGTAGCTGCACTATTAAAAAAGCTCCCCGATATAATATTTTGGTCGTCTCTTTGTCGTTTGTTACGGTATCTATACGAAGAAAATTGGGCACAATTCCACTATGTAGTATACGGTAACTGCACAAATCCCAGTTACCATTACGCGTATATTATACGTACATATATTTCTTTATTCTACATCTCTGATTCAACATAATTTCACAAGTTTAATGCGGCCTCTTCAGATTCATGTTATTTATACAAGCGAACACGGTTCTGTTAGTTTTCTAAAAGGAATCAAGCAAAGTAGATATATAGATAGTTGATTTGTATCCTCGTAGAAGTTACAGAAGTAACTGCACTGGTAATACTTAACACAAAAGAAACTAAATTGATTTATTTTATTGATCATAGTTCACCAATATTTGAAATTAAACACCAGGGAAATTTTCTATATTCATAACTTAGAATAAATAAATATAATCCAGAAGCTGCGTGCGCGTAACAAATTGAAGCATCAATTACTACCTGCAATGCTAGTAATCGCACGTCCACACGAGTTACTCTGTGACCGTCGTGCGAAATTGCATGCTCGGCGCGTGTCAAATTAAATTGATTTATGCCGTCTTGTGTCGTTCTTGTCAATAAGCATACAGTTTAAGTCATAAAGAAACATGATGGAATCACAGTTCATACCTAACTAATATTCAGGTGCCGTATTATATAAATATTAAATTAATTCTTCCGTCTGCAATTGTTATAGTAAAAGATGCGTCCATTTTGTTAGTTTTGCTAGTATAAACATTTTATTTCCCTCCATTTATTTGATGAGGTCTTTTTTAAGTTCTAATATTAAATGGTATTAATTTAGTTAACACCACCACATCATGGTTTTAATATTTAGTTACTTTAGTTTAATTAGTTAGAAATTAATTAATGCAACGCACCAAAACGAAAAGAGAGATTACAACACTCACTACACACAATCACTAGTGATACCCGATTAGAAATGTGTATGCTTATTGAAATATCGAATATCATATCAGAAAAGTAGCCACTAAAAGACGGTAATTAATTCAAGAAATTCTAGTAGAAAGCAACTCCAGGTGAGTCATTATCCCATATTAATCCTTTTCAGAAAACCATCAGTAGGTATTGATTGCTATAAAGAACATAAAGCTTAATAGCGGGAATAGCGGGAGTCGCGGCAAGAGAGTGTCGTTTAGTTTAGTGCTGACACAAATCGGCCGTTCATCGCCACGCAACGGCCATCTTGAGATAAAAGAGATTACAGCACTAGTGACGCTTTTTCATAAAGAACTCATCAAAACTGCTTTACTGGTCCAGTTGCGCATAGTACGACTGGCCATGGGGCTTAGTGTGAGTTAAACTTTATTAACAGTATTTTTTTCCTGTAGGTTAAGTAAATATGATATAGCCTCAAAACGCTGTGACAAAGCGGCCGAGATTTGAAGGAAATGCCTAGAATTAGGCCCCCTTTTACATTGGACAGAGATAGATAAAACCTCTGCTACCCTCGATTATAGAATACATAACTCTATTGTCTCTTCTCAAACTGTCTATCTGTATCAACACGTCAGATCTCTTGCTAAATAGGCAAAGAGAACGAAATTGCCACCGGTTCTTACCTTAAAGACCTCTCTGGATTCTTGCGCTGTCATAGTTTATTTAATTTTCTCTAATACATTCTCAGCTTTTTTATTTTCTATCTATCTATATCATCACGCCAGCTCCCTCGCAGGGTAGGCAGAGAGTACAGAGTTCCAACAGGTTCTTTCCTTACATACCTCTCTGGCTTCCTCCACTCTCATAGTTCGTCTCATACACACTCGCCGGTTACGGAGACTCTTGACTTGCCCTTCAGCTAAGACACTATTTATTATTTTCTCTTTCGTAAATAAGTGAAAAGCTGATAACCAATTTTGTTCAGCTCTATACAGTCATCACTAATTAACTAACGACTCATTCATAAAATAAAACCAATTTCAGCTTTGATTATATGCCGAAATAACAGTCTATTTTCTTTTCGCTACCAAGACGTATATCAGTCTACGCATTTATTCCAATGTAATAAATTGCTGGCAGAAAGTATTCGTATGTCGAAAGTAGTCTGTATGTTTTCGGTCATCATATGTTTTATTAAATGTCAATTATGGGGCGCTCTTATGACAAAGTCACGTACACCATTTAAAACATTTTTAAACTTTTCAGTCCACAGACATTTAGCTATCTAAATGAACAAGATCTGTTAAATGCGAATTGTAATGTATAATATATTAATTGTTTCTGTCAAGTTAAAATAACTCTCTATAAGTTGATCAGACCGTCTGATTGAACAGCTGGTGAAGTCAACTCCATTCCTTTGCGCCACTTCCCTCGGGTGTAATCGTTAATAGAGTTTTCTAACTTTATAATACTTTGCCTAGCGAATGAAATTATTAACTTTTTTCTCTACTGGACAAAATTGCAGACTGCAATTGTATGCATTATAATGTATTTTTGCATAAGGCTCTTTTAACTTGGATTAGGACTCGAGATTGCTTTGTTTTTATTTCCCTCTAGTTCAGTTTGAGTCTATGACTCGACTTTTTAACTTGAAAGACCTTAATTATATTATTTATATCGAGCAATGATTCTTGCTAACGTGATAATCGACATTTTATTCCGTCCCATATTCTTTAATATGGACAGGAGCATACAAATATATAGGTACATATACGAACGTGATGGTAAACATAGAATATATTGTAGCTTTTTTTCCGAGGTGTTCGAGATTCACCACCCAGACCAGACAAGAGAGATTGTTAAAAAACGTTTTTAACAAGGTATGTAATCGTTATATTATATATTAAATTATACAATGCGAAAATGGAAGGATGTAGGTACCGGGGAAGACCTAGACTCTCTGACCATGACCAGATAGACCGAGTCTTATCTGAAGGACAAGTCAAGAGTCTCCATAACCGGCGAGCGTGTCTGAGACGAACTGTGAAAGTTGAGGAAGCCCGAGAAGTATGTAAGGAAAGAACCTGTCGGAGCTCTGTACTCTCTGCCTACCCCGTAAGGGATCTGGCGTAATAATATACATAGAAATCTTTCTAAAAATTGCTTCAATTTCGCAATGTTTACACAAGTGAATGTAGTCGAAATAATAACAAGCTCTCCGCGATACTACATCGCGGCTCCGCGTCTCTCAAATCCAGGTCATAGCCAGCCCACCTGCCCTCCGGACATGTTAAAAAAATCCATCCATTCTGCTCGGCATGTATATTACAAAATATACTGGCATTGTTTGTGAAATATGGTATAGTATGACATAAAAACAATCCCAAATGTCACAAAAGGCGACAAAAGGGGTATAATCAAATTTTGTGTCACACCGTATAAGTATGATATCACACCGTCACCGGCGAGCGAGGAAGCCAGAGACATCAGTAAAAGAACATGTTGGAACTCTGTACTCTCTACCTACTCCGCAAGGTATCTGGCAAAATAGAAACACAGAAGAAAGAAGACTGATTGGTAGATAACAAGAAAACCAAAGTGCAATAACTATTATCACACACATTCTTACGCCATTGTTCGCATTACAAATATTCTATGCAACAACTCGGATGCGCTACACGGAGCCAAAGTGCCGCGATAACTCCACTGCACCCCGGTTTGCTTGGTTTACTTTAAGTTTAAATGCGGTCTTGACATAATCCTAGGGCAAAGAGGACTCCCATCTGTCCCCCTACAATGGGTGCATACCTATTAATTCTTAGTCGACAGAAAGGCGTTTGTTGGCTCGAGATGCGAAGCAAGATCGTCTTCCCGGATCGTAAATGACTGAATGAATATTGTATTAGATGTTATGAATGATCCTGGTTCTTGGTCATTATGTGCTTGGGGTGGCCGGGTGAATAAATATCTGTGTTTAAATGGATATGTGGTTGTTATTAGAAAGATAATCTCTACAAGTTGGGATTAGTCAGTGTTATGGAGGCGTTCGTAGCGCTGTGCGGCCGTGGTGTTCTTACCGATCACCAAGGTTAAGTAGCGTTCGACTCGGTCGCCCTGAGATAGGTAACCATTTGTGGCATTTTCATATTCGTTGGTACCGGTTACCACTTAATATAGTAGTCATTAAGCCGAGTTGGAAGCCTTATGGCGGCTTGATAACTTCGAACAGCAGGTGGCCACAAATCTGCCTCCACCAATCCGCATTGGGCCCACGTGGTGGAGTATAACCTCATCTCTCTCACCTGAATTTGTAAGAGGAGGCCTTTGCTCAACAGTGGAACAGTATAGGCTGATATGGTTACGTTTTATGCAAACATTAAACGGGAAGTAGGTGAAATTAAAATTTGACATTCTTGTGATAGCTGCATAGGTATGCAGCTATCACGATAGTGTCAAATTTTAATTTAGCGGATATTTATCTCAGGCCTCGTTAGCCAAGTAGTGAAAATTGCGCGTAGTGATCACGATTTCCTGGGTTTAAAAGCTAAGTCGGTAAAATGTTTCGACGTTTAATTTCCAGTAACAGTCTGTCAGTCTACCTGTGGGCTTACGGTAAAATGTCAATAGACTCGCCCTCTATTAGAGTAGGACCTAACATCGTCGACGAAAAATAGATGCACACAATACACTCCTGTTATGCCCCCTTGCGGAGGATAGGAATTATAGTATTTTTTTATTACTTAAAACATGGTTTTTGTTTTCAGCTTGCATTTTTACTAAAACTTATTAGGTGGTAAATCGGAATAACTCCTAATCGTAATCAAGAGTATCCTAGTTAGTATGTTGAGGATCAAAACGTATAATTTAATTGAAAAGGTGAAGTCTGATTGATCTTAAAGGATATTACAATGGTAATAGTCCCACTCCTTATTACGTACAAAATTGCCACCGGTTCTTTCCTTAATGACCTCTCTGGATTCCTGCACTGTCTTTATTTATTTTCTGTTTTATATTATCAGCTTTTTTATTTTCTCTTTTTTAAATAAAGGAAAAGCTGATATCTAATTTTGAAGCTCTATACAGCCATCGCTAATTAACTAACGACTCCTCCATAAAATAAAACCAATTTTAACTCATTATATGCCGAAATAACAGTCTATTTTCTTTTCGCAACCAAGACGTATATCAGTCTACGCATTTATTCCAATGTAATACATTGTGGGCAGAAAATATTCGGGGAGCGAATAATGAATGGGTTTATCTTAAATAGATCACCTATTAAAAGAAAGTATTATATTTGGGTCATGTTTTATCAAGTAATATACCATTTACTTGATTTAACAAAAATTGACGTCGTTATGAATTATCCGGTACCTAAAAATTTAATCGAATTAAAGAGATTTATTGCATTTGTAAATTATTAAAGACGATTTATTCCGAAATTCGCTGAAATAGTATATTTTTTATACCTTTAAATTGTTTATTTAAAAAGAACGTGTCATTCGTTTGGGACGATAATTGAAATATCATATCACCCATCGCGTTGCAGTACCCCGATTTTTCTGAGAAAAATCAGTTTATTCTGCATACATATAACATACATATAGTCAGGCTGTGTTTTAGGTGCAATATTGTCTAATTCTAACGGTCGACCTGTGGCTTATGCTAGCAGAAACCTTAATAAAGCAGAGAAAAAATACCGAACTAATGAAAAAGAACTTCTTGCAATAGTACGGGGAGTTATACATTTTAGACCATACTTTTATGGACGTCATTTTAAAATATTAACCGACCTCTGACTTCGTATCTATTTATTTAGTATGAAAGATCCGTCCAGTAGACTAACAAAATTCAAGTTAACGTTGGAAGAGTATGATTTTGAAGTGGAATATGTAAAAGACTCGGATAATATGGCTGCAGACGCATTGTCACGGGTGTGTGTATCAGTACAAGATCTGAACGAAGTGAACGAAAAAATTTTAAAGGTCATGACTAGAGGACAATATAGAAAAATTGAGAGTAGAGGACAGAATGAGACTGCGGTAGACATGGTTTCTACTGACGAAAAACCGACCGAGTCCGTAGAACTGAGAATGATAGAGATAAAAGTTTTAAAAAGATTGAGAAATAACAAAGAAGTTGTAAAAGAGAATAATTTGTTTGGTTATGAACCGACTCAGACAACAATATTTATTAATCCCGAATCTCGATTACAATGGACGCGAGCCGACTTTGTGAGAGAACTAGGAGAATTTTGTAAGACAATAAAAGTAGGTGAAATATATTTAGTTAAAGAAAGTAATAATATAATGTTTATAGAGACGTTAATAAAAGAGGTGCAAAGAAATAAGGATTGGTCCGGACCATACTTTTGCGTTTTAACTAATGTACAAAGAATTGAAAACAAAGATGATAATATACATAATGATTTTCATCTCCTTCCGTCGAGTGACCACGCAGGGAGAAGACGAACGATTAATAATATAAAAGAATATTATTTTTGAAGCGATGTAGAGAACGATATCAAAGATTTGTTAAACGGTGTAGTGTCAAAAGCTGAAACACTCTTTTCCAATTAAGGAACCCACGGTGACAACATCGACTGCAAAAACAGTGTTCGATAAAATTTATTTAGATATAGTTGGGTCGCTAGAAAGGGATAATACCAATTTTAATTATATCCTTACCATACAATATAAACTTTCTAAATTTGTTGAGGCATATCTGTTAATCACCAAGAGTACTACTGAGGTTTTTAGTCAATGTGTATTACGAGTGATGATATATGGATCAGAGACGTGGTCTCTTACAATTGGTCTCATAAAAAACCTCAGAGTTGCTCAGCGAGCTATGTAGAGAGCTATGCTCGACTTTTTTACTATGCAGTATACTATGACAAACGGACGTTTCATTACACTCGCTGTGACTAAGCGGCCGAGATTTAAAGGAAAAGTCTAGAATTATGCACACTATAAAGGTAAAAGTTTCACCCCCTATTACATTGGACCTAACATCGTTGGTGTAGTATGAGATAGGTCATCATGCTCACTATAATGTCTTTGCTTGCGGTGGCTGTCCAGCACGGGTCGTTTCCTTCCCTCCAATATGGTCGAGGGGAGTGATGGCTGTTCCAGCAATCATACTCGTGAGCGGGTGCTCCTTGAGGGGACTGGTTCATCTGGAATCATTTAGACACTATTTACAGATAACATCATTAGATTCTTATCCCGATCGTAAGGCATTACACTGGAGCTAGATCGTAAACTATTTAATTGTAACCTTAACATTGTATCCACACAATAAGATTGAAAAAAAGATAAGGAAAAATAAAAGAGAAGTAATTATAAAAGGCTCTGAGTTTTTTCGCCGAATCTTTTCAGTGGAGGCCGCGTTCCAATCCGGTGGTAGATTAGTAGTTAAATTAGATTTAAAAAAAATGGAAATTGACAATTTGTCAGCGCCACCGCCCCCGCAGGGCTTGTACAAAATAAATTATTTAAGTCATCATCATCATCATCATCATCTCAGCCTATACTTGTCCACTGCTGAACATAGGCCTCCCCAATCGCTTTCCAGCGTAACCGGTCCGATGCCACCTGCATCCAACGACTTCCTGCGATTTTCACAAGATCGTCGGTCCATCTGGCAGGCGGTCGTCCCACACTGCGCTTGCCAATACGTGGTCTCCACTCTAGAATCTTTCTGCCCCAACGCCCGTCCGATCTACGCGCTATGTGGCCCGCCCATTGCCACTTCAGCTTGCTAATCTTAACGGCTATGTCGGTGACCTTGGTTCTTCTACGAATCTCCTCATTCCTGATTCGATCGCGTAGAGAAACGCCGAGCATAGCTCTCTCCATAGCTCGCTGAGCAACTCTGAGCTTTTTTATGAGACCTATAGTAAGAGACCACGTCTCTGATCCATATATCATCACTGGTAACACACACTGACTAAAAACTTTAGTCTTAAGGCACTGAGGTATTTTGGATGAGAAGATGTTGCGCAGTTTCCCGAACGCTGCCCAGCCGAGTTGGATTCGTCGATTGACCTCTCTCTCAAAGTTGGACCTACCTAACCGGACTACCTGCCCCAGGTAAATGTATTTGTCGACAACTTCAAGAGTAGAGTTCCCAACGGTGAGTGCGGTGGGTACGACATGGACGTTACACATTATTTTCGTTTTGTCCATGTTCATTTTAAGACCCACTTGTTGAGATACTCTGTTGAGGTCACCGAGCATTCGTCCTAGATCTTCCAGCGACTCCGCCACGACCACAATGTCGTCGGCAAATCGAAGGTGAGTGATGTATTCGCCATTGATGTTGATGCCAAGTCCTTGCCATTCCAAGAGCTTGAAGGCGTCCTCTAAGGTGGCCGTAAACAGTTTCGGAGAAATGACGTCTCCCTGCCTTACTCCTCTTTTTATGGGGATCGCCTTCGTGCAATGCCCCTGTACTCGGACTGACATGGTGGCGTTATTATACAAGCACTTCAACACTTCAATGTACCGATAGTCAATGCGGCATCGCTGGAGAGATCTAAGAACCGCCCAAGTCTCGATCGAATCGAAGGCTTTCTCATAGTCCACAAACTCCAAGCATAGTGGCCGATTATACTCCTCGGTCTTCTGTATAATCTGCCGCAGCGTATGTATGTGGTCTATGGTACTAAAGCCTTTCCGGAAACCGGCTTGTTCGGGAGGCTGGAAGTCATCAAGCCTGCGATCGAGACGATTCGTAATGACTCTCGAAAACAACTTATAAACATGGCTCAGCAGTGTGATGGGCCTATAATTCTTCAGTAAAGTGTTATCACCTTTCTTGAAAAACAGTACCACCACTCCCCTGTTCCATGCTTCCGGCGTTTTCTCTTCGAGCAAGACGGAATTAAACAGCCTCTGAAGGACTTTAAGTACCGGCGTTCCGCCCGCTTTCAGAAGCTCTGCGGTAATTCCGTCTTCGCCTGGTGCTTTGTTATTTTTGAGTTGTTTGAGAGCCACCGTAATCTCGTACAGGCTGATGTCCGGGATATCTTCAGTGTAGTGTCGGGTTAGCTTGGCTCTTGGGTCTTTTACCAAGTCAACAACAGGTTCAGCTACTGAGGTGTACAACTGCCCATAGAACCTCTCTATCTCCCTGAGCACCTCTGACCTATTCGACGTTACGTTTCCGTCCTCCGTCTTCAGCTTCGTCAACTGGCTTTGCCCAATAGACGCGTCTCTTGCGAACACTTTGGAGCCCTTGTTCTGTGCTATGGTCTCCTCAATACGCCTTGTATTGAAGGACCGTAAATCGTGACGCAAGGACTTCAGTATCTGTCCATTGAGCTGCCTATAGGACTTAGCATCATCGGAGGTTTGGAGCGTCATGGAACGTCGCTCAGCCATGAGATTTCGGGTGGAGTTAGATAGTTTTTGAGGTCTATTTTTACGGTGGGGCTTATAATACTTGGACCCGACCGTATGGACAGTCTCTACCAGCCTGTTGTTGATTTCGTCCACTGATGCGCTGCTGTCTAGCAATTCGAAGCGGTTTGCCAATTCGAGTTGAAAGTTCTCGGGGTTTTGGATGTGTGCATAAGAAGGTCGGAGCGTAGACTTCATCAGACGCGATCTTTCCATTTTGACATTAATATTTAATGTGCCTCTGACCATTCGGTGATCACTGCCGGTTTTTACCCTGTGAATCACGGAGACATCATTAAATATTTGTCGCTTGGTGCTCATGATGAAGTCTATCTCATTTTTTGTGGAACCATCAGGGCTCATCCAGGTCCATTTTCTATGAGGCGGCTTCCGGAAGAAAGAGTTCATCATAAAGAGTCCCTCCTTCTCCAGATATTCGGCCAGCCTCTGACCCCTGGGGTTGCGCTGCCCATATCCAAATTGCCCCACTCTCAACTCATTATCGCCCCGTTTGCCCAGCCGCGCATTGAAGTCACCCATAACCACTGTAAAGTGTGCTTTGGAAGTATGTATGGCTCTACTAATGTCCTCATACATTACTTCGACGTCATCATCTGAGTATGCCGAGGTCGGTGCGTAGACCTGTATGACCTTCAGCGAATATCTTTTGGATATTCTGAGTATCAGGTACGCTACCCTGCTCGACACACTAGTGATGGACACAATGTTGTCTATGAGTGACTTGTGGACGATAAATCCGACACCACCTTGGGACTGCTGTTCACCCTCCCGGTAGTAAAACAAGTTGCCGGATTTTAAGGTTATCGTGTCCTCGCCCTTTCTTCGGACCTCCGATAAACCAACAATATTCCACCGCAACTTGTTTATCTCTTCTTCCAGCTCAACAAGCTTCTCATCTGTCCTTAACGTGCGTGCATTGTATGTCACCAGGGCCAATTTTCGATGTTGGTGGTAGCCGAATCTCTGCCGGAGATTCTTAGCACCCCTTGTCCTGTCGTTACCATAGCTGCTACCGTGGCCAGGACGAACAGGACCGCCGGGGACTAGGGGCCTGGTTTTATTCTTATCTTCCATTTTAATAAATTGGGGGTGTTTGCCATACTCGCCACGCTTGGCAGGCGGGTTGGCGAGCGCAGTTTTTGATGGTAGAAGTGTTAAGGGAACGCTGCTGCGCATTCCCTAGTTTTCCCTTAGTCGCCTTGTACGACACCCGATGGGATGAGATGGGTTGGTCCTATTCTAAGCCGGGAACCACGCGGCATTATTTAAGTATGAGTTTATAAAGGAAACCTCTGCTTGTGGAATACATAACTCTATTTTCCCTTTTCAAACTGTCTATCTGTACCACCACGTCAGATCCTTTTCAAAATAGGCAGAGAGTACAAGATTGCAACAGGTTCTTTCTTTTCCTCTCTGGATTCCTGAACTGTCAGGTTATTTAATTTTCTCTTATATATTATCAGCTTTTTCATTTTCTCTTTCGTAAATAAATGAAAAGGTGATAACAAATTTTTAAGCTCTATACAGCAATTACTAATTAATTAAAGACTCGTCTATAAAATAAAACCAATTTCAGCTCTGATTATACGCCGAAATAACAGTCTATTTTCTTTTCGCAACCAAGACGTATATCTGTCTACGTATTTATTCCAATGTAATACATTGTGGGCAGAAAGTATTCGGGGACCGAATAATGAATGGTTTTATCTTAAATAGATCACCTATTTCATGACGTGAGCCGAGGTAAGCAAAGAAAAATAAAATGTTGAGGCGAGGGATCGATTTTCCGCAGACTCTCGTTATGTTTGAGGCGACCGAATAAATCCCCTCAGAATTCCGAAACTCCTCGATATGAATAATATGTTAGAGAAGCTATGTTTCGGCGAATATATCGCCTGGATTTCTTGGTATAATTTGAATTAACACAACGACAGTTTTATTAGCAACTAGTTTTTGGCCGACACGCCGATCGCAGCTTATCGGCCGGACCGTATAGGCCAAATTATATTGACTATATCATAATACATTCTTTCTGTTTACAATCTGTCCCCTGATTAAATGCAAACTATATCCATTCTAGTGCTAAGTCTAAACATCTCTTTTCGTTAAATTAAATATTGCTATGATTAGGTAATGTACATCTTGATCATCTTTACGCATCAACTCGTTATGGAAATCTCCAACCTTATATTATTTTACCTATCGGCAGGACAAATATAAACTATTAACACAAAAAAAGAATTAACCTAATCGATTCATAAACATAGAAGTTATGTATGAAAAAACATAATATATTAATCTAATTGAGAAACTCGTTCGATTTTCAACTCAATTAAAAAGAAGCAGAAGACTAATATTCTGCTTCAGTCAGTCAGGAAAAGAAGCCTGTATGTCCGGCAACTCAAGAATCCTTATCAACAAGGACATATGAGGTCTAGTAAATACAACACAGGTCTGCACCTCTCTAGTTGCATATGTACTGAGCGACGATTACTGGTTTTGGTGTTTGTTTACTGTTTCTACGTAGGTATTGATATAGATTTAAAGTCCGGCAAAATATCCGAAAAAAAAATCACAAGCCTGGCTGTGCTCTTATGTCGATCAAATCATAACCAGAGTGATGACGGGTAAATATGCTACAGTATGTAAAAGCTACAATGATAAAATAAATCTGAGGTCAATAACAATTTCAAACTAATTTCTATAGTTGCTAACTACAAGTAGTACAAATGCATATATACAAACACAGACGGTTTATGGCTGTCATTTTGTTCATGATCCGTATTCTAGGACGAATAATATAACGAGGTATTTAAGTAGGCCATTTAATAAATCAGTGCCTTAAAACTCTAGAGCATGCTACTAAAATAGAAATGAACAGGTTGGGGAAAATTTTGTTGCCTATTTTATTTATTTAGAAACTTATCTACTAACGCTATAAAATCTACAATTAAGTACTATAAACAGTTTTAAATAGAACATAACAGCTGTTAAACTTCCAATCTCATTTGAAAGCAATATTTTATTACTTCTATAAAGCTCATTTTAGGAGCAGCTCCGCCAGTACACCTCGGTCCTTCACCGGTTTATTAATCAGAGACTTCATAATTTGCGAGTAAAATTTTAAGTGAACTAATTACCTTGAAGATTGTACAAACTGGAATTACCGGGATTTATTTGTTGAAGTAGTCATCGAGATTAAGTTATAAGCCGGATTTTTAGCTACACTATTATCATTTTCCTATTGAGATAATCTAAAATATTAGTTATTAATTAGTCTCTAAGTTTCGATATGGTAGCACAATCGATTTAACATGTGGTATAACTTAGTTTATGATATGCAAGTTTTTTTTTACATCACACGCACGGGATACAAAATCACATGGAGTTTTGTTAAATGTCAATTATAGGACACTCTTATGGCGCGGTCACGTATACCATTTAAAACATTTTTAAACTTGTCAATCCACAGACAGTTAGCTATTATCTAAATAAACAAGATCTGTTCAATAAGAAATGTAATGTAAGTGAGCTTTAATATAATAATTTTTAATAATTACTGTAAGGTTATTGTCAACATGACAATAACCATAGGTTTAGCATTAATAGATTAACGTTATCGTGACGCTGTCAAGAAAACTTGCTGTCACATTCATCTTCAATTAGTAAATTTGTAGGGTGAAAAGGATGGCATGTTAACTCGACAGCGTTAAGCAAACATCCATTTTTGTTCGTACTAATCCTTCCGGTGTCAAGTCAGTCTAGCATTATATCTGTACGACGAATATTTTTATTACATTCCCTAAATATCATCGGAATTTACATTCAATATAACATTCAGTAATTTCATGTTTCTGTCAAGTTCAAACAACTCTCTATTTGAAGTTGACCAAACCGTCTGATTGGCGCAGCCAGCTGGCGAAGACAACTCCATTCTTTTGCATCACTTCCCTCGGGTGTAATCTTTAATAGAGTTCTCTAACTTTATAATACTTTGCCTAGCGAATGAAACTATTAACTTTTTTATTTCCTGGAGAAAATTGCAGACTGCAATTATGTATGCATTATAATGTCTCTATCTATCTATATCATCACGCCAGCTCCCTCGCGGGGTAGGCAGAGAGTACAGAGTTCCAACAGGTTCTTTTCTTACATACCTCTCTGGCTTCCTCCACTCTCATAGTTCGTCTCATACACACTCGCCGGTTACGGAGACTCTTGACTTGCCGTTCAGCTAAGACACGGTCTATTTGGTCATGGAGTTCGTCATGGAGTCAAGTTTGGAAGTCCGATGGAGTGTTGTGTGAGGCACAGGGAGGTTTCAGGTCTGGAAGAGGATGTTCGGATCAAGTTTTCTCCCTTCGCAACATCGTAGAAAAGCATCTGGCAGTAGGCCGGAAGGTTTTCTGCGGTTTTGTGGACCTGGAGAAGGCATTTGATAGAGTAGTGCGAAAGAGACTTTGGGACATTTTGCCAGAGTATGGTATAAACGGCACCCTGTTGCGAGCCGTCCAGTCCACCTACGTGGACAGCAAGGCATGCGTACGGGTGGGTGGTAACATGTCACCTTGGTTTGACGTTAAAATCGGCGTCAAGCAGGGTTGCGTGTTGTCCGCTAGACTGTTTATAGTGTATCTGGATAAAAGTCTTCAAAGACTGAATGCGATGACTGAAGGGGTAAAAATGGGTGATCTAGTGATAAACCACCTATTGTATGCAGATGACGCGGTTTTGATAGCGCCAACAGCCACTGATCTGCAAACACTAGTCACAGTTATGAGAGACGACTGCATGAACAATGGTTTACATTTGAATGTGAAGAAAACCAAAATTATGGTTTTTGAACGGGAAGAAACCAAAACGAATGCAAGGAGTGTGGTTGGTAACGATGTGCTGGAGCAAGTGAATGAGTTTGTATATCTTGGATGCGCCTTCAGTAAGGATGGGAAATACACCGCTGATATAGAGAGAAGAGTGAATGTAGGTAATAGAGTGAATGGTGCGATGGGAAGGCTACTTGGGAGCCGGCACTTAAGGCACGGAGCCAAAAGGCGCAGCTGGCCATGCATAACGGAGTGCTTGTTCCAACGCTGTTATATGGCAGTGAGAGTTGGGTATGTAAGAAGGAGAACGAAAGCAGGATAAATGCGGTCGAAATGCGATCTCTGCGGAAGATGTGCGGAGTCACGCTGACTGACCGTATTCGCAACAGCGTAGTAAGAAAGCGAGTAGGTATGAAAGATAGTATCGGTGTAAAGATGAGAAAGGGTATGCTCCGTTGGTTCGGGCATATAGAAAGAATGCCAGAAGAAAGAATGACAAAACAGATATACAATGCGAAAGTGGAAGGATGTAGGTGCCGGGGAAGACCTAGTCTATCTTACCATTATAATGTATTTTTGCATAAGGCTGTTTTAACTTGGATTAGGACTCGAGATAGTTTAAAGGTTAATTACCTACTTTGCTTTGTTATTTAATGATTATTGGTCGCTTTGTTTTTATTTCCCTCTATAGTTCAGATTGTGGTAGTAGTATTTCTGTGACTCGACTTCTTAACTTGAAAGACCTTTGTTATATTATTTATATCAAGCACTGATTCTTGCTAAGGTGATAATCGACATTTTATTACATCCCATATTCTTCCATATGGACCGGAGCATACAAATATAGGTACATATACGGGCATGAGGGTAAACATGAAATATTTTTTTTTTTTTTTTTTTTCCAAAACACTTATATCTATCGTTACAATGAATAAAATGCGGCACCACGTAAACCTCTGAGGGTTTATCTGGGCGCCGGCGAGTCGCACACTTGATACATTTATATTTGATGACATATTTACATTTTTTTTTTTTTTTTATAAGCTTTGCTTCAATTAAATTTTAAATTGCTTATCGCATAGCTCACATTATGCATCTAAGTAATATTGTTTCAATTTTCTTTTAATTGTTTTTGGACAACTTATATAGACTCTTTGTAATTCTTCCGGGAGGTCATTCAAAAGATTAGGAATCAGATATTTATCGACCCTCGTCCCATATAAGTTACATGTTTCAGGTAATAGATATTTATTCATGTAATTTATCTTTCTTAAATTAGTAGGTCTAGTTCGGTCTGATAGAAATTCAGGTTTGCTAAAATCCGTCATGGTGAGAAATTTTAGCTTATCAAAAACATTCATAACTTTGCAGTATTTAAAAATCTCCGTATCGTTATCTTTATGTTTCTTTTTTATATATTTGGGTACTATAAGTTTAAGTAGTCTTTATGTAATTTATATATGTCATCTACGTATGTCTTGTAGGTTCTTCCGTAGCTACTCAGGCCATATCCAACAACAGAATCTGCTAACGCCAAATATACCAATCTTAATACTTTATAAGGTAGTTTATATTTCAGTACACTAAATTTTCCTATTATTGATCTTAACTTGTCACATATGTAGTATATGTGTGGGCGCCAACAGAGACGGCTGTCAATTACAAGACCCAGATACACATGTTTATCTAACGTTTCTAAGCTCGGACATACGCAGTTACCACTGAGTGGCTTATGGAGACACATATGATCGTGTGATTTTATGATTGGGGTAACATTAATGCTGTTTTGACAAGAATGAATGTGAATTACTTTAGTTTTGTGCGCATTAATTACCAGAGATACATCATGTGCCCATTTACAAATTTGGTCGTAATTGTTCTGCAGCAACATTTGGGCTTCGTGAATATTTTCATGTGCCACTAATAAACACGTATCATCAGCGAACTGGTATACATGGCCTGAACTAATGGTGTTACACATGTCATTAACATAAAGCAAGTACTCTTCTTCTTCTTCTTCTTCTTCTTCAAGTTATGGCTTCACACTAATTATAAGTGTATTTTGCCAGTGTCCAGTGAGATATATAATCGCATTTGTTTAAATTAATTCGACTCCCCGATGAATTTGATGACAAAGATGATAATGAAATTTATGAGGTACCCCACCCTGGATAGTAAAGCGGTGGATACTTTACATACCAATTGCAACGGCCGTTTTGAGGGAAGTCGAAAAGGCACGTTTTATCACTTTGTTACAATTACCTTCACTCATGCATATATAAGAACACATAATGGTTAATATTCCACCAACATTACACATTATTAGTCGAAATAACACAAGTATTGGAAATTAAAACAAATTGACAACATCACTCTTCGACTTCCCGCCAAAAACTCCAAGCAAGTACTCAATTGGCCCGATGATTGAGCCTTGGGCCGTGCCTCTGGACGTCATTATTTTGTCACTTTGATGATTTTGTATTTTGACTGTTGTATATCGGTTCGTGTGATAGTTTTTTATGAGTTTTAGGACTGGCCCCTGTATACCATTACGCCACAGCTTATCGTATAATATATCATATTTTAACATATCAAATGCCTTACTGAAATCAATGAAGAGAGCTAAAACCTGCATTTTGTTATTTAGATAGTGATTAACATCGTTAGTAAAATTACGCAAAAGTTGAGAGGTACTCTTGTTTTTCTGAAAGCCGTATTGGTGTTGATTTATAATATTATTTGATTGTAAGAAGGTTTTTATTTCATTACATAAGTATCTCTCAATTATTTTATCAACACATGACAATATGGTAATTGGGCGATAGTTATTATAATCGTCTTGTTTACCTTTTTTATATATCGGACGAATAACTCCTATTTTTAGAATGTCCGGATATATTGACGTATCTAAACAGCTATTAATGAGATGTGTAATGATAGGTATAAGGTTTTTGCACCTTTTAATATCTATAGCTCTTATGCCATCGTAACCCGGGCTTTTATTTATATTTATTTGTTTAATGATGCCTTCTACCGCTTCTTTACTAGCTCGCCTAATTCTCATTGCCCTGTCAGCCGTTATCTCATACACGGAGGGGTCCAACATAGGTATATCACATGAATTGCAGATTTGTTTGATGTTACTATCAAATTCATTGCCGAAATTATTAGCTAGCATTAGTGGTTCTACTTTGAAGGCTTTCATTAAGAAGACCTCTAAACATTGCATAATTTTACCGGTTAGTTGATTTATTATATTCCACACTTTTTTTATATTTTGAAAGTTTTTGGAAACCTGAGCCATGATATATTTGTTTTTTTGATTTTGTGCATATTTATTGGTCTTATTTCTGTATTTGTTATATAATAGTCTTTTTGATGGGTTACTATTATCGTTCATCCACACAGAGAATAATTCACCACGTTTCTTGCACATTTTTTGTAATCTTTTATTTGCCCATGAGCATAATTTCCGTTTAGAGTTATTGTTCCTTGTAACCGTATATTTACATTTATTATATATATTTTTAAAATTGTCATAGATGGAATGCATTATTTTATTGGGATCATTATATTGCATAAGTATGGACCAATCAGTCTCGTTTACTGCGTTGTTTACCTTTTGGCTATCTAGTGACGTTATTTGGTAATTGGGAGGGTATGTATTATCACATGTACGCAACAATCCTGTTACCGCGCAACCGGTTATGCAGTGATCAGCTGGTGCGCTGTTAACTACGGCGGTATTTATGCTGTGATTACCTGTACTACGAATTAGAATGTGATCGATACATGATTTGGTTATTTATGTGCCATGATTATCAATACGTGTATATGATTCGACACCCGGTATGATTCCCATAGTGCACAGTGATGCTAAATATATTTTCGAGGAAGGATTAATGTTTTTAATGTCTATATTGGTATCTCCCATAATAATGTAATTTTCCTTACGCGAATATTTCGCAACTAGTGAAGTTAGTTCTTTAATGAACCGTATTTTAGAGGTGTCAGGTGGCCTGTAAACACAACATAGTCCTATTTTATGGTTATTTACCGTTAATTCTCCGACTACACATTCAAACTCACGTGTGCAGTAATTTTGTGACCTATTAAAGGATACAGATTTATGCACATAAAGCATAACCCCGCCACCTTTTTTACCGCATCTAAGTTCTGAGTAAAAGTTATAATCTGGAAGCCCAAACATTTGTGCCATATCGTTTTTTATGTTTACCTCTGTCATAATTAATACGTGTATAGTATATTTAGAGTTTGCTACAATGTGTTCAATAGCAGCAAAGTTTTTTTTTATTGACCGTATATTAACGTGAAAGAAGATTAAATTATTCTCTGAATCAGGTAGTTTATTAGTAAAATCGTCCCATGTTTGGCAGTTAGTTTCAACTATTTTATATCTAAAATCTGTGTCCATTGTTGTGTTTGAAATGCAGTGTATACTTAATTATGTTATTCAAGTTTTTTACATACCAGAAGGAAGGTTTACTCCCTGCCATTGTGCGACGACTTTACTTTTTCTATATCTTGTACTGATCGAATGCACATAATTTTTTCTTTTTCATTTTTGCGCACAAGTATGTTTCCGTGTTTGCACCAAATATATGCACACAATCCTTTTAGTTCTTCTTTAGTTTTCCATAGTAGGAAGGCGGTTGCTGGGCTTAAACACTCCCGTAAATATATTTTGCTGCCATCTTCTTTGCCCAGGTTCCTAGCAGATTTAGTCATCGCTTTAGCTGCTTCCAGCCATTGGTCTCGTTTTCCTTCCCGCAGCACCACAGTTATAACGGATTGGTCTTTCTTCCCTTGTGTGTTTGCAATATTTTTTTCTTTCTGTATGCCTTGATGACATCTTCTGAGTTTTGGGATATGGTACAGGCGGTTTTCCTTGCGATTTCATCTGTGTTTTCATTTTCAGATTCCTTAATACCGCATATCTCGAGCTGGTTTGCCATCTGCAGTTGTTCCATCTGGTTGATTTTCTTTTCTAATACATCATTTTTTATGTTCATATTTTTTATACTATTTTGTAAGTCGGTACAACGGTTATTTACTTCTTTATTGTTTTTTTCGTAGGTTTTAATTTTAATCTCATATTCATCAATTTTATCGGAATAGTATTTTAATGTTTGTTGTAATTCTTGTCTGACCACATTTTTTACTTCATTACGCAGGTTGAGCAGCATTTTTTGCATCATGCTATTCATTGGAGTGTTTGTGGTGTTAGTACACTCTGTATCGGTGTTTTCATCGACATCTGTATCAGGCATGATGCACGATACTCTTTTTGTTTTACTACCGCCAGCACACGTTTTGCATTTCCAATCGACGGAATCGGTGGAGAATATCGCCGCTAGTTGTTCAAGGGATATCATAGCACACGTCGCATGTAACCATTTTGAGCATTTGCTACACTGTAATCCTGGCGATCTTTTTGTTACTGACTTTGAACACTTCACACATTTTGACATTATAGCGCGCCAAAAAGTGGGTATATCGATTGTGTGCGATTGCAAGCGTATGCGACTGCACGGGTTCGTTGACCGCGAGCGACTGATAATAGCGAAATATACTGTAGCGAGCGAAATATACTGTAGCTTTATGTGTTCCCAGACCCAGACCAGACAAGACTGTACAGATTGCATATAGTTATAGTTTAGCCCTGTTAAGAATCTGCCTCACTGTTGGGCACGGGCCTCCTCTCAAACTGAGAGGGTTTAGGTTATAACTAAACAGTTTGCATACTTTATTAAAAAAACGGTATGAACAAGGTATAAAATCGCTTCTATTTTGCAATGTTTTCACAAGTGGATGTAGTTGAAATAAAAACAACCTCTCCGCGATACCAAATCGCGGCTCCGCGCTCTTCAAATTCAGGTCATAACCGGCCCACCTGCCCTTCGGACATGTTAGAAAAAATACATCTTTTCTGTTCGTCATGTATATTCCAAAATATACTGGCATTGTTCGTGAAAATATTGGCATACACATGACATAAAAACTATCCCAAATCTGACGGATTCGCCCTAAATTCGCCCTAAATTTCATGTTAATTTAGTGAATTTGTAGTGTGTACAAGGATGGCATTTCAGATTTTCGTGCTAAACTCTTTGTTGTCATACTGTTTGTAGTCAGCTACGTTTCAGAGAGGATTTTTTGATCGAATGTGACAGGAGGTGACAATTCACTCACCATCTCCTTTACTGTATGTGGCTCACAGTAAAAATTATAGATCGTTCGTTCGTTCAGCTCGATCAGTCTAAGATGGGTGACCATTTGTGGCATTTTAATATTCAAGCATCTCCGTGCCTCGGAAGGCACGTTAAACCGTTGGCCCCGATTACCGCTTAGTGTTGGACGCCTGTGTCGTGGGTGCGTTCATATCCATGAAAATACACAAATTACCAGATCGAAACAAATAATTGTGAATCACACAAACATTTGTCCTCTGCGGCAATCGAACCCGCGACCATTAGACATTGTGGGCGGAGCGGCTTAAGCTCTTAACCACTGCGCTAAATCGTACGTCATTGTCCGTTTTGTCTTCAGTCATCAAAAGGCTTCATAGATTAGAATGCAATTCGCATTCCAACTCTCTTCACCTCCAGACTCCATCATCACTGCATTAGCACTGGGTCGGCATGGTGGAGTATAACCTTATATCTCACCTTAGTTTGTAACAGAAGGCCGTTGCCCGTTGGTGGCAGATTAATAAAAAAACTTGTAATTTATTGCTTTTAGTTTCATGTAGAAAGGCTTCTATGGGTGGATTTCCTAACACTTTGATCCTCAATTAACGAGTTTACAGACCCGTTTATCGAAAAACATAGGGCTATTCCATTCTTTGTTACTGGGATAGACTAAAAGTAGATGACAGAAAATACATAAGGGGCGACTTCGGGGCAAGCACATAACGGCCCATCGCTCGCATATATTCAAAAGCTGTTGAACAACAAAACGTTAATATTCATAAGCTCTAGCGTTCCCTAAGTGTGAGGGCTCGTAACACTTTACAGCGTATAAATAATATTTAGTCCGCGCTATAATAATCAATACTACAATAATAAGTACACCAAGGTGCAGTAAAGAATAGTTCGTTACACCAGTGAACACACACACCGGCACGTCACTATATTCTCCAAGCGAGGGTGGCAGCGGTGTACTGAGTACACCCACTCTTCGCCAACGATATCAAGTCACATGTAACCGGGGGCAGCCTATTGCCATTATACAGGGCACAGTACCAGACTTCAGACTGCTGCTGGTAATTATTCTACAGAAAAATTAAATTTTGTCCGTCCTGCATCAGTGAAGTAGTCACATAAATCAAAGACAAAAATTTAAATTGAATAAAAAGACAAGCTTTTTAAGTGAAAACACTACTACGATATCTTGCTTAGTTGAGCAGTTCCCATGGCTTCCTTCCAGATCCATCATCAGACCTAAGACACCATCCTGGTCTTAAGTAATCATCAAGACAAATTCAACGAGCACAAACACGGCGGGGCTGTATTAAGTAGTTCAATAACCACTCAACCCAATGGAACCCCATTGGCCACTTTGGCTTCATCATCAGATCATGAACACTATATGGTTGTATAGAACTTGTCAATACTAATCTAACAAACCTACACAAGGGGGTTACGTTATATAGTTCACATGTTCTTATGGCCACCTTCCTGATCTATCATCAAAACAGCTCCATGGTACCATATTATTGCATTGTCATTAAATTTCCTATTATCCCAATTCGCCGGACCAAGAGGAATTATGAAATCTTATGGTCTGGTTGATTAGATGGAATCAAACCATGATGAATGGAATCGAACCATGAATACTCTATTTCCCTGTAGGGAAATACGAGTATTCATGGTTTGATTCATACATTTACACTAATATTATAAAGATGAAAGATTTGTATGTTTGTAACGAATAAACTCAAAAACTGCTGGACCGATTTCAAAAATCCTTGAACCATTAGAAAGCTACCTTATACAGATGTAACATAGGCTAATTAACATAGACCCAGTAGGTGGCGCTGTTGTTGACCGGATACGAAGTCGCGGGAAACTGCTAGTTATTCTATATAGAAGAGACACTAGGATTTAGTCCTGTGTCGTGAGTGCGTTTACAAGCATAACAATTCATATACACAAATACCCAGACCGAAACAAATAATTGTGGGTCACACAAAGATTTGTCCCGGGCGAGAATCGAACTCGCGACTATTAGACACAGTGGGCGGAGCGGCTCAAGCTCTTTACTATTGCGCTAAATCGTCCGTCTGTCAACAGATTCAAATTCAAATGTGCTATTGAATTGAATGTACACCTAGACCGACGTAGGATTGGAAACTAGGTCTTTCGTGTTTGCCAATAGCACTATTACAAACACGAGACAGTACTTTTTTTCATATTCATAATTACTCTTTTCTATTCCATATAACGTATGGAGCCATAAAGCGGTCTGTTAATAAAAGCACTCTGTTAGGTCCGAGCACTTAGTTGTAATAAAAAAAAACAACTAGAGTACTAGACACTTATTTATTTTTGTTCCACAATTATTATAACCAACTACACTTGTAACGCGGTACTTTTGTCGCTTACACGCGAGACCTCCTGAAGGTCTTTGCCGAATTCAGACCCCTTTGGCAGCTTAGTTTTCACTGCTGAACCAACCGGCAGGCAGAAACCAGGTCCGTAGTTGGGCAGTAATTAGACTAAGTACCAAATGAATAATGACTGCTTTTTGTTGAAAACCCGGGGTTTATAAAGGCATATATTGCTGATTTGCTTTAACAGAAATGGCAGAATGTGGGAACTGCAATTCAGCAATATAGCCGTGGGTCAGCAATATAGCTGTGGGAGTTAGGGATGTAACAACTCCACTTATAATGTACATGAAAACACCACTTATTGTGACTAATGAGCGTTCTACACGATTTCTGCATTAATACACGGAACATGACGGTGGAAGCAAACTTCTGTCGAGTATTTTAATGGAAAATTACATTGTTTTCATTTCAAATTATTATCTGCATAGCTTCGTCCAAAATTCAGATGGAATCTGGAAAATCGGCCATAAAGCCAAAATCTTAAAACTCATTCCTGAACCTAATATCATAGAAGAGACGAAAGCGTACAGACTCCGATGGCTTGGCATCATTCAGAGAATGGGAGAAGATCATAGTGCAAAGAAGACCTACCTTTTTTTACTTGGGGAAAATACTGCATAGGACTTCCGTGAGCCTCGGGGGAAGCTCGCGAAGCGTGTTGGATTCTTACCGACTAAAAACCCCAGGATGGCCGACATCAGCACTTTGAAGAGGGTTCGGGATCTCCGCATGGAACACATCGTTGCCCCTCTTTAGCCGCACCCCGAAGAGTCGGCGGACTCTTCGGAGACTCGTCGGGAGATACTTGATAACACACTGCCGGCAGCGTCGCTGTGCTCACGGCGCCGTGGGCCACACCGCCGCCGTCCTCGGGGTCGGTGGCTTAAAAGAAGGCTTACCTGTAGAAGGCCATAATACATGAATAGATTTAAAAAAAAAAAGTTGCCTAGCAAACATGTTTTTAATCAAATGAGTAATACATGTTTTTGGACTAAGCGCAATCTATAACAACCAAATATCCGTTGAGGATCGAGAAAAATATAATATTTACAGTCGTTAAAAGACTGGTTCAAAAAACAAAAGAAAAACAACCCTTAAAGGTTGTATGAACATATTTGCCCCACAATCTACATTCATCGCATCGATATTTCGCGTTTGACGCGTCCCTCCCTCACACATTATCTTTATGTGTATACAAGTGTCCCTTATCATTCTCTCTGCGTATCATAGGTGTACAAAATGAACCGAAAGTATTTATAGATACGAGTAGTGTGATACTTTTATGAGGTGCTCGGTCAGCGATCATCAAGGTTAAGCAACATTCGGCTCGGTCGGCTGATAATGGGTGAATGTTTGTGGCATGTTAGTTTTATTTAAAAAAAAAACGAAGCTCCACACTAGGATGTATTGCTGTGTCGTGGGTGCGTTTACAAACATGAAAATTCACATATACAAATACCGAGACCGAAACAAATATTTGTGGTTCACACAAATATTTGTCCCATACGGGATTCGAATCCGCGACTATTCGACGCAGTGGGCCAGGTGGCTAAATTGTCCGTCCGTCGTTATAATTGAGCGTATCCGTATTTCAGAAGATACGATAAGCCGTCGGTCCCACTTACCACGTAAAGTTAAGTATAACTGGAAAGCTTATAAGCGGCTTGATAAGTTCCAATAGCAGGTGGCCACACCCTTGCCCCCAACAATCCGCCCTCCATGTAAGACCTAATCTTTCTCAACTCATTTTTTTAGCAGTGAGACAGTACATTCTATTAATAAACAAATATGAACACGTTACGTCACCATCGCGTCCCCAAGCGGGGTAGACAGAGGTGTACTGTATACACTCACTTTTCACCGCCGATGTTAGGTCTCATGTAATAGGGTGCGAACCTATTGTACTCAGGACACGATGCCTTGGCAATTAGAACTGTGCCATCCCATCCTATGTGAAAATACTATAATAATTTATTAGAGAATGGTCTGCAACATAATAAACTGTCAAATCACAGCATTTTTCCCTTATTCCGTTTCTAACTCGCTAAAAGAATTTGTTGGTTCATAACAACATTTTATTTTCTTTTCCGAAGAAGAATGGCGTACTGGAGCCATTGTTTCTACATTGAAGAAATGAGCACAGTTTAGTGGGGTCACGAGTTCTGTTTAAACAATATGTTGGGGTCTATAGATTCATATTTTGTATCAATCATACATTATATATCACAAGGTAATACGAAATTTAGCAAGTTAACAAGACATTATTGCAAATGTTAAGAAAAAAAATTGTTTGCTTTCTGTAAGATATTATAATTTGTAAGCCACTAATTTTTATTAACCTTTTACGGTGAACGTAGACCTGCATTTACTTAATTGTTTAGAGTTTTTGAATCTCAATATGCATCTACCCATGCAATATTATATTTTCTATTTTGTTTTACGCTTACAGCTAACATGACAAAATTAATACAGATGAATAAGTCAGAAGGCCATTTACAAGCGTTGCAAACTTTTAAGTATTACAAAACAGACTGATTAATTATAATTTCGATTATAAATTACTCATAATCAATACAAATAAGTCGATATTTATTCAAAGTGTAACCCTAGCGCAGCGCCTTCACCGTTCGTTCGAAAGTTATTGCGAATATTTTGCAATGCAACAATGCTTCTTTATTATCTTGGTTGGCTCGTGGACAATATCAATGGTAACTGTGTTATAACAAAAATATATTGTAGACTTTAACGGATATTCACTGATAGGTAATGAATATTGGCTATATAAAATGGACTTGTGATATTGAAGTCTGTGGCGTGATGCGATCTTATTGGATAGTAAATAATTTATCAGAACAGGACAGGTTCTTTCCTTACATACCTCTCTAGCTTCCTCCACTCTCATAGTTCGTCTCATACACGCTTGCCGGTTACGGAGACTCTTGAAGTTATCTATAATAATGAAATTTTTCACTTTTTATAAGCTTTTCTTTAGTAAATCCACTATTCTGGAGGCTAGTTGGATTGACAATTGACAAGTACTATACAACACACGCTCCTTGAGAAAAGATTCTGTTGTTGGTCACAAAGCCGCCACGTTAAAATAGAACTGGGTTCGCCATATCTGCCGCATGTCTAATACAGCTTGGGAATAAATAATTACCAACTAGGTCCCTCAAAACTATAAACGACATCACGGCAGGCCCTGACGAAGATGGCGGGAAGAGCTAGACTCATTCCTAGAAAACTGGCATTTAAAAGCTGAAAACAGAACCGAATGGAAGCAGTGGAGGGAGGCCTTTGCCCAACAATGGGACGATAGTGGCTAAAGAAAAAGAAAAAAAGTAAGCAGGAACGTGTAAACATTTTTGTATATGCCTTTATAATAATATAGTATCCAAATTGATTTCATTGATAATTCTTTCCTTCGTTTTAAACATAATATAAAATGTAGTCTCCTCCTGTATACATAATATTCACAAAGATTATCATTACTATTAACCTTAGCGTAATGTTTATTTAGTTTATTTTATTTATAATAAGTTTAGTAGCGCCAACAGCCACTGATCTGCAAACACTAGTCACAGTTATGAAGACGACTGCATGATCAATGGCTTACACTTGAATGTGAAGAAACCCAAGATTATGGTTTTTGAAAGGGAAGAAACCAGAACGAATGTAAGGATTGTGGTTGGTAACGATGTGCTGGAGCAAGTGAATGAGTTTGTATATCTTGGATGCGCCTTCAGTAAGGATGGGAAATACACCGCTGACATAGAGAGAAGAGTGAGTGCAGGGAACAGAGTGAATGGTGCGATGGGAAAGCTACTCGGGAGCCGGCACTTAAGCCATAAGGCGCAGCTGGCCATACATAACGGAGTTCTTGTCCTAACGCTGTTATATGGTAGCGAGAGCTGGGTATGTAAGAAGGAGAATGAAAGTAGGAAAAATGCGGTAGAAATGCGAGCTCTGCGGAAGATGTGCGGAGTGAAGCTGACCGACCGCATTAGCAACAGCATAGTAAGACAGCGAGTAGGTATGAAAGATAGTATCGGTGTAAAGATGAGAAAGGGCATGCTCCGTTGGTTCGGGCATATAGAAAGAATGCCAGAGGAAAGAATGACAAAACAGATATACAATGTGAAAGTGGAAGGATGCAGGTACCGGGGAAGACCTAGACTATCTTACCACGACCAAATAAACCGAGTCTTATCTGATGGAAAAGTCAAGAGTCTCCGTAACCGGCGAGCGTGTATGAGACGAACTATGAGAGTCGAGGAAGCCAGAGAGGTATGTAAGGAAAGAACCTGTTGAAACTCTGTACTCTCTGCCTACCCGCAAGGGAGCTGGCGTGAGGTTATAGATAGATAGAACACTTAGTAAATATATATTATATATATATATATATCACACACACACCGTCACGCCTATATTCCCCAGAGGGGGTGGCAGAGGTGTACTGAGATGTACACCCACGTTTCGCCGATGATGTTAGGTCCCATGTAATAGGGGGCGAGCCTATTGCCATATATCGGGCACAAATCCAGACTCCGGACTCATACTGGGAATTATTCGTTAGAAAAACTACATTTGTCCGACCTAGGATTTGAACCCAGGATGATGTGGTGTGCGCTTTGCCACCAGACCAACGAGGCAGTCATATATATATATATATATATATATATATATATATATATATATATATATATATATATATATACATAATAAATATTTATGTATACCACAAATATATACACACATATATAATTATACAATATATACATAAACTAAAACTGTGCGACATATCGACATGGGACAGCTAACATTAAGGAGGATCCAGCCTTTTATGCAAATAGTCCTGTAGTCTTTTTCTAAAAGGGGGCAATTGGTTGCCATTTGGAGTTCCAGAGACAAAGCATTCCTAAGAAAGATAGACTGGACGAAGAAGGAAGAGTGAATGAAATCAGCAGTACTGAAGAAGACGATTATCAGAAGAGCGAAGATGTTTATCGTGATTTGAGGCTAAATACTAAAATTTAGAAGTTAGAGAAGCGGGCGAGACTGGAGAATAAAGGATAGAAAATAAAGTTGTCAGTACCCTCAGAGTTCTACGCTTCCAAATAGGCAAGCACTTTAATAGTGATCAATGCTCCGACACATGATCATATTTACGCAAATTGAAGACGAATCGAATGCAGTTATTAAGTAGGTGGCCTAGTTTATTGAGGTGATCTGCATTCAGGTCGAGGTAGCTCGAAAATAGGAAAGATCAGGGACTGCACAAGCATTGCTTCCGTGTTGTGTTGTGAGACTGAAAAACAAAAAAGGAATACTTTTGGATGCTTTTAGATTGTTAACATTCCTTAAAAAACTCACACACCTTTATTGCGGATTACTATCGAGTACCTATTGATCGATTGTGTGTTTCTCCTTTGTCACCTTTGTTGATAGCTTCAGCATGTCTAGAGTGGCTAGCACAGGCGGTGATTAACTATATAATATGACAGGTTATTCGCTCTAGGTGTGAGATAACTGTTTTGGATATGTTAGGTACGCACTAGCATGGCGTGCCGTGACAAGTTTAACACGAAAAAGGATTAAAGAGTAGATAAAATAAACTCTGCAGGAAGAAACCCTTTTGTTCTATTCTACTCCCAACATCCACATAGGTTTAATAAACGCCACAAAATATTGGTTAGAAACTTTAAAAGTACATTCTTCAAAATATCATTCGGTACTCGAACACTGTACATCGGTTTATCCAATTCAAAAGACTTAATGAAGGACGGAGTCGGGCAGAGGCTCACGAGTGGCCTCTATACTACTGTTTATTGGGTCTTGACGCGCGCTCTAATCGAATCACTGCTGGCAGCTTCGTGCTAGGATTACCTGTATTCAAAATCACCCCTAAATTTAGGGTAAAATATGTAACATTTCTTATTAGGAATGTCACATCATCAGCGTGATGTAAGATGAAGGAGTTAGGAAAAGACTATGTTAGTGCTCTACTTGTACTGACGGTCACACACTTTTAATCATATGGTCTTTTACAATAGGTCTCATAAAAAAACTCAGAGTTGTTTAGAGAGCTATGAAAAGAACTATGCTCGGCGTTTCTCTACGTGATCGAACCAGGAATGAGGAGATTTTTCTAAGAATCAAGGTCACCTTGCCCATACGATTAGTAGGCTGAAGTTGCAATGGGCGGGTCACATAGCCCCAGGAATGGACGAGCGTTGAGGCAGAAGGATTATGGGGTGGGGATCAACTCATCAAATAAACCTGTACTTTTCAACTATAGCTTTAGCAACATAATCATCAGCCGCGACTGTACTCTTAAAGATCTTGGAGTTGTATTAAACCCGAAACTCTTGTTTTATAAACATGTCTCTTTTATCGTTAATAAGGCATATAAAAATTTAGGCTTTATTATACGTACCTGCCAACCCTTTACTGATATATTGTGCCTCAAAATTCTTCACTATTCTTACGTAAGAAGTGTTTTAGAATATTGCAGCTGTGTTTGGAATCCACATTACGTTATTTACAAACAGGAAATTGAAAAAATCCAATCTAAATTTATGAAACACTTAAATTATCGTACTCAAAAAAGCTTTCGTGATTATTCCGAAGCCTGTGTGTCTCATTGCATCCTAACCTTGCAAGAGAGATGCACTATTTCTGATAGCTAATTATTCACAATAGATGTAACAATGCCATAGATTGCCTTCCTTTAAATAATCTTGTAATGCAGTTTAGGGCACCTTCCTACCGGACCAGACACACCACTTTATTTGATGTTCCGGCCAGCATTTTTTTCATTCATTTTTTTTAAAAACGTAGCCCCACGCTAGGATTTATTCCTGTGTCGTGGGTGCGTTTACAAACATGAAAATTCACACACAAATACCCAGACCGGAACAAATAATTGTGGATCACACAAAGATTTGTCCCGTGCGGGAATCGAACCCGCGACTATTAAACACAGTAGGTGGAGCGACCTAAGCTCTTAACCACTGCGCTAAATCGTCCGTCAATAACCCACTTTGCACATAATTCTGTCGCTTGCCGCATTCGTAGATTATATAACAATAAATTTTACTCGGTAGATATATTTAACACCTCAAAAGCTTCTAATTTGCTAATCTTTAAAAAACAGGTGACGTCACTGCTTTAGTATTTATTAACATTGACAGTAATTTAAATATTATGGTTATAGTAATTATAATGCAATTTGTTTTTCTTATATTAGGTACACATGTATACTTATGTACACAAATACTTACTCGCACACACACACACCCACATACACATACACACACACGCACAGCAAGGCGAAAAGACAGAAATAATGACGACATAATAGAAATAATCTTGCCCCATCTTAAGTTGGGATCTGCTAACAGCGGCAAATTGTTTGAACAAAATACACCTCCGGCACTCCCGCTAAAATATGTATATCTGACTCTGTTCCCTTATAATAACACTTTAAAAAATCTCAAATTCATTCACATTATGATATAAATTACTAGCACATTTCAAGTATGCTATAGGGATGACTATTATTTTGAATCAGCCAACCCAGCCTAACAATTTCACTGATAATTGTACGTTCAAATAATCATTACAGGGGACAGTATTTACATTTGAGATACGTAAACACACAATTTTGTATCTCCTATTTACATAGCCGAGTGTAAAGATTTGTTAAATCGACTTATTTTATTTGAAATAGGTAATTTAATTCGGACGTTTCCCGAATAAATTAGATCTCTCTTAATATTTAATTTTATTTAAGCAAATTTCTTTTCATTCACCGAATTTGCGTTCAGTTGTTTACTGTCACGGGTCTTCATTTGCCGGGCCCTGCTCTCGTTAGAAGTGGAAACATCCCATGCGAAATTGAAAGACAAACATTCAAGCATCTTTACAAACTTTCACAATTATAACATTAGAAGGAGAATTGCAAAAGTTTTAGATACGAGTGATCATAAATTAACAATTCAAATAACAATAGGTATCTCTATCATGTGTAATTTTGCACAGGGTGACAAAATAGGTATGTTTGGATAAAGTCAATCTTTGACACTTCACTCCAAGACTAACCTCAGTCAGTATGAGACCTAAGTCAGACCTAAGCACAAACACACACGTTATAGTATCGTTATTTAGAAAGATTGCCGGTACGTTCATATTTATGTATTAAGTGGGAACCTAACCCTAACTCCCAAAAACAAGCTCTATTTACAGAAGATTGTTAATGAATATACTGCGTATTTACTATAATAAATATATATAAAAGTTAAGATGAAAAGGTCGCGAATTTAATGTATAGACTAAAATTTAATTTTACAAATTCAAGTATCCAAAATAATACTTTTAAAAACCTTGAATATATATTACAAATGTTCTATTCAATGGTAGATTGGATATGTATAAAATACAGCAAAAAAGCATAAGATATGCTCTATAACTCGTATGGATGACTTTTTTATTTTAATTAATTGTACCTGAATTATTTGAAACAAAACTGCATTTTGGGTCCTCCGGGCACACTTTTCGCTGTTGTCAAAGTCATCAGACAAGGAAAATTTTCAAACAAGAATTCTCAAGGTCATTGATGTTAGTAATTCCCTTAAATTTGTAGTGTGAAAAGGATGGCAGAGCACTTCTCTATCGCATTACGCTAACGTCAATCTGCTCTTGTTAATCATTCTGCATATACAACGTTGTTGAAACATTAAATAAAAATAAAATGTTATGTTTCAAGCAATAAATGATTTATCTATCTATCTAATGAAATAAATACCGACACGCCTATTTTCCCCAAGCGGTGATGTTCATAGATTTTATATTTTTTGCCCACGATAGGTAGTGGGCGAGCCTACCGCTATTATACCAGGCAATACGTTTCCGGGCTGATACTGAAAATTAAAATCGCTACGTGGATACTTTGAATGAATAAAATAGTCACAAAGTAGCACAATGTCAGAAGCAGATAGCACAGAGCCAAAGGAATCACAAATCACGGCGGAGATACGCGGAACAATAAACCGAAGAGCGTTTAATGGTTATGCACGCCTCGGGAAATAAAATGGCTCTTTCTTTAAACGTAAATTATCGTTAAATAATGCATTAAATAATGTCTCAAGGATCTCGTATTTTTCTGGTACGGTAACTTTGAAAAATCTATAAAGTTCTATGCAAAAATATTTGATGTTAAAATATCCGACGGTGCGCGACGGGAGCGCGACGTAAGCGCTCGGCTACGTTCGGTCGTAACGTTTGCCGTCGCGCTGAGCGGGGCTGCTCTGTGTGGCGTCTCCCGTACATTTCAGTACATTATAACTGCCCAACTGTCGCGCTGCGTCGGCTATGTGGCGCAACTTCAAATGACACAGTGACATACAGAATACCATCCCGCTATTATTGCACGAAGCTATCTCATCGCACCCCATTTTGTCATAACGAATAAGGGCCCTGTAAAGACAATAATAAAAATGTGAAATACGCCTTTACGATCGATGTGACGGAAACACTTATCAAAAATATATTGGTCTCCACATGAATCAGCAAATACCATTATTTGTTTTGTTTTAATTTTTTTCTGATTTAATAATTTTACACACACATAGTGCGTAGCTGGGGCCACTTTTAGGTGCCATTTTTGTTAGCAATGCTAGTAGACAAATCAGTCAATCTAAGAAGGCAGTTTCCATTTCACTAGGCTAGAGAAGGATGAAGCATATTTTCTGTGTCGATCGAAAGCTTAGAGTAAGGAAAATTTATACTCTATAATCGAAAACATCCCTTTCCAGAGAGCTGAGGACGAGAAGATTGACGTTCACGTGACGGTAGCGAGTAAGCGCACTATACCGTTTACGTTTACTTAATAAATTGTAGTTCGACAAGGATAGTATATCAACTCGTTCGCGTCATACTAATGTCAAAATTTTCGTGCTAACAGTGTGTGATTTGAACATGTGAATTAATGTTTAAACGAATTATTCACGTCTTTAATCTAGCGGTTTTAAAGTTCAATTCAAGGATATCTTAAGCGCGGCTGGCGATCCTTGAATTGAACTTTAGGACTAAGTGCTTAGAAGGTATTTTCAAAACATCCTTAGGAGGAGTTCAGAAGGTGACATTGTGCCCAGTATAATAGGCTTGTGGCCTTTTATATTGTAGCCTCACATCGTCAGCAAAATATGAGTACACCCAGGACATCTCTGCGACTCCCGCTCGGGGAATGTAGGCTGGACGGTATTTTAGAACTTATAATGACGCTTTAAACGATCAATCCACATAATCATAAATATGTTTAAAGGTGTTTATCTAGTCAAAAATAAAAAGCGACAAAAAAATAAAAAGATAAACCTGCATCAATTTAATTAAAAAGTAGAGACTAGATAAAGAAAACTCGTAAGGCTGGCAGCGCTTTCTCTTTTGCATAACTAACCCGATTCGTTGTCTGAAAAAGCTGTCTGTCTCTAGCTTCCGTGAGGCTTCAAACAATTTTTGTAAAATTTCTTTCAGTATACTACAAGTCCCATAGCTTGTGTACAAGTAAAAACAAATTCGCCATCACGCCTATATTCCCCAAGCGGGGGTGACAAAGATTCAGTTTGTCCACAAACAAATCGCCGACGATATCAAGTCCCAATATAATAGAGCGTTAGCTTATTAGCATTTTAACTTGTATAATCCTGCAGGCCGGCCTAGTATTGAAATTTTGTTCATAGAAAAAAAAAACAACTTTCCGACGTAGAATTCAGACCATGAACCGCCCCGGAACTGCTATTCTGCGAAGAATAGCAGTTCAGCAGCAGTTAGCAATAGAATTTCTCCATCGAAAAAACACACTGTCTAACCTAGGATTCAAATTTAAGATCAGCCCTACTGTTCGCTCCGAGACCAGCGAGGCGATAAACACGAATTCTTTACCTACAAATCAGGATTCATTAGCTGTTTGGTCAGTTTATCGTCCTCGCAAACCGGATCACGGAACCGACGGTGCTGGCCGGAGGCGTCCGTTTATTTTGCCGACGTATCACCGTGTTAGTTAACCGACTAAGGAGGTTAATCCGAAGCAATGTCGACTCGCGTAATTTGTGTATGCTTTACTGGGGATAAGCTTTACTCGCGTCGCTGGATCAGATTTAAAATCGATTATTTTTGCCAACACCTCTAAGGGTAAGTACCATTTATGGAAAACTGTTTACGTTTTCCTTTTACTGAAATATACAATAATTACGTTTTGTGTATGTTATAAAACATGATGTACTGCATATAATTATTTAAACACGCAGCAATTCAATAAAGGCGCATTAGACATGAGCTAGTAACTAATTAAAGAAGTGTCTTTAACCTCTTGGCCGCTTAGGCACGGGGTTTTGAGGCGATAGCTTTGATATATATGTTAGTCAAAAGTCGTAAACGCGTGTTCAAATGCGTCAAGCGTATAAGAAGCGGCTCATTTCCAGCGTCTGTTCGCGCCGCGCCGCCCAAAGCAGCTCCTCGATGACACGCCAGCTCATTATCACTGCTTGACCCAAAATAAATGTGTTTTCCTTTGCCAATAACTATTCCTATATTAAACAACATATAATTCAATACATGCAAAAGCCATAAACATATATTCAAAGGAAACTCATCAATCACCACATTATTAGCATAGTAGTTGTATAAGGTGCGGCTCGTTCCGCGAGAAGCGACGGCGGTGAGAGCAAAAGCGTCTCCTGGAAGAGTGCTAGCCCATTATCACTGCTTGACCCAACGTGTGTTTTTTCTCCTTTGGTCACCTGTAACAACAGTCACTGTAATAAAAAGTAGCGTTAATTTTGTATACCACTAACTTCACGAAATCTGGTCCTATATTAAACAACACAATCCAATACATGCAATAGCCGCAAACAAAGCATGCATTCAAAGGAAACGCGTCAAGCGCCATTATTAGCATACTAGTCGTATAAAGGTGTGGCTCATTACCGGCGTCTGTTCCTCGACGTGCGTCGGCGGTGAGAACGGAAGTGCCTCCTCTAGGAGACGCTAGCCCATAATCTGCACGGTACGCGCATTTGTCAACACGCCATTCCCACAAATAAATAATAACATAACACATTGTGTTACTGCCAACCCTCACCGGTAATGCTTGTAGGATGCGGTGATGTATAATACAGAATCAGCAAGAGCCACATGGTAGAGAAATTTCCTGTATACTTCCTACCATATACAAGGAAGAATAATGAATATCTTGTTTAAATGAAATAAAAGTTATTTGAAAGGGTTTATGTGTACTGTGTATACAATTTACTAAACCACATTTTGCACACACAAACACCCACACCGAAACAAATGTCACTAGTACTTACAAATGATCATCCTTGCGGGAATAAACCAAGGTTATTTGATCTCGTGAGCGAATTGCCTACATTCAAATCTCTGCACCAGGACGTGTTTAGATAACGTTTGAAGATTTGGATATCCGTAATCAAGTAGCAGCTTAAATGTAGGTTATAGGTACATACATCAAATATGTTGAAGCATTTTTAACACGTAAACAAAGCGCATTTTACATTAGCTCGTATAGCCAGCTAAGCTATGCGCAACTTACCCAAGCTTACACCAGCTTACCCACACAGTACGGCGAAATAAATCGGTGACCGCGATACCTATCGCCAAGAGCCGCAAAAACTGGAAAAAGATCCATTTAAATGTAGATTGTCCCCGGTAATACTTCCATTTGTTTTTGTCTCGGGAACAACCTCTTACAATTCTAACAAGAAAGCAGTTTCGAGGTCCCATGCCAATAGCGCACTTCAACGGATTCCGCATTTTATTCGCTTACTTCCTGTTGAATCTATGACAAAAAACTCCAAGGCTACACTTTCATTGTTGCAAAAAGGATATAACATTCCGTTATTCTTTTTCCTGTATTTAGGTAAATAATTCCGAGATTGCTTCACTAAACGTGTGTGGCCAATAAAAAGTTTTAAGCTCGTAAAAACTGAAATAGGCAAACGAAGTCGCTCGTAAAAAGTAACTTAACAATGAATTTGTTCCGCACACACGTGTACGTACGCACATTGTGTAATGATGTGTACGTGTGTGGATAACCCATTATATGCCCGATGGCTTTTAAAAGACTGAAGCACTTTGTGTACAAGGGTTGTTGTTTGACACCGTGTGGTGCCGGCAGAGCAGCACACAGAATAGCACCACCCCATATCTTCCCGTGGGTATCGTAAAAGGCGATTAAGGGAGTATGAGAAAATACTGACTCCTTGTATCTTTCTCACCGTGATACTGCTCCGTCTGTCTGAGTCCTTCTCCGGTCGTAACGGTCTCCGTTCCACTGGGCCCAGAAGGATAAGGATGAGTATGTGCACCTGTGTCTCGCGCGTATACTTGTGCACCTTAATATTTCCTGCGCATCTGACCGCTTCCGTTACTGGACTCCGAGTACGCAAAAGTCCTGTGGCGATGGGTAAAAGTAGAGAGGTCTAGCCTGATGCAAACTAGGCTTTGTCTGATATCTGCACGCAGGCGGTCCCGGGGGCGTGAGATCACGCCGTGGTCGTTTCCGCGCTGCACATTTGGGACGACAGCAAGGGCTCGGCAGCACTTGGGATGTCAAAGCAGCCCTGTTTAGGGAGGCACTGCTTTCCCCGCTCAGCTGGGGAGGGGGCTAGAAAAAATGCTCGTCCCGACATGGCAGATGGTAGTAACCGCGGCTATCATCGCATCATTCAAATCGTGGTCGACGCCGCAAAGGAAATTTAAAAAGAACACCTGTTATGACATTCGGCGCGTGGAACGTGAGAACGCTTCTTGATCGAGATGTCAACGCCTGCCCCGAACGTAAGACCGCCATAGTAGCTCGGGAACTTCATCGCTATAACGTGGATGTGGCTGCTCTCAGCGAAACACATCTCCCCGATGAAGGAGAGCTGGTGGAAGCAGGTGGCGGCTACACTTTCTTCTGGAAAGGTACCGCTGCCTCCAAAACTCGACGATCAGGGGTAGGTTTTGCCATCAAGAATCACTTAGCAAAGCATTTAGAGGAGTACCCTGTACATATCTCAGACCGCGTAATCACACTGCGCCTTCACCTGGACAAAGACAACTACCTTAATGTCATCAGTGTCTATGCTCCAACGTTAGACAAGTCTGATGACATCAAGGAAAAGTTCTATGAGGAAGTGACACATTGCCTCGATAGCTTCAACGCCAGGGAGCAGGTTTTATTGCTGAGCGATTTCAATGCCAGGGTTGGACGGGACTATGAGGCTTGGCCTGGAGTTCTGGGTAGACATGGAGTTGGCAACATGAACAGCAATGGTCAGTTGCTGCTCAGTCTTTGTGCTCAATACGGTCTGGCAATTACGAACACTATGTTTAGACTTGCCGCCAAGTACAAGACAACATGGATGCACCCAAGATCTAAGCATTGGCATTTGATTGACTATGCTATCGTGAGACAAAAAGATTTCAGCCAAGTACAGGTCACCCGCGTTATGCGTGGTGCGCACTGCTGGTCTGACCACCGACTTATTGTCACTAAGCTACGAATCCGCCTCCGTCGCCCGCGTAGATCTCTTATAAAAAGCTTGCTTCTTTGAACTTGGATAAGCTAGAAGATATCGCGGTCAGGGAGAAATACGCTGAAGCCCTGTCTGAAAAGCTGATGCCAGCTAATGAGGTAGGTGATGTTGATGCTGCCTGGGGAACTATGTCATCTCATATCATGGATACCGCTTCAACTGTACTGGGTAAAAAAATCCGTCGCAACGAAGACTGGTTTGATAGAAATGATGAAACCCTGCGGGCAGCATTCGACAAACACCGAGATCTCCTGCGACAGCAGAAAAGGCAGAGAGGAAGCGTTGCGGTTGTTAAAGCTAGTGACCTCGAATTGCGCAAGCTGTCTCGACATATGAAAGACAAGTGGTGGCAGGACGGAGCTAGTCACATGCAATGGCTCATTGACACAAACCAGCTGGGTGAGTTCTACAGTGAGGTACGTAAGCTGATTGGTTCATCCTACCAAGCTCGGGTGCCTTTAAGGTCTCTAGACGGTAGTCACATGTTGACAAGCAAGGAGGATATACTAAACCGCTGGGCGGAGCACTTCAACATTCTGCTAAATGTGGATCGATCAGCTGATCTGCAAAGTATCGGTTAAATGCCTCAGCTCCCTCTCGCCTTTGAGCTGGACGAGACTCTATTGCGTGAAGAGGTTGTTACTGCCATCAGACAGCAACAAAACAAACGGGCGGCTGGCATTGACCTTATACCGGGAGAGCTGATAAGATACGGCGGAGAGGAGTTGCACACGTTAGTGTGGGAACTATTTGTTCGCATGTGGGAGGAGGAGCGCGTTCCGGATACCTTTAAAGTATCGCGCATAAGTGCTCTTTACAAGGACAAGGGTGACTGATCTGACTGCAACTCCTACCGCGGTATTTCGCTCCTTTCAGCCCCCGGAAAGGTCTTTGCTAGAGTTCTCTTAAACCGCCTAAAGAACTTGTCTGAAAAGATTCTGCCTGAAACCCAGTTTGGCTTCCGACCGGACCGAGGGACATGCGAAGCTATATTCTCTGTGCGTCAACTGCAAGAAAAGAGCAGGGAACAGGGCTGTCAGCTGTACCTTTGCTTTGTTGACCTGGAGAAGGCTTTCGACAGTGTGCCTCGGGAAGCTCTATGGTTGGTGCTAGGTAAGCTCGGGTGCACGGAAAGGTTTGTGAGACTTCTTAGACTCCTGCATGACGACATGCAATGCTGCGTTGCCGTAGACGGTGAACAGACAGACTTCTTCCCCGTTACCTGTGGGGTGAAACAAGGATGTGTCTTAGCGCCTACTCTGTTCGCCTTATACTTTGCGGTGGTAGTTAGAGAGGTCTTACACACTGTTTCTCAGGGAGTCCGCATCCGTTTCCGCACAGACGGCAGCCTTTTCAACTTGGCTAGACTTAAGGCTCGCACTAAAGTCTCTTACGCACTGATCTCTGAGATCATGTATGCTGATGACTTGTGCTTCCTATCAGAATCCCTAGACGGCCTGCAACAGCTGATGTCCGCATTCCACCAAGCCTGCCGTAAGTTTGGCTTAAAGATCAGTGTCAATAAGACGGAGGTGATGTCCCTGGACATGCACGGTCACGAGACACTGACCATAAAACTTGGTGAGGATGTGCTAAAGCAGGTGGATAGATTTCGCTATCTGGGGAACACTGTAACATCCAAGTGTGACCTTGATGCTGAGATCAATAGCAGGGTGGGTACCGCAGCTGTGGCATTCGGCAAGCTATGTACCAAGGTCTTCTGCTCGTATAACCTTAAGTTGCCCACTAAGATATCGGTGTATATGGCAATCGTGCTGCCAAACCTCCTATACTCCTCTGAGACGTGGTGTGTATACCGCCGCCACATTCGCACTCTGGATCGTTTCCACCTTAAATGCCTCCGTACCATCATGAGGATCAGATGGTCCGATAGAGTGCGAAATACCGAAGTTCTGCGACGAGCCAATGTTGGTGGCATTGAGGCCTATTTAATGCGTCGACAGCTTCGGTGGTGCGGTCACGTATCTCGTATGGTGGAGGAAAGAGTGGCGAAGCGCATCTTCTACTCTGAACTGGAGAAGGGCAAGCGGAATCATGGCGGTCCCCTCCTCTGGTACAAGGATGTCCAAAAGCGACATATGAAGAGATGCAACATAGAGCCCTCTCGTTGGGAACGTTTGGCAGCACAGCGGCCAGAATGGCGCAGGATGGTGAACAGCCAAGTACACGAGTTCGAGGCTCAGCGTAAAGCTGACCTTGACGCCAAACGCAATCAGTTAAAGGCCCGCCCACCTGCTGCCATATCATACAACTATGAGAACGGCGTACGCACGTGCCCTCAGTGTGCACAGAGTTTCGCCGCGAAGATAGGCTACATAAGCCATCTTCGAGCGCATCAGCGGCATTATTCTGACTAGGGGTCAAAGTGGTCGCCATGGCCGAAATCGGTCGGATCAATCATCATCATGTTGTTTGAAGAGAAATGGCGGACATGGAGACTGAGTCTTTTGTTAAGATTGTTTTATTACCGCAATTCTTAGCGCTTAAATATATAAATATAAATAAACACAGCAGTATAAAACCACGTAAAATATATCAAATAACGTTATATGGATTTTCGAACATGGATCTTCTATTCCAGCTAGGTTTTTTGTACAAAAATTTAACATTCAACTGTGCCATTAGACCTACATTAAGACTTAGTAACTTTGCTGAAATGTGCACATCTGCCACTCCCACTTGGAGATATAGACGTGAGTTATTTTTTGCAGTTACTCTCTTCTCTTAAGTCTATGACGATTAGGAATACTTAATAGAAATGAAATGAATTTTTATACAGGTCAAAAGTAAACAGAAACAAGAAACGCAAAGGAGGGCGGCATTTATTTTCCAATAGGAATTGACATCACATACCTATTCTATCTATATCAACACGCCAAATCCCTTGCTGGATAAGCAGAGAGTACAGTTTATCAACAGGTTCTTTCCTTATATAACTCTGAGGCTTCCTCCACTCTCATAGTCCGTCTCATACACACTCGTCGGTTACGGAGACTCTTGACTTATCCTTCAGATAAGACTCGGTCTATTTCGTCATGGTAAGATAGTCGAGGCCTGCCCCAGTACCTACATCCTTCCACTTTCGCATTGTATATCTTTTTTGTCATTCTTTCTTCAGACATTGTTTCTATATGCCCGAACCAACGGAGCATACCCTTTCTCATCTTTACACCGATACTATCTTTCATGCCTACTCGCTTTCTTACTACGCTGTTGCAAATACGGTCAGCTTGAATTCGCACATTTTCCACAAAGCTCGCATGTCCACCGCCTTTATCCTCTTTTAATTCTTCTTATATACCTAATTCTCACTACCATATAACAGCGTAGGAACAACAGTCCACTATTCATGGCTAGCTGAGCCGTTAGGCTTGAGTGCCGGCTCCAAATAGCTTTCCCATCGCACCATCTACTCTATTCCTTGCATTCACTCTTCTCTCTATGTCAGCGGTGTATATGACATCCTTACTGAAGATATACAACACACATATATCCAAGATATACAAACTCGATCACTTGCTCCAGTTCAGCTATTGCTAGCTATTGTTAAGTAGCTATTGTTAAGAGTATATAGGAGTATATATATGCGCGTGAAGTCCGATGAAATGTTGTGCGAGGCACAAGGGGGTTTCAGGTCTGGAAAAGGATGTTCGGATCAAGTCTTCTCACTCCGCAACATCGTAGAGAAGCATCTGGCAGTGGGGCGGAAGAAGGTTTTCTGCGGTTTTGTAGATCTGGAGAAGGCATTTGACAGAGTTGTGCGAAAGAGACTTTGGGACATTTTGCCAGAGTATGGTATAGATGGCACTCTGTTGTGAGCCGTCCAGTCCACTTATGTGGACTGCAAGGCATGCGTACGGGTGGGTGGTAACAGATCACCCTGGTTTGACGTTAAAATCGGCGTCAAGCAGGGTTGCGTGTTGTTCGCTAGACTGTTTATAATATATCTGGACAAAAGTCTTCAAAGACTGAAAGCGATGAATGAAGGTGTACAAATGGGTGACTTAGTGGTAAACCATCTACTTTATGCAGATGACGCGGTTTTAATAGCGCCAACAGCCATTGATCTGCAAACACTAGTCACAGTTATGAAAGACGACTGCATGATCAATGGCTTACACTTGAATGTGAAGAAAACCAAGATTATGGTTTTTGAAAGGGAAGAAACCAGAACGAATGTAAGGATTGTGGTTGGTAACGATGTGCTGGAGCAAGTGAATGAGTTTGTATATCTTGGATGCGCCTTCAGTAAGGATGGGAAATACACCGCTGACATAGAGAGAAGAGTGCTCTAGTGCTCGGCGTTTCTCTACGTGATCGAATCAGGAATGAAGAGATTCGTAGAAGAACCAAGGTCACCGACATAGCCGTTAAGATTAGCAAGCTGAAGTGGCAATGGGCGGGCCACATAGCGCGAAGATCGGACGGGCGTTGGGGCAGAAAGATTCTAGAGTGGAGACCACGTATTGGCAAGCGCAGCGTGGGACGACCACCTGCTAGATGGACCGACGATCTTGTGAAAATCGCAGGAAGTGGTTGGATGCAGGTGGCATCGGACCGGTTACGCTGGAAAGCGATTGGGGAGGCCTATGTTCAGCAGTGGACAAGTATAGGCTGAGATGATGATGATGAAGTTAGGTAAGTTAACCTACCTAGGTAGATTGACAAATAATTATTTTAGATCAGTCAGCGCGCGCGCGACTTCACAGAGGGACGTGTAGCGTGCAGGGACATGGAATTCAGCACTAAGGGTGAAAACGATATATCGGAGATATAATAGGCAACGACGTTTTAAATTGCGAGTTATTTATGTTACGATTTCGCTTTAGGTTAGTACAATGCAGTTAACAGATGTAGTGTTGGCATACATACCTCTAAGGAACTATATTATTGCATTGTCACCGAATTTATATTCGTATGCTAAATTTGAACTCATGCAGATGCCCGCAAGTGTTTGAAAAATGAATCACCACGGTAATTTTTAATTAAATAATATGGTTACCTTAAACATATAGTATTCTTGAAGATGCTTAATTTTTTACTCTGTTTAAGAATGTTGGGAAGGTCAGGAAAGTATGTAATTATTCCCTATTATGTTTAAAAAAGCGCAGTCTGAAATAAAACTTACAAACTTATCATTTGTTATTAGTATTGCCACACTCGCACATACTTGCGCACAAACAAACAAATATAAATGAATTGTATGTTTTTCATGTAATTGGTAAATTTCATGATGTAACTAACCAAAGGATTAGCGATGGCTGCCAAGTTGTCATACTCGTAAACGGGTGCTGCTTGTGGAGACCGATCCAACCAGAATCCTTTAGCTTATCATTATTTATTAATATTATTGTTAGTCTTATATCTCAGTCGTAAGGCATCACACTAGAGCTGGATCGATGCTTATTTTGTATGATATAAAAATGTAACTATACAGAAAATGACGAAAAAAATAACTAGCCCACTGAGTTTCTAGCTGGATCTTCTCAGTGGAGGCCGCGTTCCGACCCGGTGGTAGTTTAGTAAGTAAAAAAAATGTAAATATGACTATTTTTAAGTACCCTCGCAGGGTTTATACGAAATAAATGAATTGAGTTTAGAGTTTGATTTCGCAATGGATAAGTCTATACAAAAGACACGTTCGGTATTCGACACAAACATATCTAATACTTATTTATAGTGCATTTAGAACAAAACACTAATTATTATACATATTATGTGTTGCACTGGCGAGCGTGTATGAGACGAAATATTAAGTGGAGGAAGCAAGTAAAGAAAGAACCTGTTGGAACGCTATAACCTTTGCCCCTCTATACTCTTCAAGAATTTGCCGTGATTATCGAGAGGTGTTATAGCAGCAGAGGCCTATCTCAGAAAGTTTATCATGATGGGTTAACTGCCAAATATGCAGTCATGTAATGTTACTGTGAAAACATGCTCCATCCACTTTTTTTGTATAAAACTCTACCTACACTAACTAGATTTATATTTAACCTTTAAACAAAATATAAAATTGACAAAACTCTCACCTTTAACTACTATTAAAATACCATTAGGTATGCTTATCTGATGTGTATTTAATAAATTAAAGTTCACCAAACAATAAAAGTTAACTCGGTGGTCAGTTATTAAACAACTACAAATTGATGTCACGCACGTGAAATGTTCATAACACGTGGAAAAGTATGACCTTTTTTCTCAACTCGATTGATGAAAGAAGGTATTTTCTCCGTAATGGGGCAGTATAGGCCAGAATGCAAATATAAGGAGCAGTTGGCCTAAGTTACTGTGCACTATGTCTTCCAACTAGGCCTGAGGTCATCACAGTGGGTGTAATTTATGTCATCCCGTCATTCTCAGCTAGATGGTAAACACAGAAGTGGGCCTAGTATAACGTCGCGCGCCACCCCGCGCAGTGATACGCTTGGTTGTATATGGAAATCTAATAATTCCATCTCCTTTTTATATTTGATTACTGGTATGGGCAGATATATATTTTAGACAGATGATTTTATGTAATTACCAAGAAACTTACAGACGAACGGGAATAAAAGCATTTAAAAAAAAAACATTAAATTTGTATTTCAAAAGACCTTCATAAAAACAAAAGTTTTTTATAGCAAAACACAACGAAGATATCTTGCTTAGTTGAGAAGTTCCTTTAGTTTCTTTCCGGCTCCGTCATAACACCCTGGACACCAATCGGGTCAAAAGTACTCATCAAGATATATCCAACGAGCCCAAACATGGCAGGGTTACCTTGAATTGTTGGGTGGTTCCATTAGCCACCTTTTGACTTCACTATCAAACCCTGAACACTATCTGGTTGTATAGTACTTGTCAATACCAGTCTAACAAGCCTAAACAAGTGGAGTTACGTTGTTTATTTCACATGTTCCTATGGCCACCTTCCAACTCCAGCATCATATCAGCTCTAAGGTATCATATTATTGCATTGTCACCGAACTTACAATCAGGTACGCGCACGTGCTTGAACAATGAATCCCGTGGACATACGAAAATAAATGGTTGTAAAAATTTGTGAATACCCGGAAAATCACAATACTTATTTAAAAAATATAAGTAACATTTAAATTAAATTTTATCAAAAATAGAAAGTAATAATAATTACAGCCATTTGTATCTAAGTACTAAATGCAAAGGGGCTAATTTTAACCATTTAATCGAACAGGTTAAAAGGCTGGGAGCCTAAGAGATAAAATATTTGATATTCGCAATCCAAAAACCAGCCGAAAATATAAATATAAAGTGTTTCATAATAAGTTCTTGTCTGATGCTCAAGGCTCCCAGCTATGGTGCGTAAAGCATCATTGTAGGGATGGACTGGGGAAGATAACAGATATTATGGCTGGCTCTGGCGGAGAGGGTGAAGGCACACAAAGTGTTTTTAGCCCCTTCGTAATCTGTTTATCAGGGCCCGAATCCGAGGGTTGGATTTGCTGTCGTGACTGTGTTTTTCTAAATGTCAAAAATGGTGTCTTTGCGGAGATCATTACGAGTCGAGTGAGGTGTTTCTTTTTTCTTAAAAACTTGCTATTATGCTACAAAAATCACATTTAAACTTTAGCGTAAGGTTCTGCACCTTCGTTTAATCTTAGTTATCTGGAATAACATAATTCAGACTATATAAATATACACCTAACTAAGTAACAGAATAGAGATGACCCGCAAACAAAATTAAATTTTCGGGGTCACTATATTTTTCCGTCCGAGTACAGGGGCAGTGCACGAAAGCGATCCCCATAAAAAGAGGAGTAAGGCAGGGAGACGTCATTTCTCCGAAACTGTTTACGGCCACCTTAGAGGACGCCTTCAAGCTCTTGGAATGGCAAGGACTTGGCATCAACATCAATGGCGAATACATCACTCACCTTCGATTTGCCGACGACATTGTGGTCGTGGCGGAGTCGCTGGAAGATCTAGGACGAATGCTCGGTGACCTCAACAGAGTATCTCAACAAGTGGGTCTTAAAATGAACATGGACAAAACGAAAATAATGTCTAAAGTCCATGTCGTACCCACCGCACTCACCGTTGGGAACTCTACTCTTGAAGTTGTCGACGAATACATTTACCTGGGACAGGTAGTCCGGTTAGGTAGGTGCAACTTTGAGAGAGAGGTCAATCGACGAATCCAACTCGGCTGGGCAGCGTTCGGGAAACTGCGCAACATCTTCTCATCCAAAATACCTCAGTGCCTTAAGACTAAAGTTTTTAGTCAATGTGTGTTACCAGTGATGATATATGGATCAGAGACGTGGTCTCTTACAATAGGTCTCATAAAAAAGCTCAGAGTTGCTCAGCGAGCTATGGAGAGAGCTATGCTCGGCGTTTCTCTACGCGATCGAATCAGGAATGAGGAGATTCGTAGAAGAACCAAGGTCACCGACATAGCCGTTAAGATTAGCAAGCTGAAGTGGCAATGGGCGGGCCACATAGCGCGTAGATCGGACGGGCGTTGGGGCAGAAAGATTCTAGAGTGGAGACCACGTATTGGCAAGCGCAGCGTGGGACGACCGCCTGCCAGATGGACCGACGATCTTGTGAAAATCGCAGGAAGTCGTTGGATGCAGGTGGCATCGGACCGGTTACGCTGGAAAGCGATTGGGGAGGCCTATGTTCAGCAGTGGACAAGTATAGGCTGAGATGATGACTATATTTTTAAGACAAATTCAGCAGTCTTAATAATTTACTCTCAGTATATCCTCTCCCATCTACTTTTTAACTCTTTTAATTATAATACAGCATACATAGGTGTATGCTATTTATTATTGTGTGCATTATGTTTTTCTTTTTCAAACATCGTTATAAATCATTACTTTATTTTATCTGATATATTATATATTGTAGCTGTTTATTGTCTTTAGCAAATCAATGAATAAATAAAGATTATTACGATACAAATACGAAATACTAACAATCTTGTATCCCCAGTGTATCGCCCGCTCATAACCCCGCAAGAACGCGCCGTAATGTCTATAGAGGCCAACAGATGGTCTCGCTGCCACAATCATTACCCTTTTGTCTTATATCCCTGTTCCCACAACACATAACAAATCTTACCTCCATGCTATAAGGATGAATTTCGTACGATTAGTATGCAATCAGTGGCGAACGAGTATATTATTGAGCTGGAACAGAACTTCAAACTGCACATTTTCTTTTCATACAACTTGGACAGTACCGACTCGAGCAATGTGGCGCAGCTTTGGAACAGGTTTGATATTATTATGAAAGGTTTATGAGTCTATACAAGTTTACAGTCTAGTTTCAATTTTGAATATTGTTTTTTATAAAAAATAACGCTGCTGTCATTCTTACAAGTTGTTCTGGAGTCCACTGTATTTAAAATTATTAACTATACTTTAATGCAATAGGGCTTTTTCGCCTTTGCCTATTTGAAATCCATACTAATATTATAAATTAGAAAGTAACTTTCTTATATTTTCATTCTGTTACATTTTCACGCCCAAACCGCTGAACAGATTTTGATCAAATTTTGCAAGGAATTTATCCAGTTAAAAAATGCTTAAAATATATACGCCTGAAAATAACGCAAACGAAGTTGTGAGTACAGCTAACATCTTACTAAATACGAAAATATATCTACGTGCAATTTAATTTTGACATTAAAGATCTAAAAAGTAAATATTTGAAACTAGAAGTTTAGTTTTCTTATTAAATTTGTGAAGCAATAATCGTATTAAATCGAGGTGTCTAAGATACTGCATAATTCTCGACTTTTTCTACTTTACTCACCTAAGTGATCAAAGGCAACTAATTTGAGTCCAATGATCAGCCAGCGGTAAATCTGCCCACAAATATTTGTGTTGTTCTGGGTATTAGTGTATGTAAATTTCATGTTTGCCAACGCACCCACGATACACGAATAAATCCTAGTGCTTACATTTTTTAAACAGAAATTACCCAATTTTAGGGCACGAAGCGCTATTTAAAAAACCTTGCATTGCAAAAACCTTTTCAAATTGTAATATCATAAAAGTCACCGAGACACAAAAGTGGTGTTCAGAAAACCATTTACCGCGTTCACCCCTTAAGCGGGTCACACGACTCGGATATCGCCTGAAATTGGTCTAATCTTTAGTTATGGCCTCTTCCAGGAATTCGCTTTTGACGGAAATGGTAGCGAACGTAAACTTAACTGGGAATAAAATGGAGTTATTCCCATTCTCACGTGCATTCTGCCCGTCCTCACTTTTAGGATATCGTCATAGGCCTTGTCAAAGACAGAAATCTTTATTTGCGGATATTCAGTAAATATATAATATCAGCCTATACTGCTCACTGCTGGGCAAAGGCCTTCTCTCACAAATCGCTCTCACCCGAGAGAGATTAGGTCATACTCCACCACGCAGACCCAGTGCGGATTGATGGAGGCAGGTTTGTGGCCACCTGTTGTTGGAACTTATCAAGCCGCCTTTAAGGCTTCCAACTCGGCTTAACGACTACCACATTAAGTGGTAGCCGGGACCAACGGCTTAACGTGCCTTCCGAAGCACGGAGACGCTCGAATATGAAAATGCCACGAACAGTCACCCATCTCAAGCCAACCGAGTCAAACGCTGCTTTACCTTGGTAATCGGTAAGAAAACCGCGATCGCACAGCGCTACGAGCGCCAGTAAAATATATATAGGGTTATTTATAAAACTGCAATAACCTCGCAGGACTATATTTGCTTAGGCCGTTTTTTGCACGCTAGAACTTGCAAACGCGCCATCGATGGCATCATGTGCGAACCGTGATGTTGTATTAGCTCCACGCTCCCGTGGAGCCAGCGCTAGCTCGCCTTGTGACCCGATCGCTGAATCAAGTTCGAGAACGAAACGAAATCGCAAAAAGGCAGTCGCAAAAGGGCTGTCGCACCTAGATCTACTACCGACCGAGCGCATCGGTTCGGTTACGCGGCCACCGCATTTTCAATTTATTCACGTCTTCTCGTGTGACCTTCTTATCCCGCTTAAACGCTTATGCTTTGAGTGAGTGCGTCGTTCTTCGTACTGCCTGCATAGCCACCGCCCGCTTGCATTGTGTTAAGGCGGGACATGACTGACCGGTAAGTGCATATGCTTTGATTGCCGTTTGTTGGTTTATGTTTTCTTTTTTTTTTTTATTTATCGATATTAAAGATAACAAAATAAAACGTTAACATAATTGGCACAATATAAACCACTGAGGTTTGTGACTTATACCAAGAATAAATAAACAAATCTACATCAGGCCTATGAGTGTACAAAGTATATAAATTAAATTAATTTGAATGTTTCATACTGTTTCATAGCAAAATATAAAAGAAACCAACTGTTATCAACCTAACTAAAGAGTTACGTAGGATTACATTAATTGGTACAACAAACACACACACACACACACACACCCAATGAGTCGAACTAAGAACCTAGGAAATAACATTTTAGCTTAGATTTAATATTATTTTGCGTTAGATTATCTTTAATAGAGGAGGGTAGTTTGTTGATAAGTCGAGGAACGAGGAACCGCGCAGTTCTCTCGCCGTACATATTGTTTGCTTGTGTTAGGCAAAAACACCCACGAGCCACTGCCCTCGTAAATATAGGATGATCAATTTTGTGTCGTAATTGTAAATTAAAAAATTGTTCTTTTAGTAGGTTGTATTTAAACTGAACATGGACTGGCAAAGCTTTACAATGTTTAAAGATATCACTTTCGTTATCCTTACACTGTAGGTTAATAGTAGGAGACACGAGTTGTTTTAATATTCTTAATTGAAGTCTGTATATGCTATCCAAATATGTATAGTAAGTGCGACCATAACTGCTAAGTCCATATTGGACATAGGATTCTACAAAAGAATTATATAACATTAATTTTATCTTGAAGGGAATACGATGTTTAATAATTATAATATTTGCTAGGAACTGCCTTAGTTTTTTACATACATGCTCAATATGATAACCCCAATTAAATTTGGAGTCAATTATAAGCCCAAGGTACTTATAAGAATTAACAAACTCAATGGTGGGACAATTACAAATAGTAGAAGAGTTATGCAGGCAGTTATGTTCATGGGCTATTATATTTGTCATTGGAGACTGCTTTAAGTAGGGAGATTTAATATGTAGAAGTTTGGTTTTAGTTGCGTTTAGAACTAGGCCTGCATCATGACACCACTTAATTAGGTTATCAAAATCGGACTGTAACAGCTGGGCTGCTTCTTGCAAATTCTTTTTACCGATTAAAAGGCAAGTATCGTCAGCGAATTGATAACATGTGCAATTATTGATATAGCTACTCATATTGTTTACATAAGACAAAAAATGTAACGGTCCCAATACAGATCCCTGTGCTGTTCCCTGGCAGGTTGGTATGTTATGGCTGTGAGTATTTTGGATTTTGACACAGAATCTACGGTTTCGCAGGTAATCCTGACACCAGTTTAAGAGTGGTCCACGTACGCCGCTATCATCTAGACTTTTAATGAGTTTAGTATGGTCGAGGGTGTCAAATGCACGGGAAAAGTCAACGAAAAGAACTAGCACGTTATTTTTCTCATTTAGGAGTTCGTTGATTTCATCTGTAAATTTGGAAATAAGATCTGCAGTGCTCTTACCTTTTTGAAAACCAAGCTGGTTTTGGTAAATAACATTGTTTTTTTTATAGAAGGTCTGGATTTGTTCGCAGATATACTTTTCGACTATTTTATCTACAGATTATAAAAGAGTTATTGGACGATAATTTGCACAATCGCTGCGCTTGCCTTTTTTGAAGATGGGACGAATACACCCTTTTTTCAAGTCATTGGGATACAAGGCTTGTTTGACGCTGCTATTGATGAGGTTTGCTAGGGCTACTGATATATCTTCACCTACTGCTTTAATATCGGATATCTTTATTTGATCTGGTCCTGGGGCCTTGTTAGAGTTAAGATTTTTTATTATTTTATATATTTTATTACTTGTCGCTTTTTGAAAGTATATACTACAGTTTATTGACTTCACATTTTGGTTGGCGTTTAGCAATTTAGTGCTACATGTTGGAATTATATTTTTAACCTCGTTGTCGAATACAGTTGCAAAATTATCAGCAATTTTTTTTGCTGTCAACCCTTGAGAATCGAAGGCATTCATTATAGCTTTATCAATGGACAATGTTATTCGACCCAATATTTGATTAATAATACACCACAGCTTTTTAGGGTTTTTTGAATTATTTCCAATAAAGGTTGCGTAGTGTGAGTTCCTTCGATGTTCTAAAATATGATGTACCTTGTTACGAATTTTATTGTATTCGAGCCTTAGCTGGGGGTTATTGGGACTTTTTTTCCAAAGGGTAAATAATTTATCACGCTTCTCGCATAATGGAGCAATATTACCGTTCATCCAGGGTACACGGAAGGGTTTTCTTTTTTTGAGATATGTTCTATTAGAGCATGACATCTTTTGAGCGTGATCAAACGAATTACGGATGAAGTCATAAATCTGATTTGGATTATTCATAATATTAGTTACATTCCATTTTATTTTATTTAGATCTTCGAAAAGAATTTTGTAATTAATTATTTGTGTGTGTGTGTGTGTGTGAATGATGTACGCTGTTGGCCGCGAGGCCTTTACAGCTTCACCGGACTTAAAGGCGAGCGTGCAACCACTACGCTCTAGCCAGCCAGAAGGGCAAGAGGCGACATACTCGAGGGCGCCTCGAAGAGGTGCCCTCGGTTGGGACAGTCGCTGTAGGGGGACGGGTGCACTACTAAGTGCACCGGTCAACCGCCGGCTATGGGAGGGGATCTACTACTACGTCGTCGTCGTCGCCCGTATTCTGAGCGGAAAGAAGGGATGACAAAGCATCGGGGGGGTCGGTGAGAACATGTCGCGGCCGGCGGTGGCGGCAGGGGTCGGGGGGGAGATCGTAGTCGGCGGTGGCTACGATTAACGGATTCGCATGGGTAGATGCGTTCGCGAAGTGACGTGCTGACGCCTTTTTAATAAAGGCGCGAATAGGTTCGAGACCTAGATCGGAGTGGAGGTCGACGTTCCGTACGAACCAGGGGGCTCCTACGGCTTTACGGAGGAAGCGGTTTTGAACCACTTGGAGTTTATCGATGTGAGAGGGGGCCGAATGCCCGAACACAACACACGCATAAGTCATGATGGGTCGAACGCAAGTTTTGTAAAGTGTCACCTTATTTCTAAGGGACATTTTACTCCGCTTGCAGATTAACGAATGGAGACGACCGAGCACAAATGATGCTCGGTGACGGACCCGCTTGATGTGCGGGCCGAAGGACATGGTACTGTTTAGGGTGACCCCTAGATATTTGACCTCTTTGACCCAGGGAATGGGTCGGTCGAACATGGTCACTTGGCCGAGATTACTTCTAGGGCGGCGCAGGGAGTGGCGCGGGGTGGCACCTCTGGAGAGGAACACCGCAGCGCTCTTGTCCGAGTTCACCTCAATACGCCACTTCCTGAACCAATTCCCTAGGGAATTGGCGGATGCCTGAAGGTGCCTGGTAATGAAACCCTTATTCCTATGCGAGACGTAGAGAGCGGTATCATCCGCGAATAGGGCTAGATGCGCCTTACTCGAACGAGGAATGTCGTTCGTGTAAAGGCTAAACAGGAGCGGAGAGAGAACTGAGCCCTGTGGGACTCCAGCACTGATGGAGTGGGAAGTGGAGCGCGTCATTTCGACGCGATAACGGAAGGCGCGATTCGACAAGAAGTCTCGTAAGATGAGCACGAGTCTGTCCGGCACACCCAATTGGTAAAGCTTGTAGATCAAGCCGTTGTGCCAGACTTTGTCGAATGCCTTCGCGACATCTAGGAAGAGGGCGCCCGTGTAGATGGGTTTGGGTCTATTGAGACCGGAGAGGATGTGCTCCGTGATGCGGTGCACTTGGTGGACGCAAGAGTGTTTGGCTCGAAAGCCAAACTGCTCGTCGATAAGGATACCCCTGGACGTTACGAAGTCTTTGAGCCTCGCCAGAAGTAGGCGCACGTATATCTTGGCCAGGGAGTTGAGGAGACTGATAGGGCGGTAGCTCGCGGGGAGATTGCGAGGTTTGCCGGGCTTGGGAATGCCTATGACGTCCGCCTCCTTCCACTTAGCGGGGAAGGTGCAGTTCGTCATGGCGGCGTTCAAAATGGCCACCAAGAGGCAAATGAGCTGGGCGGGCAGGCATTTCAGAACGCGATTCGAAATGCCGTCAGGGCCGGGGGCTTTTTTAGTTTTAAGACCCATAATCAGATCTTCGACCTCCGTTTGCGTGATAGGAGGCAAGGAATCGACGGGGGGGAGGGATGCCCTGCGCTCGACTTCCCTGTCTACCGCGTCGACGTGGGACTGGGCAACGGACTGAGAGCTGGGGGCGCACTGGCTCTCGAGGGAGTCGGCGAGAAGCTCGGCCTTTTCGTCGTCGTCGAAGGCTGGGGGTGCTGCGCCTGAAGGGCGGGACAGCGGGGGCATGTCAGGGAGTCGGATTTGAGGCTACGCGCCAGCTGCCAGTAGGCCAGATGCGACGGCGCGATGCCCTCTAGGAGGACACCCCACCGTTCCTCCCGGACCTCCGCGACACGACGCTTTACCTCTCGTTGTAAAGCACGCATCCGGGCACCCGATTGGCTTCGGTGGGGTAGGAGTCGTACGCTCGGATAGCAGCATTCTTTGAACGAATGAGATCCCTAACATCGTCCGGCAGTCGAAAGCGGTTGAGGTAGAGGTCTTCCACCTCGACTTGCTTGGACGATCGACTGACAGCCGATCGGATGTGCTCGGTGAAGGCATCTACGGCCTGATCGGTGTCCTGAGGGGACGGGATGGAGTCCGAGTTGAGAGGCAGGGGGGGAGGGTCGGCATCCGCCAAGGCCGTGCTTAGCGCATGCCAATCCACCACCGTCTTTTTGGGTCGCTGAGGGGCGGAAGGGGGGGAACCGAGTCTCATGACTACAGGTCGATGGTCAGAGTCGAGTTCCTGGACCACTTCCAAGGAGTGCAGCCGTAGGGTGACACCCTTCAGAAGCGCCATGTCCAGGACGTCGGGTCGGTGATTGGGATTGTTAGGATAGTGGGTAGGGTGCATAGGTGCGATGACGTCAAAGTCGAGAACGTCGACCAGGGCGTCAAGGCTCCTACCGTTAGGGGAAGTGGTGAGACCGTTCCAGGCCACGTGCTTGCTGTTGAAGTCGCCCGCCAGAATGACGGCGCTTCCCAGATTGAGGAGTGCTTCAAAGTCACTCCTGAGAACGGATTTAGTGGGGGAAAGGTAAACGGAGGCGATCACGATGGGCTGGTGCCCCGTGAGAGAGACGCGACAGACCGAGGCTTCGATGTTGGTGAGCGCGGGGGGATCGAGAGGGATGCAGTGCAGGGACCTCCTGTAGTAAAAGAGAGTACCGCCTCCGCGGGAGCCGATTCTGTCATTGCGCACGAGGTTGTAGTTTGCGATCCTAGGATCGCGTTGTGCGGGCTTCAGGAAGGTTTCCTGCACGAGGAGGATATCAAGTTGGTGATCTCGGAGGAAATCAAAAACCTGATCTCGCTGGGAGCGAAGGCCATCGGCGTTAAAGAACGCCAGGGATAGGTTGTGGGGCTTTTGGCGGGGAGATCGTAGATCCATTATTGGGTGCGGGGGGGGTTGGGTTTTGAGGGACGCCAGGACGTCATAGACGTCCCTGTATTCTGCGGCCAGGAGAACCTGGTCCGCCAAGTTGGTGGCGGCGCGGAGACGAAGGGCGAGTTCGCGGACTCTGGGGAACAGTGCGGGGCTTATAACCGCCGAGACGCTCATTATCAGGTCGACGTCCTGACTGACGTTAGTGGCCGGAGGGGGACAAGCCGCCACCGGCGGGATCGCCGGCGCGCGCTTCGGGGGGCGGGCGGGGCCCACTGACGCAGGGTGGGAGGCCGCGGTGTAGGGCAGCGGCTTCACCCACGCGTTGGCGCCGAGGGACGGCCTGAGCGGCGGGGGAGGGGGGGCCAGCTTCAGTGTCGCGGGAGCGCGGGGAGCCGTGGTCGCTGGCGCAGAAGGCACCGGACGAGGGTGCGCTGAGGGCGCGGGGGGGTGTTGCGCTGAGGGCGCAGAGGGGGGGCAACCGCGCGGGGGCGGCGGCGGCCGCCGCGCCTCGCCCGGCCGCGCTTCCCCTTCGGGGCCTTGGGGCAACCGCGATAGTTCGCGGTGTGCCCCTTGGTGCCGCAGAGGACGCAGCTGGGGGGCTCGGCCGCCGTCTCCTTCGAGCGGGCGCACTGGGACGTCGCGTGGTCCCCGATGCACTTAACGCATCGAGGGCGCGCGTGACAGTTTCGGGCAGAGTGCCCGTACAGTTGGCAATTGTGGCACTGCACGGGCGTGCCACGTTTGTGGGGGGCCTCCACGGAGAGGCCAGATATATGGCACACGGCCTTCAGGTCGAAGACCCTACGGCCGGACTCGGTGCGGTCGAGGACGACCAGCACCATGTCGTACGCCTCCTTGGAGCGCCCATTGACCATTCTGTGCACCTGGCGCACAGGAAGGTCCTGGGACTGGAGGTCGGCCTTGATGACGGCGGTGTCCAGCTCCCTCGGGACACCGCGGATTACCACCCTGAGCTCCCTTTCCTCCTCCAGGGTGTATGTGTGATAAGCGATCTTATTTGATCGCAGAAACGCGGATAGCCGTCGGTGGTCGTCCGAAGACGCCACCTTGACGGCTATGCCTTGCGCGGTGGAACGCGCGTGCGTGTAGTTTATTTGGCGATTATAGATCGCCTTGGAGATGCGCTCCCAGGCGCTCTTGTCCTGAATGACAAGCGGCGGGGGAGTGATGTTCGGACGTGCGGGGCGCGCGAGGGGGGAGGCCCTCGCGGCCGCGTTGGGAGACGGAGACGGCCGGGGGCCGGAGGGGCCGGGAGAAACGGAAACGTTTCCGGCCCTCTGGATTTTGGATGGCGGCGAGTCGCGCGGTTTGCGCGCCCGCTTCCCATTCGCGATGGGAACGAAGTCGTCCTCCGACGAGAGCGACGGGGACGGGGACCGGGCGGGGTAATTATTTGATTTGACTCAACCTGTATACATTTTGGTGCTTCTTCATTTACGCATGTGAAGATAATAGCTCGGTGGTCAGCCAGTACTAGATCGATCGCTGCCGAGTATAGATCTAATGTAGAAAAACGGGCAAATATGTGATCAATACAAGACTTTGTGGTTATATTAATTTTTTTTTCGATTCTTGTGTATTCCGTGATTCCGCACATTAGTCCATACTCGCTCAGTGTTTCTACATACGAGTCCCTGCATGATGACATTGATTTTAGGTCTATGTTAATATCACCCACGAGAAGTAAGTTGTGTTTCACACCAATATGAGAAATGCACCTACGCAACTCCTTTACAAATAAGGTTTTATTTGTCGATGGAGGTCTATAGATAGCACAAACAACTATGTTCTGATTAATTCCCATTCCCAGAGTTCCAAATAGACTTTCAAAAGTAAAGCTTTTAATTTGAAATGATGTGAATTTTAAGTAGTTTTTAGTGTAGATAATAATCCCACCGCCTTTTTTATTAGATCTTAATTGCTTGTACATATTATAGCCACGAATGTTGTACAGATCTGCTATGTTATTGGTTATACCCGCTTCTGTTATGACAATCATATCCAAAGGCAGAGGGGCACTATGAATAACTTGTAACAGTTTAGGATAGTTTTTAATTAAGGATCTAATGTTAATATGAATACAATTAAAATTTAACGCTGTTTTCTTAGGTAGTCGCTGACAGTAGTCATCAATTGAAGTACAATCAAGGATTTCTTTAATGGCCAATGTGGTCATAATAATAAGTAATGTATTTACTGATTTTTAGAAAGAAAACAAAAAAAAAATAAAACACTAAGAGACAATGAGTAGGTAACTAATTAGTTTGTTGTAAAATTTGGTTAATATCTAGTATGGATGTAATGTAATATATTTTACTGTTATTTGTTTTCCTTGCACATACCTTCCCGTCTTTATGCCATATAAATTGAAACGTACCGCGCAGTTGAAGTTTTGCATTATATAAAAGAGTTTTTATTGCTTTAGTAAGGGCTTCTCTAACAAATACGGGATTGTCGGCCGTTTCTTTTTGAGTTTCGGGTAGTATGATTCCAGCAGTGATGCGTTTTTCTTTGCTAGCTGCTATCCACTGGTTCCTTGCGGTCTGAGATTTAATTTCAACGAGCACTACTGCAGGCTTATCCCTGTTCCTAGGTAAAAGACGAGCCGACTGAATGTCGATTTCTTCCATATCGAGCTTAGACGCTATAGAGCTCAACACTTTATTTGTTTCTTGGGTAGGAAAATCCGGTAAACCAGCAATTTCTTCTGATGTGGTCAATGTTTTCTGTTCAAAATGTTGCATATGTCGTTCCAGCACCGCAACTCTTAATTGCAAGTTCTTGTTTTTGTTAATAAGATCTTGATTTTTATTTTCAAGTTCATTGATTCTGCTGTCTTGTTTTCTCATAGATTTATCAATTGCATCAAATTGTTCACTAAGGTATTCGATGGATGATTTTAAGTTACCCATCTGCTCACGAAAGGTTTTTTTAAGTTCGCGGCTAATATCTTGAACTAATTTGTGGGTGTCTAAGGTAGGATGACCACTGATGATGTGACCCGTGTCAGACTCATCATCCGCATCTTCTTCCGGTATGATGAAATATGACCTACGAGAAATATTTTGCATGCATTCTTCGTAGCTCTATTCAATACCTGTTGCATTTCGTAGGGTGTTCAGCTGTTTATTAGATAGTTTCGAACATGCTGGATCGGCATGTACGACCTTATTACACCTGCTACACTCCAATCCAGGGGCTTTCTTAGTTATATTTTTCTTACAATTTGAGCACTTTTTAATGGGCATATTTGTGGGTAGGTTGTAAGTTGAAGGTAAACGAAGGCTACACACTGATGTGTGTGTACGACCCTCCTCTCTGGCATCTTCCATTGTAAGAACCTTTTATTTCCTATAAATAAATATTGTGCAGTCTTAATAGAATTCTTTTATGAAACAGCTTATTTCTTTCGCTAAAATTTTCGCTATTTATATTGAGCATGGAAAAACTATTCTCGCACAAGACAAATTTTATATTTTGTGACATCATGACATGATTGTCATACTCCACCGCACTGGGTCCTCGTGGTGGAGTATGACCTAATCTCTCACCTCGATTTGTGAGAGAAGGCCTTTGTCCAGCAGTGGGCACTAGAGGCTGATATTTTTTTTTTTTTTTTATGACATGATAGCACGTAAGATAAAATGATTATCTCAGACCTAGGGCGACAAAATCCGTACCTCATATCATGTCGCGTGTGTTAGCCCTGCCAGTTCGTGATTTTTTTTTCCAAGATGTGTTAAATCTTGCGATTGATAGTCAGTCAAGTCTCATTTAAAAGTTTACTCATGAAAATCTAAGTAAATATTAATTATTTAACTATCGGGACGAGCTAGAATACTTTGGAGATAATAATGACGGAATAAAAATAATAATAATTCTAAGAGCAATGGAAATGTATTGTCTCACTAACTTTGTATAAGCGGATACAATAAAACGCGTCTAGCTCACGTTTGTCTTCAATTTGTCCCGGGGGAAGAGATACAAGGCCAGTCGAAAGATATTCCTAGCTTTTATTCATGTTTGATTCCGGCATATGTAAATAAAGTTATATGGTAAACATTATTTTGGTGGAAGCCAGAGAGCTCTGTAAGAAAAGAATCTGTTAGAACTCTGTGCTCTCTGCCTACACCGCAAGGGATATGGCGAATTGATATAGGTAGACATATGTTATTTTGGTCTAGCTGCTGGTAAAATATTAGCTCCATTAAAATGACTTATCACTTGAAAATATATTTGAACGTTTAAGAAGTTAGACAAGCATTTCAATTTGGACCTATAACTATACTTTTAGTAAAATATAGTTGATGACTATTCGCGTAGGTAGTCCTACATTGTATTTTACTCCTCTAAATATTATTGAAATTGTCCATGTTTTATACATAGATAGACACTGTATCATGTCACACGTTGTATATGCATGCGCACTGTGTTTTTAATAAAGATATTACTATACTAATATTAGCCCTGTTAAGAAACCGACCCACCGTTGGGCACAGGCCTCCTCTCAAACTGAGAGGGCTTAGGCCATAGTCCACTACGCTGGCCCAGTGCGGGTTGGCAAACTTCACACACCTTCGAGAAATTCTTAGGCATGAAGGTTTCCGCACGATATGTTCCTTTATCGTTAAAGCAATAGATATTACTATGACTTACAATAGGATTTCTAGAAAAAAAGAACTAAATTATTCCACACCATCTGATTTAAAGGCACGATTGCATTATGCTCGGACCACTAGTCTGAACAATCAAGAAGTATAAACTGAATATTATGCTATTAGCCCATACATACCAGTACCACAACACATGAACGGACTTCTTTATTATTAACCTTTAAAAAAAAGGGGAAACCGACTTTAAAAAGGAAAATAATAAATGTTTGACTTTGCACCGAATATTTATTTTTTTGCTTTTCTTCATTTTAATATTATTTATTTTACAATCGTATTATATATTATATTATTAATATTTGACATATACATTATTCTGCTTAGTCCTACAGTAAGGTACCTACAAGATTGATATAATAAGTGATCAAACGAACTTACCTGAAGTGAAGTTCGATCATTATTATACGAAGTCCTTCGTTCGAAGATATAAACTATATTAGCAGCTCTCTCGAGTCGCTTGGCAACCGCGCGTCATTTAGCCAATTCAAAAGTCAACGCCGCCTCTATGGTATCTGTGGACATAACCTCTGCAAGCATTCCTTTTAGAAGTAGTACACTTCAACTTTACCAACGGGCAGGGCGGGTTGGGTACTTATATCTTCGAACGAAGGACTTCGTATAATAATGATCGAACTTCACTTCAGGTAAGTTCGTTTGATCACTTATTATACTGTGTCCTTCGTTCTCGATATAAACTATATTAGCAGCTGTTTAGAGCTATAAGGGTAAAGTTGAAGTATACCACATAAAGGTTTTTTTTTTTTTTTTTTGAGCGTGACCTCTAAAAAATAACATATCATTAGTATATTTGTACTATAACACATTCCCGTTCTTTGTTTTGCCATACAACACAAACAACAAATATATACACATATATTGTTTCTTACAACCAGTCTGTCTAACTTATTTAAAATAAATTTATATAATTAAATTCTATAACATATTATGTTATGTAGTGTAGATCCATCCCAACAAAACCTTGATAGCACCTGTTATATACCTTTATACCACACCTGTTGTCCAAAATTCATTAATACCGGGTAATATTAATCAATCATTACTTATCAGATATCAGTGCAGTCTCTATCTGTTATGTCTTCTATAGAGATCTTTCTTCTATAGATATCTTCTATATAACAAGAGTTGAGGAATTGCCCATCTAGAGTTTTGTTTATATAAAATTAAATCCTTTATAATAATTCTTGTATCATTGACAACCATTATGAGACGAACTATGAGAGTGAAGAAAGCCAGGCAGGCATGCAAGTAAAGAACCCGTCGGAACCTTGCACTTTCTGCCCACCCCGCAAGAGATCTGGCCTCATAATATGGATAGAGATAGATAGATAGCTAGAAACCCTTACTGTGTACTAGACCTGAAAACAAAGTCTGTTAGTACCCAATCTATAACAATATGATACAAATATAACAGGGAAACCTATTTCCCCAATAATGTGTCTTCCAACTGTTTTTTGTCAAATGATCTCCTTTTGAGTACGGTACCAAACGAAGGCTACGAATTAACTTGGTGATTATAAGAATGGGTTTGCTATCATTACATATTTAATTTATGATTTTTTTTTTTTTTTTTTTGTTAGTTATATTTTTAATCTTTAAAGATGTACATATATCAAAATTTAACATTTTTTGTACTAGAGGCCTTTGTACTAATGAACTTATATGGAATTAAGTCCGGTGAAGCTGTAAAGGCCTCGCGGCCATCAGCGTATATCACTCACACACACACCTTATCTGGAGATATTCCTCCCATAAGGCTATGTGCTTTACCTATATAATCTTGCGCCCCCCCCCCCCAATTTTTAGAGTCTGGAACGAAGGGCAGTACTAATGCGTGGTAAACAAACATAACCTACCCCAGTGTTATTACTATACCACTATTATTAATTCAATTTAAATTTCGAAACTATCCCGGAATCATTTCCATGTTCTGAGTGTGCGCCGACAAATAAATCCTTGGCTACATAAATATTTATGTATTACTTAACGATTCGTTCCTGCGCAATAACGCCCGCGAACGTTCGTTTTGGCAATACGATTGGACCACTCCTGAACCAATTACATGACTGATACTAAAAATACTAAAAAATACACTCCTAATTTAGTAATAACTTAAGAAGCGAATAAGTTACAGTCGACTAAACCGAACCATGGGTTACAACTGTATCATATTGGGAATCCTATTCATAACTGAATTATTTCATACCATGAAATTTTCATTTCATACCACACTTCCTTTGCTTCTTTGTATGTGACTGTATTTATAAGTAAAACCAAAAATTGCAATGGGTAACTTTCTAGTTAGTTCTAGATGTCCAACCGTGAGAATTGAGTGTTACTCAACTTATTATTATGTATCCCCCATTAATAATAAATAAATAATATCAAGTTCCTTAGGACTTAGATTATTGCTGATACTACATAATATTTATCATACCTGTGATAAGAATATACTTTTGATTATTCTTGTTTAAGATAATCCATACTTTCAAATACTGTAACTCAATATTTCATCCACCGTAGCTTGTCAACATAATATCATTAAATTTTCAAATGGATATTATTATCAAGTCATTTGCATGACTTTATTTTCTTTTTATATATAGATACCTATTTATAAGATACATGTAACATGTGGATGTAATAATTTAAGTATAACAATACCAAAATTGCAAATTTTTGTATGATATCTCAATCCAATATTTTTTACTGAAACACCTTTAAATAAATTACAACATATATAATGCTCTAAAACCAACTTGTTACTTTAATGGTAGCAGTTTGTACTTGTGTTATCATAACTATACCAGAAAACATCACTGGTGTTCAAAATAACTGTACACATTCCAAACTAATTACAAAACTATTTTTTATAGTTATTAATTTCTTGAATAATCTTATTTAATTACATATTATTTATTGATTATCATATGATCAAACAAAAAAACAGTAAAAACATCTAATTCTCCAAATCATGAATTGATGTATAGCTTTCCATTGTGTGTGCCTCAAATTTCTAATATCATTAAGTACACTATAATTGATGCAGGAAATAATCAAGAACCCAAAACCATTGAACTCATTACATGATAGAAAACTGAATAGGTACTAATAAATTTTCTATTAGTATATTTATTATGACTGTAAGGTCTAACCTGTTAGCTACGTTTTTTTTAAAAAAAAAAAAAAAAAAAAAAAAAATAATAATGTTTCTATACATAATGTTAAACATATGTAGGACAAGATTCACTTGTCTGAAGTGCAAGTACTTGCACAAAAACCAATAAAATTATGTTTGTCGTTGAAGGCATTATTAGTGTCATAGATACATACCACCGTCAGTGAATACCTTTAGCCTCCAATATTATGGCTTCTTTGTAAAACCCATGTTGTATTCCTGATAGTTTTTCTGAATTTTTCAGCAACTTAAAAACCAAGTCCTTGTGTAAAATGCCTATCATGCTTTTTGTACCTCACTTTCCTTGGTAGGAGATTTCCAATGTCCAACGTGATGTTGTTTTTGGTGAACTGATAGGTACACTGTGACTTAATATTTCCATACCCAGGATGAGGATTGTTGTTCTATATTGGTTACAACGGTGGTCGATTTATGAAATTTTAACTACTGGTTATGACTAGCTAGTTAATAATTCCATATTGATAATCCACTATATTAACACTCCTTTTATGCAAAATATATACTGCTGACCTTAAAGGTTCTTGTCTCAATAAAGCTTTCATGACTGTATTGTTAGGATTAATCTTTTCTGGCTACCCTGCAAGGAGTCTAGGTTGATAATATTGATAGATAATTATTAGTTCTATGTTAACTGGATAGACCAGGTATTTTATATTATCTTTTAAGTATATTTGTGCATAACACAAATTATCCCACAACCTGCCTGCCGCAGCATCGGTAGGATAAGATATTATATTTGGAATGTATCCACAGTCCTGTTGCTTGTCAGTTACAACAGGCATTGCCATTAGTATATTACTTTGGCTTATTTGGTTATAAACCCTGTTCAGGAATAAGTATTGCTGGATTTAACTTTTTTAATACAAGTACTCATAATTTTGCACAATTCTTTGTGTAATAAGCTCCAGTTTGGGCTATTTCAGTATTATTATACAAGTATGTCTAATAATGAAATCAATAAAAACACTATGTTTCTGCAAAGGAGTGACTTTTGTTATTAATAATGTATTGTTATACATAAACAATGTCACTTTAATTACCCTTTCAGTAAGTCTCCTTTTGGAGATATAATATGACAAATTGCTTATAGTTTATAGCAATAGTCTTTGTATTTACTGTTTTAGGCATGTTTAAGGTATGTATTTTAGGTAACATTTTTGATTCTTACCATTATAGAAATGTGAACTGCACAGGAACACCTCATGGATGAAACCTATGAGTAGTATGACCTTCAGCACATATCTCGTATGGGCCCCAAGTCTTGCGGATCACGCCGATGTATCTCGTACACCACTCGTGTCCTTGAATTATCGTCAAGTCTTGCAGACCACGTCGATGTATCTCGTACATCACCCGTGTCCTTAAAATGCCATCGATCCTGAACAATCATCATAATTGATGAACTTCCCCCTAATTTCTCTTATTGGAGGTATAACATTGCCAATTTATAGACGGTTAATAATCGTTTTCAGGTATATTTCGTGTTAAACTGTTTGTACACGAATAGGGACGTAGACTTCATAAGTTTACTTTTCGGACGACGAAGCTTTCCCAAATGACGAAACTCACGTCTCCAAATATTAGATATTATATAAATAAACAAGTTAAGCTGAAAAACACCACAAATAAACAACTATCGGTTGATCTTTTTAGAATGTACTTCTTTGCCAGGACGTAAACTTTTCTAAATTTGCCTATACGATGTTTTAAATTTATTTCACAAGGTCACTTGAGTATATTACAACCTTTTTGTTATAAAATTTCAGTGCAATAACAAGTTATTAAATTAAATGTCGACCAAAAACTTTATTACAAAGCGTCAGCTGCCGCGCTTTCAAAAGAATGCTTGCAGAGGTTATGTCCACAGATACCATAGAGGCGGCGTTGACTTTTGAATTGGCTAAATGACGCGCGGTTGCCAAGCGACTCGAGAGAGCTGCTAATATAGTTTATATCGAGAACGAAGGACACAGTATAATACCCATAATAACGGAATCTATGCATTCGTGCTGTTCGCCGTTAAGGAGTCCCCTGGTATACCTTTAACGCCCAAGGTAAAATACCGATTTCAATAAAATGGGACCACCTCAAAACTATACTAAATCCAACGTAAAAAGAATTATCAAAATCAGTTAATAAATAAAGACGTTATATAAAAAACCCCGACGAACTTTAAACCTCTTCTTTTTTGAAGTTGGTTAATATTTTGATTAGTTCTATAGGCCCTACCATACTTATAGGATTAACACAATACTTATAATAACTCATTCTACACATTGATGTTACTTGTTATTAAGTAGTTCCCTGGTGTATCTTCAAAGACTAAGGTCCAATACCGATGAAATTAAAATGGGACCACCTTGAAGCTATATTAAACCCAAAGCAAAAGGAATCATCAACATCGGTATATACAAGCTGTAACATAATAAACGCAAGACCTGAAAGTAGTTTGTTCTAAATCGATAACTGAATTGATTCCAACTATTTTAATGTATCTTACAGTATCTTTAGTGCGCTATAAAAACTAAATTTATTCTTGATTCATAGCAATAAGGAGATTACAAATGCATTCCTAACCCGTATTTCTCAAAATGCACACATACACGTACAAGTTTCATTGTTAATTGGGGTATAAAAGTGCTTAAAAAAGGGGTAAAAACCTTTAAATTTGGAAATTTAGTTTTCGTTTTGAATTTATGAAGCAATTCTCTAATTGGGGTGTCTGAGGTCTTGCGTTTATTATGTTACACCTTGTATATGAAGGAAATATCAGTGAACATACATAAACAAGCATACATACAGACGAACATAGAACCTCCTTCTTTTTGAAGTCGGTCAAAAAGAAGATACATAGCCCCACACTAGGAAAGGAATTATTCCTGTGTCGTGGGTGCGTTGACAAATATGAAATTCACATGCACAAACACCCAGAACGAAACAAACTCGCAATAGTTCAAAGGGCTTAGCACGAAAAGAGTGACGTTCGCGACTATATATCCCATCCTTGTCATACTAAAAAATTACTAAATAAATATTAACGTGACGGCAAGCTTACTCGCTAGTGTCACGCTAATGTCAATTTTTCATTTCATCATTTCATCAAATTCAAATCACACAATATCTGAGCCATCAATTAACATTACAGAACATTTTACGCGGCTAAACGTTGAACAATGATGACGCAGGCGCAAGTTATTGAAACGGTAAAGTTTGAAGTGGCGGCAGGCAAGTGTGCGGCGCGGGGGAAACGATTACCATATTCAACACGTTCCCTCACCGCGAAAGGCTTCGTTGGAAAATTGTTTGTCATATTAACGTCATTCCAGCCTGAGTTTCGTAGCTGAGATGTTAATATATTAAATTATACTCGATGGCATTCTGGAGAGGTAATGCGATTTCGATACGGAGTGAGCAAACGATGATTGTGTTGAAAGGTTTTGATATGGATGAGCAAGTATGTTTAAAATAGATTTATTTTTTTTATTGTTGATCAGCTTACCCACGGTTGTGCATGCGCTTATTTTGTCATTTATTTTGTAATCCCTTTATAAATTATAGCCTTTGTATTATTCTGATATATACGCTATATTTTGTGAAGTTTCATCAAAATCCATTAAGTAGTTCTTGCGCGAAAGAGTAACAAACTTACATCCATCCTCACAAACTTTCACGTTTACCTATAATATTATAAAGATGAGACCCGTTACAGGTCTTTCTGGGAAAATTTTGTGGTGGAATGGACGTTTTTCGGCTGAAGATACTATGAATTAGCACCACATGCTTAGTGTTTTGACTACCGCAGAGCTTTGAAGATATGGTGGTAATGTTATATAGTATTTAGCAGATTGCCTCCGGTTGGAAGGTGTGCCGTATTGTCTCAACGTAATAAAATTATGTAAATATCTTTTACTTGTTTAATGAATATTCAAACACCCTTTATTAATACTCACCAACGTTATATACTCGTAAGGAACTTCGGTGCAAAATTTCATGCTATTATTTTAGACCCACTGCTAAGCTTTGCATTACCTGTTAGTCAGTCGGTGTTGGAGTTTTATTTAGTAGCCAACCTCCTATACACATAGTACCTTTATGGTGAATTGGAATAATAGTATTATCACTGTTTATGTTTCTTCATTTTCAGCAATTGGTCTCAGCAGGTGGCTTACATAACATTAACTTCTCGCAAAAGGCCTCTACGTGTTGGACGTGAATCTCAGCGAGATACATATATTATTTAATTCTGGTTAGAAAATATTGATTTTCTCTACATAGGTTCCAATCGGAATGCACACATTAGACAAGGTGCCGATTACATACAATGTGAAGACTGGTGTCTAAGCTATGACGAGGCTTTTGTTTCGAATCCCCAGCCTCAGAACGGCTTATGCTCAAATAAAGTGTATAACAAAAGCGAATAAAAAAGAGAGAGAATCTCCAGATCTCCTCGCTTTTGATTCAATTTCGCAGGAAACTCTGTTCTTTAGATGACCTTTACACAGGCATGTGTAACTAATATTTTCTAATTATAATCTCCAAACAAAAAAATTTGAATTAAAAAAAAACAACTGTCACACGAAGATTCTTTTTTACGTTTTAATTAAACCACAGTCGCCACACAAAAACCACGGCGGCAACAAATCAATTTCGCGTCAGGAAATAACTTGAAAGGAATAAAGTTGAAAGGGTTGCGCGATACGATACCAAATTGAAAAGCTTTTGTGCGGGGCACCTTTACATGTCCGACTGTTTGAATGTGACTGTTACCTAACTGTTTGAATCATAGCGCCAAAATTTTTCTATCAAAGTTTAGAATACACGTTAAGAAGTGCTACCGGGGGTGTACACTTTCATGCAGCTAGCGTGAATGGAGCATGTAAAGAAGGCGCTTGTTAGGATTTTCCTATCTCAAGCTCCTGTAGAATATGCGGCGTGACAATAAAATATGACTGAAAAAATACCTCCCATCTTTCTAAATATGTTAGCTATATTATTTTGAATTGACTAATCGAGCCGTGAGAACACCTAGAATTGTCTTTATATATAAAATTTCCATGTGTGTGTGTGTTCGTAATTCTTCTCCTCCTTAAAAAATTTTAATGAACAATTTTTTATACCTCTCCTCTGGCTGGTTTTTAGCTGCTAGCTGGTAGGTGGCGCTTTTGTCAATCGAGTTCGAAACCGCGGGGAGCTACTAGTATTGATACAAAAATATTCAATACTGGTAATTCACTGATGTGGGCATCAAGTCTCAAGTCTACAAAGCTTAAATAGAAGTGGGCAGGGCATGTTAGTCGAATGCACCCTGAAAAACGGGCTAGAATCGTCACGCAAGCTGCAGATGAACATCGACGGCGGGTAGACCTAGAAAACGTTGGAGTGACGATCTAGATGTTTTTCAAAAAGACCAGATATGGCCAATCACAGGTCCACGTGTAAGAATGGGGGGAGACCTTTGCCCAGCAGTAGGGCAAAACAGGTTAACAAACGAACTGGTAATTCGTATTATTTTATAAATAATTTTGTGGCATTAAAGAAACGAAAATCAAAAAGTTTTGAGCCAGAGTTCATTAGCAAAATAAAAATAAAAAAAAAAACCGACTCCAAAAACACAAAATAAATATTTGAAGTCGGTACCGGTTAGTGCAGTCCGTTACTTGGCACCGACTTTAAATATTTATTTTTTCCTTTATGTAGTCGATATTTTTTTTTAAAAGATTTTTAGTTTACAATTTTATGTGATGTGACGTGAATTATTTACTAATATATATATTGTACTATATTGTACTATTTTGCTGAATTGTACAGCAAGGTACCTACATGATTGATATAATAACCATAATAATGGAATCTATACATTCGTGCTGTTCGTCGTTAAGGAGTCCCCTGATCGGTATTGAACTTTGGACTTTGAAGATACACTTCAAAGTCCAAAGTTCAATACCAATTTCATAAAAATGGGACCACCTCGAAACTATACTAAAGCCAACGCAAAAAGTATCATCAAAATCAGTTCATAAATAAAGACGTTATAAAACAACAAAGATTAATTTTTCGACCTCCTACTTTTTTGAAGTCGGTTAATATTCTAATTAGTTCTATGGCAGGGTACCTGTAGAATTGATGTAATACCCATAATATCTCAATCTACGCATTCGTATTGCTTGTCGTTAAGGAGTTCCCTGGTTTATCTTTCAAGTCCAAGGTCCACTACCTATTAAATTAAAATGGGACCACCTTGAAGCTATACTGAAACCAATGCAAAAAGAATCATCAAAATCGATTCATAATTGGCGGAATTATCGCGAAACATACACACAAAAAAAACATACAGTTGCGTTTATAAGCAATCTGACTTAAAGTGCACGCCCACCGTCATTAAAAGCAAAAAATTTTAAAGTTATGGAGTGGTCTTGACAATTATTTACGTATTATTGGAGTCAAACACACGGCCATTATGATGAGAAGATTATTATTTAAAAGCTAAAATGTCAATACTCCAAATACTATTTTAATTAAAATAGGTACATCAAATACTCTGAACTATTATTTTAGTGATAAACTATAAGAGTAGAGGAAGCCAGAGAGGTCTCTAAGGAAATAACCTAATGGAAGTCTGTACTTTCTGACTATCCTACAAGAGATTTAGCTTGATGATACCCATAGATAGATTATTTTAGTGTCATCGAATTGATATGGGCTATGCTCGGAGTTTCTCTGGATAGTTTCTAAGGATATAAACCGGAACGAGGTCACTCGGCACAGAATCAGAGTTATCGACATAGTCCATCGGATTAGTAAGCTGAAGTGGCAAAGAGCCGGTCAAATTAGCCGAAAAATCGATAACCGCTGGGGCAAATAAGTTCTTGAATGGAGACCACGGACTCGTAAACGTAATGCAGGACGCCCTCAGGCTTGGTGGAGCGATGATCTTCGTAGGGCGGCTGGCAAAAATTGGATGAGAGTAGCCATTGATCATACTCAGTGATGCGCGACAGCGTGATGTCCAGGAGTGGACTGGTATAGACTGATAATGATGATGATTAGTTGATACACAGAACACGTGACTAGTGAAAAAGAATAAACTTGTATTTAGTGAGTAAACGTCTATACCATTAAAAGGAAATGACATCTCCGTAACATAAAATATTACTTTTTTATTGTTTGACCGCTCAAATATTTCTTTAATATTTGCTTAACTAAATGCTTAATAAGTAAACAGTTCTCAAGTTAAAGTAATGTTCCCTGGAAAGTTCTAAAAAACTTGTGAATTTGTTGGTTTCTTTTTGTAGCCCGACACTAAGAATTATTATTGTGTTTTAGCTGAGTTTACAAACTTGAAATTCACATGTTTTTGTTAATTTATGTGTCACATAAGGATTTATTTCAATCCCACTCTCGACTACTCGACTACTCTAGTGAAGCGGTTTAATCTTTTAACCACTAGCAGGCAATGGCAGACTTGAAGGCACTGAACTCTATAGCGTACTTAGCGTGTTTACAAGACAATGTAACTACACCACAGAGCTTCGAACTCCCAGGAGCCAATAACTTGAATTAACACGCGTTGTTTCAGTCAACACTGAACTTGTGCAAACATTTTGTAATGAAAATTGTAAACAACACTTTGTTTGACAAAATTAATTATTATGAGATTGAATCCCGCTGATTAAATTGGTGCTAGTGGGATGGTGAACTTATGTTATTTATTCAAAACAGCTTATATTTTATTTTTATGGGCTGGTCAGCGATTAACCCCTGTATCACCTGATGGGAAGTGACGATGGCGCCAAAGTGGCTCGCTGTAGTTACGATACGACGTGACAATGCAATTCTATGGTACCACGGAGCTAGTCTGATGATGCAATCGTGAGGTGGCCCTAGAAACATGTCAATTACACAACTTTACCCCATCGTGTTTAGGCTCGTTGAATTGGTATTGAATCAGATGGTATTCAAAGTCCGATAATGGAGCCGGAAGGCGGTCAACGGAACTATTCAACACAACTCCATTGTATTTGGGCTCGTTGGATTTAAATTGACAAGTGACAAGACCTAGATGGTGTTCGGAGTCTCATGATGGAGCTGGAAGGAGGCCATAGGAACTCTCACCTAAGCAGGATATCTCCGTTGTGTTCCGTGTGTCTGTTACATCTACAACCGGATTGGATCTAGTGGCGAGATTTGGCGAGATTTTATTTAGCGGTAGTAGCCCTGTGGTAAAGTTAAGCAACGTTCCACTCAGCCGGTTGACCGTTTGGGGTAATCCAGTTTTCGAGTGTCTCTCCGGGAAACACGTTAAGTTCAACAGCTTCGGGATCAACGACCCGGGTGCTCGTTAATGTGATAATCGTTAATCAGAGCTAGATGAATTTTTTTTTTGGGACGAACCCCGCCACGCATTCCTACCATTGTTACTCCTGTAAGCCAGGATCCACCCATTGGATGCCTTATGTATGGGCGGTTAGATAAGTTCCAACAGCAGGCCACAAACTTATTTGAAAGGTTTTGTTGCTTAGTGATAAATCTCAATACAGATATATTTTTACTAAATATAACAACTTAGCCTACTAAGTTATATAATGATTTTAGCTTCCGCGCTAGACGGTCTAGATACAATACTGTTACAAAATTCAACATTTGAAATGGTATTTGATTTAAAAAGGGATTGTCTTCCGAACACACTCCATCAAAATATGTTGCACGTCCTCGATAACTCCGCAGTAAGAGCAATTTGGAGATATTATTTTTTTCGTTAGATGTGCGAACTTATCAGATGGGCTGTGGCCGGAACGAATTCTAAGCGCAACAGTTAAAGTCGGTCTATTTAGACTCATGATGTTGTATAGTACGGTACTATATACCTTTTTCTTTTGAACGTTCATCAAAATAATCCTGCCACTTATCCAAACATTAAAAAAAACTTACTTTTATTTCAGTTCACATGTTTATCACATTGATTGCTGATGGCATAAAAAGTGTTTATAAATATGACTGAAAAGAGTAATATTTCAACATCGGTATGCAGAAAATAATTCCATATCAACAAACGATTATTTTCGGGGGACCTGTCCAAGAGCGTGCTCGTCGCGACCCCTGCCAGTCATTATGGCTGCAATCTTGGACCGAAGACGTACCGTAGTGCGGGATAGGGCGTCCCCTCGAGGCGACGCGTACCGGCCCGTCCCCGTCGGTACGAATATAGGTGGAAGCGGCGATGGGGGCCGCCACCCATCACGCCGGGCCCGAACTGGCGAGTCGTGGGGTGCAGAGTGCCGAATAGGCACTTGGAATGTGAGGGGTGGTATGGAAGATAAGATGCATAAGGTGATTAATGTGAAAAAAGAGTGACGCCTGAATGCTCTGTGTGTAACAGAGACTAAGCGAAGGGGCAGTGAAACCTGTGATCTCGCTGATGGCACGATGGCTCTGTGGTTTAGGGTACCGCAGAGCAGTTATGTCAGCTTGGGAGTGGGTATCTTGTTGTCTCATCGCCTGGCCTCTGGAGTGGGAAATTATGGCCTGTACGATGCGAGACTTCTCTGGGTCCGTTTAAAACTGGGTGTCACTAAAGTATTTTGGTCGCAGCATATGCTCCCGTAAGCTCGTCGACATCCCAGGACCTTGAGAAGTTTTGGGATACTGTCAGGGAAGTTCTGGATCTGGTTGAAGCTAATAAAAAGGTCATTTTGTGTGGCGATCTGAACGGATGGGTGGTATCAAGGTGGCAAACTAGCGACGCTGCTTTGGGACCTTATGGTGATAAGGACGATGCAGGTAAGCTCATTGTGGATGTATGTTTGGAAAGGGGCCTCCTTGTGTCGAATAAGATATTCCAACATAAGGATATACATATGTACATGATAAAAATCATAATAGATTTGATTCTGGTAGATAACCGTCTCCGAAGCAAACTCCAAGATACACGTGGGTATAGAGGCCCCATTCTTGAATCAGACCACTATCTCGTAATTGCGCGGTTTAGTGATCTGTTCAGGAAGTGGAGGCACTGGCGAGAGCGTATCCCCTTCGGAGACCTTGCAAGAATAAAGGTTGAAAAGTTGCAAGATGAGAGCGTGAGAAGAATATATGAACACAGAGTCCGGGACAAGCTTTTGATAGCAGGATCTTCGGACTCAAATATAGATGAATGCTGGAATAGCCTGAAAGGGAGTTTGGTTTAGAATCCGCGAAAGAAGTATAGTACAGTAAAAGGTGATACATGGTGGGACGCGGCGTTAAGAAGCTCTGTAGAAAGTAAGAAGAAAGCGTGGCAATACTATGTTTTTTCTTTGAACCTGAATGCCAGTATGACAGAGATGAAGAAAGAACTATACCGGCAATGCAAGAATGCCACCAAAACTTTGGTGAAAGAAAAGCGTGAAAGAGCCAGTGCGATTGAGGAGGAGAGGCTGGTGAAAAACTTCGAGAACAACACAAAACTCTTTTGGAGCAAAGTGTGAAAGTCTCGAGGTGATTCGTCAGGTTCCAGAATGGAAAGGATAAAGTCTAAGGATGGTAACATTCTTGCAGATACACAAGCTGTATTAAACCGGTGTAGTGAATATGTTGGAGAAATGTATGGAGTTGCCCCGGATACTGGTGCCACAGACGAGCCCAGAGGCGAGTTTGTGGTACCGGAACCAACAGAGGGCATCACTATGGAAGAAGTTGAATGGGCGATAGGAAGTATAAAAAATGGTCAAGCTGCGGGAATAGACTTGATATCTGCCGACATGATCAAATATGGTGGAACTTGCGTCCGAGACGCCTTTTGGGTCCTTGCAAACCTTTGCTGGAGGACCGGTCGGGTCCCTACAGATTGGCGCCGCGCAGTCATTGTACCCTTGTACAAAGGCAAGGGCTCACAATATGACTGCGCCAATTACAGAGCCAATAGTTTGATCAGCTTGGCAGCCAAGGTGTACGGTAAAATTATTGAAAGGAGAATGCGCGAGAAGTCCGATGGAATGTTGTGCGAGACACAAGGGGGTTTTGGGTCCGGAAGAGGATGTTCGGATCAAGTTTTCTCCCTCTGCAACATCGTAGAGAAGCATCTGGCAGTGGGCCGGAAGGTTTTCTGCGGTTTTGTGGATCTGGAGAACGCGTTTGATAGAGTTGTGCGAAAGAGACTTAAGGACATTTTACCTGACTATGGTATAAATGGCACTCTGCTGCGGGCCGTCCAGTCCACCTATGTGGACTGCAAGGCATGCGTTCGGGTGGGTGGTAACATGTCACCCTGGTTTGACGTTGAAATCGGCGTCAAGCTGGGTTGCGTGTTGTCCGCTAGACTATTCATAATATATTTGGATAAAAGTTTTCAAAGACTGAATGCGATGAATGAAGGCGTAAAAATGAGTGATCTGAGGTAAATCATTTACTATATGCAGATGACGCGGTTTTGGTAGCGCCAACAGCCACTGATCTGCAATCACTAGTCACAGTTATGAAAGACGACTGCATGAACAATGGATTACACTTGAATGTAAAGAAAACCAAGATTATGGTTTTTGAAAGGGAAGAAACCAGAACGAATGTAAGGATTGTGGTTGGTAACGATGTGCTGGAACACGTGAATGAGTTTGTGTATCTTGGATGCGCCTTCAGTAAGGATGGGAAATACACCGCTGACATAGAGAGAAGAGTAAGTGCAGGGAACAGAGTGAATGGCGCGATGGGAACACGAACAGCCCAGGGCCCTTATTCTTTGAGACTAAACGCGGTTCGTTACGATAACTTTGTGAAATGATCGCGTTATGATATTCTGTATGTCACCGGAGTATCATTAAACGATCATTGAAAAAAAAATACGTTTTCGATAAAGTAGCCACCGTAGTAGCCGGCCCTCAAGGGCGGTGGGACACACTGGTCCATAGGTGCTCCATGAGCTCTTACCGGTGGCCCCCAAAAGTTCCCGGTAACCACGTCGGCTCGTAGGCAAAAACGCGGTTGATGAATCTGTGTTCCTTTTTAAAGATAGATCGAACGCGGTAACCTCCCGCGCAGCGCACGAAGACTATGTCGGCGAAGAAGGCAACCAATGCGATGGACGTCGGCAGCTCCAGCGATGTAGTTTTTATTTCCTTTCTTTCTTCTTTCTTTTCTTCAGTTGTAACGAACACCCATTTCATCGGTCTGAAAAGAGAAGGAAGAGAGTGTGCATCTGGGTTTGCGCGCACCTTTGCTCACTTTAATATTCCTCCTGCGCAAATGATTGGCTTTGTTGATGGCTTCCGATTTAAAGCTGTCACGTATGCCTTTGCCGAAATCGTGTGCATTAATTGATTGAAACGATCATTTCATGAAGTTATCGTATCGTATCGTGTTACGTGTTTAATTAGTTGCCACTAAATCATAGTAGCGCATCGCCCACTTCCCTAGAACAGTACTGTTCGATCCATCAAAAACCTGTTACAGAGACTATTGTTTTATAAAACAACAATATTTTGAAAAGGTGACAAAATATACTACTATAAAAACTCCTCTTACGTGCAATGGTAAACGTAAAATTTGTGAATGAAGCATATTTAATAAGTTCTAACCGTAGGATTTTCTATAGAAACTGATTTTGTGCTATCTTCTTTATGATATACAAAATGGAACATGGTGCCGGTCATAATCACAAGGTGACGGATTCAAATCCTACGTCGGGCAAGACGGTAGCAAGCTTTTTCTATCAGAATAGCAGTCCGGAGTCTGGAATAGTGGCCAATATAATCGCAATAAGCTTGCCTCCTTATATAATCCCCGTTTATACAATGCCACTTCCTTCACATCCCGCGTAGAGCAATGAACAGTACCGCGACACTGTTGCCTGTTAAAGCAACGCTTTGTGTTTCGCTTATGTTTGCAAAATCTCCCGACATTAGATATTCCTTTCGTCTATATCTGCAAGGTAATTTTTGTACTAACTTTCTTATAGGTTTTCTGATGCACCACCCTCACATTGTTTTTGTATTTAATATATTTCTTTAGCAACACTTGTTTTTTTTTTCAAAATTATTTTTACCCCATAATTGAAAAAATATTTATTGGCTGAATATAAAAGCTATAGTTGAGTATTTTACCCATGTTTTGCAAACATCAATTTCGGATTCCCGGCACGTGGTACCGACTAAGACGCTATTTTATTTAAATTAGATATTTCCTCCCCTTGTATAGGGTGGTTCTTTACTGTAACGGTTCTGTGATATGTCATTCAAGATGCATCGAATTGACATATTGTCATGTCAACAGATATCAAAGGTGTTTATAGAAAAGGCATGTCCCGAGGCATTGTAATATTTTTTATGCTCCCTAAACCGATGTCAATTGTACGTGTGTGTATTTGCTTTTGTATTTGATTTTCGTGACGTATACAATGTTATAAGAAAGACGAAGCAAGAGAGGTCTGCAAGGAAGGAAGCTATTCGAAATCTGTACTCTCTGCCTAATCTGCAAAAGAGTGACGATCGTGTTGATATATGTTGATAGATATATAAAATACATACACTATAAGAACCTGTTAGAAATCTGTACTCTCTGCCTACCTCGCAAGAGATCTGCTGATATAGATAGAGATAGATAAGATACTATATCTTATTATATCTTATGATGAAATAGGCCGGTCTGCTCACAGGGGCGAATAGTCGCAGGTTCAATCGCATGGGATAAATTGTTGTCTGCTCCACAACTGTTTGTTTCAGTCTGGGTGTTTGATAGGAAAATTTAAGCAATGTTAGTGTAGAACTACGTTTAAAACCTACTTTAATATCATCACGCCAGCTCTCTTGCGGGGTAGATGAAAAGTACAGAGTTCTAACAGGTTTGCACCCTACAGGTTCCGACCGGAAGCTAGCGGCTGCATGCTTGCCCACTTGCCCGGTGTAGATGGCCCCTCAGTCAAGAGCTTGGTCATTATCCATGACATAACACACACACCTATTTTCCTACAAGCTTGTTGTCCTGCTTCCGCAAACACCAAGCTTATAGAAGCCCTTTTCCGATAAGGTCTTCGAGTATTAGGTATTGTTGTATTGTTTTAGTTATCTGTAGTTTATTGTTTATGTTTTTGGTTTTTGGTTGTCATGCTTGGCTGGAGGAATAAAATGTAATTCTAAAGAATAACCGTTAATTTATTACATTGGCACGCCTTTTGGTAGGTATCAGTTTATAAGGTTACCGTTTGGTATTAATTCTGCTTCAGAAATTTTTCATTCTAAGGTTCGTCAGTTGTTGGAGAATTTGGACGGTGTGGATTCATTCATCGATGATTTTATTGTCTGGGCTTCCACTAGAGAAGAACATGATCGTCGTCTTAAAAGTTTGCTAGATAGAGCTCGTGAAGTCGGTATTAAATTCAATAGGGAGAAATGTGAATTTTGTGTAGAGGAAGTAACATATTTAGGCCATACATTTAGTTCTAAGGGCATGCAGATAGATAAAAATAAGTTAAAAGCAATCATGAACATGCCCACACCTGCAGACAGGTGTGCGTTGGAAAGATTCATGGGTATGGTCAATTACTTATCGAAATTTATTCCACATTATTCAGACACGATTGCTCCGCTAAGGTGTCTACTGAAGAAGGGTGTCGAATGGACTTGGGATGCCTGTCACGATGCTGTGGTGTTGCAGCTGAAGCAGGCACTGTGCAGCGCGCCCGTGTTGGCTTTGTACTCGGTTGATAAGCCTATTCTACTGTCTGTGGATGCCAGTGCTGGGGCCCTGGGAGCGGTTTTGCTTCAGGAAGGACGCCCAGTGGAATTCGCGTCGCTCACTCTTACAGACACGCAAAAAAGGTATGCTCAAATTGAGAAAGAAATGTTGGCTATAGTATTTGCTCTGGAACGTTTTCGTCAGTATGTGTTTGGCCGGGCAGACGTTGTCGTGGAAACGGACCATAAACCATTAGAATCGCTATTTAAAAAATCATTAGAGGCGGTACCCGCTAGATTACAACGGATGATGCTTCGCGTGCAAGGGTATGATTTTCAGGTTGTTTATAAACCAGGCAAATTCATGTATGTGGCCGACACTTTGTCACGAGCCGCTTTATCGGAACTTATGTCGGACAAAGTATCCAATGAGTTGGATGAGCAGACGTGTTTTTTGTTAGCAAATGTTCGGTTTAGTGCTGATAGATTGAAGAGTATTAAAGACGCTACTGTGAAAGATTATGAATGTCAGTTATTGGTGCAGTATATTAAAAATGGATGGCCAAATAATAAAAATCACGTGGACGTTGTGGCGCGTCCTCTTTGGGCTCATAAGGAAACTCTGGAATACGTCGATGGAGTTATTTTTAAAGATAATTTAGTTTATATACCGAAAGAACTTCGCAGTGAAATGATTGGGCGCGTACATGAGGGTCATTTAGGCATCGAACGATGCAAAAGGCGTGCGCGAGATGTGATGTTCTGGTGTGGCATGGGGCGTGATGTGGAGCAGGCCGTGCGCCGATGTCGCGCGTGCGCTGAGCACGCGGCGGCACCGCCGCGGGAGCCCATGATACCGCACCCGGTGCCTGATATTCCGTGGTCAAAGGTAGGCTCAGATATTTTTGAATATAATAAAAAATATTATATGGTATTGGTTGATTATTTTTCAAATTTTATAGAATTGAACGTTCTTAGCAATATAAATTCGAGAGCTGTGATTAGCGCTATGAAAGAACAGTTTGCTAGGTATGGTATTCCGGAGGAGGTCATCACTGATAATGGTCCTGCGTATGCTTCTAGAGAGTTTAGGAATTTTAGTAAGGAATGGGGTTTCAATCACTCGACCAGCTCTCCTAATTTTGCGCAATCAAACGGTTTGAGTGAGAGAGCAGTAAGAACAGTGAAAAATATTTTGAAGAAATCTGTTGCAACGAGCTCCGATCCTTATCTAGGTCTGCTTAGCCTAAGAGCTACTCCAAGGGATGACATAGGCTCGCCCTCGCAGTTATTGATGGGTCGCAGGTTGAGAACTCGACTGCCTATTCATATAGAAAAATTGAGGCCTCAGCGGAATAATTCTGAGGATTACGCGAAAATTATTCGGAATAAAGTGCGAAGCAAATTATATTATGACATGCATTCGCGTCGTTTGCAGGATTTGCAGCCAGGAGATGAGGTTGTTGTAAAAGGTGATAAACACAGTATGTATGTCCATTCTAGGGCGCGACAGCCGCGTTCTTATTTTCTTACAAATAGACATGGTAAGCTAGTACGACGCAATAGGAGGCATTTGCGTAGATTGGAACAACCTTTTGATAAGCAGGAGGAAGTCACATCCTCTGCTTCCTGGGAGAGGAAGGAGGATGATGTTGATGATATGAACTTAGGTCAGTTGGAGGTCGCAGAATCGCCAGTTGATGATTCTCAGGGTATGAATCGTTTAGGGCGGGTTCAGAGGGAAGCGGCACGAAGAGCTCGCGATCTTATAGGATATATATATAAGTGATTAATGTTTTAAGTTTTCTAAAGATGGTTATGATTTGTTTTATTTTATTTATAATATTGTTATACACTATTTGTTTTTGTTGAAGGGAAAGATGTTGTATTGTTTTAGTTATCTGTAGTTTATTGTTTATGTTTTTGGTTTTTGGTTGTCATGCTTGGCTGGAGGAATAAAATGTAATTCTAAAGAATAACCGTTAATTTATTACAGGTATATAGCTTGAACTACTGCTATTTGTGGTAATGGTGGCTGGATTAAATCACCTTTAACGACCTACTGTTAGTAAAAGGGGACGAGTCTATACCTATTATACCATGCAAAATTCTGAACTCGGGACAGCGCCTGATTTTTTATAGGAAAATCACTTTGTTCAACCTAGAATCCGGCCGCAGAATCTCGTACTATACATTACTAAAACAATGAGGCAACTAACGAAAAAAAACTGCCTTAATTCCGGTATACGGTCAATAATATACACAATTGAATATAAAATACGCAGTCGGAAGGGACCTACGTCGACCTATACAGCAAGCCTTGCTCTTTCCCGCCAGCTGGCGATATCCACCGTTCCCACTGGCAAATTAATATAATATAGGTAATGAATTCCGTTTTACCAAGTGATAATTTTGATTTAAAAAGGCTTTTTAAAAACAAGCTTTTATAACAAAAACACAACGAAAATGAGATGAATTTCTATGGCTTCCTTCCTGTTCCATCATTAAACTTTGAACACCATATTGGTGTTAATTACACTTCGAAACAAATCCAACTAACCCTAACACGGTAAGATTATATTGAGTAGTCGAGTGGTTCTATTGGGCACCTTTCGGCTTCATTATCAGACCCTGACCACTATCTGGTTGCATAGTACTTGTCAATACCAATCTAACAACCCTATACTCGAGGGGGTTACGTTGTATAGTTCACATGTTCCTATTGCCACCTTCCGACTCCATCATCAGGCCAGCTCCAACGGTATCAAATCATTGCATTCTCAGCGAAGTTACATAAGTATACCAAATTTCAGCTCAATCGGAGCAAATGCTTGAAAAAAAGGATCACAAGATTTGAACTGGAAAGACATACGAACATTACAAGTTAAATAAAAGCTTATAAAAATGCAATAGCCAAACAACAAGTCTCGCTCTTTCCCGCCGGCTGGCAATCTTCATCATTCGCACTGGCAAATTAATACGGGTAAAGAACTCCGTCTAATCAATTAAAAATTGAACTTTCGTCAAGTTCCATTTCAAACACCAAGTGCAGCATATTTTAAATCCATAATTTAGTTTTCACTGCTTTTTTAATTGCATAAAACGTAATGAATATTTTATTTTAGAACTTTGACCATTCAGCAATGTAGTTCGTTTTAAACACCGTCATGCCTATTACCCCCAAGCGGGGATAGCAGAGATGTACTGAGTACATCCACTTTTCGACGACGATGTTTGGTCCCATGTAATAGGGGGCTAGCCTATTGCCATATACTGGGCCCAATTCCAGACTTCAGACTCTTACTGGGAATTCTTTGTTAGAAAAACTACATTTGTCTAAACTATGATTTGAACCCAGGAACGTCAGTCTTCTTGTACACCACACATAATATTATTTAATCATAGGCATATCTATTGTTGGTAGAAAGTCTTTCAAATACTATTTAGGAAATCTTATTTTGATGATCGAGTCGATTTCATAATAGAGAAATACAATTAAAACTCAACGCTGATTTTTTCTTCTTGTCTTGTATACTCATTTACGTATAGATTTCTGATCATTGAAGCTGGCGACCACAGGTTTCATTAATGGGTATCATTAGTTGAAAAATGGCAATATCACATACTTTTTGAAATGTAGCATTAAACTTTGTTAATTTTCTCTTAAGTGAGAGCTGTCATTTGATTAACGATAACATTTCCACAAGGATTTTTGGCCCGCGTTCAAAATCGGAACTAACGCTGTCATCAAGTGAAATGTTTCTTTATAACAGTTGCAGAGCTTCCGTTTGCTATGAAATTACCCAAAGATCTTTTTTAATTAGTCACCTGTTGAAATATCGGTTTCGTAGTAGAAAAAAAATTAAATGTAACCCCTTATTTTATACTAACGCCCCTCTGACAATGTCATCTACGGATCAAAAGATAGACATTGTCGCTCTGTATATACCCCGACAAGGATCGTTTGGCTTAAAGATGATATTGGGGGCGTAAATGTAAAAGTGTAAAAGTGTTACCAATTATTATTTTTTCCTTCTTCCAAGGAAATATTTCGACAAGCGGACCCACCGCACAGTGACTAATTAAAAAAAGAACCAGAATAGTAAACGGCAACTCTGCGACTGTCATGAAGTGATATTTTAGTTAGTTCCGATTTTGGGCGCGGCCCAAAAGATTCTTATCGGACTGTAGTTTGGATTTGATTTGTACTGGTTTGTAGCATTTACATAAGGATTAATAGTTTATAGTATAAAAAAGGGAAAACGAATTTGGCTAGCATGTCGGTAGGTACAGTGGAAATAACGAAAAAGGCATTTTCTTAATTTTTCCTAGTCTATTACTTAAATTAACCCCTGGTCTATTATGTGGTCGATTCTATTTCATCTATTTTTCAGCTAAGTTACGTGACAGCAATATTTATTCATCCAAGTACTTACTCAAGGCCCTTTTCTTTTTAATTTCACCCAACTGCCACCTATAAATCTATTTAAAGAACTTATAACGAACTCTTCTTAATCACAATTACACCGGCGGTGGCGACGTATTTCACAATTTTTATTACAACTCCATGGTAACGAGTTCACGGAAGATCTTAATTTTAGTTAATCCCGTAAAATATCTCCTTATCAACGGCTATAAAGGAATACTCGCAAAAAACTATTTTATCGTGACGGAACTGACTGTAAATAATGCGACATAAAAAAGTCTGAGTAGATTTTAAAACTGTGATACTTACCAAGGTATTGAGGTTAGAAAAAAATTTACACCGATTCTATCTTTCATACCTACTCGCTTTCTTACTACGCTGTTGCGAATACCTTCGGTTAGCTTCATTCCGCACATCTTCCGCAGAGCTCACATATCGACAGAATTTATCCTATTTTCATTCTCCTTCTTACATACCCAGCTCTCGGTGCCAAATAACAGGTTTGCGACATGCACTCTGTTATGTAAGGCCAGCTGCGCCGTTTGGCTTAATTGCCGGCTCCCAAGTAGCTTTCCCAACGCAGCATTCAATCTGTTCCCTGCACTCACTCTTCTCTCTATGTCAGCGGTGTATTTCCCATCCGTACTGATATATTCCATAATATCAGCATACGATCCGAAACAAGGCCCGGAGTGCCTTATATATTTGTTTACGCCGACAATGTTAAGTTTCATTTGAATAGGGGGTGACCCTATCGCCATTATACACAATGCTAGACTCTAGACTGTTACTGGATTTTTTCTACCTACTAAATAAATCCCAATATCCCAATAATACCCATAAATCTTGCCAGAATACACATCAACTACCAATACTTACACGGTGGAATTTTAGTGGAGCGAAAACCCAGGCGATATCCAATGCCTACTGTTCAATAAAAAATTAATACAAATAAAATTTCAATAAGTAATATCTACCTACTGAGCTAGCTGAATATCATAGCGAGGGTAAAAATCCGGAACACCGAAGGTCATGTCATCATGTAAGGCCAGATACCGAGCTGCACCGCCCCTCAATGTCATTATGCATTTGGTACAGGTGTATTTTAATGTACTAAATTAGTGTTCTTAAGGCGATATTACTTATTGAATTGTTCTTTTTTTTTTAATTTTTTTAGTGCCAGTGAATAGTAGACATTGAATACATAACCTGTGTTTTTGCTCCAGGACGACTAAAATTACACCATGTATACAGCCAAGACGAATTTACTTGACCCTAGATTCTATTTTATTTTCGCAACTCACCGTAAACAGTAAAATCAAAAATGGTTCTTAGAGACGTGGTAATAAAACAGTAATTGAGAGTCGAGTTCACGATTTGACGATATACTAAACCAATTAACGGCAGCTGAAACAGGACATTAAACATGTCTAGATGACACTTAATATAAAGTGCGAGATTTGTACATTTTATAGAGATACACGTTAGCTCGGCGCAGATTCGAAAATTCACACTTTATAAGTGTACAAAGGTCGTTTGGAATACGTTTTAGAACAGAAACAAAAATGTTCGCAAAACAAAATTAGTTGGAGCTTTTATTGCGTCTGTGTACCTTCTGTTTACTTTGGGTATTTAAATTGTGTTTGAGTAATGAGTTATAGTGAAGTATATAAATCTACACAATGTTATAAAATTTTAAAATGTCAAATTTAACCTTAAATCATTGAACGCTGTCTCTATCTTAGGTCAAACATTGTTGTGGAGTTTTCCGGTAAAATATGGGTGTGTGTAGTATACCTCTGTTATCCTCGCTTAAAAAATACAGACATAACTGGAACTTGTATCAGTACATTAAAAACTATTGGAGGAGGGAAGGCTCTGAATGCAAAACTACCAGTAGGGATAAAAAATATTGTTTCTCAGTTTGTAACGTAACCTACCTGAATTTGACGGAACTGTTGAATAGCTATACATTTGATTAAAGCCATTGAGTAGAGACAAGCGATATATACTCACTTAAACTCTGTGGATTTGTTCCAAATTATTGCAGCTTTTATATCAGTTCAAACATTTTCCAACACACTGAATTCACTAGTTCATTGCAAGTCAGCTAAACCATCAACATTCAGCACATTGTTATCTAAACCAAGTATTCTACTAACGCAGCGCAAGTCCATAAAAGCGGATACAAGCTCAGGCAGATAGTTTAAATCTTAAACACAATGTTATCTGGTCGAAAACGGAGAAGTTGCGCTAACAAGCTTCCTGGCCGGGCGGGGCAAGTTGGGTCGAGTTAGCCGAACTCAAAAATAAGCCCAAACTGCTGTTTACTTACTACTGTGCTTTATGCTATATTAATTACTAAGCTCTTGTAACGCGGTATAACGATGGCAGCGTGGTCAACTAGATCGGCTTGCTCGGTGCTAGGTGATAACAAAGGCTCGCTTGGTCGACGCTAGGTGATAACGTAAGTCGGCTCGTTCAGTTTGAGATGAGTGATCTTATTTTCATTCTCGATCATCATTGTGCTACACTACTTTTCAAATATTACTACATAAATAAAATAACATCAAACGTTATTCGTTCTAAGTTTAGTAATTAATATTTTATTTTATTGGTTCAAAGACATTTATTTCCAATGAAATTTACATTCCACTTAAGGAAAACCTAATTAACTCAATACCAAAAAATAATGATCGAGTCTCACTTTATTATATTAATCCACACTGTAATGTTAGGAAACGTGTGTTTTCAGAAGTTTTTTTTGTAAATATTTATTGATGCAGCATTCCTAATATTTCCAGGTAAATATATATATATATATATATATATATATATATATATATATATATATATATATATATATATATATATATATATATATATATATATATATATATATATATATTCATAAATTTAGTTTGACCTGGCGTGTTTGCATTAAATATTTAGTAGTTTTATATTCTTTGTAGTTCACTTATGTTTGATTTAGTGGTACAACGCCATATTTCGATTAAATAATCTAGATGTGGCTAAATTAGTAATTGTATATGGTGTAACGGAGTTCATAGGGAATACAACTAATCATTTCATGTAGGGATCCTGCCAAAGGTACGATTTTTGATTTTACGTGTTGTATGTATCATTTCCATGTTAACCGCTCGTCTAGTGTAAGTCTTAAGCATTTTTATTGACTTGATCTGTTTATTATATCATTATTTATCTTCAGTGTTGTGGAATCTTTTCATTCTTTGTTGAGAATATTATGTACGTGGTTTTTGAATTGTTCACGGTTGTATTTGAACCAAGAATTAATGTGACAGCCTTTACCTTTTTAGATTAGGGAAATATGCAAAATTATTAGACGACATTACATATTGTGTGATAGTTTTAAGATATACAAAATAAATATACAATGCGAAAGTGGAAAGATGTAGGTACCGGGACAGACCTAGACTATCTTACGTCGACCAAATAGAGTCTTACCTGAAGGACAAGTCAAGAGTCTCCGTACCGGGCGATCATACACGCTTGCCGGTTACGGAGACTATAGACGTGTCCTTTAGATAAGACTTGGTCTATTTGATCGAGGTAAGATAATCCAGATCTTCCCCGGTACCTACATCCTTACACGTTCGCGTTATATATCTGTTTTGTCATTCTTTCTTCTGCCATTCTTTCTATAACCAACGGAGCATACCCTTTCTCATTCTTACACCGATACAATCTTTCATACCTACTCGCTTTCTTACTACGCTGTTGCGAATGTGATGCAGTTCCTTAACAGGGCTAATATGTTTATTATATGCATAACAGATAGGAGTGAAAAAGAGGTGCTTTTCTACTACCACGCAAGTATAGAGCCCGCCACCACAGGAATACTTACTGACCTTCGTTAGTTATGCTTAAACGGTGGTTTAATCGTATCTATAGCATAATAATATTATTACGAGTATATAAGTACCACACTATAGAAATGGGACAATAGGTGAAGAAAATCGATATGGAATTGAATAATGCTCCATATAGGTAAGCATTCAGTGCCTTGTGCCAGATTTACAAACGAATTGAATAGCCAAGGAAATCGTAGTAATAATGGATTGTCTCTACGGCAACGGTATGGGGGGATGTGGGATCTTGCAAGTTAAATCATTGGGCTTAAATTCAGTTTTAAAATAAACATATTATATATCCTTATGGCGATCTTTGAAGGCTTTTGTGCATTGAACGTTTTACCGCTGATGATAAATGGATAATTCTCCTTCAATTTAGAATAAATTAACTTACATATATATTTTGTTAACAGTGATATTTAGCGAGATATCAATCACGTACCAGAAAATATTATAAATAGAGTGGATGTACACGATGTTGGTGATCTACTATATACAAAGAAATAAGAAGAAGACTGCCTCGTTTGTCTAGTGGTAATGCGCATCGCTTTGCAATCACGAGGTCCTGGGTTCGAATCCTAGGTAGGACAAATGTAGTTTTTCTAACGAAACATTCCCAGTATGAGTCCAGATTCTGGAACTTTTCCCGGTATATGGCAATCGGCTCGCCCCCTATTACATAGGCCCTAACATCGTCGATGAAAACTAGGTGTACTCAGTGCACTGCCCGTTGCACCTCTGCCACCCCCGCAGACAAGACTCTGGGGAAGACAGGCGTGGCAGTGTAAAAAAAATCAACCATCCATTTTGTTACATTTTCTACAGTATTGGAATCGAGAAGATTTAGCAAGATGCTTAGGGAATTCGTAACATTTTAGTCAGTTTATCGTCGTTTATTGGAACGGCTCGGTCTAGTTTATTTCATGTGTAATATTCGCGTAAATCTAAGAACTCAGTATCTCTTTTTCCTTCTAATAATTAACGCCGTTGAAAGCAAAGAAACTTCTCACTTGCTCTATATATGTACATCATCATAGGTATAAAATCATGACGTCTCTCTTACCCCATGTTGTCTCAAAATTTCTTACTGGTAAAAAGCTACAGATGCAGCGTATTTATGCTTCACGAAAATAAGATTAAGGCTGTTTTTCGCCTTATTACAATTTACGATGCAATATTTATGAATAAAATTCCAGAATAAAATTTAACTACGTGGAAATACCGCGGCGAAAGTGCATGATAAAAGCGAATAATAATAAAAAGGAAAATTACGGCCTTGCGGATCCCTATTGTTATTTCTGTGACGTCAGCGAGAGGGTTATCAATTCGTCTCTTATGTATTTTTTTATGTTTGCCGGGTATATTGTTGCATATAACAACGTGGAATATTTTTCGGTTAAAATACGACGATATACGAGTGAAACTAATATCCCTTTTGCTGGATTGTATAACGGGTAAATGTATGTTTTCCGAAAATAGTTTGGTTATTCCTGTGTTCTATTACATTTTAACTAGCCACCGTTAGTTAGACGCCGACCACTGGAAAAGTTAGGAGGTTCCAGAACCTCCTAACTTTTCCAGTGGTCGGTTACCCAGGTAACTGACCGTCGTTATTTTCATCGGTCTGGATACGTAACCGCAATGTACAGATTACTAAATTATGGGCTCAGATAGTTACTGTGGTTACAGTCTACTTATACAGTATACGTTTACAGTATATAAGTACCAAGTTAAAGAATCTGAGGTCTTCGCGCTACATTTTGTCATTGATTACCTAAACAAAAAAATGTAAACAAAACCTGCCCGCAGACCCAAAAAAGCACGCTTAATGCGCGATATACCTCACTAGAAAAATACCCATATAATCCTTTGCTTTTTGATAAGTGACTAAGCTATAGCTAGTTGTGGGTTGAAAGTTTGGTTAACAAGTAAGTAAACAGGTTAACCTAACTTGCAGTACTCAGTTTTATGTCGACTTATCTGCTTTCTGCCCCGTGAATAGGCTAAATGTAAACCTTGTCAAGAAGTAGCGAATTATGCGCGAATTATCCTCTTTGGCGATGTATTAGGCACACGCATCGCGTGGAATTTAAGTTCGAGCGAAAGTTAATGTACAAGATGACGAGTAGGTACTTGCGCTTTAGACGCTGCTCTTTGAATCAAAGTATGCGGGTGAACACGCTGTAGATGTGCAAAATTTGGTCTTTATGGTCAAAGACTAAACCGGGAATAAGGTTAGTAGGGGTTGCAAGGGCGCAAATGTTGTGTTACCTACAAGCTAAAATATTAAGAGTGCTCTAAATATATTTTTGTAGATACAAAATTAAAGAACAACAATTGTTGCAACAGGAATATTTGCAACAAAATAACTTGCGTTCCTGCAACTTTAACCGGAATTCCCGGTGTGCTCATAAAACTCATAGTTTCTCCATAAACAAGGCAGTTTCAAATAAGCAACCGGCCAACCTTTTTGCTTCCTCTGGCATTTTTGGGAACTAAAGGCGAATAAGGAATAAGCAAGACAGTCGAGCACCCTCGGATGCTACGAGAACTGGACATCTTTGTGCCGCACCCTTGTTATGCAACCCCTTCAAAATTTGGAAGAGTTGTAATGTTTTACGATTGTTAGTTTTCCTCTCAAAAATTATTATCTATTTTCCGATAAGGATAAAATTTACGGACAATTAATAAGGAAGAGAAACAAAGGTCCCACGCACGCCAAAAATGTGTCAAATTGACATATGGATTGCATCTCGAGTCTTAATTTATATGCGAATGAGGTGAAAACCTTATCGTTTACATACGATAAATACAACTTGTTTTTGGGTTATATGCTGTTGATACCGGCTGTCACTTAATATGGTAATCGTTAAGCCGAGTTGTAAGTCTTACCTATAACCCACACCAACAACAAATGGCCACATATCCAGTACGTGTCCACATAATTAAGTACCACCGCGATTTGTGATAGAGAAAGTACAAGCTTATTAAGAAATCAACTTGTACGTGTATAAGTTTATACGTACCATTACGAATTCAATCCCAAAAGAGTCAGGAACGCTTTTATATTTTAAAAGTCATTGTTTCACTCATGTTCTAATTATTACCAATCGAATATGGCATAGTATCATCGATCCATTGCACTCCCGATGCTTAATTAAACTTGTACACCAAGAACTGCTCCCTCCACGGGCCGAATTACTTTTCTCCCGCCTTAATCAAGTTTTCCTTATCCTACCTGAAGACAGTTACTAAGTTTGTTGCAGCTACCGACTTCTCAAGATAACTTTTTATTTTGTGGCTAAACAAGGCTTTCCTTATACTGCGAGGCTTCGTTCGTTGTTGTCACAAGACTTTACTAAACTTAAATTAGTTTTATTAAGTGTCATCGACATTTAAGTCGAAGTCACGGCATCTTTAATGGTGTTTATACACGATGCAAGTAGCTGCGGTGCTTGTCGACTGTAATAGTAAACGACAGCGTAAATCTGTAAAGTTTCCTACATGAGAATGACACATCGCTCATAGAACTCCCCATCGGGGCAGAAAGGTTGTCGAGTGGAGAAAATGTACTAGGAGATGTGAAGTGAAAAGATCCTCTACAAGATTTTGCAGGAGGTATATTCACTTCACGTCTTCTGACATAACACAGGCCACAGATTGACAGGACGACACAACTTTTACCCATGACCTTCACCAGGTCATGAATTTAGCGACCAATGGCCTGATGAAGGTTGTGGTTAAAAACTGCACAGCACAAAGTCGTTTATTCTGGCGTTCATTAGCGGAGGCCTTTGTCGTGCAGTGAACATCTTTCAATACAAGAAGATGAAGCGTGTAATGCTATACTGTTTTATCGTCCTGAGAATGTTTAGTGGCACTATGTACACCACCTTAAGTCCTAGATTACGGGCATATTCATTATACATTTCGACGCTTATTACATATACGTCGCTCGCGCCGGCTTCGTTTCATTTATAACACAAAATTCGGCTTAGCATGAATACATTTGGGCCCAAATTATCATATTTGAACTGAGAAAATGGGTTGAAAGAACGAATAAACGGAGTTTTAATCAGCGAGTTAGTAAAGTAAAGATTATCTTTCGGTAGCTATGACGAATTAGGAAGGTTTATTGAATTAAAATGGGTGCACGTGAAGAATATTTAAAAGCAATGATATCCTTGTTGATAGAATCATTTTGTATTTACATAACTTTATGATCCAGAGGTAGGGATTTTTAAAAATTTTGAGGTGTATTTTTCTTGCTAACGGGGCAAAGGAAAAAATGTTGAAAGCCATGTCCAAGAGAACTTCCAATTGGACTCAACGATTGCCACATAAGGCATTACCGGCACCAATGGCTAAACGTTCCTGCCAAAGCACAAAGACGTTCGAAAATAGAAATGCCATAAACTATCACCGGTCTCAGTCTGACCGGAGCGAAAACTGCTTATCTTTGATGACCGCTAAGAATACCGCGAGCAGCAGGGCTACCAGCGTCTCTTAGTATCATAAGCGAGGACGTATTATTTCAATCTCTGCCTACCCTTCCGGTTATAATAAGCTTGTACTGCACGTTAATGTACTGCAGAAATTAATTTATGTTAGCCTAAGGGTTCGGTGAGCGTGCCTGTATAATTGGGTTCAAATCGTGAACAATAATAGAACTGAGGGCTTAGCACTTATAGACTGACTTAATATGACGTCCTTCACAAAGTTACTAAGTAAAGAAGAACTTGACTGCATGATTTGTCGACATCTTTACTTTTACATCATGTTTGTGATACACACGCTCAAAGGCCTTAGCACAAACAGGTTGACAGCGTCCTGTTACTTTCATTTTAATTTGACAGATTAGTCGTGTGAAAAGGATGGTTTCAGGTCCGGAAGAGGATGTTCGAATCAAGTTTTCTCCCTTCGCAACATCGTAGAGAAGCATCTGACAGTGGGCCGGAAGGCGTTTGATAGAGTTATGCGAAAGAGACTTTGGGACATTTTGCCTGAGTATGGTATAAATGGCACTCTGCTACGGGCCATCCAGTCCACCTATGTGGACTGCAAGGCATGCGTACGGGTGGGTGATAACATGTTACCCTGGTTTGACGTTGAAATCGGCGTCAAGCAGGGTTGCGTGTTGTCCGCTAGACTGTTTATAATATACTGAGTTCATGAGCGTTAATTATTAGAAGGAAAAAGAGATACTGAGTTCTTAGATTTACGCGAATATTACACCTGTAATAAAACTATTTTTTCGGATTTTATCGCGGTTTATTTTGATTTTTAAGTTCCCGACGTTTCGAGTGCTTTGCAGCACCCATGGTCACGGGAAGGACTGAGGTGTTAGACGTCCAAAAGGCATAGTTGTTCCGGGGTACCTTCAAACTTCTTACTTATTTTTGCTTTTGTTGGTCCGATCTACGCAGAATGAGCTCACGGTGTCTTGAGGTCAAGCAGTGTTATGCTTGGTTTTGGATTTGATTATATTAATTACTGGATCCCAAGTCGATGGAAGCACCCAACCATCTTCTCTATTGAAATTAGGATGTTTTTTAATTTCAATAGCCTCGCAAACCATACTTGGTAGGAATCGGTGTTCTTTCACGAGGATTTGTGGCCTATCAAACCTAATGTTATGGCGGGTGCGGTCAAGGACATGTTCACAGACTGCAGACTTCTTTGAGCGACGGTGTTTTAGGTCAGCTATGTGCTCTTTAACCCGAGTTTTTACAGGTCTTTTTGTTTGTCCTATGTAAGAGAGACGACATTCACAATCAAGCTTGTATACTCCTGCATCTTGTAGAGGGATGTGACACTTGACAGATGGTAAAAACTGACTGATCTTCTTCGGCGGCTTATAAAATGTTTTAATTGAAGCACGCTTCAAGATGTAGCCAATCTTGTTTGTGACTCCTCTTAAGTAAGGTAGTACAGCAGGGAGACGCTCGACTGTGGCTGGTTTCACTCGGTCACTGTGACGTTGGCGTGGGACTCGAAGCTTATTGTCGTGCAGGACTTGCTTGACATGTTGAAGCTCGGCAGCCAGATGTTTCTTGTCACAGATCCCTTGCGCTCTCTGAAACAAAGATTTACCCACGGTAGCTAACTGTGATGGATGGTGGTAAGATTCACCGTTTAAGTACCTATCAGTATAGGTCTTTTTTCTAAAAACCGTATGGCTTAAGGTGTTGTTGGGGTTACGGATTACTGAGACATCTAGGAAAGCTAGGGAATTGTTTGCCTCCAACTCCATTGTAAATTGAATTTTAGGGTTAATGGAGTTAAGATGATTAAGGAATACATTAATTTTGTCAGATGGTAATATTGTGAAAGTATCATCTACGTACCGCTTGTAGAAGCTTGGCTTTACAGGTGAAGTACGAAGGGCTGTCTCCTCAAAGTCTTCCATGAATATATTGGCAACAATGGGAGATACAGGGGAGCCCATCGCCACGCCATCTACTTGCTTGTAGAACTGCTCCTTCCACAATAAGTATCCAGATGTAAGGCAGTGTCTCAATATTTCTGAGTATTCCGCTGGCATGTTGTTCTCCGCTAGCTTCCTTTCTACAATTTCGACACAGTCTTGTACAGGTAGGCATGTGAATAGTAACTGGACATCGAAACTGACAATAGTTTCATTGTCAGTAAGATGTAGATTTTTGATCTCACTAACAAAATGGTATGAATCCTTAACATGTGCTCTTGTGTTTCCTTTGAGTGGCGAGAGCACTTTCGCTACGTGCTGAGCCAATCTGTAGGTTGGTGTGTCGATTTGGCTAACGATTGGACGTAGTGGAGCATTCGGTTTATGTATTTTTGGGAGCCCATACAACTGTGGTGGTTTTGCGCACGAAGGTATTAGTGATTTGACGTCCAGATTCAATGTTTCGGAGTATTTCTTTATTAAATCAGTAGTTTGTTTTAATATACTGGTGGTTGGGTCTGTCTTAACCTTTTGTATGTGTTTGCATCCGATAAAAGTTCTTGTATTTTGACATTGTAATCTGACGTATCCATAATGACCGTAGCATTTCCTTTATCCGCGCGGAGAATAGAGAGTCCTACATAGGACAAACAAAAAGACATGTAAAACCTCGGGTTAAAGAGCACATAGCTGACCTAAAACACCGTCGCTCAAAGAAGTCTGCAGTCTGTGAACATGTCCTTGACCGCACCCGCCATAACATTGGATTTGATAGACCACAAATCCTCGTGAAAGAACACCCATTCCTACCAAGGGTGGTTCGCGAGGCTATTGAAATTAAAAAACATCCTAATTTCAATAGAGAAGATGGTTGGGTGCTTCCATCGACTTGGGATCCAGTAATTAATATAATCAAATCCAAAACCAAGCATAACACTGCAAGACCTCAAGACACCGTGAGCTCATTCTGCGTAGATCGGACCAACAAAAACAAAAATAATTAAGAAGTTTGAGGGTACCCCCGAAACAACTATGCCTTTTGGACGTCTAACACCTCAGTCCTTCCCGTGACCATGGGTGCTGCAAAGCATTTGAAACGTCGGGAACTTAAAGATCAAAATAAACCGCGATATAATCCGAAAAAATAGTTTTATTTCATGTTTATAATATATTTGGATAAAAGTCTTCAAAGACTGAAAGCGATAAATGAAGGTGCACAAATGAGTGATCTAGTAGTAAATCATCTACTATATGCAGATGACGCGGTTTTGATAGCGCCAACAGCCACTGATCTGCAATCACTAGTCACAGTTATGAAAGACAACTGCATGAAAAATGGCTTACATTTAAATGTGAAGAAACCAGAACGAATGCAAGGATTGTGGTTGGGAACGATGTGCTGGAGCAAGTGAATGAGTTTGTATATCTTGAATGCGCATTCAGTAAGGGTGGAAAATACACCGCTGACATAGAGAGAAGAGTGAGTGCAGGGAACAGAGTGAATGGTGCGATGGGAAAGCTACTCGGGAGCCGGCACTTAAGTCATAAGGCGCAGCTGGCCATACATAACGGAGTTCTTGTCCCAACGCTGTTATATGGTAGCGAGAGCTGGGTTTGTAAGAAGGAGAATGAAAGTAGGATAAATGCGGTAGAAATGCGAGCTCTGCGGAAGATGTGCTTAGTGAAGCTGACCGACCGCATTAGCAACAGCATAGTAAGACAGCGAGTAGGTATGAAAGATAGTATCGGTGTAAAGATGAGAAAGGGCATGCTCCGTTGGTTCGGGCATATAGAAAGAATGCCAGAGGAAAGAATGACAAAACAGATATACAATGTGAAAGTGGAAGGATGCAGGTACCGGGGAAGACCTAGACTATCTTACCACGACCAAATAAACCGAGTCTTATCTGATGGAAAAGTCAAGAGTCTCCGTAACCGGCGAGCGTGTATGAGACGAACTATGAGAGTCGAGGAAGCCAGAGAGGTATGTAAGGAAAGAACCTGTTGGAACTCTGTACTCTCTGCCTACCCCGCAAGGGATCTGGCGTGAGGTTATAGATAGATAGATAGTTCAATTGGTAACACTCGAATCCCTCAGAAATCGTCTCACTTTTCTACTAAATAAGACTCCCAAGATTCAAAGCTAAAAATAACTACTTCAAACAGATATTTCAAAGCGCATACCTTGCAAGTATTTATGAATATCGCCCTTTCATATTATATATTTCTTTTAGAAGCTGATCTCGGAACGGTTTTGCCGACCTTTATGTTCGATTGAGCGCACACAATGTCTCTAATGGCTGCCATTAGGAACATCTATTTGTTCAACCGTGACGTCACACTTGTTTCAATGATTTCTCTAGGAGTCTACTTTAACGTGCCTCACTAGACCCCAAGACTTATTATTCCCTAAGGAACGCTTAAAGACGTTCAAAAAACATAGCAAGCACTTTCAAATTTCAACTTAGTAATATTCCTGTGTTAGGCACCATAGTTGGAGTAACAAGTTAAACGGTTCCTCGGAACATTCCCCCTGGTACTGACGTTCCATTTTAAATAAGGCGTATTTGAATTAATTGAAATTTATATATGTGTGGCATAGCGGTCGTAAAATGTATCCATATAATAAGCTTCAATATTCATCAACACATAGCAACATGGTTACTGAACAAAGCTTTTATTAATTTTTCCCTGTATCTCATTCAAATGAAGAAAGCAAAGCGCTACCGTTAAAAAAAATGAACATTCTTTTTGAAAACGCAACTATGTGTTCAACTACAGCTGATTGTAATAAGAACGACTCCACCCTCCGCCAATTACACGTAACACTGAGCAAGCTTTGAATAACCTGGAATTTCTTCTTGTTATTTACAGATTGTGAATCACAATTCAGCGACCAAATGTGGGCTCATATTTACCCGCCCGCAGGTAAACTTCGCTTGCAGTTAAAAAGGAGTTCGAGGAATTTTATCGCTCGTTAGAGACCTTAAGCGCTCCGAGCATCCGTTTCGCGTCGGGAAATGTTCTCCATCAGCGACCTCACTTTATACTTCCTAAGGAAATCAATGGCTATTTCTCAACGCCCAAATGTAACGCCACTTAACCGTATAATTTATTTAAAGCCCAAAAATAAAGTTGAGCAGCTGTCTTAAACAAAGAGATAAGTACCAGCGGGCTTTGTGAGAGCGCATGCAGAACCGTTTATATTATAAATAGGTTGTTTAAAATTATAAATTTTCATAACTTTGCACATTATAAGTGCTTATTTCAATGTGATCCTATTTTTTGCTAACATCTACATAGACATGATAATGAATTAAAATTTTAACACCAGAATTCACGTCTACTATCCATAGCGAAGCGTTTACATGGATGCCCGCATGTGCAAAAACAATCAAATTAAATTTTTGTGGCATACGATTTACTCGACTTTGATGATAGACTGGAACGGCAAGCACTTGATGCATCATTATAATATCAGCCTATAGTGCCCACTGCTGGGCAAAGACCTTCTCTCACAAATCGCGGTGAGAGAGATATGGTCATACTCCACCACGCGGACCCAGTGCGGATTGGTGGAGGCAGGTTTGTGGCCACCCGCTGTTGGAACTTATCAAGCCGCCTTTAAGGCTTCCAACTCGGCTTAACGACTACCACATTAAATGGTAACCGGGACCAACGGCTTAGCGTGCCTTCCGAAGCACGGAGACGCTCGAATATGAAAATGCCACAAACGGTCACCCATCTCAGGCCGACCGAGTCGAACGCTGCTTAACCTTTGTGATCGGTAAGAACACCGCGGTCGCACAGCGCTACGAGCGCCTCTGATGCATCATTAATGGTTCAAAATCTTACAGCCACCAGACTTACGTGATTTTATGAAAGCTAGGATTTTGAGATTAAATACAGAGTTTAATGTGTGGTTACCGGCATCTATATAATCGCTAGCTATAAAAGTTGAATCATTTTAAAGATAACAGGTACCAAAGATATATGTCAGAAGAAAGAATGACAAAACAGATATACAATGTGAAAGTGGAAGGATATAGGTACCGGGGAAGGCCTAGACTATCTTAGCAAGACCAAATAGAAGGACAAGTCAAGAGTCTCCGTAACCGGCAACCGTGTATGAGACGAACTATGGAAGTGGAGGAAGCCAGAGAGGTATGTAAGGAAAGAACTTGTTGAAACTTTGTACTCTCTGCCTACCCCACAAGGGATCCGTGATGATATAGAAAAGATAGATAAAAATATTGCTGGAATATGAAAGCTGGTTTTTAATATTATTTTGTTATACAGAATATTGTAAAAACAAACATGCGATACTGCCAGACACTATTTGTGCTCCCAACCTTCCAAACGATCGTGTCCGGGAGCGCCTGCTAGTATTTACATAGAAACCAATCTCGTATAGTCTAAATAGTCATTATAATATATTTTTATTTGTATGTTTTTTAGACTGCCATTATTCGCCACTAGACCAAAGGGTATAGTGGTGAATAATACGTACATTTACGTTTGGTCTATACTTAAGCCCATTTATTTAACTCGTTCTGGGTTGTTTTCCCATACCCCATGAACGCAATGTATATAAAAAGAATTCTAAAACTCTGAATTTTAAATGAGTAACCGTGAAGTTTCTTGCCCTTCTTCTCCACAGAAATGACATTCCGAACGGGTGGTAGAGTCTTAATCAATCATTAACTTTTCTTTCTTGACTATTCATAAGTACTTCTTGCTCTACTAGGAGAGATCAAAAAGTAGTGAGAACGACATACTCCTTGGTAAAAAAAAAATACTGGCAAGCATACATATTTGTAATATTAATAAAAAACAATCATCGATTCTCTTTTGTTTTTTTCTGTCATTTGCTTGCTTCGTGTCGGAACGTGTTCTCGAAAATGGCGAAAACGAAGTGCGAGCCGTTATTAAATACCTCTGTTTAAAAAAGTTATCGACGGAAGAGATTTATTGCGATTTGGAGGCAACATTAGGAGAGTCTGCTCCGCCGTTTTCCACTGTCGCAAGGTGGGCTTCTCAATTTCGAGTAGGGAGAACGAGCATGGAAGACGAACATCGTTGCGGCCGTCCATCGACATCAGTCACCTAAGAAAATGTTGTGAAAGTCGAGAAAATTGTATTGAGCGATCAAAGAGTTTGGTAACTCTTTGATCGCTCAATACAATTTTCTTTTCCGATACTTAATTCAAGAAACGGGCATTTGATATGGAAGTATTCAATCCATATTTAAACAATCTTTGAATATGAGAAAAGTCTCCGCAAGATAGGTGCCGAGAATGTTAACCGACAGTCAGAAACAAAATCGACTTGACATTTCGAAGATAATGTTGGTCAGTTTCAAGAAGATTCTGAAAACTTTTTGTCTCGTTTCGTAACAATGGACGAAACATGACAAAAGGTCATCCATCATTTTTATCCCGAAACAAAACAGCAATCTTCGCAATGGAAACGGCCATCATCACCGACCCCGAAGAAGTTTCGTGTCGTGGCATCGGCTGGCAAGGTTATGGCCTCAATATTTTGGGACTCAGAAGGAATATTGTTGATTGATTACCTGGAGAGTGGAACCACTATTACAGACCAATATTATGTAGCTTTAATTCCCAAGTTGAGGAATGCCATCAAAGAGAAAAGGAGAGGGAAACTTCGAAGGGGCGTGCTGTTTCATCACGACAACGCACCCGCGCACAGGTCGGCAGTTGCGATGGCTGCCATTCAGCAAGCTGGCTTCGAATTGGTTGACCACCCCCCTTATTCACCAGATCTCGCGGCTAGCAATTTTTATCTGTTCCCCAAATTGGAAAAATACTTAAGGGGAAACAGGTACGAAGACGATAACGAGGTGATGGATGCCGTGGAGAGCTTTTTGCAGGACCAAGACAAAACTTTTTTTGTGAAAGGGATGGAAGCCTTGGAATAGCGCTGGACTCGGTGTGTAGAGAGATTCGGAAACTATGTAGAAAAATAAATTATTAAGTTATCAATAGTCATTATATTCTATCTCATTCTCACTACTTTTTGATCCCTCCTCGAACTAGAATAAAAACCTATGATTTTAATAGTGACCGCCTCGTTGGTTTGGTGGCAAAGCACATCGCTTTGGGATCACGAGGTCCTGGGTTCAAATCCTAGGTCGGACAAATTTTTTTTTTTTTTTTTTTTAAACGTAGCCCCACACTAGGATTTATTCCTGTATCGTGGGTGCGTTTACAAACATGAAAATTCACAAACAAATACCCAGACCGGAACAAATAATTGTGGATCACACAAAGATTTGTCCCGTGCGGGAATCGAACCCGCGACTATTAGACACAGCGGGCGGAACGGCTTAAGCTCTTAACCACTGCGCTAAATCGTTAGTTTTTCTAACGAAAAATTCCCAGTATGAGTCTGGAGTCTGGAATTGTGATCGGTATATGGCAATAGGCTCGCCGCCTATTACATGGCACATAACATCGTCGGCGAAACGTGGGTGTACTCAGTATACCTCTGCCACCCCCGCTTGGGGAATATAGGCGTGACGGTGTGTGATTTTAATAGTGACGGTGTTTTTTCTTAAACCAATTATTGTTAAACTTAGTGCCAGCACAAATACATTATTATAATTAACAACACTTTCTGCCCGCTTACATACGAGTACAATTATTTAACAGCTAAGGATGAAAGTGATAATACGATTTCTCGATGAAGCCACATTTCGACAATCATTATCAGATCGATGTAACCTGTAGGCGTCATTAGATATAAAACTTCTCAAAGGCGAATGGAGTGATTTAAGTATCAAGCGCATTAAGGCCCAGTAATCGGTCCAAGTTGGAACAAACTGAGCCTCGTATGATAGATACGGCGCCGATAGCGGCTGATAGATCGCCAAGTCGACACGCAATACTAACATTTGTTACTCTTTGTTACGTTATTCTTATTTCTATAAACACTATTGGAATGCAATGTTGCGGTTGTTTAAAATTAAAGTCAACTTGAAATATAAAGAAATCGAATTTAGATCTTCTGTGTGTGGTCGTTTCCATAAAATGAGTATGCTTTTCATAAACCAATTCAGCTTCGAGATTGAGCCAATTTGAGAGTTAAGTAGTAGAAAATATTATTTGGTTTTCCCAAAAAACAAAGCTCTTAAACAGATCATTCAGTATGTTGAAAAGAAAGAAATTTAAAATGAACTGTGTTGTGTAGTCTCTGCTTAATTTTTCCGTGGTCCGGTTAGGAAACCGTCAAATATTATTGACTATACGACATAGGTTCCTGTGACATGTGGTGATTGCCGTGAGTGAGTGAGGACTTGGAAGCAAAGAGTTTTGGATTGAAAAATTTTGAATCATAGAATATAGATAGAACGGCTCGGTCCAGTGGTAAAGAACTTAAATCGCTTCACCCACTGGATCGACTAGTAGTGGGTTCGATTCCCGTTCGGGACAAATTTTTGTGTGACCCACAAATATTGGAAATGAAACTCCCAAATGTTTCAGTCTGCATATTAGTGAATGTGAATTCCATATCTGTAAACGCACCCACGACATAGAAGTAAATCCCACTTTGAAAAAAACGGCGCAGGCATTATTGCATAATCCAAATAATAATGAATTCCCTAATTTGATAGTTCTCTTCTCAACCCAAACTTAAAATGCGCATATCTTGTAATTCTACTAATAGTATAAATGTGGTAGTTTAGTTGTTTGCTACTCAATCATGCAAAAATGGTTGAATGAACTTGGATGAAGTTTGGCACACAGATGGTTTATTACCTAGATTAACACATACGATACTTTTAATCACGAAAAATTTAAGGTTCCCGTCTAAAGTCAACGCGGAAGAATTCGCGAATAGAAACTGGTATGTTATATTGTAAAGTTCAAATCAAAAATCGTTATTATCAAATGGTAAAGGTATGTCAAGTAAACCATCTAAGAGTAACCTCGCTGTTGTGACCGCAGCCGACAAACCACGTGTAACGAGAATTAGATTGCGCGTTGCGCCTTCCATACTAAATATAGCATACTGTTATTTCATACACGTCGCTATATCACAATTAAGTATCCAAGTATATTTACATTTATAATACTTAGGCGGTGATTTTTACCGAAAACTAGTTGTAGTCTGGAATTGTGCCTAGTATAAAATAGGCTAGCCTCCTTATATCTTAAGACCTAACATCGTCAGATAAGTGGAAAGCGATACTCAGTGCATGTCTCTTGAAGAACATAGACGTGGCAGTATTTAATTTTTTTTATTTCATACAAACGGCGTGAAATGTACGAGGGGGGTATATCTTCGTATTCATCGATGTCCGCATGGTGGCCAAACATGAAGGAAATCTTGAAAATAACATTAGGTTCTTGTCCGGTACACTGATCTTTGAAAATTGTCTTTGTATCTTTACAGTGATGTTAGCTGCTATGCGACAGAGATAGGCAAAGTGTTATTAGATTAATGATTAGGATTACATTTTGTAATCTTCAATCATGTTTTATCAATCATGACTGTAATCGTAATCGTTCAAGATAACAAAAGGTTGTAAGCGTTAATCATTAATCTAAATACAATTTGCCCATCTCTGCTCCGGGATACGTCCGACCACGCCCCCCATTGCCAATTGAATGCTGACGTAGGACAGTCTGTCCGCGTAATTCTATCATCTGTCAGCTGTCATCGCATTACAACTAAACGGACGATTTAGCGCAGTGGTTAAGGGCTTAGCCCGCCCCACCCACTGTGTCTAATAGCCGCAGGTTCGATTCCCGCCCGGCACAAATCTTTGTGTGATCCACAATTATTTGTTCCGGTCTGGGTATTTGTGCACGTGAATTTTCATGTTTGTTAACGCACCCACGACACAGGAATTAATCCTAGTGTGGGGCAACGTTTTAAAAAAAAAAAAAGAACACACTCAATCAGTCATCAAAATGTTGAGAATAAACTAAACGGTAACTAAAAGGACAAAAATTGCTTGACATTCTATTAACTGCAATGTTCAGATATGACTCTCTCCGACATATACAAGCTGTAACATAATTAACGCAGGCCTGAAAGTAGTCTATTCTAAATCGGTAATTGAATAGATTCCAATATCTTTTAATGTATCTTACATTTTTTTAATTACAAAATATGCTTTTTGTCCTTCAGTGGGCTATAAAAAACTAAATTTAATGTATTTTTAAAACGTGTTTCTCAATACGTACACACAAATATACGTACAAGTTTCATTGTTAATTGTGGTATAAAAGTGCTTAGAAAGGGGTAAACAACTTGAAATTTGGTTGAATTCTTGAATTCATAAAGCAATTATCTAATCGGGGTGTCTGAGGTCTTGCGTTATTTACGATACACCTTGTATAAGTGATGCAGGGTCATAATTCACAATTACAAAATGCGGCGAGTTTCAATAGCATTCTGAAAGGATCGAGTGATGTCCATTACACGATTATTTCGCCAAGTTATTGGAACGTCACATTCATAGCGAATAAAAGGGCATGTCCTATTTCACTATATCTCACACGGAACCAGAAAACGAAAAAAGATAAATAAAAAGTTTTTAAGTTACTGTTGTTGACTGCATCGTTGGTCTAGAGACGTCGGTCTTTGGGATCACGAGGTCCTGTGTTCAAATCGGATAAATGTAGTTTTTCTATAAAAAAAACTTCCAGTATCAGTCCGGAGTATGAAATTGCGCCTGGCAATAAGCTCGCCCCCTATAACATGGGACTTGACATCGTCGGCGAAAAATGGGTGTACTCAGTATACCTTTGCCACCCCCACTTGGGGAATAAAGGCGTGACGGTATATTTAAGTTACACAAAAAACACCGTCCTATTCACATCATGCATCTCATATATTCGAACTTAATACAGGAAATGTTTTAAAGAATAACAAACTAGATAATTAAGTGACTTTGCACATTCAGTTTACAGTTACGCGAAGTGATCTCATAAGGAAATTTCGAAGAAACCTTCAAACACCCACTGAGACGTCACCCACTTAGATTTTGCGCACATCTTCGACAAAAGCAATGTATTAAAAAAAAAAGGTAGCCTTACACTAGAAGTTATTCCTGTGTCGTGAGTACGTTTACAAATATGAAAATTCACATACACATACCCTGACCGAAAAAAATAATTGTGACACAAAGATTTATCCTGTGCGGAAATTGAACCCGCGAATATTAGACACAGTGGGCTTATGCTCTTTACCACTGCGCTCAATCGTCCTATAATCACGCTAGAATCAATACCTATTCATCTATATAATCCAGATCTTTTGCAAGATAGGCAAAGAATAGAGACAAAAGCATAAAAATTAAAAATTGTGTAGTAAAACTATCTCGTTGGTCTAGTCGTCGTATTATGCACGCTACGGTCTATAAGGTCCTAGGTTCCAATCTCAGGTCGGACCATGTGAAGCTTTTTTTAATCCCTTTCTCCTTTCCTGTTCTAATTCATGAGGATTTCTTTAAACCCAACTAGAAAAGTAAAAATCGTTTGCTACCGATCATTTTAGTGATATGTATAATTTATTATGAGATGTAATGTCTGCCTACTTCTATGGGATATAGGCGTATATATATTAATGTTATGTATGTATCAAAATCAAACAAAGATTTTTGACATAGATACATAGGTTTTGTCCATGGCCTGCCAAACAGAATCTAGATAACGATAGGTTTGCTATCTAGATCGCTAACAACTGATAGCGTCGTTAGTTTGAAATACGCCCTTATTGTCAGCCTATATTACAGACTCTACACACTTTGACTATCACAAATGATTTACAACTCTAGATGGAACAAGACAAAACGCATTTCTAACCTATCAGACGACTAAGCACAGTTTTTTTTTTTTTTTTGTGGCAATTGCGTTTATATTATGCCATTGTACAAAGTTTACGAATATTCATTTCTAAATTAATTCAACTACCCAATGAATTTGATGACGAAGATGATAATGAAATTGATGAAGTGCCCCACCCTGGATAGTAAAGTGATGGATACTTTACATACCAATTGCGACGGCCATTTGGAGGGAAATCGAAAAGGCACGTTTTATCACTTTGTTACAATTACCTTCACTCAGACACATATAGGAACACATAATGGTTAATATTCCACCAACATTACACATTATAATTCGAAATAACACAAGTTTTGGAAATTAAAACAAATTGACAACATCACTCTTCGATATCCCGCCAAAAAGTCAACTAAGCACAGATTGACGTTAGGGGTTATGCTATTGAGTTGATGCGCCATCTTTAATTGCGCCTTTTCCTTCTTAATAATAAGGAACCTAACAGCATGGTTTCTCGACAGCATTGCAATAACGTTAAATTGTATGCCCTCTACAATGTATACCATCATGCTTATATTTCCTTTGTGTTTAGACCTCTGTACTAATCTTCGATCCATCCATAGTGTGCAGCAACCGTTAAACCTTCTTAAATCGCGATAAGTCAGAACGACCCAAATCACGTAACCGACCACACTGTAAGCACGACAAAACCGCAACCCGTGAACCGGCACTTACTTCGTATTAACAGCGAAACTCGGACCCCACCCTTCTAATCAATTAGTTTCAGACTAATCATCCGAGAGGAAGGGTCACTACCATCACAGGTCATCGGTGAATAATTTGTAAAAGGGCCACTTTGAGGGGTAAACTTTGAGGAGTTGGCGAGAAGACTCAATATGTTTGGGTTGTACAGTTAGTGTTGTGAGAGTGTTTTGCCGATTTAATACGGAAAGTAAAATTCTATTTATAAATTTATACAGTATCAAATGGTAGCGTTACGGGAGGAGCTGTCTTACCCGTTGCACTACCGGTACCACGCGAAAGGAAAATTTCCTATAGCACGACTGGTTGTGCCAAGCAGCTGTGTCACGGAGGATAAACGAAATGTATTAGTTATATGCAAAAGAATAACAAAGGTCATCGGTGAATAATTTGTAAAAATGCCTCTTTAAGGGGCGAAGCTTGAGAAGTTAGCGAGAAGGCTCGATAATTTTGGGTTGTACAGTTAGTGTTTCGAATTAGGATTTTCGTTACGAACTAAACGTTTGACGTCAAGAGTCTCCGTAATCGGCGAGCATGTATGAGAAAAACTATGAGAGTAGAGGAAACCAGAAAGGTCTGTAAGGAAATAACCTGTTGGAACTCTGTACTCTCCCCCGCATGGGATCTGGTGTAATGATATAGATAGATAGAACTACACTAAAAGTAAAATTGTATTTATAAATTTAGACAGTATGTAATGCAATGGAATAATCTCTATTTTTCTGTAATTACCTGCTACGATACGTCAAAAATAATAATTTAGCTATGAATATCATATTGCACATAGCTTCACCGCTAACTACGTTCTATTATATCTTAGAACTAATAAACAGACTGATCCAGATAGACCGATCGACCTTCATCTGTCATGATCATCCCTCGATCATGTTACGGCACCATCGAAATACTCTTTACCGTCGTTATAAAACCCGACAGTACCAATATCTTCAGGTAATCGGGTAACAGGATTCAAGTGACGTAAAGGCGTGGGGCCACTACAAACTACACTCTAACTAATAAACAAACTAAAAAAACAAACTAATTCGAATAAATCGCTAGACCTTTATTTTATCTTAAAGATCCCTCGCTCATGTTTAGACATCAACAAAAGCTCGCGATAACAGTTAACCTTATACAGTAATTACAAAACCTGATCGTAATAATGACTCAATGTAACCAGGTAATAGTCAAGTGGTGTGGCGCCGTGGCGTGACTGGAAGTGCGAGTGGTGAAAACGACCGTCCACTAACGACCGCCACGCGCCAGTGCAAACTACACTCTTATTATACCCTCGAAGTGATAAACAGACTGATCACTATATACCGATTGAACTTCATTCGTCATTATCATCCCTCGATCATGTTACGACACCGTCGAAATATCCCCTTAACATCCTTTACCGTTGTAACAAAACCAGTTAGGACTAATAATTCAAGGTGAACGGGTAACAGGAGTGACGTAAAGGCGTTGTGGGGAAGCAAGTGACGAGGATGTTTCATGCGCAGCCGCCATGCGCCAATGCAAAGTACACTCTAATTCATAAGCAAACTAATGGAATACATCGCTTGTGCTTCATTTATCATAACGATCCCTCGACCATGTTACGAGACCTTTGAAAGCTCTCGATAACACCCTTATCGTTGTTAGGAAACCCAACAGCACTAATAACTCAAGGTAATCGGGTAATAGGAGACAAGTGACGTGGAGCCGTTGCAGGTTTGCTAGTGGCGATGACGCCCCACGCGCGGCCGCCATACGTCCCCGTAAAATACCTACACTCTATTGTTATTACAATAGCCAACTTATCCAAAGAGATCGATCGACCATCACTCATCTTCAACGAAAGATCCCAAGAATACCCTTCAACGTTGTTATAAAGCCCGATAGTACTAATAACTGAAAGTAATCGGGTAACAGGAGTCAAGTGGCGTGGAGCCGTGGCGGGGCTGCGAGTGGCGAGGGCCCTCTAGCCGCGGCCGCCACGCGCCCAACACACTCCACAAGCTCTCAGCTCAAAGTCCGCCCACTACACATTTTCAGCAACTATTCGACTTCACTCAAATGCCTTAGTAATTTGAACGGCAACGCTCGGTGTATTCTTTTGAAATGTTACGGTTAAAAATATTGAAAGGGCCCTTTTAAACGATTTAAACGCGTGGGTGTTTTAATTTGTAAAGTCTGCCATTGGAAAGTTGTCAAAAGCTAAGCGGCTAATGTGAATGCGTATTCGATACTCAGTCTAGGTATGTTGTTAGATATTATTAAGAGTCTCCGCCATAAGGTGGTTATTGAGTTAGGATTTAAATAATATATGAACAAGCCACTGCTCGTCATAATTTTATTGAAATGACTTGTCATAATTAGAAGTATTAAAAATACCGTACATGAAATATTTATTTTATATAAAGTAAGCACTAGGGGCGCAGCAGATTTAAAAACGAGTTCTAAAAACAATCGTAAAATAATCATTTATTTTATAAAGCATTCATTGCTAGATGTTTTTGAAGTAAAAATGTACGTTATTATTTAACAGTCAGATAAATAAGTAGTCTAATTGTCAACGAGATTTTCCATTAAAAATGTTATAAGCCGGTAAAGAAATAGGCTGACGATAATACAAGAAGAAGTGTTCAAGCCGTAAAACAATTTACCGCAACGAAGAAAAACCTCTTACGCAGAAAACATCACCGAAGTATCTGCCGCTAATTAGTGGCCACAAAAGAAAGGCTTAAGCGAGCACAACAATATGTTTTTAAAGTCTTTATCAGTCGCCCCGGATGGCACCGGGGAACTTTTAATTGTTTTACCATTTCATAAGATGGAAACTGGCCAAACTGTTCGCGAATTCGTACAACTTTGCCATAATGGAATTTAGCATTGGGTATGAATACGTTATAAAACTGGAGTTGGAGAGGCTAATGGTGAATGGTTATCTTTTGCGATAAACGATGTTAAGGCCGTTATCGTGCAAAGAGTCATCTGATAGTTTTGGAGCATTTTATTAACATTGATATAATCACTTCAAATTGAATGTCTCGTGGTCTAGTGACGCAAACCACACCTAGCAATTAAGGTCCTATGCTTTAGACTCAGGTCAGACAAAACGATACCTGTATCGTAAACCTATACCTATCAGACAAAATGATACCTTTATCTTAACTATATCGTGAACTCCCTAGGGTTTTCTAAAATAAATATCTCTAAATTAGTCAGGAGTCTAAAATTGTGTCTGACTAAAGGTTTCGCCACATAGCCGACGCAGCGCGACGGTGGAGCAGCTTGAGGAGTTGTAATGTACTGAAATGTACGGGAGATCCCACACAGCGCAGCTCGGCTCGGCGCGACGGCAAACGTCATGACCGAACGTAGACGAACTCTTATGTCACGCTTTCGTCGCGCTTCGTCAGCTATTTGCCCAAACCTTTATAACGGGCCCATTCCAGATTCCGGATTAAAATAGACTCTGAAGGGCACGCCTATTGGTCATAGGCTCCCCCTCTATTACATTGGACCCTAGCATCAATAGCGAAGTATTTATTTATACTAATATTATGAAAGAGGAAAGTTTTGTTTGTTTCAGTCAGCAAAAAAAGAAGTTTTAGTGCGTTACACTGACATATTATAATGACGAAGTGAAACATGTACTATATACTTACGATGTTCTTTTTTTAAAATCTATCGAAACCTTCACTACTTATCACTTTAACCCAATCGACTAGTAATCAGGTCACATACCGCCCTCGCCGACGAGGTCGAAGAATATGCACCCAGTATATGCTCTCCCCCATATCGACTGTTCAAGCCGAGGCTGTTCCTCCTTGAGGCGCCCTTGAGCTAGTTGCCCCCTCGCCTTTCTGGCTCGAGCGTAGTGGTTGCACACTCGCCCTCTTGTCCGGTGAAGCTGTAAAGTCCCCTCGGCCAACAGCGTAGATGATTTACACACACACACAATCGGCTAGTAAGTATCTATAAAATTTTACTGTATTTAAGGCATATCACAGTTTAAATTTCCTCACCCTTCAGGGAATATGCTGAACAAAAAAAGTAAATGAACTTTATTTTAAGTTAAGTTTAACCTTTACAAAACCAGTGCCAAATTCGATTAAATTTTTTATCGAATTGTTATAGTTTATCCAATTCCTTGTTCAATTAAATGGTCATTTAATTATCCATCTATCTATTAACAACTTCACCCCGGATCACTTACAGTGTAGGCGAAGAGTATAGTTTCAACAGGTTCTTTCCTCACAAACTTCTCTGGCTTTCTCCACTCTCATATGTCATACACGCTCGCCGGTTAGAGGGATTTAACTATACAAGCAATTATTACATTAAGTGACAGATTTTTTATTCTTCATCATTTTCTTCCAGAAACCATTACTCTGCGGAGGAACCCAAAACTGCGACGTCTGAGCCAGCCGTAATTGCCTACGCTAAACATTACGTCTTTCTCACTAAAGAAACGTATTCTTGTTATACTTTAATTGGTAATAACTCATTAATACCCCGCTTAAACGTAACAATTCGTTCAGGAAGAGATTGTGTTAGGACATTACGTCGGCAGTTAACTGCTATGAGCTATCATTCCAATGGAGGACCATTACGCGTTCATGTTTAAAGATTATTTGTAGCTGCTCATAATTTAGCGCAATTCGTAATTCCTGGAATGTCTACTCGTAAAGGATTGTTAGTGCGGTATAATTTTTTTCGTATTTTTTTCTCCTTTGCTCCGCTGTGTCCGTGCTGCGATGAACGGAGGAATAAAAAGTTAATTAACGTTTACAAAGAATTATACTGCGCTGGTCCGGCAGGCGTTCCTGTATTTAATTTGGTTCCCGCTGCTGTTATAGAAAACTGAGAGCCCTGGCCGAGAATGACATGAACAGGTTAGCGTTAGCAAAACGCTATCGAGTTCATATGCTATCCTTTTCTCACTATAGATTTACTAAATAAAGATGAAGGTGACAACACGTTCTCTTGACAGCGTCACGCTAGCTTCACTCTGTTCGTGCTGAGCGCTGTACCCTGCAATTAAATGAAAACGCGTATATTCAATCTTTATCCTCGCATCTTAGTGCAGCTAGAGGGAATTAAATCAAACGCTGCTAACGACAATGTAGCGATTCGCCAGTGTCTGTTCTAAATCCAACTCTGAAGTGAACAACGGCTTGTTTCCTTTTGTTCAGACGTAACAATATGTAACGCTTAGTTCGGTGCTCGCAAAATCTGGAATAGAATAGTACCGATATAAAGTCTTATTTGAGAAATTTATATGGTTTTCGGGCATAGTGATATAACCATAACTATATTATCGGGGATAGAATTCTGGCACTCCTTGTACGTTTTAACAGTGTCAAGCATATTTTAAATCGATCTAAATTAACCTTATTATTATTTTCAATATCGATATATATATATATATATATATATATATATATATATATATATATATATATATATATATATATATATATATATATATATATATATATATTTCTGAGATATCATTTTATGTAAATTAGTAATTTACTTAGTAAAGTAAATATTCAATTTACAAAATAAATTTCCGATATCGCGCTAATTTATAAATTGTAAGAAAACGTGTCTAAAAACGGCAATGACTTATAGTTGTCAAACGCAAAAAGAACATATCAGAAAACAAAAAAAAATAAAGAAGAATTCAAATTTGAAGTGGGATATTATTAAAGAGACACAATGCTTGCGAAAAATATGTACAGGGTTGTCGCAAGATGTGACTCGAGTGTGGTCGGGTGGTGCACGACTGCTCATAAATCATCCGTGGCCAGCACCCTGCCTCCCCAACGTGGCCCCGACAATACACATATTTCCACGTCTACAAGTAATCGAGGAGTCCTTGCAATGAAACAACGAAGACCGGACACAGAAACATGAGTGGTGAACTAAAATAATATGTATTGTGCTCACTGCGGTTCCAAGACTTAGGTATTTGAAAGTTGCTTTTGTGCAGACGTCACAATAAGTAACGCTTAGGTTCATTCAACATAGGCTTTTTGAGAGGAACGTCGTTTAAGAAATGTATTTCGTTTCTTACTTATTAGGTAGATGGAGTTGTGTCAGACTTCTGAAATGTTATTAACACAACTTTCATGATTTTTATCATATGCATTGCATGCATGCATATATATGATATGCATTAGTTGAGCAACTCGAATGGATATCATGAGAAAAGAAATACCATGTGATTGATATTTATACATATGTATACAAGCTGTAACATAATAAACGCAAGAGCTGAAAGTAGTTCGGTAACTGAATCGATTCCAACAATTTTTAATGTATTTTACATTTTTTTTAAATTTGCACAAGTGCTTTTACTCCTTTAGTGCGCTATAAAAATTAAATTTATTCTTGATTCATAGCAAGACGAAGATTTATAAAACGTATTTCTCAAAACACAGTTCGAATATCTATAATCTTTAAATAATACATTGTATTACTCTGCTATATTTTTGCTGGTGTACAATAAATAGTTCTCTATCTATCTATATGATTTTGTAAACCCAGTTACGAAGCTATAGCAAAATCATTCAAAGGTTACTGGACGTTAAAGGTGGCACCTCAATTTAAAAGTTTAATTGATTGAAGAGCCACTTAGAACTACAATAACCGACGGATATTATTAAAAATTTAATCTGAGTAGTGTTTATAGATCTTTTGTACGAAAAATTAGGTTTTGTACTACTTAATTTGACAATCTTTAAAATGATTGGCTCCTCAATCTATACATACTAAGCGTTGTTTTTCGAAAAGTAATTAGGCAATTAAAACATATTTTTATATTATTCAATTCTTTTTCCTCGCAAAGGATCTGCCATAACAATAAAGATAGTCTAATCTACTAGTGCTATAGAAATTACTTACGTATTTCTTTAAATAAACCGGTGTTTACGACACAGAAGAAAATCAAGACGGACGCGAACATGTGCGAAGTCATTATCACAAGAGATGTTCTCAGATATATCACTCTAGTCAGTTCTTGTGTACGTCTAGCGCACCACTAGCCAACCGCCGCTAGCTATTGATATTATATACCTGACTTGGTCGAAGTTTCGTTTTACAAGTTTCATTGTTAATTGGGGTCTAAAAATGTTTAAAAAAAGGGTAAAAACCTTTATATTTGAAAATTTGGTTTTAGTTTTGACTTTATGAAGCAATTCTCTAATCGAGGTGTCTGAGGTCTTGCGTTTATTATGTTACATCTTGTATACAGTCGTGGAAATCGGGAGAACGAATGTGTAAAAGATTATTTATTAATCGAGAATGTGTGGATAGATATCCAGAACTCCCAGACGGAACTTACTCGTCCGAGTTAACCGCCAGCGCTGCACACAACACTATACTGAAGTGATTGTTATGATAAGATGATGAAAATTAAGGCACAATTTACTGTAATAAGTGTTATGTGACTTGAAAACTAATGGGCAAAATTCCTTTGTAGAATGTAGGACTCTAAGTAGACCTCTACTTAACCCTTCAAGAAATAAAATAAAATGTGCGGGGGTGTGTCGGGGGACCCCCGTCAGGAATGACATTCTAATCGGACATGTAACTCACTGTTAATAAAATTGTCAGTTACTGAAAAACTTTATTTAACGGGAGCATTCTCTGACCATCGAGCACATTTAACCAACACGTGATGTAAACAAGTATGGCGGCCAGCGCTTACGATAACATCCGAACTACGCCGGACGGAACCGAAGGTCTCGTAACTTTTTTTTTGTTAACGATTTCTACCTGTCTACTCCTACTGCAAACTGCGTTAAGGAACTTCGTTCCAAACAAGACAATAAACACCGTTGCGCCTATATTTCCCAAGTGGAGTTGGCATAGGTGTTATGTGTACACCACTTTTCCTCGACGATGTTAGGTCCCATGTAACAGCAGGCAAGCCTATTGCCATATATCGGGAACTATTCCAGACTCTGGACTGATACTGGGAATTTGACTATAGAAAAACTACAGACATACCGTCACGCCTATATTCCCTAAGCGGCGGCTGAGGTGTACTGAGTACACTTTTCGCCGACGATGTTAGGTCCCACGTAATAGGGGGGGCCTATTGCCATATACCAGACACAATTCCAGACTCCGTACTCATACTGGGAAGTTTTCGTTAGAAAAACTTTATACGTCCGACCTAGGATTTGAACATAGGACCTCGTGATTGCTACCTGCATTATTCGCCACTAGACCAACGAAGTGTGAGTGAAGTGTTGACGTTGAAATTAAAAGAAGGGCGTTCCTTCTTTTAATTTCAACGTCAACACTTAGTTAGCACTTGGCACTTAACCATTTTTAAATAAACGCTGGGAAGTATACAGAAACATTTTTATAAGCTCTGTAATGTCAACGAAATACGAATAACAAAATAAAAATGTAATCCAGCCAACGCTATTGCTAGTCAGTGAACGTTTTCTTTTGAATACCAAATAAATACAGTTTAGCAATTACCTACCAATCCTTAGAAAATTTTCTGAAAATTTTATTTTATTGTTTTGATATTAGAGTTCTTATTCAAATGTTACTTTAAGTAAGTTTGAAACATTTTTCTTACTTTATTTCCTAATGTAAAAATGGTTTTCAATTCTGCACTAAACTAATTATCTGGATTTACAGTTCGCAAATAACAGAAAATGTTTTATGGGTAATAATTTGACTGTTAGCATAAAATTTCTTTAAGAATTTCATTTTTCAAGTTGCTTATCGTTAATGATTAAAAAAAAATACTTAGATCTTATAAGAATTATGTATTAGATTGTAACAGACACGTCTTAACTTATCACCTCGCTTTTATGAAACACTAAAGACTATTTCTTTTTACTTGAAAGTAGCTATTTGCGAGTTTTTTTTATTGGGCAAAACAAAAGTGCTGTCACGGAAAATAATGTTGAAATAACCATACAGGTACTAGAAGCATAGAGGGAGCGTTTACAAGATCATATATTTGTACTGCTTACACTTATGTTATGTCAGTGATAAGAAAGGGGACCAATCTATCGTTATTAGTTACACTCTTGGACATTTTGTTCTGACATTATTTATTACTTGCAAATACATAAAAAGTTATAGAGAACACAGTCACGACAAACAAATACTAACCGATAAATTTGCGTGGAGCCTACGTCAAAATGACAAGCATTTTGGATAAAAAGGAAGTTCGAATCCTGTGAAAACGATTGTCGACTGTGTCGATTGACCTGTGGAGACGACAGATTTTTAAATTGGTTACCAAAATAGTTTCAAGTGTCCAGAACAAGTGTACAACTGAACTGTGTTTAAAGACAGATGTAAAAAGACAATATTTCATTCATCTATATATATATATATATATATATATATATATATATAGGTAGGCAGAGAGGACAGAGTTCCAACAGGTTTTTTACTTACCTACCTCTCCAACTTCCTCCACTCTCATAGTTCGTCTTATACACACTCGCCGGTTACGGGGACTCTTGACTTGCCCTTCAGCTAAGACACGGTCTATTTGGTCATGGTAAGATAGTCTAGGTCTTTCCCGGCACCTACATCCTTCCACTTCTTCACATTGTATATCTGTTTTGTCATTTTTTCTTCTGGCATTCTTTCTATATGCCCGAACCAACGGAGCATACCCTTTCTCATCTTTACACCGATACTATCTTTCATACCTACTCGCTTTCTTACTACGCTGTTGCGAATACGGTCGGTCAGCGTGACTCCGCGCATCTTCCGCAGAGATCGCATTTCGGCCGCATTTATCCTGCTTTTGTTCTCCTTCTTACATACCCAACTCTCACTGCCATATAACAGCGTTGGGACAAGCACTCCGTTATGCATGGCCAGCTGCGCCTTTTGGCTTAAGTGCCGGCTCCCAAGTAGCCTTCCCATCGCACCATTCACTCTATTAAGTGCATTCACTCTTCTCTCTATTTCAGCGGTGTATTTCCCATCCTTACTGAAGGCGCATCCAAGATATACAAACTCATTCACTTGCTCCAGCACATCGTTACCAACCACAATCCTTGCATTCGTTCTGGTTTCTTCCCGTGCAAAAACCATAATTTTGGTTTTCTTCACATTCAAATGTAAGCCATTGTTCATGCAGTCGTCTCTCATAACTGTGACTAGGGTTTGCAGATCAGTGGCTGTTGGCGCAATCAAAACCGCGTCATCTGCATACAATAGGTGGTTTATCACTAGATCACCCATTTTTACCCCTTCAGTCATCGCATTCAGTCTTTGAAGACTTTTATCCAGATACACTATAAATAGTCTAGCGGACAACACGCAACCCTGCTTGACGCCGATTTTAACGTCAAACCAAGGTGACATGTTACCACCCACCCGTACGCATGCCTTGCTGTCCAGGTAGGTGGACTGGACGGCTCGCAACAGGGTGCCGTTTATACCATACTCTGGCAAAATGTCCCAAAGTCTCTTTCGCACGACTCTATCAAACGCCTTCTCCAGGTCCACAAAACCGCAGAAAACCTTCCGGCCTACTGCCAGATGCTTTTCTACGATGTTGCGGAGGGAGAAAACTTGATCCGAACATCCTCTTCCAGACCTGAAACCTCCCTGTGCCTCACACAACACTCCATCGGACTTCTCGCGCATTCTCCGTTCAATAATTTTACCATACACCTTAGCTGCCAAGCTGATCAAACTGATGGCCCTGTAATTGGCGCAGTCATATTGTGAGCCCTTGCCTTTATACAAGGGTACTATGACTGCGCGGCGCCAATCTGTAGGGACTTTACCGGTCTTCCAGCAAAGATTTGCGAGGACCCAAAAAGCGTCCCGGACGCAAGTTCCACCATATTTAATCATCTCGGCAGATATCATGTCTATTCCCGCAGCTTTACCATTTTTCATACTTCGTATCACCCATTCAACTTCTTCCATAGTGATGTCCTCTGTGGATTCTGATGCCGCAAACTCGCCTCTGGGCTCGTCTGTGGCAGCAGCATCCGGGGCATTCTCATACATTTCTCCAAAGTATTCACTCCACAGCTTGTGTGTCTGCAAGAATGTCACCATCCTTAGATTTTCTTTTCCATTCTGGAGCCTGACGAATCACCTCGAGCCTTTCTCACCTTGCTCCAAAAGAGTTTGGTGTTATTCTCGAAGTTCTTCGTCAGCCTTTCCTCCTCAATCACACTAGCTCTTTCACGCTTTTCTTTCACTAAGGTTTTGGTGGCATTCTTGCATTGCTGGTATATTTCTTTCTTCATCTCCGTCATACTGTCATTTAGATTCAAAGAAGAGACATAGTCCTGCCACGCTTACTTCTTACTTTCTACAGAGCTTTTTAACTCTGTGTCCCACCATGCATCCCCTTTTGCTGTGCTTTGTTTCCTTGAGCAGCCACATACTTCTTTCGCTGATTCTACCAAACTCTCTTTCAGACAATTCCAGCATTCATCTATGTTTAAGTCCGAAGAACCAGCTGTCATAAGCTTGTCCCGGACTCTGTCTTCATACGCTCTCCTCACGCTCTCATCTTGCAACCTTTCAACCGTGATTCTTTCAAGGCCTCCGAAGGGGATACACACACTTCCTGAACAAACCACTAAACCGCGCAGTTACGAGATAGTGGTCCGATTCAAGAGTGGGGCCTCTATATGCACGGGTATCTTGAAGTTTACTTCGGAGACGGTTATCTACCAGGATCAAATCTATCATGCTTTTCTGTTCATTTCTTCTCCACGTATACATATGAATATCCTTGTGTTGGAATATTGTATTGGACACAAGGAGACCTCTTTCCAAAAACACATCTACAATAAGCTTACCTGCATCATTCACTCTCTTATCACCATAAGGACCCAGAGCAGCGTCGCAAGTTTGCCGCCTGGTTCCCACCCATCCGTTCAGGTCGCCACACAAAATCACCTTTTCATTCGCATTAGCCAGATCCAGAACTTCCCTGACATTATCCCAAAACTTCTCAAGGTCCGGGGGTGTCGACGAGCTTACAGGAGCGTAGGCTCCAACCAAAAACACTCTGGTAACACCCAGTTTCAAGCGGACCCAGAGAAGTCTCGCATCATGCAGGCCATAATCTCTCACTCCAGAGGCCAGGCGACGGGACCACAAGATACCCACCCCCATGCTGGCACGATCGCTCTGTGGCACTCCAGACCACAGAGCCATCATGCCCTCAGGGAGATCACAGGCTTCACTGCCCCTTTGCTTAGTCTCTGTTACACACAGAGCATCCAGGCGTCTCTCTTTCATTACATCAATCACCTCATGCATCTTATCTACCATACCACCTCTTACATTCCAGGTGCCTATTCGGCACTGTGCACCCCGCGACTCGCCAGTTCGGGCCCGGCGTGATGGGTGGCGGCCCCCATCGCCGCTTCTGCCTATGTTCGTACCGACGGGGGCGGGCCGGTACGCGTCGCCTCGGGGGGACGCCCTAGCCCGCACTGCGGTACTTGCTCGGTCCAAGATTGCAGCCGTAGCGGCTGGCAGGGGTCGCGATGAGCACGCTCTTGGACAGACCCCCAAAAGTCCCCCGAAAGTTTTCCATTTTAAAAAACGACGTAGGAACACACTTGGGATTATTACTGTGTTGTTAGTGCGTTTACGAATATGAAACTCACATACACAAACATCATGAACAAATATATGTTGGTTACACAGATTTGACCGCGATTGAACCCGTGACTACTTGATCCCGTGGACTGAGAGGCTTAAGTTCTTAACTACTGCATGAAGCCGTCATCGTCGGAAATTTAAATAGAAACACCGCTGATAAAATAAAGACCCCGTAGAATTTGTCCCCCAATTTGGATTAAACGCTCCAAAGATAAAGCATATGAACCAGCATGAGACGAACTACAAGAGTGGAGGAAGAGAGGTCCGTAACGAAAGAACCTGTTAGAACTCTGTACTCTCTGCCCACCCCGCAAGGGATCTGGCGTGATGATATAGATAGATAGAAGCTGGAATATTGTAAACAAGCAACTGACTGATATCGGTAACCTTGTTTTTGTTTTCGATGATCCCTATTTGCAGGACGACTTGATATAGTGGTTAAGAACTTGAGCCGCTCGGCCCACTGGATCGAATAGTCGTGGGTTTGAGCCCCGCACGAGACAAATCTTTGTACGACCCTCAAATGTTTGTTTCAGTATGTGTATTTATGTATGTGAATTTCATATTTATAAACGTACCCACGATACAGGAATTATTATTGTGGCGCTACTTTTATTTTTGAAAAACTACCCTCATTTTCAGGGCACAAACCTTTAACCTCAGTGGCTATAAACACTCTGAATTATTAATACGTAAAATTACAAATAAAAAATAAGACTCTAAAGTGCTGTAATTAATAATAACCCAGGTGAGTTCCTAAAGGGCGAGCACAAGAATATTTAGTTTAAAAAGCTTTATTGCAAAAAAGAGCGGTGACCCAGCCTACGACACGCTTTCAACGTATTTCTCGTAGGTTTCTCAGATCGCAATACAATAAATTAACACTGAGAACGTTTGTTCCAAAAAGTTTCAAGTATTACGGCTTAACTTTGAGAATCAGATAATGAATTCCACATATCTCTTTATTACGGCGGCAGAGTGGGGGAATACACTAAGTGGCGCCATTATGCAAAGCTTCGGCACAGTCCCCACGAGCTGACGGCAAGCAGATATATTAGCAGATTTAAATTATTATTGCCGATATAGTGACGCTAGTGAATTGATATGCCATCCTTTTCACACTAAAACTTTACTAAATAGACATGAATGTGACAGCCCGATTATTCGCTGGCGTAGCACTAACTACAAAGTTTTCGTGCTAAGCCCTCTGATCTTTTTATTAGTTTTAGCGAACTGTAGCATTTCAATGCGCATTCACATTGGTTAAGTTTAGATCGCACTAATTCAAAATTAGACTCCACCCATACTTGTGCTATTATTTTTTATAATATATTGATGACAGGCAGGCGCCGAAGAACAGAGGGCTTAGCACGAGAACTTTGACATTAGCGTGACGCTAGCGAGTAATCATGCTGTCACGTTTATGATTATTTATTAAATCTGTAGTGTGACAAGGATGTTATATCAACCCGTCACAATTTTGTCAATTTTTTCGTGCTAAGCTCAGCCTCTGCTCCACCGGGTCCACACTTTTGTCTCCACAAGGGAGTTCGCGTTGCCGTTTTAAATTTCACAGCGATATCCTTTCGCAGTCGGAAAATTTAAAGTGCGTCCCGCGATACGAACGCCAGTGACACTCTGTCGCATTCCCCGAGATATCGCTGGATTTACTGGGTCGAAGGCTTTGTGGGGCTGAAATGAAATGGCCCGCGGAGAAATCCACCGCCTGTTATTAGGAGAACGCTAGATTTATATCTTGTATTCAATTTGCGTGAGAGCTATTTGTTTGCGTCGGGGACGCGATGTCGTTACGACAAGCTTGGAGCGATAACTTTGTTGTGATTAACGAATGATAACTAATCCATTATGACTATTATTTAAATAAAAGCCTGGCCCCGTTGAATAGTTCCGATTTTTGCTTGATAGTTATCGTTTCTTAAAAGTCAAGCGACCATTTATTTTAACCTAGTGAAAAGGATTCGACTTTAGTTATCTTGCGCTTACAAAGTGGTCAAATTTGAAAGGTTAGTTCAGTTTCTAATCGTCTACTTTCTTAAATTTAAGTAATTTTTTTTTAGGCAGAGATCATATTATTACCGAAGATTCCTGACGAGACAATAAAAGGACTACAAACCTACGCCTAAAGGACTTTCCCTATCAGACTTGATAATATAATCTCATAGTTCGTCTAGTACGCCCCAAGGTCGGTGCTTTTAGAGGCTCTTTGTTCATCTAAACTATTAAAAGTCGGCACTCACCATAATGTTAAGGGAGAACTGCATTTTATTCTATTTTATTTTCAATCTTATTGCAATTTTTGGTATTGTTACACTGAGGCAACGGCATGTCAGTAAGCCGTTAAATAAAATACCAAGAAGATACAAGTACCTACTAAAAATTGGGAAAAAAATGTTCATTAAAATTTAAAAAATGCCGCTCAAACTATGTCATAGGTTATCGTGAGCACTTGTCTCTATCTATATAGCACTTATCTCTATCACACCAGATCCCTTGCGGGGTAAATACTTGCGAATCGTTAAAAGCTGGGAACAAAAACCCTGCTACCGCTTCGAAGTTTTATTTCGTGGAGGAGAAGGCTAAGATATGACAAAATGAAATATGGCTGTTTTGTATATCATTCTGAATTTGATGATACTAATAACGATTGCACCCTTATACATTTTCTTATCCTTACTTCCCACTCACACTCAACTCAATTTTTCTTCCTCATGCCACGGGTGAAACTGATGCGTCAGCGGGATCATACGCTCTGATGAATGGGGGCCGTGACAATGGTAAAGGGGAGATTCCTTGATGTTATATATAAATAAAATTCTATTTCATTAAACGTCGAGAAATGCGTTAGTCATGGAGATAGTAGAATGTCTCTCTTGCTTGTAATGTTTTTAGTTATTATTATAGGTGGCGTAGTGGTGTTCTGGCCTCTCTTTTGCTCTGAAGCGGACATCTTTCGACTAAGGATGATAAAAACATAAGAAAATATGAACTTAATGAATAAGCGCAATGTTTTTTGTTGTGTTTAAATATTGTTTCACACTAGGCCAGGTGGATTTATTATACAGTCGTCGGATATCTTTTTTCTGTAGGTAACCAGCCTACAGAACGAATAAAAAACCTTTACGGCTAGATATGGTTCTTATCGGTTGTTATGGTGGTCTATGGGGAAAACTTTTATCCTGCAATTTACGTCTGTCGGCTGAAGATAGATATATGGTTCTTATTTGCATAAGAGTGATAAGACTTATAGGCAGCAACGTGACACACTTAGAATATATCAAAAGTTCCGTCTGTTGCGACACAGAATACTTCGGGCTTTTGAATGGCAATTCTCTTAGGGATTTTGGCCCATATTTGGCGGGCATTGGACTAATAAAATACATTAGCAGTACTTATATAATAATTTCCCAGTTTCCTAAGGAAATCGTAATATTACGCAACTTAACATTTCAAAACGAAAAATTTATCTCTTCCTTTTACCTCATAGTTAGTTTATATGCATCGTCAGAGGATTATGTAAATATGAATTTAGATAATGAAAATATATAGTAAAGGTTGCAAAGCTCCAAAATTTGATGAAAGGAATTCCTTTCTCGACCAAAATATTATTTCCGCGCCAAACTTGCCGGCAAAATGTCTACGCCCACAATTATTAGGAGACCCCGAACTTCAAACTTAAAGCATTTAGGAACATTGTCCTAAAAGTCGTCGGCTGCATAAATATTGCCACAGAAAATTGTGTTATATGTAGTGCTTCATGCTTGAATACTCCACGTCTCGGTCGGTTATTACTACAGTAACTTGAATGTGACTTTGCCTTTATCATGTAGGTAATTAACAACGCCAAAATTTAAGTAGGTCATTAATTTACGTAGAGCTTAAACTAAGATTAAGAGCCTCCACTTCTGTAAACGGCTGTATTCCTTATTTTTATCATTATGCGGTGTGTAGGTACACAGTTGAATGAGAATAGGTAACACTTGCGTGTGTGCATAAGTGCATGCGTGCGGGCGTGCGTCATTTAGGTACCGAAGACATTTTAACCTATACAAGTACGCCAGATCGGGGTTAACATTTTAATAATATCTAAAATGTGCCTTCGCAGACTGGGGTAAAAGCCATTATTTTATAGTATTTTGAAATTATTTATAGAACTAGATAGTTCAGAGTTTTCTAAGTAAAATATGCACATTGGACTTGGCAATGTCACAAGTAACTAGACACAAGGGATCAGGATGGCGAAAATAATCATCAACCATAAGCAAAATTTTTCTTACGTAATGATGTTCTGTATAAAACCGAGGTACGACTGCTCTCTGCCTGCCTGTGCCCCAAGACTGCATTTTTTATATGCTTAGTAATTTTGACATGCTACAGACATCGTTCAATTACAATTGTGACAAAACTCGGCAATTGTTTAAACTGGTAACTATGAATATGGAAAACCATATAAATATGAAATAAAACTATTTTACGGATTTTATCGCGGTTTATTTTTTATTTTTAGTTCCCGACGTTTCGAGTGCTTTGCAGCACCCATGGTCACGGGAGGGACCGAGGTGTTAGACGTCCAATAGGCATAGTTGTTCCGGGGTACCCTCAAACTTCTTAATTATTTTTGTTGTTTTTGGTCCGATCTACGCAGAATGAGCTCACGGTGTCTTGAGGTCTTGCAGTGTTATGCTTGGTTTTGGATTTGATTATATTAATTACCGGATCCCAAGACGATGGAAGCACCCAGCCATCTTCTCTATTGAAATTAGGATGTTTTTTAATTTCAATAGCCTCGCGAACCATCCTTGGTGGGAATCGGTGTTCTTTCACGAGGATTTGTGGTCTATCAAATCTGATGTTATGGCGGGTGCGGTCAAGGACATGTTCACAGACTGCAGACTTCTTTGAGCGACGGTGTTTTAGGTCAGCTATGTGTTCTTTAACCCGAGTTTTTACCGGTCTTTTTGTTTATCCTATATAAGAGAGACCACATTCACAATCAAGCTTGTAAACTCCTGTATCTTGTAGAGGGATCTGACACTTGACAGATGGTAAAAATTGACTGATCTTCTTCGGCGGCTTATAAAATGTTTTAATCGAAGCACGCTTCAAGATGTAGCCAATCTTGTCCGTGACTCCTCTCATGTAAGTTAGTACAGCAGGGAGACGCTCAACTGTGGCTGGTTTCACTCGGTCACTGTGACGTTGGCGTGGGACTCGAAGCTTATTGTCGTGCAGGACTTGCTTGACATGTTGAAGCTCGGCAGCCAGATGTTTCTTGTCACAGATCCCTTGTGCTCTCTGAAACAAAGATTTACCCACGGTAGCTAACTGTGTTGGATGGTGGTGAGATTCACCGTTTAAGTACCTATCAGTATGGGTCTTTTCACGATAAACCGTATGGCTTAAGGTGTTGTTGGGGTTACGGATTACTAACACATCTAGGAAAGCTAGGGAATTATTTGCCTCCAACTCCATTGTAAACTGAATTTTAGGGTTAATGGAGTTAAGATGATTTAGGAATACATGAATTTTGTCAGATGGTAATATTGTGAAAGTATCATCTACGTACCGCTTGTAGAAACTTGGCTTTACAGGTGAGGTACGAAGGGCTGTCTCCTCAAAGTCTTCCATGAATATATCGGCAACAATGGGAGATACAGGGGAGCCCATCGCCACGCCATCTACTTGCTTGTAGAACTGCTCCTTCCACAATAAGTAGCCAGATGTAAGGCAGTGTCTCAATAGTTCTAAGTATTCCGCTGGCATGTTGTTCTCCGCTAGTTTGCTTTCTACAATTTCGACACAGTCTTGTACAGGTAGGCATGTGAATAGTGACTGGACATCGAAACTGACCATAGTTTCATTGTCAGTAAGATGTAGATTTTTGATCTCACTAACAAAATGGTATGAATCCTTAACATGTGCTCTGGTGTGTCCTTTGAGTGCCGAGAGCACTTTCGCTACGTGCTGAGCCAATCTGTAGGTTGGTGTGTCAATTTGGCTAACGATTGGACGTAGGGGAGCATTCGGTTTATGTATTTTTGGGAGCCCATACAACTGTGGCGGTTTTGCGCACGAAGGTATTAGCGATTTGACGTCCAGATTCAATGTTTCGGAGTACTTCTTTATTAAATCACTCGTTTGTTTTAATATATTGGTGGTTGGGTCTGTCTTAACCTTTTTGTATGTATTTTCATCCGATAAAAGTTCTTGTATTTTGACATTGTAATCTGACGTATCCATAATGACCGTAGCATTTCCTTTATCCGCGCGGAGAACAGTAATATCCTTTCTATTGCGTAAGGTTTTCAACGCTAAATATTGATTTTTAGGAAGATTTAGTTTGGGCACTGAACTTCGACGTAACATGGATGAGACATCCTGACGTATTGCCTCCGAATCTTCCCTTCCTATGCTATTTTTGGATAGGACGTCTTCAACGGCGCTGATAATTTCCTCATACGGTATCCTTCGAGGTGTTATAGCATAATTTAAACCTTTAGATAGGACCTTATAATATTAAAAAAATAAACCGCGATAAAATCCGTAAAATAGTTTTATTCCATGTGTAATATTCGCGTAAATCTAAGAACTCAATATGTGAACCATATAAATAGTTTATAGGTACCATAAGAATTGGAAAGCATTGAATTAAAATTGATGAAGGTGTCTTCAAGCTTCTGGACTGGAGAGGACTAGGTATCAACATAAACGGCGAGTACATCTCTCACCTTCGATTTGCCGATGATATCGTGCTCATGGCTGATACCCTGGAAGACCTCAGTACCATGCTCGACGACCTCAGTAGAGTCTCTCAACAAGGATGTCTAAAAATGAACATGGACAAGACGAAGATCATGTCAAACGTCCATGTAGTACCAACTTCTATAAAGGTTGTTGTTGTTGTCAAATTGTCAAGTTGTTGACGATTATATATACCTGCGACAAAGAATCCAATTAGGTAGGTCCAACTTCGAGAAAGAGGTCAATCGTCGAATCCAGCTCGGTTGGTCGGCGTTCGGGAAGTTACGTAACATCTTCTCGTCCAAAATTCCGCAGTGTCTCAAGACTAAAGTCTTTGACCAGTGTGTGTTGCCAGTGATGACTTACGGCACTGAGATATGGTCGCTTACGATGGGCCTCATAAGAAGGCTCAAGGTCACCCAAAGGGCGATGGAGAGAGCTATGCTTGGAGTTACCCTGCGGGATCGAATCAGAAACGAGGAGATCCGTAGGAGGACGAAAGTCACTGACATAGCACTCAGAATTGCTAAACTTAAGTGGCAGCGCGCGGGGCACATCGCTCGTAGAACTGACGGCCGTTGGGGCAGAAAGGTTCTCGAATGGCGACCACGTACCGGAAGACGTGGAGTGGGTAGGCCCCCTACAAGATGGACCGATGACCTGGTGAAGGTCGCGGTTAGAAGTTGGATGCGTACAGCACAAAGCCTGCAGTGGACGTCTTTCGGCTGAAGAAGAAGAAGAAGAATTAAAATTGCAATAACGGACTTGGGGTCATTTTGTGGTTGTCAATTTTAACGTAATATTAAATAATTACAATTACGAAATTCATCTCTTACATACGTATTCCCCTTGCGAAACCGCTTTATTATAAATCTTGTACAACATTACAAACATTTTTCATGCATTCCAATAACAACGTCCGCGCCATTATGTTAAAAGTTATCTATAGCAATATCATTTAAATGTAAACAGTTCCCAATCGCAGTAGCCACGTGGTTTTGCCCCTGCAGATACAATGGTTATGATGGAACATTAGTGGCACCCTGCAAGGGGGAAGAGGGACTGCAGGAGGCACAGCTTAGGTACAGCCTACTTACTCTACGGAAGTAACTTTGATTGACTTTGATGCGTGCGGTACCTAAATAAAGTAATTATCTTATTAGAAAGTATCTGTAAAGCTATATAAATGAACACGTACTCTAAGGCCGATTTAAATTTGGTATGACTAACAAAATGACATTTTTGTGAGTTTTGTAGCAGAAGTTTCTTTAGTAATAGACATTACTTTAATGGTCAGTACTTTAAATATTTTAATGGTGTCTATTACGGTTATTTCTTAGTACATTCTGTTATCTTTTTTTTAATTTTCAATTTTTATCCGGTCCAATCAATTGTTCTGTTTCTATTAATCTATTTAATTTGAGGTAATTTTATTTGCATGGTAGTCAGTCGACTAATTTTTACTATCTTTTACGGATTCACTATCTTTTTTAATACGCTCAAAGTTACACTAAATCCTGAGCTGTATTACAGTTACAGTTGATGTTCTGTTTTTTTTCCTTATATTCATTTACTTATGTGTATATTATCTTAGGGTTATTCCCTAGCTCATAAATGTTTATACTAAACCTAATGTAATCATATCTTGAGTGTAACCTGTTTATGTAACAAATAAAATAAATAAATTAATAAGTACGTAATCCCTGGTTAAGATCCAGCTTAATTTCGTGATTTAGACTAGGTGGACATTAAAGTATAAAGCACGATAAGCGCTGTGCCACAAATGAGTGAGCTGAATTTAGAATAGGATATGTGTAAACGCAGACCCACATTTGAATACAACTTAATCGCTTTTTTTACGAGGGAAAAATCGAGCATATGTACCACGGGCCTCGGGAGAATCGGACTGATTGAATTCTTGAGCAAAGAAATTGATATGAAACTGGGCAACGCAAAAATGTTACACTATTAAATAGTATATTTGTGACACATAATGATAAACTTGTTTAGATTATTGCGCTGTCCTCTGTATAATGTAGACTTTTCTGCTTGCTGCCACTTATTCTTGAACGAATGAACTTAGCCTTACTCGTACTACTGCTTAGCTGACTGCCGTTTGATTGGCTAAAATGTGATCTCAGGATAACATGCGTATCACTGGGTGTGTCATATTCGAGTCTAACACCGTTCTTAATCTGACGTGAGCTCGCTGTATATAACGCTGCGACTGAGTACTAAGTTCTATCCCATCACAAATGCCAACGGGATCGCAAAACGACTTATGAATTTAATACGATATCGCTTACCGGAGGGGAGAAATATGCCCCAAATTGTTACGTAACCTTAAGATAATTGCATTCAATCAAACTGCTACAAACGACGGCTGGAATTGTAGAATGTTTACATTAAATTGGGGAATTGGTGAACACAATAGAGATTTGAGGCTCGCGGAATCAATATTACCTGCTCTTATCGTTTTGCCGTGTTTGCGTAAGGCGAAGGACTTACAGTTGGAAATGGTTAGGTATACTTGTTTTTGTGGATTATTCAAATACTGTTGCTTTCAAAGCACAGAATGGCGGAATTAGTTATTACCTTTTTTCGTGTAACAGTCTTTAAGACCATTAGGTACTTAAATAAATTTAATAACTTGTAAGTGGAGTAACACTCAAAATTTATATAATAGAGGGCTTAGCACGAATCATTTGACGTTATAATAACGTTGTCAAGAACGAATGCTGGCACGTGCATCCTTATTTAGCAAATTTGTAGTGTCATAAGAACGACATACCATTTCGATAGCGTTAATTCAATGTCAATCTGTTCGTGCTAAGCCCTCCGCTCTTACACCCACACACACACACAAGCGGCCTTGCTCGGTAATCAGATGTCCTCGCTGGCGTGACAAATAATAATAATCCATACTAGTATATACTTCCCTGTTTGTCTCTCTATCTGTCTGTTTGTCTGTTAGCCATTCACGCGCAAACCGCTGAACACATTTTAATCAAATTCCGTAAGGACATAGATTTTATCCAGGTGAAAAACATAGGCTACCTTTTGCCTTAAAAAAGCAAGGGTGTGAAATACAAGTTAAAAATGTTGCGGGTGTAGCTAGTATAAAATAAAAATAACGTAACCTTAACCGTATCAGCAGTGATAGCCTAGTGGTTAGACCTTTAGACTACAAAGTCAGAGGTCTCGGGTTCAAACCCAGGCACGCACCTCTGTCTTTTCGAAAGCATGTGCCTATTAAAAATTAACTATCACTTGCTTTAACGGTGAAGGAAAACATCGTGAAGAAACCTGTATGCCTCAGAGTTTCTGGAAGTTGTGTGAAGTTCGCCAACTCGCACTGGGACAGCATGGTGGACTATGGTCTAAATCCCTCTCAGTTTGAGGGAACGCCTGTGCCCAACAGTGGGATAGTTTATCAACAGGGCTAATATTATATTATAACGTTACTTTGGGCGCCACAGGCTTGTCGTCGTAAAACTCGGCTTTCTTGGCCGTTGTACCGCCGGCATATTGTATAGAAGCCATAACAATTCTATGGTACAATCAGATAGTGTTTTTTCCTCTTCATCATCAGCTTACCCACTGAAGGGCATAAGCTACCTCTTTTTTGTGCTATTCTTCGCCTTCCTATGCCGATGTCCTCCTTGCTTTTTCTTACAAGATTAAAATTTTTATATTGTACCTTTTTTTATTAACCTAATGCGTCCCACTGCTGGGAAAAGGTAGAAACGTTTGGAATCATTGGAAAAAAGAGGAAGTCCCCTGTCAATAATGGTCATTCTTTTAGATACGCGTTGGGATCATCGCGCCACCGTTTCCTGGTCCTGCCTCGGTGACGATGGCCTTGGTGTGGGACCCATTCGGTACACAGTTTGGCCTATATATTGTACTATAACTATAATTATTCCATACTTACTTAATACTCTATAATGCCTGTGTACGTTTACACCTTGAGTACGCATTAATCGTTTGGAATCCTAACTACACAGTTCATAAACAGTCCACTGAATGTATACAAAACAAATTTCTAAAAAAATACAATTTAGACAAATCAACACCCCTAACTTTAATTTTCAAGTAAAGCATGTAACATAATCGTCGTACACAGAGAGATATAATATTTATATACAAATTGCTTTATAATTTGACCGATTCTTCTTATTTGCTCAGCAAAATAGGTCTGCGTTGTCGAAGGCCGACTTCCCGCTGTAAAGAGGTTTTACATGTTCCATCTGCCAGGACCGTCCATACAAAGAATTAATTTATAATATGCAGTGCCAGCTGCTACAACAACAAATTCAATGACATCGATATATTTCATTTATCACTTTCTAAGTTTAAGAAAGAACTTAGAATAAGGCAACAAATTTGTTAAACAACAGTTTTATTTTATTTTTTTAATGTACCGGCCGTACATATTTGTTTATTTTTATTATTGGAAAATTTATTGGTGAATGTGTTATAACTTGTGTGTACCTAATTAATTTCTGCATTTTGTACTGTTCGTGTCCTTTACCTTAATAAATAAATAATAATACGAGTATTGTACTCTCTGCCCTGCAAGGGATCTGGCGGGATGATATAGATAGATACTACAACTCCGTTCGGTTTGGCCATTTACTAAAGGTAAACAATCAAAAATAAAGTTACTTATATTGTTATGTATATACATAACAATATAAGTAATAACAAAAATATATATTTTTGTGTGTAATTTTTTTGTGAAATGTTAATCACAAAGCACACAAAAAGACAGGCGCTCAAAACTATTTTATAAAAATATTTGACAATTAAATTAAAGTGCATGAAACAATTCTGTTTCATTGCATTTTATAAAATTATCTTAGTTTTTGTTGTGTGTTATCGTATTTGATCAAAGTCAAAGTAAGCTTAAATATAGACTAGACTAGTTAGTTTTTATAAGCTTTTATTTAAGTTGTAGTGGTCGTATGTCTGTCTGTCTTTCCGGTTCAAATCCTGTGATCCATTTTTTAAAGCACTTAAGGGTATCCGATTGAGCTGAAATTTGGCATACGTATGTAAAGTCGGTGACATTGCAATAACATTATGCAATTAAATACATCACTTTGGAATAAATAAAGTTTTTGAATAAGAATTTTCGTAAATAATATCGTAAGCAGTGATAGCCTAGTGGTTAGACTGTTGGACTGCAAAGTCAAAGGTCTCGGGTTCAAACCCAGGCTCGCATCTCTGTCTTTTCGAAAGCATGTGCGTATTAAAAATGAATTATCACTTGCTTCAACGGTGAAGGAAAACATCGTGAGGAAACCTGCATGCCTAAGAGTTCCTTAAAGGTGTGTGAAGTTCGCCAACCCGCACTAGGCCAGCGTTGTCGACTATGTCGATATGTTTGAGAGGGGGCCCGAGCCCAACAGTGGGACAGTTTTTTAACAGGGCTAATATTATTTATTATAATATCGTATTTAAAAACAGGTTTGGTACCCATGATGAGTCACGTGTTTTTTGTTTACCTTTAGTAAAATGCGAAAACGGACGGAGAAAAATAAGGCTTAGCTTCTTTTGAGAGAAAACTCATACTAACTAGATCAACAAGAGCAGGGACAGGCAATGAAGATTTAAAATACAAACAATGAATTTGGATTTCAGCTACCTCAAGTTTTATGTGAAAAGTCCCGGACGTATCTTTATATTTCTGAATGAAGCGCATCAAAACACAATAATCTAAGGCAGATTACTTTTGATCTAGTAGTCGGTGCAGAGCAGAATTCCTTAAAAAATAAAGTACTTTCGCCTCAATATGTGACGGCGATGTCGATGTATGCAGTATATGCCAGGAACGCTATTCTGTGATCAAGAGGGCGTCATTTCTCGCATCATTTCCACGTCATTTGCGCGGGTCCCCGCCGCCCCTAGCGCCTAGTGTTGCCACATCCACGTTATTTGCGTGGAAAGTCTCACACTATGCTCTCATAGACTGACTCGTTGGTCTAGTGGTAAAGCGCATCGCATTGTAATCCCGAGGTCCTGGGTTCAAATCCGTCGGACAAATGTAGTTTTTCTAAAGAAAAATTCCCAGTATGAGTCCGGAGTCTGGAATTGTGCCCGGTAAAAGGTAATAGGCTCGCCCCCTATTACATGGTACCTAACATTGTAGGCAAAAAGTGAGTGTGCACAGTACACTTCTGCCACCCCCCGCTTGGGGAATATAGTCGTGGCGGTGTTTATAGAACCTTTGTCACTCACTAGATCGAATAGTGAAGACAAATCTTTGTGTGTTATACAATATTTAATTTTGGTCTTGTGATTTTCATGTTTTCTATGTCATAGATATAGGAATAATTCCAAGTGTAGGACTACATTTATTTAAATAACCTCCACAGGATTCCTCCAATGTTCCTTTATTTTCACAAGCTTTTAACTTGCAATGTTCGTATGTCTGTCTATCTTTTCGGTTCAAATCTTGTGTCCGGTTCAAATGTTCACATTGTGTTGGCAACCCTTCTCTCACACTCTTGGATAAGAAAACGCTCCTATTATATGTCAGTGGCGGACGGTTAATGCGTTTTCGCCCCGTTGGAGACTCAGCACCGATTTATGCCAGCCACGCTTTTTCTTATCGACTTTTATTGCCTAATTCCACATTTTCACAGCAAATTAAGTTAACCTTTCAAATTTTTATCATGGCAACATTGTGCAGTATGTTTTTAACATTCGTGAAATTAGATGATTTATTTGCTTTCTAAAAAAAATACGTAGCCCCACACTAGGAATTATTCCTGTGTCGTGGGTGCGTTTGGAAACATGAAATTCATATTCACAAACACCCAGACCGAAAAAAATATTTGTGGGTAACACAAAGATTTGTTCCGTGCGGGGAATCGAACCCGCGACTTTTTGATCCAGTGGGCGGAGGGACTCAAGCTCTTAACCACTCTACCAAGCCGTCCGTCAAAGAGTAACTCAAAAGTAAAATCTAAACTCCGTAAATACAGAGTCTAAAAACAAAAGCATTTTAGCAAAAAAGGTAATACTCGTATACAATAAATATTGTAGTTTTAGTTTCATAGAGATGATCTACATTTAAGATAATCTACCTAACTTCATTTAAATTTATAGAGTATCATTAATTTTTTTAACTAAAATAACATATCTATTTTATCTACTATAATCATCACTCCATATTAGAAACCCATATATAAGTATGTTTTACAAGCTTATATTTAACTTGCAATGTTCGTTTGTCCGTCTGTCTGTCTACCTATCTGTGCTTCTGGTTCAAATCTTGTGGTCCATTTTTCAAGCACTTGCGGGCATCCGATTAAGCTGAAATTGCAATAATATGGTTTGATGGTGCAGTCCAGGATCTAATGATGGAGCCGGAAAGAAGCCACATGATATTTTCTCCAAGCAAGATATTTTTTTTGTGATTTTGCTATACAATCTTGTTTTTAAAAAGTCCAATTAAAATTACTTACCATTAAAATAATCTCACACTAGGAATTATTTATGTATCGTGGGTGCATTTGCAAACATAAAATTCACATACACAAACACCCAGACTGTAACAAACATTTTTAGATCACTCAAAGATATGTCTCGTGCGGGGATCAAACCCGCGACTATTCGATCTAGAAGGTGAAGCGGCATAATCTCTTAACCACTGCACCAAGTTTAAATTTCTGTTTTAAAGTAGTACTGTACAAAGTGCTCAGTTAGTCTGGATGTTAACGGAAACCAGAAAACACTCTTTAAAATGTCAATATCGATGGCATCTACATTCTTATCTAATTTAGCTACTGCTAAACTTTGTCTTAAAAAATGATGAAAGCAAAAGCTTTTTTATTTACAAGATATTATACATATTGAGTTCTTAGATTTACGCGAATATTACACATGAAATAAAACTATTTTACGTATTTTATCGCGGTATATTTTTTGTTTTTAGTTCCCGACGTTTCGAGTGCTTTGCAGCACCCATGGTCACGGGAGGGACTGAGGTGTTAGACGTCCAAAAGGCATAGTTGTTCCGGGGTACCCTCAAACTTCTTAATTATTTTTGTTGTTGTTGGTCCGATCTACGCAGAATGAGCTCACGGTGTCTTGAGGTCTTGCAGTGTTATGCTTGGTTTTGGATTTGATTATATTAATTACCGGATCCCAAGACGATGGAAGCACCCAGCCATCTTCTCTATTGAAATTAGGATGTTCAACACCTCAGTCCCTCCCGTGACCATGGGTGCTGCAAAGCACTCGAAACGTCGGGAACTAAAAATAAAAAATAAACCGCGATAAAATCCGTAAAATAGTTTTATTTCAAGATATTATATATTTCACAGAGACCGTGTCTTATCCGAAGGGCAAGTCAAGAGTCTCCGTAACCGGCGAGCATGTATGAGACGAACTATGAGAGTAAAGGAAGCCAGAAAGGTCTGTAAGGACAGAACCTGTTGGAACTCTGTACTCTCTGCCTACCCCGCAAGGAATCTTCACGGATATTTTACATCATGCTTTCTTGCTTCACTTATTTGAAGTTGGCAACTGCTCACAATTTAAGAAATTATATATTCATTAAATCAAAAGTAGACTTATTACGACATTCTTTGGTCGTACCCGGTTGTCAAGTAAGAAAGAAAGTAAGAACAATATAAAAATATTCTTTCACATTTTGTAGCAACAATCAATTAACATAGCGTCCACAAAAGTAAAACATCCTGTGACAACATGGGATAGTGGCTAAGGAAAATTTTGTAATACTTACTTCCACAGTATAATATTCCTACGAATAAATTAAGCTAAACCCTTAGGTCTAAAAGTCGAGACACTAATGTCACAAGTTGCTAACTCGGCACATGTGAGAGCCCTTGTCCCTACTCGAACTCGTGGAGCACTTCAATTGACGGGTCAATTTGCTCTGCACTTAAAATTTAATGTCAAGAATATTCGTTATTATCAACAACGTTCAGTAATATTTAAAATATCCATGTATAATACTATGATTGAAAATAATGTAAGACGGAATAATATCAAATTATGAAACCATATTTTGGATAAATCCTCACATTTTAGTAACAGAAAACTAGTGCTCGTGTAAACTCAATAAATTAAAAGTATAAAATTTAATTTAAAAAGATCATTTTAATTTAAAAATACGCTTTTATAGCAAAAACACAACGCAGACCAACAAGTACTATGGTACTACTCCAAACAAATGTAACAAGCCCCAACACGCCGGGGTTATGTTGAGTAGTTAGGTAATTGCCTTGACCACCCGCCAGCTCTATCATCACACCCTGAACATCATCTGTGTCTATAGAACTTGTCAAGATAAATCCAATAAGCCCAAACACAGCGGGGTTATATTGAGTACTTCGTTCGTTCCATTGGCCACCTTTCTGCTTCATAATCAGATCCTGAACACTATTCTGTTATATAGCACTTCTCAATACCAATCTAACGAGCCTAAACACGTGGGGGTTACGTTGTTTAGTTTTAAATTTGCAATTATGCAAATTTATTTTAAGCGTAGAGATTGAGACTTTCATAGCGCTGTACGATCGCGGTGTTCTTACCAATCACCAAGGTTCATCAGCGTTTAGCTCAGTCGGTCTAAGATGTGTGACCGTTTGTATAATTTTCATATTCGACCGTCTCGGTGCTTCGGACGGCAAGTTAAGCCGTTGGTCCCGGTCACCACTTAATGTGGTAGTCGTTAAGCCAAGTTGGAAGCCATATAGGCCGATAAGTTCCAACAGCAGGCGCCACAAACCTACCTTCACCAATCCGCACTGGTACCTCATCTCATTTTCTGAGAGAAGGTCTTTGCCCAGCTGTGGGACTGTATAGTAGGTCAGTTGCAGGCCGGACACATCTTGGGTAAAAATAATCACCAACTGGATTCCTCTTAATTTTGAACGGCATCACAGCAGGCCCAGGAGAAGATGGTGGAAGGAACTGGGCGCCTTGGCGATTGGCGCTCAATAGCCCTAAATAGAGTAGAGTGCAGGAGGGAGGCCTTTTCCCAGCAATGGGACACTGAAGGCTAACTAATAATAATAATTATTATTATTAGTGATTTTATACTATTTGAATTTACTTGTAAGAAATGGTTAGTACGGCATTATGTAGAAATGGGTTAAATTTTACATAAACACGCCATGTTAACCGCAAATCCGTACTACGATTCTATACGTTGCTCTTAACACTACCCTTTACTTGAATATAAATTGTACGTCGTGTAAAGTAGCACTTTAAATACTACGTTCACTTTTTGAAACATTTCAAAGCCTTTTATGTTTAAAGTACGACGAATTCATTGAAAATAATACCATTATTTTGTAGTACAATTTTGTAAATTATGATTAGTATTCTGAATTCGAAATTTTTGGTAAACCTTTGCTAACCTATGCTTATTGAAGTTGATTACAACCTATGATAACCGGAGCGCAAAAAGGAGCTTCGAATAAAGATTAAGGACCTCTTTCACTACGTTTGGGTGAAGTGCTGGTTAGTTAATTCTCGAGTAGCGTTACTCGGCAATTAAAACTGGCTAGTTAAACCGTCGGATAGGACTACTTAGAAATGATTTTTGCAACTTTAATTGTCGATTAGTCTTCTTCAGACTTCACTGAAGGGTGGTGACAGAGGCTCTAAGCCTTTCAAATGCTAGCTAACTTGTCCCGCTTACAGGACCTTATTCGCTATGACCAAACACCTAACACGGCGTATAACGATAACTTCATGAAATGATGATGAATCGTTTGATGGTTTTCCAGTAGCATACAGAAAACCATACACCATACATGATCATTTTACGAAATTATTAGAACGAGCCACGTTTGGCCCTATTAAAGAGAAATGTTTTCCTTGAAATGTTTTCGTTGGTTTCGTTTTCTACTTTCTTTTATCTAGCTTAGCCACTTGTGTGGCCTCTAAAACTGTAAATAAATCGTAAGAGAAAATTAAGTTTTCTTCATTAGTCCTTAGGGAAATTGAGAACGTTTCACTAATCGGGTGGTTCATTTCGATTGCTCAATTTACAGCTCCGTTGATGATTTATTGAAGAACCTTATTTTGGATATCGAGTTTAAAAATTTCTCAAAACTAAATAATAAATTATTACTTTTTGTAGATAGATTGTATATTTTTAGATAATAACCATAGATAAATAGAAGGATGTAGGTACCGGGAAAGACCTAAACTACCTTACTATGGCCAAATAGACCGCATCTTATCTCAAAAGCAAGGCAAGGATCCCCGTAACCGGCAAGCGTGTATGAGACGAACTATGAGAATGAAGCAAGCCAGAGTGGTATGTAAAACAACCGCACTCGGAGCTCTGCACTCTCTGCCTATCCCATGAAGGATCTAAAAGATAGAAAGAAATACACTGTGTCCTAACTGACGGGCAAGTCAAGACACCATAACCGGTGAGCGTGTATGAGTCGATCTATGTGAGTTGAGGAAGCCAGAGACATATGTAAAAGAAAATGTTGGAACTCTTTACTCTCTACCTATTCCGCAAGGAATAGAAACATAGAAGAAAGAAGACTGATAGGTAGATAACAAGGAAACCAAAGTGCAATAACTATTGTCACACACATTCGTGCGCCATTGTTCGCATTACAAATATTTAATGCAATGACTCGGGTGCGCTAAACGGAGCCAAAGTGCCGCAATAACTCCGCTGCACCCGGGTTTGCTTGGTTTACTTTAAGTTAAAATGCGCTCTTGACATAATCTGAGGACAAAGAGGACTCCTATCTGTCCCCCCACAATGGGTGCACAGCTATTAATTTTATTAGTCGACAAAAGGCGTTTGTTGGCTCGAGATGCGAAGCGAGATCGTCTTCGCGGGTACGTAAATGACTGAATGAATATTGTATTAGGTATTATGAACGATCCTGTGTCTTGGTCATTATGCGCTTGGGGTGGCCGGGTAAATAAATATCTGTGTTTAAATGGATGTGTGGTTGTTATTAATAAGATAATCTATATAAGTTATGATTAGTCAGTATTATGGAGGCGTTCGTAGCGCTGTGCGACCACGGTGTGCTTACCGATCACCAAGGTTAAGCAGTGTTCGACTCGGTCGGCCTGAGATGGATGACCGATTGCATTTCCATATTCGAGCGTCTCCGTGCTTCGTAAGGCACGTTAACGCGTTGGTCCCGGTTACCATTTCATGTTGTAGTCGTTGTGCCGAGTTGGAAGCCTTATAGGCGGCTTGATAAGTTCCAACAGCAGGTGGCCACAAACCTGCCTCCATCAATCCGCCCTGGGTCCGCGTGATGGAGTATGTAGGTAAGAGAGACTAGGTAGTCTCTCTTACCTCGATTTGTGAGACGAGGCCTTTGACCAGCAGGGGAACAGGATAGGCTAATATTACGGTTACGCTTACGCAAGCATTAAACGGGAAGTAGGTAAAAATAAAATTTGACACCCTCGTAATACCTGCGTACCTTTCCGCTAAAACCTGCCAAGTGGTGAATATTGCGCGTATTGATCACGATGTGATGGGTTCGTCCAATCCTAAGTCGATAAAAATTTTCAACGTTTAATTTTCAGTATCAGTCCATCAGTCTACCTAGTGGCCTCAAGGTGTCAATAGGCTCGCCCTCTATTAGAGTAGGCCCTAACATCGTCGTCGTACATCCATATCTGGAGAAGGAGGGACTCTTTATGATGAACTCTTTCTTCCAGAAGCCGTCTCATAGGAAATAGACCTGGATGAGCCCTGATGGTTTCACAAAAAATGAGATAGACTTCATCATGAGCACCAAGCGACAAATATTTAATGATGTCTCCGTGATTCACAGGGTAAAAACCGGCAGTGATCACCGAATGGTCAGAGGCACATTAAATATTAATGTCAAAATGGAAAGATGCACATATCCAAAACCCCGAGAACTTTCAAGTCGAATTGTCAAACCGCTTCGAATTGCTAGACAGCAGCGCATCAGTGGACGAAATCAACAATAGGTTGGTAGAGACTGTCCATACGGTCGGGTCCAAGCATTTTAAGCCCCACCGTAAAAATAGGCCTCAAAAGCTATCTGACTACACCCGAAACCTTATGGCTGAGCGACGTACCATGACACTCCAAACCTCCGATGATGCTAAGTCCTATAGGCAGCTCAATAGACAGATATTGAAGTCCTTGCGACACGATTAACGGTCCTTCAATACAAGACGTATTGAGGAGACCATAGAGCAGAACAAGGGCTCCAAAGTGTTCGCAAGAGACGCGTCTATTGGGCAAAGCCAGTTGACGAAGCTGAAGACGGAGGACGGAAACGTAACGTCGAATAGGTCAGAGGTGCTCAGGGAGATAGAGAGGTTCTATGGGCAGTTGTATACCTCAGTAGCTGAACCTGTTGTTGACTTGGTAAAATACCCAAGAGCCAAGCTAACCCGACACTACTCTGAAGATATCCCGGACATCAGCCTGTACGAGATTAGGATGGCTCTCAAACAACTTAAAAACAACAAAGCGCCGGGTGAAGACGGAATTACCGCAGAGCTTCTGAAAGCGGGCGGATCGCCGGTACTTAAAGTCCTTCAGAGGCTGTTTAATTCCATCTTGCTCGAAGGAAAAACGCCGGAAGCATGGAACAGGGGTGTGGTGGTACTCTTTTTCAAGAAAGGTGATAACACTTTATTATAGAACTATAGGCCCATCACACTGCTGAGCCATGTTTACAAGTTGTTTTCGAGAGTCATCACGAATCGTCTCGAACGCAGGCTTGATGATTTCCAGCCTCCCGAACAAGCCGGTTTCCGGAAAGGCTTTAGTACCATAGACCACATACATACGCTGCGGCAGATTATACAGAAGACCGAGGAGTATAATCGGCCACTATGCTTGGCGTTCGTGGACTATGAGAAAGCCTTCGATTCGATCGAGACTTGGGCGGTTCTTAGATCTCTCCAGCGATGCCACATTGACTATCGGTACATCGAAGTGTTGAAGTGCTTGTATAATAACGCCCATGTCGTACCCACCGCACTCACCGTTGGGAACTCTACTCTTGAAGTTGTCGACGAATACATTTACCTGGGACAGGTAGTCCGGTTAGGTAGGTCCAACTTTGAGAGAGAGGTCAATCGACGAATCCAACTCGGCTGGGCAGCGTTCGGGAAACTGCGCAACATCTTCTCATCCAAAATACCTCAGTGCCTAAAGACTAAAGTTTTTAGTCAATGTGTGTTACCAGTGATGATATATGGATCAGAGACGTGGTCTCTTACTATAGGTCTCATAAAAAAGCTCAGAGTTGCTCAGCGAGCTATGGAGAGAGCTAGCAGCGAGCTCGGCGCTTCTCTACGTGATCGAATCAGGAATGAGGAGATTCGTAGAAGAACCAAGGTCACCGACATAGCCCTTAAGATTAGCAAGCTGAAGTGGCAATGGGCGGGCCACATAGCGCGAAGATCGGACGGGCGTTGGGGCAGAAAGATTCTAGAGTGGAGACCACGTATTGGCAAGCGCAGCGTGGGACGACCACCTGCCAGATGGACCGACGATCTTGTGAAAATCGCAGGAAGTCGTTGGATGCAGGTGGCATCGGACCGGTTACGCTGGAAAGCGATTGGGGAGGCCTATGTTCAGCAGTGGGCAAGTATAGGCTGAGATGATGATGATGATGATGATGAACATCGTCGGCGAAAAATAGATGCACACAATACACACCCGCTATGCCCTCTTGCGGAGGATAGGCATGATAGTGTTTTTTATTACTTAAAACATGATTTTTGTTTTCAGCTTGCATTTTTACTAAAACTTATTAGGTGGTTAATCGGAATAACCCCTAATCGAAGTTAAGAATATCCAAGTTAGTAATGTGTATATTGAGGATCAAAACGTAAAATTTAATTAAAATGGAGAAGTCTGATTGATATTAAAGGATTTTAATCACTTATACGCAATTACTTTTGTTGACTTTGCTATCCCAATGATCAATTATATTTCAGTAGCATAGGGTGAAAGGCAGCGTCACTATTAAAAAAGCTATCCGATATAATATTTTAGTCTTATAATCGATAATTTTCGTATCTCTTTGTCGTTTGTTACGATATCCATAAGAAGAAAATTGGGCATAATTCCACTATATACACAAATCCCAGTTACCGTCACACATGTATACGTACATATATTTCTATATTCTACATCTTTAATTCAACATAAAGGGCAACACGAGCTGAACTCATGTAGTGTGGGTTTTACGTCCGTCGGTATGGGCGCTCCGCGGCAACGAGCGGCCGATTTGTGGCCGTTTTAACGGCGCGCCGTTACCGCGCCGCACTATGAAAAACCAATCAAAGTTTAATGCGGCCTCTTCAGATTCATGTTATTTATACAAGCGAACAGGGTTCTGTTATGAAATAAAACTATTTTTTCGGATTATATCGCGGTTTATTTTGATTTTTAAGTTCCCGACGTTTCGAGTGCTTTGCAGCACCCATGGTCACGGGAAGGACTGAGGTGTTAGACGTCCAAAAGGCATAGTTGTTCCGGGGTACCCTCAAACTTCTTAATTATTTTTGTTTTTGTTGGTCCGATCTACGTAGAATGAGCTCACGGTGTCTTGAGGTCTTGTAGTGTTATGCTTGGTTTTAGATTTGATTATATTAATTACTGGATCCCAAGACGATGGAAGCACCCAGCCATCTTCTCTATTGAAATTAGGATGTTTTTTAATTTCAATAGCCTCGCGAACCATCCTTGGTAGGAATCGGTGTTCCTTCACGAGGATTTGTGGTCTATCAAATCTGATGTTATGGCGGGTGCGGTCATGGACATGTTCACAGACTGCAGACTTCTTTGAGCGACGGTGTTTTAGGTCAGCTATGTGTTCTTTAACTCGAGTTTTTACTGGTCTTTTTGTTTGTCCTATGTAAGAGAGACCACATTCACAATCAAGCTTGTATACTCCTGCATCTTGAAGAGGGATGTGACACTTGACAGATGGTAAAAACTGACTGATCTTCTTTGGCGGCTTATAAAATGTTTTAATTGAAGCTCGCTTCAAGATGTAGCCAATCTTGTCTGTGACTCCTCTTATGTAAGGTAGTACAGCAGGGAGACGCTCGACTGTGGCTGGTTTCACTTGGTCACTGTGACGTTGGCGTGGGACTCGAAGCTTATTGTCGTGCAGGACTTGCTTGACATGTTGAAGCTCGGCAGCCAGATGTTTCTTGTCACAGATCCCTTGTGCTCTCTGAAACAAAGATTTACCCACAGTAGCTAACTGTGATGGATGGTGGTGAGATTCACCGTTTAAGTACCTATCAGTTTGGGTCTTTTTTCTATAAACCGTATGGCTTAAGATGTTGTTGGGGTTACGGATTACTGAGACATCTAGGAAAGCTAGGGAATTGTTTGTGAAATGTGAAAAAGTATAGGGAAACTCCATTGTAAACTGAATTTTAGGGTTAATGGAGTTAAGATGATTAAGGAATACATTAATTTTGTCAGATGGTAATATTGTGAAAGTATCATCTACGTACCGCTTGTAGAAACTTGGCTTTACAGGTGAGGTACGAAGGGCTGTCTCCTCAAAGTCTTCCATGAAAATATCGGCAACAATGGGAGATACAGGGGAGCCCATCGCCACGCCATCTACTTGCTTGTAGAACTGCTCCTTCCACAATAAGTAGCCAGATGTAAGGCAGTGTCTCAATAGTTCTGAGTATTCCGCTGGCATGTTGTTCTCCGCTAGTTTCCTTTCTACAATTTCGACACAGTCTTGTACAGGTAAGCATGTGAATAGTGACTGGACATCGAAACTGACCATAGTTTCATTGTCAGTGAGATGTAGATTTTTGATCTCACTAACAAAATGGTATGAATCCTTAACATGTGCTCTTGTGTGTCCTCTGAGTGGCGAGAGCACTTTCGCTACGTGCTGAGCCAATCTGTAGGTTGGTGTGTCGATTTGGCTAACAATTGGACGTAGGGGAGCATTCGGTTTATGAATTTTTGGGAGCCCATACAACTGTGGTGGTTTTGCGCACGAAGGTATTAGTGATTTGACATCCAGATTCAATGTTTCGGAGTGTTTCTTTATTAAATCATTAGATTGTTTTAATATACTGGTGGTTGGGTCTGTCTTGACCTTTTTGTATGTGTTTGCATCCGATAAAAGTTCTTGTATTTTGACATTGTAATCTGACGTATCCATTATAACCGTAGCATTACCTTTATCCGCGCGGAGAATAGTGATATCCTTTCTATTGCGTAAGGTTTTCAACGCTAAATATTGATTTTTAGGAAGATTTAGTTTGGGCACTGAACTTCGACGTAACATGGATGAGATATCCTGACGTATTGCCTCCGAATCTTTCCTCCCTATACTATTTTTGGATAGGACGTCTTCAACGGCGCTGATAATTTCCTCATACGGTATCCTACGAGGTGTTACAGCATAATTTAAACCTTTAGATAGGACTTTTACGATGTTTTCATCCAATGTTTGTTTTGACAGATTGATGACTGCGCGTGATTCGTTGTCTATGGTGCACGGTTGCGTTTCGTTACATCCCTCTTCAAGATGCAGGAGTATACAAGCTTGATTGTGAATGTGGTCTCTCTTACATAGGACAAACAAAAAGACCAGTAAAAACTCGAGTTAAAGAACACATAGCTGACCTAAAACACCGTCGCTCAAAGAAGTCTGCAGTCTGTGAACATGTGCTTGACCGCACCCGCCATAACATCAGATTTGATAGACCACAAATCCTCGTGAAAGAACACCGATTCCTACCAAGGATGGTTCGCGAGGCTATTGAAATTAAAAAAAATCCTAATTTCAATAGAGAAGATGGCTGGGTGCTTCCATCGTCTTGGGATCCAGTAATTAATATAATCAAATCTAAAACCAAGCATAACACTACAAGACCTCAAGACACCGTGAGCTCATTCTGCGTAGATCGGACCAACAAAAACAAAAATAATTAAGAAGTTTGAGGGTACCCCGGAACAACTATGCCTTTTGGACGTCTAACACCTCAGTCCTTCCCGTGACCATGGGTGCTGCAAAGCACTCGAAACGTCGGGAACTTAAAAATCAAAATAAACCGCGATAAAATCCGAAAAAATAGTTTTATTTCATGTGTAATATTCGCGTAAATCTAAGAACTCAGTAGGGTTCTGTTAGTTTTCTAAAAGGAATCAAGCTGAGTAGATATATAGATAGTGGATTTGTATCCTCGTGGAAGTTACAAGAGTAACTGCACTGGTAATACTGATCACAAAATAATTAATAATTAATTTATTTTATTGATTATAGTTCGCCAACATTTAAAATTTAAAACCACGGAAATTTTTAAATATCCATAAATTAGAATAAATAAATATAATCCAAAAGCCGCGGGCGCGCACCATATTGGAGCATTAATCTTTCTCAATACTTACTGCAATACTAGTAGTCACAAGTTCACGCCAGTAGTCACTCTGTGTCCGTCATGCGAAATAGCGTACCCTGCGCATGTCAAATTAAATAGAAGCATGCCGTCTTCTCTCGTTCCTGCCTATAAAAATACTGATAAGGTCATAAAGAAACATGCCGGGAACACAGTCCATACCTAACTACGGGATTCAGGTACCGCATTATTTAAATATTATATTAATTTTTCGTCTGTAATTGTCATAGTAAAAGACGCGTCCATTTTGTTAGGTTTGTTAGTATAACAATTTTATTTTTCTCTCCTTTTATTTGATGAGGTATTTTTAAGTTCTAGTATTAAATGGCTTTAATTTAGTTAACTACTACATCATGGTTTTAATATTTAGTTAAGATGAAGAAATTATATTTTCCTTACATTAAATTACTACAAACCTTAAAAGTTCAGGTATTTATTTATTTATTTATTTATTAGGGATTAACAAACAGTTACACATTGCTTATTACTCAATAATACATTTTTATAAGAAATATAAATGTGCACTCACAGCGTTATCCACGAGATATGGCAAAACGATATGACAATTTTATTTTATGATATATTATGATTTAAGCAATATAATTAAAAAAAAAAAAGTATGAAATAAAACTACTTTTTCGGATTTTATCGCGGTTTATTTTGATTTTTAAGTTCCCGACGTTTCGAGTGCTTTGCAGCACCCATGGTCACGGGAAGGACTGAGGTGGTAGACGTCCAAAAGGCATAGTTTTTCCGGGGTACCCTCAAACTTCTTAATTATTTTTGTTGGTCTGATCTACGCAGAATGAGCTCACGGTGTCTTGAGGTCTTGCAGTGTTATGCTTGGTTTTGGATTTGATTATATTAATTTCTGGATCCCAAGTCGATGGAAGCACCCAGCCATCTTCTCTATTGAAATTAGGATGTTTTTTAATTTCAATAGCCTCGCGGACCATCCTTGGTAGGAATCGGTGTTCTTTCACGAGGATTTGTGGTCTATCAAATCTGATGTTATGGCGGGTGCGGTCAAGGCCATGTTCACAGACTGCAGACTTCTTTGAGCGACGGTGTTTTAGGTCAGCTATGTGTTCTTTAACCCGAGTTTTTACTGGTCTTTTTGTTTGTCCTATGTAAGAGAGACCACATTCACAATCAAGCTTGTATACTCCTGCATCTTGTAGAGGGATGTGACACTTGACAGATGGTAAAAACTGACTGATCTTCTTCGGCGGCTTATAAAATGTTTTAATTGAAGCACGCTTCAAGATGTAGCCAATTTTGCCTGTGACTCCTCTTAAGTAAGGTAGTACAGCAGGGAGACGCTCGACTGTGGCTGGTTTCACTCGGTCACTGTGACGTTGGCGTGGGACTCGCAGCTTATTGTCGTGCAGGACCTGCTTGACATGTTGAAGCTCGGCAGCCAGATGTTTCTTGTCACAGATCCCTTGTGCTCTCTGAAACAAAGATTTACCCACGGTAGCTAACTGTGATGGATGGTGGTGAGATTCACCGTTTAAGTACCTATCAGTATGGGTCTTTTTTCTATAAACCGTATGGCTTAAGGTGTTGTTGGGGTTACGGATTACTGAGACATCTAGGAAAGCTAGGGAATTGTTTGCCTCCAACTCCATTGTGAACTGAATTTTAGGGTTAATGGAGTTAAGATGATTAAGGAATACGTTAATTTTGTCAGATGGTAATATTGTGAAAGTATCATCTACGTACCGCTTGTAGAAACTTGGCTTCACAGGTGAGGTACGAAGGGCTGTCTCCTCAAAGTCTTCCATGAATAAATCGGCAACAATGGGAGATACAGGGGAGCCCATCGCCACACCATCTACTTGCTTGTAGAACTCCTCCTTCCACAGTAAGTAGCCAGATGTAAGGCAGTGTTTTAATAGTTCTGAGTATTCCACTGGCATGTTGTTCTCCACTAGTTTCCTTTCTACAATTTCGACACAGTCTTGTACAGGTAAGCATGTGAATAGTGACTGGACATCGAAACTGACCATTGTTTCATTGTCAGTAAGATGTAGATTTTTAATCTCACTAACAAAATGGTATGAATCCTTAACATGTGCTCTTGTGTGTCCTCTGAGTGGCGAGAGCACTTTCGCTACGTGCTGAGCCAATCTGTAGGTTGGTGTGTCGATTTGGCTAACAATTGGACGTAGGGGAGCATTCGGTTTATGTATTTTTGGAAGCCCATACAACTGTGGTGGTTTTGCGCACGAAGGTATTAGTGACAATGGTCAGTTTCGATGTCCAGTCACTATTCACATGCTTACCTGTACAAGACTGTGTCGAAATTGTAGAAAGGAAACTAGTGGAGAACAACATGCCAGTGGAATACTCAGAACTATTAAAACACTGCCTTACATCTGGCTACTTACTGTGGAAGGAGGAGTTCTACAAGCAAGTAGATGGTGTGGCGATGGGCTCCCCTGTATCTCCCATTGTTGCCGATTTATTCATGGAAGACTTTGAGGAGACAGCCCTTCGTACCTCACCTGTGAAGCCAAGTTTCTACAAGCGGTACGTAGATGATACTTTCACAATATTACCATCTGACAAAATTAACGTATTCCTTAATCATCTTAACTCCATTAACCCTAAAATTCAGTTCACAATGGAGTTGGAGGCAAACAATTCCCTAGCTTTCCTAGATGTCTCAGTAATCCGTAACCCCAACAACACCTTAAGCCATACGGTTTATAGAAAAAAGACCCATACTGATAGGTACTTAAACGGTGAATCTCACCACCATCCATCACAGTTAGCTACCGTGGGTAAATCTTTGTTTCAGAGAGCACAAGGGATCTGTGACAAGAAACATCTGGCTGCCGAGCTTCAACATGTCAAGCAAGTCCTGCACGACAATAAGCTGCGAGTCCCACGCCAACGTCACAGTGACCGAGTGAAACCAGCCACAGTCGAGCGTCTCCCTGCTGTACTACCTTACTTAAGAGGAGTCACAGACAAAATTGGCTACATCTTGAAGCGTGCTTCAATTAAAACATTTTATAAGCCGCCGAAGAAGATCAGTCAGTTTTTACCATCTGTCAAGTGTCACATCCCTCTACAAGATGCAGGAGTATACAAGCTTGATTGTGAATGTGGTCTCTCTTACATAGGACAAACAAAAAGACCAGTAAAAACTCGGGTTAAAGAACACATAGCTGACCTAAAACACCGTCGCTCAAAGAAGTCTGCAGTCTGTGAACATGGCCTTGACCGCACCCGCCATAACATCAGATTTGATAGACCACAAATCCTCGTGAAAGAACACCGATTCCTACCAAGGATGGTCCGCGAGGCTATTGAAATTAAAAAACATCCTAATTTCAATAGAGAAGATGGCTGGGTGCTTCCATCGACTTGGGATCCAGTAATTAATATAATCAAATCCAAAACCAAGCATAACACTGCAAGACCTCAAGACACCGTGAGCTCATTCTGCGTAGATCGGACCAACAAAAATAATTAAGAAGTTTGAGGGTACCCCGGAACAACTATGCCTTTTGGACGTCTACCACCTCAGTCCTTCCCGTGACCATGGGTGCTGCAAAGCACTCGAAACGTCGGGAACTTAAAAATCAAAATAAACCGCGATAAAATCCGAAAAAGTAGTTTTATTTCATGTGTAATATTCGCGTAAATCTAAGAACTCAGTATAAAAAAAAAGTACATATAAAGCAAGCTAGTTCACAATTATTACCGGGAAGGTAATTAATAAGGACCAAATTATGTATCTATTAAATTTTGATTGTATTATTTCGAAATGTATAAGGTAATAAAGCAAATAAATCTAAGTCATTAAATAAATCATTATAATTTTTGCTTATGCGACGTAGAGGTGCACGGGCGCCGGCGTTGGTGCGAACAGAAGTTATAGCGAATAAAGGGCGTGTGTGTACGCACCTCTCGTCGGATTACAGTTCGTGGCACAACATAGCAAAGCTTATCGGTTATTTCTGTACAGTCATATTTGTTATTACATATATCAAAAAGGAACATGGCCTCCAGGAATAATCGTCTAGACTTTAGGCTTAATAGGTTATAGTTTTCGAGTAGAGTGGCATAAGTAGGGAAACTGTGATAGCATCGGTAGTGCATGGATTTCATGAATTTACGTCGAACGGTTTCCAGGCATTCTGCATATTTATTATAAAACGGATTCCAAATTACCACAGCATACTCTAATTGTGATCTGACTAAAGATTTATAGAGGTGGGTGTAAGTGCTAGCATTCTTAAAGTCAGTTGTGGATCGCATCACAAAGCCGTACATACGGTATGCGTTTTTAATAATATTGTGGTATCACTGTGGAAGAAGTTGAATGGGCGATACGAAGTATGAAAAATGGTAAAGCTGCGGGAATAGACATGATATCTGCCGAGATGATTAAATATGGTGGAACTTGCGTCCGGGACGCTTTTTGGGTCCTCGCAAATCTTTGCTGGAAGACCGGTAGAGTCCCTACAGATTGGCGCCGCGCAGACATAGTACCCTTGTATAAAGGCAAGGGCTCACAATATGACTGCGCCAATTACAGGGCCATCAGTTTGATCAGCTTGGCAGCTAAGGTGTATGGTAAAATTATTGAACGGAGAATGCGCGAGAAGTCCGATGGAGTGTTGTATGAGGCACAGGGAGGTTTCAGGTCTGGAAGAGGATGTTCGGATCAAGTTTTCTCCCTCCGCAACATCGTAGAAAAGCATCTGGCAGTAGGCCGGAAGGTTTTCTGGAGAAGGCGTTTGATAGAGTAGTGCGAAAGAGACTTTGGGACATTTTGCCAGAGTATGGTATAAACGGCACCCTGTTGCGAGCCGTCCAGTCCACCTACGTGGACAGCAAGGCATGCGTACGGGTGGGTGGTAACATGTCACCTTGGTTTGACGTTAAAATCGGTGTCAAGCAGGGTTGCGTGTTGTCCGCTAGACTGTTTATAGTGTATCTGGATAAAAGTCTTCAAAGACTGTGTCCGATGACTGAAGGGGTAAAAATGGGTGATCTAGTGATAAACCACCTATTGTATGCAGATGACGCGGTTTTGATAGCGCCAACAGCCACTGATCTGCAAACACTAGTCACAGTTATGAGAGACGACTGCATGAATAATGGCTTACATTTGAATGTGAAGAAAACCAAAATTATGGTTTTTGAACGGGAAGAAACCAGAACGAATGCAAGGATTGTGGTTGGTAACGATGTGCTGGAGCAAGTGAATGAGTTTGTATATCTTGGATGCGCCTTCAGTAAGGATGGGAAATACACCGCTGATATAGAGAGAAGAGTGAATGCAGGTAATAGAGTCAATGGTGCGATGGGAAGGCTACTTGGGAGCCGGCACTTAAGCCAAAAGGCGCAGCTGGCCATGCATAACGGAGTGCTTGTCCCAACGCTGTTATATGGCAGTGAGAGTTGGGTATGTAAGAAGGAGAACGAAAGCAGGATAAATGCGGTCGAAATGCGATCTCTGCGGAAGATGTGCGGAGTCACGCTGACCGACCGTATTCGCAACAGCGTAGTAAGAAAGCGAGTAGGTATGAAAGATAGTATCGGTGTAAAGATGAGAAAGGGTATGCTCCGTTGGTTCGGGCATATAGAAAGGATGCCAGAAGAAAGAATGACAAAACAGATATACAATGCGAAAGTGGAAGGATGTAGGTGCCGGGGAAGACCTAGACTATCTTACCATGACCAAATAGACCGTGTCTTATCTGAAGGGCAAGTCAAGAGTCTCCGTAACCGGCGAGTGTGTATGAGACGAACTATGAGAGTGGAGGAAGCCAGAGAGGTATGTAAGGAAAGAACCTGTTGGAACTCTGTACTCTCTGCCTACCCCGCGAGGGAGCTGGCGTGATGATATAGATAGATAGAGATAGAATAATATTGTCAATGTGCTGGTCCAGGTGTAATTTTTGATCCAGAAGCACGCCCAGATCTCGAACAGTAGAAGTTCTTAATAAGGTAATGTTATCTATATTATAATTATGAGAAATGTTATTGCAAGGCATTTAGAAATGCTTAAGTACATTTTGTTCACAGTACAATATTCAGATAGTCTTTCTAGGTCTTCTTGAAGCAACTGACAATCAGTGGGCGTTCTTATAGGTTTGAATATTTTTAAGTCATCAGCATATAACAAAAATTTTGAATTTTTGAAACATTCTCCGATATCATTTATAAACAAAATAAACAAAAGAGGCCCTAAGATTGAGCCCTGGGGTACGCCGGATGTAGCTATTATAGACTTTGAATGAAATCCTTTAATAACGACCTTTTGGGATCTTTTTGTGATGTACGAGGAAAACCATCTAAGTAAATCACCTCGTATCCCATTATACGCTATTTTTGTTAGAAGTAGTTCATGGTCTACCTTGTCAAAGGCTTTTTGAAAATCCGTATATACTGTATCCACCTGAATTTTTTGATCCATGTTGTTAAATAAATTATCCACAAATATGAGCAAATTAGTAGTAGTAGATTTCTTTTTAATAAAACCATGCTATTGTTCTAATATGGTTTTATAAATGATCATGTGAATAGCATCATAAACCAGTCTCTCAAAAAGCTTCGACAAGGCAGACAAAATGGATATGGGGCGATAATTTTGTACGTCTTGTTTAGAACCCGATTTATGTACAGGCGTAATATTAGCACTTTTCCATACTTCAGGAAAAATGCCATCTGATAAACATTTGTTATAAATAATATGCAAGGGTTTATATATACTACCAGCAACCCTTTTAAGGAAATAAGGTGATAAACTGTCGGGTCCAGGTCCCTTCGCGGAGTCCAGTGCTTTTAGTGACGCTAAAACTTGTTCTGGGTCAACCCTAATATTAGTTAAGAGTACGTGGTTCTTTGCATTATCCTCAGGCGGTAACCACTTATTCAAATCAAGAGTGGAGGGCTCATAAACTGATTGGAAAAAGTCTATAAACATATTACAGATATCAATCGGGGCACATGAGCTTTGGTTTTTATAAGACATGTTAGATGGGATCCCTGTATTACCCTTACGATTAGTGACGTAGGTCCATAAAAACTTTACATTATTTTTGATATTTTCTTCCGCAGAAATAACGTATCTTGTGTAGTTACTTTTGCACTCTTGGTCAAACCTACGCCTAAGAAAGGAAAATTGTTCGTAATCTGATATATTATGATATTGCTCCACTTAACCCAGGCCCTCTTTTTAACCGACTTCAAAAAGGAGGAGGTTCTATGTTCGGTTGTATGTATGCTTTTTTAACCGACTTCAAAAAGGAGGAGGTTCTATGTTCGGTTGTATGTATGCTTTTTTTTTTTTTTTGTTTTTTTATGTATGTTCAGCGATATTTCCGTCAATTGTGGACCGATTTTGATAATTTTTTATGTATTGGGTTCAGTATATCTCCAAGGTGGTCCCATATTAATTTTATTGACATTGGACCTTAGACTTAGAAGATACACCAGGGAACTCCTTAACGACAAACAATAGGCATGTGTAAATTGAGATATTATGGGTATTACGTCAATCCTATAGGTACCCTACTATAGAATAATACACTGGTCACTTAAAATTTTAAAATAAAAATCTTTTATAAAAAAGGTAAACCGACTTCAAAAAGCAAAAAAATAAATATTTGAAGTCGGTGCCAAGTAACCGACTGCACCAACCAGCACCGACTTCAAATATTTATTTTTTTGCTTTTTGAAGTCGGTTTACCTTTTTTTATAAAAGATTTTTATTATTTCTAAAAACGCGAATTAATGAGGTGGAAAACCAGACAGGAAACCTAGTAGACCGAAATTTTGATATTGGAGTATGCTTTTTTATAACACCAAATATAATATCATAGAATATGCTAAGACACTCCTCGGCAGCTAATCCAAATAGAAGATTTACCCAGTCGATTTTAATCAGTTCTTCATTAATAAGTTCACATGTTGCATTATTCCTATTAAGTACATATTTTTTAGTTATAGAGCTCTTTTGAAAAGTGGGGCAACTATCCGGCTTTTACCCTATTGGCAGGTGAGGTGCTTTCCACTAGAATTCCTTGAATTAATTACAAGCTTTTAGTGGCTACTTTTCTGATGTATTGTTTGAATAAATATAATACATATTTCTAATCGGGCATCACCAGTGTTGTAATCTCTTTTCGTTTTGGTGCGTTGCATTGATGGATTTCTAGTCATAAAAAAGTTGAATGAGACATGTATACAAGGTGTAACTTAATAAATGCAAGACCTCAGACACCCCAATTAGAGAATTGCTTCATAAGTTCAAAACGAAAACCAAATTTAAAAGTTTTTACCCCTTTTTTAAGCACTTTTATACCCCAATTAACAATGAAACTTGTACGTGTATGTGTGCATTTTGAGAAATACGGGTTAGGAATGCATTTGTAATCTCCTTATTGCTATGAATCAAGAATAAATTTAGTTTTTTATAGCGCACTGAAGGAGTAACAGCATTTTTAGCAAATTTAAAAAAAAATGTAAGATACATTAAAAATAGTTGGTATCAATTCAGTTATCGATTTAGAACAAACTACTTTCAGGTCTTGCGTTTATTATGTTACAGCTTGTATAAACTGCTGCTTGTGTTATCTATTGGGTATCTACGGTGGACATCTATATACAGGTACATATATATATATATATATATATATATATATATATATATATATATATATATATATATATATATATATATATATATATATATATATATGTTTGGAAAATGATGTGGTGAAACTGGATTCTAAGCATCGGGAGATGGCAGAGAATATAACAACCCTCGAAAAATCACTTAAACACACAATGGATCAACAAGAGGACCTTCAAAAATATGTTAAGTCTATTAGCCAACAAACCGGAAACAATGAGATTATTAATGGTTTTATAAATGAGTTTGAAACTAAAATGGATCTACTTGAACAACAAGCCAGGCAGTGCAACCTTGAATTGTGCAATGTACCGGAGAAGCGTAATGAAAACCTGTTAATTCTCCTGGATAGTATTAGTTCTAAATTGAATTTTTCTTTGCTCCGACAGGACATTTTGGCAATACATAGAGTACCACACGCGCATAAGGAAAATAAGGCGCCTAAAAATATAATAATCAAACTAAGCTCCCGCATGTTAAGAGACAACTTATTAAGCGCATATCGGTTAGCAAAGGGAGTTGAGACGGACGAGCTCGGATTTTCGGGTACCCCCCAAATAATATACATGCATGAACACTTAACATTGAAAAGAAAGCAGTTATTTCGCCAAGTTTGAGATACTGCCAGGAAAAACAACTATAAATACGTGTGGGTTAAACACTCTACGATCCTTGTTCGTGAAACTGACTCCTCAGCAGCCTTTGCCATTAGGTCTACACAAGATCTTAATAAAATCAAGTCTAAATATGGCTTTTCCAAATAATAGGGGAGCACTTTTCTTCTACATTTCTATTAATTTATTTTTAATTAATGGTTCATACAATTTTTGCGGGCCGTTTTTGTTACGTTTAATCTGTGTTGAATATTATTTTAAGAAAATTTAACACGTAACATTTTGTGTTTTCGAATCAGTAGTGGTATTATATAGTCATAAGAGTGTGCACAACATAGTATGGATATATTGGCTTATATGTAACATGCAAGTATTATACAATACAGTATTGTATACAATCTGGTCTTTAGTTCGTGGATATTTAGGCATATACGATAAAGTTTTTATTCTGAATTTCTACTTTTTTGAATCTAAATAATGTGATGTTTTTTTAGAAATAATAAAAATCTTTTATAAAAAAAGGTAAACCGACTTCAAAAAGCAAAAAAATAAATATTTGAAGTCGGTGCTGGTTGGTGCAGTCGGTTACTAAAAATGCGAATTAATGAGGTGGAAAACCAGACAGGAAACCTAGTAGACCGAAATTTTGATATTGGAGTATGCTTTTTTATAACACCAAATATAATATCATAGAATATGCTAAGACACTCCTCGGCAGCTAATCCAAATAGAAGATTTACCCAGTCGATTTTAATCAGTTCTTCATTAATCGTTCATTTTCGAGGGTTGTTATATTCTCTGCCATCTCCCGATGCTTAGAATCCAGTTTCACCACATCATTTTCCAAACATATATATATATATATATATATATGTACCTGTATATAGATGCCCACCGTAGATACCCAATAGATAACACAAGCAGCAGTTTATACAAGCTGTAACATAATAAACGCAAGACCTGAAAGTAGTTTGTTCTAAATCGATAACTGAATTGATACCAACTATTTTTAATGTATCTTACATTTTTTTTTAAATTTGCTAAGAATGCTTTTACTCCTTCAGTGCGCTATAAAAAACTAAATTTATTCTTGATTCATAGCAATAAGGAGATTACAAATGCATTCCTAACCCGTATTTCTCAAAATGCACACATACACGTACAAGTTTCATTGTTAATTGGGGTATAAAAGTGCTTAAAAAAGGGGTAAAAACTTTTAAATTTGGTTTTCGTTTTGAACTTATGAAGCAATTCTCTAATTGGGGTGTCTGAGGTCTTGCATTTATTAAGTTACACCTTGTATACATGTCTCATTCAACTTTTTTATGACTAGAAATCCATCAATGCAACGCACCAAAACGAAAAGAGATTACAACACTGGTGATGCCCGATTAGAAATATGTATTATATTTATTCAAACAATACATCAGAAAAGTAGCCACTAAAAGCTTGTAATTAATTCAAGGAATTCTAGTGGAAAGCACCTCACCTGCCAATAGGGTAAAAGCCGGATAGTTGCCCCACTTTTCAAAAGAGCTCTATAACTAAAAAATATGTACTTAATAGGAATAATGCAACATGTGTATCAAAACATAGTGATTGATCTTTGATCTTTTATAGAAGCCCATTTTTGTAAACATAATTAATATTATTTTTGAGTAAATCCTGTTTTATTTGACCTCTCAAAAAAGGGATAGTTGTCTACTGTAGCGGATAGTAGCCCAACGTTAAAAAATCTTCGGGGGATAGACGCCTCACTATGAGTTTTTTACATAGAAACAAATGCATATCAATTTAAGTGATTGGTTTTTATTATTAACCAAGATCTTATATTAAGTTCTAATCAAAATTATAAGCAATATTATTAAATAGTATTAAGTTTTAACCATAAAAATTAACAAATAGCCTCTAAACTTTAAGTTAGGTAAGTTATTAGTAAAATATTTTATTATCTATCTTAAAGATATAACAATATAGCAATCAAAGTTGATTGGCACTAGCATTAATTATCACGAGAATCCAGGGTTTTCAACTTTCCACATCTCATGCAATGGTTTTTGAATGTTGTATAAGTTTAATGCAACCACATTCGACACATACCACATTAAATCCAATCTGATTTAGATTTAGTAAAATTGTAATTCTCAAAACATTCTGCGCAATAATCAACTGAATTTTCTATTCGTATTTTCTATTTTGAATTAGCGTTTTTCACTTTTAACATATTTTCAGTGACATTGATCTTTTCGTACTTTTTCCTTTTTATTGGTGGTAGTCCTTCGATGGCTTTACCTTTAGATGGATTTAAACTTATAACATTTTCTTTATTTTCATTGTCGAAACTGTAACTATATTCTTTTTTTCATTCAATAAAATCTGTGTTATCAGATTCAATTTCACTGCTGGTAATATACTCTGATGGTCTTTTTCATTTTTTGCGGTTGACCTCTTTTCTTCACAATGCAAGGTTTTGGTTCTCTGATTCATAAGATATCAGCGATGGCAACGATAGCTCAGTACCATAAAGAATGTAATTTACAATGTCGCTATCTCCTAAGGCTAAACAATCTTGAGAAAGATTCAAGAGGTTTAAAGACGGCCTAGGTGGCGAGTGATTTTGGTTCACGCTATTCTGCTCTGGCATTTTGCTCACCTAGATTGAACGCATAAAACACTTAAGTATTTATTTTATTTAAAACAAGTAATAGTCACAATAAGCTGGAAAAATCACCAAAAGAACAAAAAATGTCTTTACTCGTTAAAGAATTTATAGAAGCGGATAGTTGCCCCTAGAGCAACTATCCGCAAAAGTAAATAGGGCGACTATCCTTTTTGATACGGATACGTGCCCTTTTTATATAAAAATTAAATAAAAACTATTTAACAATAAAACGTTATAAACGGTATAACTTAAACCCTAATGCAAGCAAAGAAACAAAAAGTTGACTGAAATCACAATCAGTAATAAAACTATTCAACAGAAACCACCTAGCAATATAATTTCGACGCCCGTCAAAGTTTCTCCACGGAGGATTTTTGCTCACACGGACAAAACGCATACGCCTACTCCGACGGCTTACATGACTCTGAGGCTTGCGAGAGGGGCACTTCGTATTATACTCAAGCGCTAATCCCACCAACATCCCTAACATAGTGTATTGAAAACCGGGGCATGTATCCCACTGAGGCAACTATCCAGCTTTTACCCTATTAATCTTTTTCAGAATCCATCAGGAGGTATCCGTTTCTATAAAGAACATAAAGTTTAATAGCCTCGTTAAACTTTGATTAAGTTTTCATAGCGGGAGTCGCGGCAAGCGAGTGCCGTTTAGTTTAGTGCAGACACAAATCGGCAGCTCATCGCCACGCAACGTCTATTTTGAGATAAAAGAGATTACAGCACTAGCGACGCTAATTCATAAAGAACTCATCACAACTGCTTTACTGGTCCAGTTGCGCATAGTACGACTGGTCATGGGGTTTTACGTGAGTTTAAAGTTCAACAGTATTTGTTACCTGTAGGTTAAGTATTTATGTTATAGCTTCAAAAGGCTGTGACAAAGCGGCCGAGATTTAAAGGAAAAGTCTAGAATTATGCCCACTATAATGCCCACAATAAAGTAATAGTCTCACCCCCTATTACATTGGACCTAACATCGTCGGTGTAGTATGAGATACCAAGAAACCTCTGCTACCCTCGCTTATAGAATACATAACCCTATTTTCTCTTCTCAAACTGTCTATCTGTATCACCACGTCAGATCCCTTGCTTAATAGGCAAAGAGTACAGAATTGGCACTAGTTTTTTCCTTAAAGACCTCTCTGGATTCCTGCACTGTCATTGTTTATTTATTCACTATTATATATTATCAGCTTTTTTAATTTTATCTGTCCCAAATAAACGAAAAGCTGATAACCAATTTTGAAGCTCTATACAGCCATCACTAATTAACTAACGACTCATCCATAAAATAAAACCAATTTCAGCTCTCATTATATGAAGAAATAACAGTCTATTTTCTTTTCACAACCAAGGCGTATATCAGTCTACGTATTTATTACAAACGCTATAAAATCTACAATTAAGTACTATAAACAGTTTTGAATAGAACATAACAGCTGTAAAACTTTCAATCTTATTTCAAAGCAATATTTCATTACTTCTATAAAGCTCACTTTAGGGGCAGCTCCGCCGGTACACGTCGGTCCTTCAACGGTTTATTAATCAGAGAATTCATAATTTGCGAGTAATATTTTAAGAGAACTAATTACCTTGAAGGCTGTAGAAACTGAAATTACCGGTAGTTATTTGTTGAAGTAGTCATTGAGATTAAGTTATTAGTCGGATTTTTAGCTACACTATTATTACTTTTCCGATTGAAATATTCTAAATTATTAGTAATTATTTAGTCTCTAATATATGGTGGCACAATCGATTTAATATGTGCCATAATTTAGTTTATGATGTACAAGTTTATTTAATTTTTCACATCACACACGGGATCCAAAACCTCTTGGTGTTTTATTAAATATCTATTAAATATTTAACGTAAGGTAAATGTAATGTACCTGCAGGTTTAGCATTAATAGATTATCGTTATCGTGACACTGTCAAGAAAACTTACTGTCACAATCATCTTCAATTAGTAAACTTGTAGGCTGAAATTGATGGCATGTTAACTCGATAGCGTTAAGCTAACGTCCATTTTAGTTCGTACTAACCCTTAAAGTTAGTCTAGAATTATATCTGTACGACGAATACTTTTATTACGCTCCCTAAATATCATCGGAATTTACATTAAATATTACATAGTTATTTTTTTGTCTGTCAAGTTAAAACAACTCTCTATTTGAATTTGATCTAACCGTCTGATCGGCGCAGCCAACTGGCGAAGTCAACTCCATTCCTTTGCGTCACTTCCCTCGGGTGTAATCTTTAATAGAGTTCTCTTACTTTATAATACTTTGCCTAGCGAATGAAACTATTAACTTTTTTTTCTCCTGGACAAAACTTCAGACTGCAATTGTATGCATTATAATGTATTTTTGCATAAGACTCTTTTAACTTGGATTAGGACTCGAGACAGTCCAAAAGTTAATTACCTACTTTGCTTTGGTATTCAATGATTATTTGTCGCTTTTTTTTGTTTTGTATTTCCCTTTATAGTTCAGTTTGTAGTAATTTTATGTCTGTGGCTCGACTTCTTAACTTGAAAGACTTTTATTATATTATTTATATCAAGCACTGATTCTTGCTAAGGTTATGTAATCGGCATTTTATTCCATCTCACATTCTTCGATATGGACGAGAGCATATAAATATAGGTACCTATGCGAACATGTGGGTAAACATAGAATATACTGTAGCTTTATGTGTCTGAAGTGTGCGAGATTCACCACCCAGACCAGACAGTACCGATTCAATACTTTGTTAAAAAACGGTTTGAACAAGGAATAAAATCATTTTAAAAATCGCTTCTATTTCGCAATGTTTCCAAAAGTGAATGTAGTCGAAATAAAAACAAGCGCTCCGCGATACCACATCGCGCCTCCGCGCCCTTTAAATTTAGGTCATAGCCAGCCCACCTGCCCTCCGGATATGTTAGAAAAAATGCACCTTTTCTGCGCGGCATGTATATTCCAAAATATACTGGCATTGTTTATGAAATATGGTATAGTATGACATAAAAACAATCCCAATCCTGAGGGCTTCACCCGAAAAGATTGACGTTAGCGTCACGATAGTGAGTAGCGTGCTGTCACGTTCATGTTTATTTAGTAAATTTGTAGTGTGACAAGGATGGCATTTCAGCTTTTCGTGTGTCGTTGTCCTACTGTGCGTAGTCAGCTACGTTTCATACAGGATTTTTTTTTATCGAATGTAGTGGCGGATTTCCGCATTTGCCGCCAGTAGGCTATTCAATTTTTGCCGCCACTACAAACCTCTGCAATTCAATACCGTAGTTCACAATTCTATTAATTACATTTTCTTTGTAAATGAAATTTTATGATTTGTGCTCTATCGTCATCATGACATCAGCTTTTCTCGTTATTAGTATGATTGTGAACGATCGTTGTGTCAGTTCCTAGATTATTCTTACAACTCATGACTTAGTGAAGTTTACACAAGAAATAATCTTTGGATATACTTTTGAGTTAAGAAAAGCTCAATCATGTACTGTAACGGTAAAACGATAAGGTATGCCATAAAACTACTTACACGTGTAATAATGCTATAAAAATGCTTTTTTTAATTTCTGAAAGATCACAAAAAATTTGGGTGAAATTTGCCGCTTCCCTAAAATTTATATTTAATATAATAGGCTGGAGCCTAGGGCGGCGGCAAATTTAAAGGGGGGTGGCAAATTTGGCTCATTTTCTTTTGTCTTACAAAAATAATAAAAGCAGTATTATATACAGGCTGGAGCCTACTTAGCCTGCTGGTAAATATGCCACTAATTGAATATGACAGGAGGACAATTCACTCACCATCTTCTTTACTGCATGTGCCTCACAGTAAAAATTGTAAATACGCCGTTTTCCACTAGTTAATATTTAAGCAAAGTAAAAAAGAGGCGCGCGTAGTGCTATATGTTTGTGTTAGCGATCACCAAAGTTAGGCAGCGTTCAGCTCAATCAGTCTGAGATGGGTGATCATTTGTGGCATTTTAATATTCAAATATCGCCGTGCCTCGGAGGGCACGTCAAACCGTTGGTCCCGGTTACCACTTCGTGTTGGACACCTGTGTCGTGGGTGCGTTCTCATACATGAAAATACACATACACAAATACCCAGACCAGAACAAATAATTGTGGATCACACAAAGATTTGTCCCGTACGGCAATCAAATCGACGACTAGACACGGTGAACCAAGCGGCTTAAGCTCTTCACCACTGCACTAAATCGTCCATCATTGTCAGTTTTGATCGAAAGCTTCACAGATTGAAGGGCGTTCCAACAGCAAGTGGCCACAAATCAGACTCCATCATCAGCACTGAGTCTGCATAATAGAGTATAACCTTATATCTCACATCAGTTTGTAAAAGAAGGCCCTTGCCCTTTGGTGGGACGTAGGAATTAGTTTAGAAGTAATAGTTATCTTTGTTCTGTGGTAGGCATAGGCAGATTTATTATTAAAAAAAAACTTGTAATTTGTTGCTTTTGCTTTCATATAGCAAGGGCTTCTAAGGGTGAATGTCCTAACACTATAATCCTCAATAAACAAGTCTACATAAAACATAGGGCTATTCAATTCTTTGTAACTAGAATGGACCAAAAGTATATGACAGAAAATACATAAGGGGCGACTTCAGGGCAAGCACATAACGGCCAAACAAACCCATATTTTTAAAAGCTGTTAAACAACAAAACGTTGATATTCATAAGCTTTAGCGTTCCCTAAGTATAAGAGCTCGTAACACTTTGTTTTACGGCGTAATAATATTTAGTCTGCTCCATAATAATCAATACTACAATAATAATAAGTACACAAAAGTGCAATTACGAATAGTTCAGTTAGTTTAGTTACACCAGTGAACACACACATCGGGTCGTCACTATATTCTCCAAGCGGGGGTAGCAGCGAGCGGGTTCGATTCCCGCACGGGACAATCGATTCCCCCCAGGATTATTTGTTCTGTGTTTTGTTGCATATGTGAACTTTCATGTTTTTAAATGCACCCACGACACAAGAATATATAAATCCAAGTGTGGGGCTACGTTTTAATTTAAAAAATATCCTTTTCTCACAAAATTAAGTGAGAGAGAATAAGGTCATGCTTTCTCTACTTGGACCTAGTGCAGATTATTGGAAGCAGGTTTGTGGTCACCTGCTGTTCGTATTTATTAAGCGCTTGATTAAAACTTTAAACGTCCAAATTGACAACAGGAGTTATTATAAAATAATAACTAATTTGATGATTTGGTTTAGTATTCATAAAGTAAGACGCTCCGCATAATTGACCTGTAGGCGCGTACTTAAACCCCGCACGAGACAAAGGAACGAAAGCTACATTTTCTTCGATCTGAGTGGCTGTGAATAAGAAATACTTGCCTGTTAACGCATCTACGGTATCAAAAATACGGATAAACGTAGATATTAATCTACAGTAATAATTTCCAGTATGGGGTTAAACTTAAAAAAAAAGATTATTCACGATAACAGAACAAAATGTACGATTTGTAACAAAATGACAACAACCTTCCGCTATACATATAACATACTCATATGTTTAGTTGATATCGCTTTATACCATTGGCCGGGATTGTATCCTTGTATCCCCCAAAACGCGGAATATTTCGTCGGAATCCTGCTTATTGAAAATAAATCCTGGATGAAATGGGATCATACCTATTGTACCCACGTGTAGAATCAGATCCCTCACTCTGTATGTTTTTTTTTCAAGAATCTACTTAATACCCCTATGATTAACATTTATTCTATGTTTTCATGTTATAATTTTATTATTATACATTCGTAACGCCGGAAGCATGGAACAGGGGTGTGGTGGTACTGTTTTTCAAGAAAGGTGATAACACTTTACTGAAGAATTATAGGCCCATCACACTGCTGAGCCATGTTTATAAGTTGTTTTCGAGAGTCATCACGAATCGTCTCGAACGCAGGCTTGATGACTTCCAGCCTCCCGAACAAGCCGGTTTTCGGAAAGGCTTTAGTACCATAGACCACATACATACGCTGCGGCAGATTATACAGAAGACCGAGGAGTATAATCGGCCACTATGCTTGGCGTTTGTGGACTATGAGAAAGCCTTCGATTCGATCGAGACTTGGGCGGTTCTTAGATCTCTCCAGCGATGCCGCATTGACTATCGGTACATTGAAGTGTTGAAGTGCTTGTATAATAACGCCACCATGTCAGTCCGAGTACAGGGGCAGTGCACGAAGGCGATCCCCATAAAAAGAGGAGTAAGGCAGGGAGACGTCATTTCACCGAAACTGTTTACGGCCACCTTAGAGGACGCCTTCAAGCTCTTGGAATGGCAAGGACTTGGCATCAACATCAATGGCGAATACATCACTCACCTTCGATTTGCCGACGACATTGTGGTCGTGGCGGAGTCGCTGGAAGATCTAGGACGAATGCTCGGTGACCTCAACAGAGTATCTCATCAAGTGGGTCTTAAAATGAACATGGACAAAATGAAAATAATGTCTAACGTCCATGTCGTACCCACCGCACTCACCGTTGGGAACTCTACTCTTGAAGTTGTCGACAAATACATTTACCTGGGACAGGTAGTCCGGTTAGGTAGGTCCAACTTTGAGAGAGAGGTCAATCGACGAATCCAACTCGGCTGGGCAGCGTTCGGGAAACTGCGCAACATCTTCTCATCCAAAATACCTCAGTGCCTTAAGACTAAAGTTTTTAGTCAATGTGTGTTGCCAGTGATGATATATGGATCAGAGACGTGGTCTCTTACTATAGGTCTCATAAAAAAGCTCAGAGTTGCTCAGCGAGCTATGGAGAGAGCTATGCTCGGCGTTTCTCTACGCGATCGAATCAGGAATGAGGAGATTCGTAGAAGAACCAAGGTCACCGACATAGCCGTTAAGATTAGCAAGCTGAAGTGGCAATGGGCGGGCCACATAGCGCGTAGATCGGACGGGCGTTGGGGCAGAAAGATTCTAGAGTGGAGACCACGTATTGGCAAGCGCAGCGTGGGACGACCGCCTGCCAGATGGACCAACGATCTTGTGAAAATCGCAGGAAGTCGTTGGATGCAGGTGGCATCGGACCGGTTACGCTGGAAAGCGATTGGGGAGGCCTATGTTCAGCAGTGGACAAGTATAGGCTGAGATGATGATGATGATGACATTCGTAATCTATCTTACAATTTAAAGATACGTGTATGACATGCTGATGGTGATGTTACAAGACCTTCTAAGTGCATGAACGTGTTAGTAAGGAAAATGATTTTATTTTAAGTTAATAAAATAATAAAATTGATTGTTATAAAAATGTCATTGAGGAGCTCTTGTTACTTCACCGGCGATATAAAACATTACTTTTTTCTATGTATATAACCGATGTATTCAGTGTGATTCAGCGTATATGATGAATTACAGTGTATAGGAATAAATGATAAATAGAGCATTAATTGTAATGCTCGACCATTTCGAAAATATAGACAGTACACCAGCTTTGCCACACTAGCTTGGGTAATGTTGGTGTGACAATGTTAATTGTTTTTTGTTAAATAAAATACAAGACGTGGTTACCGTGCGTGTGTACTGAAATTTGCACGTTAAAGTATTGTTTGTATTGCCTTGGACGAAGCCCGACATATTTTCCCAGCATTACACCTGCTGCAAGTCGGACCCACACTGACTGCCATAAATTATATCAAGGTTTGAACCACGGCGTGTCCCGGGAAGTGGTGTCTCTGGTATTTCTCTAATGCTCTTGATGTTTTTATTTAAACACTGGTATAGAATTATTTCTACAGCAGTCCGATTTGTGCCCTGCATTATAAGACCACAATTCAGCCCCGGATGACGCTAGACCGCAATAACTTTAAGTTTAAAACGAATAGCTAAGTACTACGATCAGGTGATACTTAATCACTTCACCGGGGATATTGAAGCAACCAGTTTCTTAAACTTAATTGAAATGCAATGGCTGTAACTTGGAAATTCAAATAAGTTTACAGCGGGGAGTCTACATAAATCTGTTTACATTTATCTAAGGTTTATGAGCGCTGATTTATTTATGTACTTACTTAAGTTACTCTAAAACAAAGTAAATTTTAGTAATCATACATTTATTCAAAGATTTTAATTTTCGATTTTATAAGTGCAATGTAATTTAAGAAGAATGTAAGAATATAAGCCCTCTCCCATAGCGACTGCCCAAGCCGAGGCCGTTTCTCCATGAGGCGCCCTTGAGCTAGTTGTCCCCTTGCCCTTTTGGCTCGAGCGTAGTGGTTGCACGCTCGCCCTCTTGTGCGGTGAAGCTGTAAAGGCCCTGCGGCCAACAGCGTAGATCACTCAAACAACAAAAAATGTTATAAGTACCATACCGATCAGAATTATATAATCTACGTCTACACTAATATTATAAAGAGGAAAGATTTGTATTTTTTGTATGTTTGTAATGAATAAACTCAAAAACTACTGGACCGTTTTCGAAAATTCTTTCACCATTAGAAAGCTACCTTATCCCGATGTAACATAGGCTATTTAACATAGACCTTATGACGGCTCTTTTCAACCTTTAATCTTTCAAGGTCTCCGAAGGGGATACGCTCTCGCCAGTGCCTCCACTTCCTGAACAGACCACTAAACCGCGCAACTACGAGATAGTGGTCTGATTCCAGAGTGGGGCTTCTATACGCACGCGTATCTTGTAGTTTGCTTCGGAGACGGTTATCAACCAGGATCAGATCTATCATGCTTTTTTGTTCATTCCTTCTCCACGTATACATATGTATATCCTTGTGCTGGAATATCGTGTTAGACACAAGGAGACCCCTTTCCAAACAAACATCTACAGTTAGCTTACCTGCATCGTTCACTCTCTTATCACCATAAGGACCCAGAGCAGCGTCGTTTTATTTTCTTTTCTGAAGAAGAATGGCGTACTGGAGCCATTGTTTCTACATTGAAGAAATAAGCGCAGCGTAGTGGGGTCACGGTCTTCTGTTTAAACAAAATCGATATTGTAGTATGTAGATCCACATTTTGTATCGATTATGGATCACAAGGTAATACGATTTTAGTAAGTAAACAAGACATTGTTGCAAATGTTCAGAAAAAAAAGTTGTTCTCTTTCTGTAAGATATTATTTGTAAGCCGCTAATTCTGATTAACATTTAACGGTGAACGTAGGTATTTACTTAATTGTTTAGAGTTTTTGACTCTCAATACAATACTATATTTTCTATTTCAGTTTACTTGGGAGGCTTACAATTAACATGATTAATAAGTCAGAAGGCCATTTACAAGCATTTTACACTTTTAAGTATTACAGAACATAGTGATTGTTTTTAATGTCCATTATAAATGACTCATAATCGATACATTCGTCGACATTTTTCAAAGTGTAACCCTAGCGCAACGCCTTCACCGTCCGTTTGAAAGTTATTGCGAATATTTTGCAATGCAACAATGCTTCTTTATTTTCTTGGTGGGCTCGTGGACAATATCAATAGTATAGGTTTTATAATAAAAATATATTGTAGACTTTAATGAATATTAACTAATAGATATTAATTAATATTAGCTACCTACATAAAATGGACTTGTGATATTGGAGTCTGTGGATTGATACAGTCTTATTGGATGGTAAATAATTTATCAGAATCTTCAGCAAACTTCAGCTTACGGTAAAAATTTGATAGTAGTAAAAGGTATTTAATTTGTTGTCTATATTGATGTCATTTTGTTTACTTTTTATAAGCTTTTATTTAAATTGCACTATTCTGGAGGCTAGTAGCATTGAAAACTGACAAGTACTATACAACCAGTTTTTTTCAGGGTCTAATGATAAAGCCGGAAGTGGCCAATAGAACCAACTAGACCCAACTACTCAAACTAACCCTGTTGTATGTTCTCTTCCAGGCTCCTTAGATTTGTCATAAAGAGTATAGGAGACCCGAATGGTGTCCAGGGTCTAGTAAAGGAGCCGGAAGGAGGCCAACAAAGCTACTCAACTATGCAAGATATTTCCGTTGCTTTTTTGCTATAAAAACTTATTTTAATAATATTTTTGTTATAAGGTGAACCTTCCCAATTTGCATAACTTTTCAATTTCCTGTTAATCACACTTTATAAATTCTAAACCAATACCAAGTATATTTATAATTGACCTTCTGCGAAGACTTTTCCTATTCAAAAGCATATTTATGTTTTGGATAGAAAAAGTCTTCGCAGAAGGCACCTACATATGACGCTATAATTCAATCTTTGATTACGAAACCTTTAAACAACCAGTGAAGTAATTTATTTACGCTTAGTAATCAGAGCTGAATGGTGGGCTACTAAGCTCTGAATCTTTTAAAGGTTAAGCCCATTCGAGGAAAACCAACTACGTTTCGTGTTGAAGGTCCCCGTTCAAAGAATTGCTTAACTAAATACTCATTCAATGTCTACCTGTAGTTATTCATATGTTTTTATTTTATTTATCTATCTATCTATCTATCTATCTATAACCTCACGCCAGATCCCTTGCGGGGTAGGCAGAGAGTACAGAGTTCCAACAGGTTCTTTCCTTACATACCTCTCTGGCTTCCTCGACTCTCATAGTTCGTCTCATACACGCTCGCCGGTTACGGAGACTCTTGACTTTTCCATCAGATAAGACTCGGTTTATTTTATTTATCATTATTACTAATTTACTTAAATTAATTACATACATTACTATGAGAGTAGAGGAAGCCAGAGAGGTATGTAAGGAAAGAGCCTGTTGGAACTCTGTACTCTCTGCCTACCCCGTAAGGGATCTTGCGTGATGATATAGATAGATAGATAGAATTACATACATATAATGAAATAAATGAGCACAGACAAATTGAGTATATCTACCTAAGAATGTAATCTAAATAATATTCCTTATAGCATAACATTAAGTAATTAAAAAAAAATACCACCGAAAACTTAACAAAACTAAATAAAAAAAAACTGATGTATTATTACTCAGTCCTAAAAATAAAATAAACAGTGACAGGGGCACAAAGGTGGCAGAGGTGTAGTGTGTGCCATTACTGCGAATTTTTCGCCCACCCAGGACCTCGTGATTACAAAGCGATGCGCTTTGCCACCAGACCAACGAGGCAGTCAGTATATATATACTGACTGAATTTTTCAATGGAAAAGTTACACTTTGTCCAACGAGGCTGTCATATCATCAACGTTGATGTATATAATGTGTATTACAATTCCTGCACTCATATATGAATTTGTATGATCAATAAATCTATTTCGTATCAATGACCGCACAATTGCTACAGCATTTTTAGCTGACTATCAATTTGATCATAAGAAAATTAACACCGTCAGACCTATAGTCCCCAAAGTGAGGGTGGCAGAAGTGTACTGTGTATACTTACTTTTTATCGACGATGTTAGGGTTCAATGTAATTGGTTGCGAGCCTATTTCCATTAACTGGGACAATAACAGACTCCTGACTTAAGTTGGGAATTTTTCAATCGAAACATTTTCCTTTATTCGAACTAGTAGTCGAACTGAGGACCTCGTAGTGACCATTTACATTAACCGCTACTAAACCTATATTTGATAATGTGTTTCTTTGATATTTATTGTATTATAATTTGTAATTTTTTAATTATGAATGTAATGGTAGAACATCTATTTATTATGTTACTCTTATGCGGGTTCAAGTAACCCGAAATAAATGATTTATTATTATTATTTCGCTATCGACTCTACAAATTTACCACATAAACAGTTAACAATAAAAAAAAAACAAAATTCCATTTTTTCAACGTCAATTCGAACAGGAGTCTATTTTCCCTGCTCATTATGTTGTATCGCAATTAAGTCATTAAAGTGCGCACCGTGGGTACATGTTAGGGCGGAACAAAGGCGCGCTTTGAAGGAGCGTCGGCGTGGGGCGTCATGTCAAGGGGCGCGCTAAAGTTATTTAGTGTGATGTCGGAAGTTTTAGGCAGTATAATAAGTTTATACGTGAATATATCTTCAAAATATATCCCCGAAGCACTGGTCGGAGATTTTTTTTTTTATTTTTACTTTATGCACATAGGCGGACTTAATGCCTACGGCATTTTCTGCCAGTCTACCTTAGGGTGTGTGTGAGACAAGTGTGGTAGGTGCGAAATTACACAAATGAAACAAAAGTTACATGAATAAATAACAATTAATTTCCTTTTTATAACACTTAGTAAATACATATTATATATAACGATATATATACATAATATATATATATATATATAAAAACCAATATATCTTGGATAAAACCAAGATCATGTTTAATGAACATGTCACGCCGGGACCGATCTACGTCGATGGTTCGATGCTCGAAGTTGTTCGGGAATATGCCTACCTTGGACAAGTTGTCCAATTTGGTAGAAACATCTTCGAGAAAGAAATCAACCGCAGGATTCAATTGGGTTGGGCAGCATTTGGCAAACTACGTCACGTTTTCTCTTCGCCTATACCGCAATGCCTGAAGACTAAAGTCTATAACCAATGCGTCCTACCTGTTATGACTTACGGGGCTGAGACGTGGCCACTCACAGTGGGACTAGTCCACAAATTCAAAGTCGCACAGCGGGCTATGGAGCGAGCTATGCTCGGCGTCTCTTTGAAGGATAAAATTCGTAACGAGGTAATCCGACAAAGAACCAAAGTTACCGACATAGCTCGCAGACTCAGTAAGCTAAAGTGGCAATGGGCTGGTCACATCTGCAGAAGGACCGACGGCCGATGGAGCAAGCGTGTCCTAGAGTGGAGACCGCGACTTGGTAGGCGTAGGGTGGGACGGCCCCCAGCTAGATGGACCGACGACCTCAAAAAGGTCGCTGGGACAGACTGGATGCGGAAGGCGGAGGACCGTGTGCAATGGCGCGTGTTAGGAGAGGCCTATGTCCAGCAGTGGACTGCGATAGGCTGATTGATTGATTGATTGATATATATACCACAAATATATACATACATATATAATTATACAATATATACAATAACTAAAACTGTGCGACATAATGACATGGAACAACTTACATTGAGGAGGATCCAGCCTTTTATGCAAATAATCCTGCAGCCTTTTTTTTAAAAGAGGGACGATTGGTTGTCGTTCTGTGTTCCAAGGCAAAACATTCCAAAGAAAGATAGACTGGACAAAGAAGGAAGAGTAAATGAATTCAGTAGTATGAGGGGGGCACTGAAGAAGACGATTATAAAAAGAGCGAAGATGTTTATCGTGGTTAAAGCATAAATACTGAAATTGAGAAGTAAGATAAGCGGGCGAGATAAAGGATAGAAAATTAAGTTGTCAGTGCCCTCAGAGTTCTACGCTTTCGAATAGGCAACCACTTTTATATTGATCGATGCTCCGACACATGATCATATTTACGCAAATTGAAGACGAATCGAATGCAGTTATTAAGTAGGCGGTCTAGTTTATTGAGGTGATCTGCATTCAGGTCGAGGTAGCGCACATCACCATAGTCGAAAATAGTAAATATCAGGGACTGCGCAAGCATTGCTTCCGTGTTGTTTTGTGAGATTGATATACAAAAGAGGATACTTTTAGATGCTTTTAGATTGTTAACATTCCTTAAAAAAACTCACATACCTTTTTTGCGGATTACTATCGAGTACCTAATGATCGATGTTGTATTTCTCCTTTGTTACCTTTGATGATAGCTTCAGCATGTCTAACGTGGCTAGCACAGGCGGTGAGAAACTATATAATATTTATTTGCTCTAGGTGCAGAATCGGCGCCATGCTAATGGCGTGCCGTCACAAAAGTTTAACACGAAAAAGGATTAACGAGTAGATAATACTGTTTTGACTTGTTCACAAGTCTTGAATTTTGTCAAAATGGCCGTCAAAATTTTATCCCGTGCAAGAATAGTCTTGCCGTGTCCGTGCTAACTCTGCAGGAAGAAACCCTTTTTAACCGACTTCATGTTCTATTCTACTCCAAACATCCACATAGGTTCAACAATCGCCACAGAATATTGGTTAGAAACTTTAAAAATACATTCTTCACAATATCATTCGGTACTCAAACGCTGCGTGTATCGGTTTATCCAATTCAAAAGATCTAATGAGGGACGGAGTCGGGCAGAGGCTCACGAGTGGCCTCTATACCACTGTTTATTGGGTCTTGACGTGCGCTCTTATCGAATCATTACTGGCAGCTTTGTGCTAGGATTACCTGTTTTCAAAATCACCCCTAAATGTAGGGTAAAATATGTAATATTTATTTTTAGGAAAGTCACATCATCAGCGTTATGTAAGATGAAGGAGTTAGGAAAAAACTGTGTCAGTGCTCTACTTGTGCTGACGGTCACACATTTAATCACTTTTCATCATATGGTCTTTTACAATAGGTCTCATAAAAAAACTCAGAGTTGTTTAGCGAGCTATGAAAAGAGCTATGCTCGGCGTTTCTCTACGTGATCGAATCAGGAATGAGGAGATTCTTGGAAGAACCAAGGTCACCTTGCCCATACGATTAGTAGGCTGAAGTGGCAATGGGCGAGTCACAGCTAGTGTTGTAAGAAATGAGCTCTGAGTCGAGCGCTCGAACCCCGAGTCGACGCTCGCGAGCGTTCAACGCTTGAGCCTTTAAGGCTACGGAGCCCTTAAGGCTCGAGCTTTCAAACCTCGAGCTTTAAAGGCTCGCGAGCCGTTAGAACTCGGCTCTTAAAGGTTCGAGTCGAAGCTTGAGCCTTCAATTTTGCCTATACTAATAAGAACTAATTATACAACCTGATATTTTGATTTTTGATACGATTAGCCAAATATTGTACTAAATGAATATTTTTATCTATATCTATCACCACACCAAATACGTTGCGGGGTAGGCAGAGAATGTTAATGTTACGACTAAAATACACCCCGATATCTCGTAAACCCTTTATCGGGGATGTTAATTTTTTACAAGCTTTTATTTAACTTGCAATGTTCGTATGTCTATCTGACTGACTTTCGGGTTCAAATCTTGAGACCCATTTCTCAAGGACATTTTCGATTAAGCTGAAATTTGGCATACATATGTAAATCCAATAACAATGCAATAATATGGTACCATGGAGCTGATCTGATGATGGAGTCGGAAGGTGGCCATAGGGGCATGTGAACTATACGACATAACCCCCTCGCTTTAAGGCTCGTTAGATTGGTATTGAGAACTACTATACAACCAGATAGTGTACAGTGTCTGATGATGAAACCGAAACGCGGCCAATGGAACCACCAAACTACTCAATATAACGCCGCTGTGTTTGGGCTCGTTGGATTTGTTTTAACGAGCACTTTGCACCCGGATGGTGTCCAGGGTCTGATGATGGAGCCGAAAAGCGGCCAACGGAACTTCGCAACTACTCAACATAGCCCCGCCGTGATTGGGCTCATTAGATTTGTCTTGACGAGTTTTGTATACACGGATGTCCAAGGTCTGATGATGCAGCCGGCAGGTGGCCAACAGCACAACCCAAGTACTCAACATAACTCCGACGTGTTGCGACTCTTTACATTTGTGTTGACAAGTACTTGTCGGTCAAAAGATGTTTTAAAATTATCCCATTTCCAACTTAAACGCTGTCTTTTTGATATTATTAAAGATTCTTCACTGGAAGTAAACCCGGGACTTACAATTGTCTCAATAGACATGTCAATATCTTGGTCGTTTTTGTTCCCTAGCATTATCAGTAAATATTACTCTCTGTGCTATGAGAAGCGTGTGCGTTGTTATTGGCGCGCAACTAAAATACGACTGGTTGCCGAATGTAGGTACCCTTGCGCGAGCACCCGGCAACCCGGTCGGCGCCTCAGCATAGTGTACAGAGAAACAACTCCCTAAGGCCGTCTATTATATTTACCTGTTCCTAAAGGGCTATTTGACGAGGAAATAAATATTACTGAAAACATAGGTAAATGTTTAACTAGTTACAAGTTATAAGTATATATTGTAAGTAAATAACGCAATATTTGATAATTGCTTCACAAATTCCATACAAAAACCAAATTTCAAAATTTAAATGTTTTTTTATCCTTTTTTAAATACTTTTATACCTTAATTAACAATGAAACTTGCATATAAATGTGTGCGTAATGAGAAATACATTTTAGAAATGCATTTGAAATCTCCGTATTGCTTTGTCACAGACATTGCTGCGCATGTTGTAAAGCACATACATCGCGCGCCCGCTTTTCGAATCTGTTTCTCTGTAATATATATTGGTGGTCTCAGTGACGTATTCCGCGGGGTGAAGTGTGCGGGCGCAGGGAAGGGCACGCCATCGCCGCCGCCGCGCGGCTCCGTTTTGTAGCGACTTACTTACCTACACTCACATGCGTTACCTATGTAATTGCAGTATAATAAGGAGGTATTAGATAATTAAAATCTTATTAGGTACTGCAAATGCAAGGATACGAAAAACATCTAGGTTTTTGAAACATACAAAAAGACAACAGTGAGGATGGATGTATTAATTTTTGTATTTACGTAAAAACTAGGATTTTTGTATTTACGTAATAACTAAGGGATTTTGATGAATGATCGTTTTCTTTTAGTGTTAATGACTGTAGAAAGTCCAGTTGGCTATAAGAACTTTAATAAGCAACCAAGGCTGGGGTTCTTCTATAACTATAATATTTAACTAAATATTGTACACACTAAATGGGAGGAGACTATTTGGAAAAAAACCTGTTGAAATTCTTTACATAAATAGACAGACGAAATAATATTTTCAGTTCAATAGTATATAAAAAAAGGTTTTTAAAAGATTATAAACCTTTATTTAATGTCGTACTATTTAGTTTTAGACTTTGATTATTATTCTCTAATAATATCTTTATTTATGCGTATTTATTTGTTCAGTATTAAATTTTATAATTATTTTATTTATTCATATTCTTATTTTAAACAATTAAGGTATACCCTAATACGATGGTGTTTCGTGTGACGTTTGTCATCAGACCTTGGACATAATTTGGGTCCAAAATACTTGTCAAATTTAATGACCCCAAACACGACGGGGCTATGTCGAGTAGTTGCGAAGTTCCGTTGGCCACTTTTCGGCTCCATCATCAGACCCTGGAAATCATCTCAGTCGAAAGTTCTTATCAAGACAAGTTAAACGACCCCAAACACGACGAGGCTTTGTTGAGTAGTTGCGGAGTTCCGTTGGCCACTTTTCGGCTCCATCATCAGACCCTGGAAATCATCTCAGTCGAAAGTTCTTATCAAGACAAGTTAAACAACCCCAAACACGACGAGGCTATGTCGAGTAGTTGCGGTGTTTTTCCGGCCACTTTTCAGCTCCAGCATCAGACCCTTGATATATCCTCGGTCGAAAGTTCTTATCAAGACAAGTTAAACGACCCCAAACACGACGGGCCTTTGTCGAGTAGTTGCGAAGTTCCGTTGGCCACTTTTCGGCTCCATCATGAGACCCTGAAAATCATCTCAGTCGAAAGTTCTTATCAAGACAAGTTAAACGACCCCAAACACGACGGGGCTATGTTGAGTAGTTGCGGAGTTCCGTTGACCACTTTTCGGCTCCATCATCAGACCCTGGAAATCATCTCAGTCGAAAGTTCTTATCAAGACAAATTAAACGACCCCAGACACGACGGGGCTATGTTGAGTAGTTGCGGAGTTCCGTTGGCCACTTTTCGGCTCCATCATCAGACCCTGGAAATCATCTCAGTCGAAAGTTCTTATCAAGACAAGTTAAACGACCCCAAACACGACAGGGCTATGTTGAGTAGTTGCGGAGTTCCGTTGGCCACTTTTCGGCTCCATCATCAGACCCTGAACATCATCTCAGTCCAAAGTTCTTATCAAGACATGTTAAACGATCCCAAACACGACGGGGTTATGTTGAGTAGTTGCGCAGTTCCGTTGGCTATGTTTTGGCTCCATCATCAGACCCTGGACATCATCTCAGTCGAAACTTCTTATCAAGACAAGTTAATCGACTCCAAACACGACGGTGCTATGTTGAGTAGTTGCGGAGTTCCGTTAATCACTTTTCGGCTCCATCATCAGACCCTGAACATCGTCTGGGTCTTAAGCACTTGCCAAAACACAAACGAGCCCACACGCCATGGGGCTGTGTTGACTCGTTGGGTAGTTCTGAAGGCCATCTTCCGGCTCCATCATGTGATCTTAAACACCATCTCGGTCTATAGTACTCGTAAAGACAAATCCAACGAACCCAAACATGGCTATGTTGTACAAAAGACGTGTCCATTAGACCAACACCACAACACCGTGTTAGTGGTATTTTATGAATACCTAAAGTTTTCGTTTTACTTGTTTCGAACATGTTTCGAAATTGTTAATTCCCGAACTCATTAAAATCGGTAGAAATTACGAGAACATTGATTGACCCTTTCTACATACCTATTACTATTGCTTTACGGCCCTCGACTTTAAACTCTGAGCAGAGTCTTTTTCAAAGTAACTACCGTGAACCTTGTTAACAGAGCTCGTTTAAAGCTCGCACCTCCGAGCCTTGTAGCTTCGAGGTTCGAGCCGCGGCTCGAGCCTTGTAGCCGGCGCTCGAGCTTCGAATCGAGCTCTTTATAGAGAGCTCGAGTCGAAGCTCAAGCTTTCTATGGATGCGCGAGCTCTCAACGACTTTAAGGCTCGGAAGCTCGAGCCTTCTGACAACACTAGTCACAGCCCCAGGAACGGACAAGCGTTGAGGCAGAAGGATTATAGACTGGGGATCACCTCATCAAAAAAACCTGTCTTTTTCAGCTTTAGCAACATAATCATCAGCCGCGACTGTACTGTTAAAGATCGTGGAGATGTATTAAACCCGAAACTCTAGTTTTATAAACTTGTCTCTTTTATCGTTAATAAGGCATATAAAAGTTCAGGCTTCATTATACGTACCTGCCAACCCTTGATATATGGTGCCTCAAAATTCTTCACTATTCTTACGTTAGAAGTGTTTTATAATATTGCAGCTGTGTTTAGAATCGTAATTTACAAACACATTACGTAATTTACAAACAGGAAATTCAAAACATCCAATCTAAATTTATTAAACACTTAAATTATCGTACTCAAAAAAACTTTCGTGATTATTCCGAAGCCTGTAAGTCTCATTGCATCCTAACCTTGCAAGAGAGATGCACTATTTCTGATAGCTATTTCTTCACAATAAATGTAAAAATGCCATAGATTGCCTTCCTTTAAATAATCTTGTAATGCAGTTTAGGGCATACCAGATACCTTCCTACCAGACCAGACACACCACTTTATTTAATGTTCCGGCCAGCACACCCAACTTTGCACATAATTCTGTCGCTTGCCGCATTCGTAGATAATATAACAATAAATTTTACTCGGTAGATATATTTAACACCTCAAAAGCTATCTTTAAAAAACAGGTGACGTCACTGCTTTAGTATTTATTAACATTGACAGTAATTCAAATAATATGGTTATAGTAATTATAATGCAATTTGTTTTTCTTATATTAGGTACACATGTATATTTATGTACACAAATACTTACTCGCACACACACACACACATGCACACACCCACATACACAAACACACACACGCACGGCATATAATTTATAGGTACGGCAATCAGTTTTCAATCATGAATTTATTATTAAAATAGACGTTGTCTTAATATAGTGTAAATTTTAAAACCATAATTGGCTTTAATATGTTACACTTATGTTCACATGTACAATTATGTTAAAGAGAGTGTTTTTGTAATAAAAAAATAATAATAATAATCACGTATTGGCAAGCGCAGTGTGGAACGGCCACCTACCAGATGGACCGACGATCTTCTGAGGATTGCAGGAAGTCGTTAGATGCAGGTGGCATTGGGGCGGTTCAGCTAGAGAGTGATTGGGGAGGCCTATGTTCAGCAATGGACAAATATAGGCTGAGATGGTGATAATGAATCATATAAATTCCAGTCATATGACATGCCTCAGGCTTCTTGTAGCTCATAATTCCCCTGGATATATGGTCTTGGGCTCGAATCCTAGATCGCACTTAATGTCATTCGAGATTTTTTTATAGAATAATTCTCAAGAAAAGACAGAAATAATGACGACATAATAGCAATAGGCTTGCCCCATCTTAATTTGGGATCTGCTAACAGCGGCAAATTGTTTGAACAAAATTGACCCCCGGCACTCCCGCTAAAATTAGTATATCTGACTCTGTTTCCTTATAATAACACTTTAAACAATCTCAAATTCTTTCACATTATGATACAAATTACTAGCACATTTCAAGTATGCTATAGGGATAACTATTATTTTGAATCAGACAACCCAGGCTAACAATTTCAATGATAATTGTACGTTCAAATAATCATTACAGGGGACAGTATTTACATTTGAGATACGTAAACACACCATTTTGTATCTCCTATTTACATAGCCGAGTGTAAAGATATGTTAAATCGACTTATTTTATTTGAAATAGGTAATTTAATTCGGACGTTTCCCGAATAAATTAGATCTCTCTTAATATTTAATTTTATTTAAGCAAATTTCTTTTCATTCGCCGAATTCGCGTTAAGTTGTTTACTGTCACGGGTCTTCATTTACCGGGCCCTGGTCTCGTTAGAAGTGGAAACATCCCATTTGTTAGGAAAGAAAGAAAAAAAGAAAAATAATTTATTTTGTGCTCACACAACTAATCACAAAAGAATGAAATGAATAACAAATGTAATTAAAATGACAAAAGAGTAACAATAAAAAGGTAAAAATGCAAACCAGTGATTGTGTGAGACCCAAAATTGGTCCCTGCCTCAGCTAATGCCGCAGCTGTATTATGCTGCAGCACTGATCTTCCGGCAGCGCCATATTTCGGTAATATCACGGGCGGTCTCTTTCAGATATATGTATTAAAGTCTAAAACTACTAAACTAGCTAAAGGATAAACATTTTTTACTGTTTATTTGAAAAAAAAAGTGTTTCTCGGAAGGAAATTACGTGAAGATGATTATTTCGTGATTAAGTCGTCGACTAGGACAATATCCAATATCGATTGATCGGAGGACATTTATAAATTCTACATCGAATGATAAATAAAATGTTAAAATATTTTTGTTTCTAATTGTAATTTTCTACCTAGCTTGGTAAGTGACGGCATTATAGGCCCACGAGTTCCAAAGAGTCTCACCTCTACCTCACCAGGACTTCGTCAGTCGAGTGGAAACTGAAGGATACCTACAGGACTCTCAACTCTGGTTCGCGTTATTTGGCCCACCAGAAAAGAGCCGTTACAGTTATTAGCTTCGAGAGTGAAAGTGTTAAATCCTTCCAAAGGTACGAGTGAATCCCATGAATCTTACGCGTCTACGAATAAAATTATATACCTCACTATTTTCTGCCCGCGACTTCTTTCGCGTTGAATTTATACAGGAGGAACCTTGCATTTTTTCGAGATAATTGTAGTCTTTGTGTTAATCCAGGTAATAAACTATCTGTGTGCAAAATTTCATCCAAATCCGTTTAGCAGTATTTGCGAAATTGAAAGACAAACATTCAAGCATCTTTACAAACTTTCACAATTTTAACATTAGTAGAAGAATTGCAAGCGTTTTAGATAGGAGTGATCATAAATCAAATAACAATAGGTATCTCTATCATGTGTAATGCACAGGGTGACAAAATAGGTATGTTTGGATAAAGTCAATCTTTGACACTTTACTCCAAGGCTAACCTCAGTCAGTTTGAGACCTAAGTCAGACCTAAGCACAGACAATTACACGCTATAGTATCGTTATTTAGAAAGCTTGCCGCTACGTTCATATTTATGTATTAAGTGGGAACCTAACCCTAACTCCCAAAAACAGGCTCTATTTACAGAAGATTGTTGATGAATATACTGCGTATTTGCTATAAGAAATATATATAAAAATGAAGATGAAAAGGTCGCAAATTTAATGTATGGACTAAAATTTAATTTTACGAATTCAAGTATCCAATATAATACTTTTTAAAACCTTGAATATATATTACAAATGTTCTATTCAATGGTAGATTGGATATGTATAAAAGACACCAAAAAAAGCATAAGATATGTTCTATGACTCGTATCATTCTGCATAATCAACGTTTTTCAAACATTAAAAAAATAAAAAAAATAAACACCGGCATGCCTATTTTCCCCAAACGGTGATGCTCATAGATTTTATATTTTTTGCCCATGATAGGTAGTGGGCGAGTCTACCGCTTTTATAAGAGTACCAGGCAATACGTTTCCGGGCTGATACTAGAAATTACATTTTGCCAGTACAGGACCTCGTAATCGCTACGTGGATACTTTCAATGAATAAAATAGTCACAATGTAGCACAATGTCAGAAGCAGATAGCACAGAGCCAACGGAATCACAAATCACGGCGGAGATGCGCGGAACAATAAATCGAAGAGCGTTTAATGGTTATGCACGCCTCGGGAAATAAAATGGCTCTTCCTTTAAACGTACATTATCGTTAAATAACGCATTAAATAATGTCTTAAGGATCTCATATTTTTCTGGTACGGTAACTTTGAAAAGTCTATAAAGTTCTATGCAAAAATATTTTATGTTAAAATAGCCAACGGTGCGCGACGGGAGCGCGACGCAAGCGCTCGGCTACGTTCGGTCGTAACGTATGCCGTCGCGCTGAGCGGGGCTGCTCTGTGTGGCGTCTCCCGTACATTTCAGTACATCATAACTGCCCAAGCCGCGCCACCGTCGCGCTCCCGTCGCGCTGCGTCGGCTTTGTGGCGAAACCTCAAATGACACAGTCGCATACAGATTACCATCACGCTATTATTGCATGAAGCTCTTATCGCACCCCATTTTGTCATAACGAATAAGGGCCCTGTAAAGACATTAATGAAAATGTGAAATACGCCTTTACGATCAATGTGACAGAAAAACTTATCAAAAATATATTGGCCTCCACATGAATCAGCAAATACCATTATTTGTTTTGTTGTTATTTTTTCTGATTTAATAATTATCAATAAATGAATAGATTCAATCCATACTAATTTTACTCGACCCCTTTTACATCTCCGCCAAATATTTTGGACAAAAGGTGAACAAAGTAGACCTATACCATCCTCTTTTAAAAAAATAGACATGACGCTTTTATGTTTCACCTTTCATTCTTTTGAGCTTTACAAAGAAGAAATGGCCTCTGTGACACTCGATTCTGCATATTTGCATATCTCGAAACCGCAGAGATGTAGATTCCTCCGCGTACTCGAAGCGGTAAATTATGGCGTAAACAGAACATCCTTCTTCTTGTGACGTCATTTATTTTCTGGGAGCTTTTCTTATGATCTTTTGTGATGTGCATATACTCGTAAATTACAAGTAGGTGGGCCTTCTAAGGCAGTCTTAGTTGAATTACTTGTCTGGATGGAGCATCACGCCCGCAGAAACGGCATAAAAAGTATGTACCAAATGGGTAGATAAATAGTAGTACGCACCAACGCGCACGTACGTGTGTACGCGTGCCCACACATTGACAGTGTGCAGACAGCACACATAGTGCGTAGCTGGGGCCGGTTTTAGCTGCCATTTTTGTTAGCAATGCTCCATGTAGACAAATCAGTCAATCTAAGAAGGAAGTTTCCATTTCACTAGGCTAGAGAAGGATGAAACATATTTTCTGTGTCGATCGAAAGCTTAGAGTAAGGAAAATTTATACTCTATGATCGAAAACATCACTTTCCAGAGAGCTTAGGACGAGAAGATTGACGTTACAGTGACGGTAGCGAGTAAACGCGCTATACCGTTTACGTTTACTTAATAAATTGTAGTACGACAAGGATAGTATATCAACTCGTTCGCGTCATACTAATGTCAACATTTTCGGGCTAACAGTGTGTTTTATGAACATGACAATTAATGTATAAACGAATTAATCACGTCTTTAATCTAGCGGTTCTTAGCGCGGCTGGCGTTTAAGAGATCCTTGAATTGAACTTTAGGACTAAGTGTTTAGAAGGTTTTTTTTTTCAAAACATCCTTAGGAGGTTTTTTTCAATACATCTTTAGGAGGAGTTCGGAAGGTGAAATTGTGGCCAATATAATAGTAATAGGCTGTGGCCTTTTATATTGTAGCCTAACATTGTCAGCAAAATGAGTACACCCAGTACACCTCTGCGACTCCCGCTGATGGACGGTATTTTCGAACTTATAATGACGCTTTAAACGATCAAGCCGCATAATAATATGTTTAAGGGAGTTTATCTAGTCAAAAATAAAAAGCGACAAATAATACAAAGATAAACCTGCATCAATTAAATTAAAAAGTAGAGACTAGGTAAAAAAAAGTCGTAAGGTTGGCAGCGCTTCCTCTTTTGCATAACTAAACTGATTCGTTGTCTGAAAAAGCTGCCAGCCTGTGGCTTCCGTGAGGCTTCAAACAATTTTTTTAAGTATACTACAAGTCCTATAGCTTGTGTACAAGTAAAAACAAATTCGCCATCACGCCTATGTTCCCCAAGCGGGGGTGACAGAGATGCAGTTTGTCCACACACAAATCGCCGACGATATCAAGTCCCAATATATTAGAGCGTTACCTTATTGCCATTTTGCCTTATATTATTTGGCCACAGGCCGGTTTAGGGTTGAAATTTTGTTCATAGAAACAAAAACAACTTTCCGACATGGGAATTCAGACCATGAACCGCCCCGGAACTGCTATTCTGCGGAGAATTTCTCCATCGAAAAAACACACTGTCCAACCTAGGATTCAAATCTAAGATCAGCCCTACTGTTCGCTACGAGACCAGCGAGGTGATAAACACGAATTCGTTACCTACAAATCAGGATTCATTAGCTGTTTGGTCAGTTTTTCGTCCTCGCAAACCGGATCACGGAACCGGCGGCGTCGGCCAGAGGCGTCCGTTTATTTTGCCGACGTATCACCGTGTTAGTTAACCGACTAAGGAGGTCCGAAGCAATGTCGACTCGCGTAATTTGTGTACGCTTTACTGGGGATAAGCTTTATTCGCGTCGCTGGATCAGAGTTAAAATCGATTATTTTTGCCAACACCTATGAGGGTAAGTACCATTTATGGAAAACTGTTTACGTTTTCCTTTTACTAAAATATACAATAATTACGTTTGGTGTATGTTATAAAACATGATGTCATCATCATCATCATCTCAGCCTATACTTGTCCACTGCTGAACATAGGCCACCCCAATCGCTTTCCAGCGTAACCGGTCCGATGCCACCTGCATCCAACGACTTCCTGCGATTTTCACAAGATCGTCGGTCCATCTGGCAGGCGGTCGTCCCACGCTGCGCTTGCCAATACGTGGTCTCCACTCTAGAATCTTTCTGCCCCAACGCCCGTCCGATCTACGCGCTATGTGGCCCGCCCATTGCCACTTCAGCTTGCTAATCTTAACGGCTATGTCGGTGACCTTGGTTCTTCTACGAATCTCCTCATTCCTGATTCGATCGCGTAGAGAAACGCCGAGCATAGCTCTCTCCATAGCTCGCTGAGCAACTCTGAGCTTTTTTATGAGACCTATAGTAAGAGACCACTTCTCTGATCCATATATCATCACTGGTAACACACATTGACTAAAAACTTTAGTCTTTAGGCACTGAGGTATTTTGGATAAGAAGATGTTGCGCAGTTTCCCGAACGCTGCCCAGCCGAGTTGGATTCGTCGATTGACCTCTCTCTCAAAGTTGGACCTACCTAACCGGACTACCTGTCCCAGGTAAATGTATTCGTCGACAACTTCAAGAGTAGAGTTCCCAACGGTGAGTGCGGTGGGTACGACATGGACGTTAGACATTATTTTCGTTTTGTCCATGTTCATTTTAAGACCCACTTGTTGAGATACTCTGTTGAGGTCACCGAGCATTCGTCCTAGATCTTTCAGCGACTCCGCCACGACCACAATGTCGTCGGCAAATCGAAGGTGAGTGATGTATTCGCCATTGATGTTGATCCCAAGTCCTTGCCATTCCAAGAGCTTGAAGGCGTCCTCTAAGGTGGCCGTAAACAGTTTCGGAGAAATGACGTCTCCCTGCCTCCTCTTTTTATGGGGATCGCCTTCGTGCACTGCCCCTGTACTCGGACTGACATGGTGGCGTTATTATACAAGCACTTCAACACTTCAATGTACCGATAGTCAATGCGGCATCGCTGGAGAGATCTAAGAACCGCCCAAGTCTCGATCGAATCGAAGGCTTTCTCATAGTCCACAAACGCCAAGCATAGTGGCCGATTATACTCCTCGGTCTTCTGTATAATCTGCCGCAGCGTATGTATGTGGTCTATGGTACTAAAGCCTTTCCGGAAACCGGCTTGTTCGGGAGGCTGGAAGTCATCAAGCCTGCGTTCGAGACGATTCGTGATGACTCTCGAAAACAACTTATAAACATGGCTCAGCAGTGTGATGGGCCTATAATTCTTCAGTAAAGTGTTATCACCTTTCTTGAAAAAGAGTACCACCACACCCCTGTTCCATGCTTCCGGCGTTTTCTCTTCGAGCAAGACGGAATTAAACAGCCTCTGAAGGACTTTAAGTACCGGCGTTCCGCCCGCTTTCAGAAGCTCTGCGGTAATTCCGTCTTCGCCTGGCGCTTTGTTATTTCTGAGTTGTTTGAGAGCCATCCTAATCTCGTACAGGCTGATGTCCGGGATATCTTCAGTGTAGTGTCGGGTTAGCTTGGCTCTTGGGTCTTTTACCAAGTCAACAACAGGTTCAGCCACTGAGGTGTACAACTGCCCATAGAACCTCTCTATCTCCCTGAGCACCTCTGACCTATTCGACGTTACGTTTCCGTCCTCCGTCTTCAGCTTCGTCAACTGGCTTTGCCCAATAGACGCGTCTCTTGCGAACACTTTGGAGCCCGTGTTCTGTGCTATGGTCTCCTCAATACGCCTTGTATTGAAGGACCGTAAATCGTGTCGCAAGGACTTCAGTATCTGTCCATTGAGCTGCCTATAGGACTTAGCATCATCGGAGGTTTGGAGCGTCATGGAACGTCGCTCAGCCATGAGGTTTCGGGTGTAGTTGGATAGTTTTTGAGGTCTATTTTTACGGTGGGGCTTAAAATACTTGGACCCGACCGTATGGACAGTCTCTACCAACCTTTTGTTGATTTCGTCCACTGATGCGCTGCTGTCTAGCAATTCGAAGCGGTTTGCCAATTCGAGTTGAAAGTTCTCGGGGTTTTGGATATGTGCATAAGAAGGTCGGAGCGTAGACTTCATCAGACGCGATCTTTCCATTTTGACATTAATATTTAATGTGCCTCTGACCATTCGGTGATCACTGCCGGTTTTTACCCTGTGAATCACGGAGACATCATTAAATATTTGTCGCTTGGTGCTCATGATGAAGTCTATCTCATTTTTTGTGGAACCATCAGGGCTCATCCAGGTCCATTTCCTATGAGGCGGCTTCCGGAAGAAAGAGTTCATCATAAAGAGTCCCTCCTTCTCCAGATATTCGGCCAGCCTCTGACCCCTGGCGTTGCGCTGCCCATAACCAAATTGCCCCACTCTCAGTTCATCATCGCCCCGTTTGCCCAGCCGCGCATTGAAGTCACCCATAACCACTGTAAAGTGTGCTTTGGAAGTATGTATGGCTCTACTAATGCCCTCATACATTACTTCGACGTCATCATCTGAGTATGCCGAGGTCGGTGCGTAGACCTGTATGACCTTCAGCGAATATCTTTTGGATATTCTGAGTATCAGGTACGCTACCCTGCTCGACACACTAGTGATGGACACAACGTTGTCTATGAGTGACTTGTGGACGATAAGTCCGACACCACCTTGGGACTGCTGTTCGCCCTCCCGGTAGTAAAACAAGTTGCCGGATTTTAAGGTTATCGTGTCCTCGCCCTCTCTTCGGACCTCCGATAAACCAACAATACTCCACCGCAACTTGTTTAACTCTTCTTCCAGCTCAACTAGCTTCTCATCTGTCCTCAATGTGCGTGCGTTGTATGTCACCAGGGCCAATTTTCGGTTTTGGTGGTAGCCGAATCTCTGCCGGAGATTCTTAGCACCCCTTGTCCTGTCGTTACCATAGCTGCTACCGTGGCCAGGACGAACAGGACCGCCGGGGACTAGGGGCCTGGTTTTATCTTTTTCTTCCATTTTAATAAATTGGGGGGGTTTGCCATACTCGCCACGCTTGGCAGGCGGGTTGGCGAGCGCAGTTTTTGATGGTAGAAGTGTTAAGGGAACGCTGCTGCCCATTCCCTAGTTTTCCCTTAGTCGCCTTGTACGACACCCGATGGGATGAGATGGGTTGGTCCTATTCTAAGCCGGGAACCACGCGGCAAACATGATGTACTGCAAATAATTATTTAAACACGCAGCAATTCAATAAAGGCGCATTAAACATGAGCTAGTAACTAAATAAAGAAGTATCATTAACCTCTTGGCTGCTTTGACACGGGGTTTTGAGGCGATAGCTTTGATATATATGTTAGTCAAAAGTCGTAAATGCGTGTTCAAATGCGTCAAGCGTATAAGAAGCGGCTCATTACCAGCGTTTGTTCGCGCCGCGCCGCCCAAAGCGGCTCCTCGACGAGACGCCAGCCCATTATCACTGCTTGACCCAAAATAAATATGTTTTCCTTTGCCAATAACAACAGAATAAGTATCGCTAAATTCACGAAGTCCGGTCCTATATTAAACAACATATAATTCAATACATGCAATAGCCGTAAACATATATTCAAGGGAAACGCATCAATCACCACATTATTAGCATAGTAGTTGTATAAGGTGCGGCTCGTTAACGGCGTCTGTTCCGCGAGAAGCGACGGCGGTGAGAGCAGAAGCGTCTCCTTGAAGAGTGCTAGCCCATTATCACTGCTTGACCCAACGTGTGTTTTTTCTCCTTTGGTCACCTATAACAACAGTCACTGTAATAAAGAGTAGCGTTAATTTTCTATACCACTAACTTCACGAAATCTGGTTCTATATTAAATAACACAATCCAATATATGCAATAGCCGTAAACATGCATTCAAAGAAAACGCGTCAAGCGCCATTATTAGCATACTAGTTGTATTAAGGTGTGGCTCATTACCGGCGTCTGTTCCTCGATGAGCGTCGGCGGTGAGAACGGCAGCGCCTCCTCGAGGAGACGCTAGCCCATTATCTGCACGGTTCGCGCCTTTGTCGACGCGCCATTCACACAAATAATTAATAACATAACACATTGTGTTAGTGCCAACCCTAGCCGGTAATGTTTGTAGGATGCAGTGACGTATAATACAGGATCGGCAACAGCCACATGGTAGAGATATTTCCTTTATACTTCCTACCTTATACAAGGAAGAATAATGAATATCTTGTTCGGGTAACTTACAAGTGAACTAATAAAAAGCAACGCTGCAGTGTTTTAGTTGTTATAAAAGTTTTTTAAGGGTTTGTGTGTATTGTGGATACAATTTACAAAACAACAGTTTTGCATGCACACACACCGACACCAAAACAAAAGTCAGTAGTATGGACTTTCAAAAATTCTAGGTCCAACTGTCGCATAAGACCTAAATTGAGACTTAGTTACTTTGGTGAAATGTGATCATTTGCAGTTACTCTCTTATCTACGTCTATGACAATCAGGAATACTTAATACTCGTACAAATGAAAGGAATCGATTTTGATACAGGCCAAAAATAAACAGAAACAACAAATTCAAAGAGGGCGGCAATTATTTTCCAATAGGAATTGGTGTCACGTACCTATTCTATTTATCTCTATTTATAACATCACACCAGATCCCTTGCGGGATAGGCAGAGAATACAGATTTCCAACAGGTTCTTTCCTTACAGACCTCTCCAGCTGCCTCCACTCTCATAGTTCGTCTCCCACACGCTCGTCGGATACGGAGATTCTGGACTTGTCCTTCAAATAAGACACGGTCTATTTGATCATGGTAAAATAGTCTAAGTCTTTCCCGGTACCTACGTTTCGGATGTATATCTGCTTTGTCATTCTTTCTTTTTATTAAGCCCTTGGACTATGGCCTAAACCTTTTCTGTTTGAGAGAAGGCCCGTGCCCAATGGTGGGACAGTTTCTTAATAGGCCTAGTATTTTTATTATTATTATTACCCCTTATTACTTTGGAACTAAACATCGTCGGCGATTTGTAGTAAATATAGTCTAGGTCTTCCCCGATACCTACATCCTTCCACTTTGCATTGTATATCTGTTTTATCATTCTTTCTTCTGACATTCTTTCTATATGCCTGAACCAACGTAGCATACCCTTTCTCATCTTTACACCGATACTATCTTTCATACCTACTCGCTTTCTTACTACACTGTTGCGAATGCGGTCGGTCAACTTGACTCCGCACATCTTCCACAAAGCTTACCACCATGTCCACCACATTTATCCTGCTTTCATTCTCCTTTTTACAAACACAACTCTTACTATAATATAATAGCGTTGGAACAATCACTCCACTATGCATGGCTAGCTACGCCTTTTCGCTTACGTGTCAGCTCCAAAGTAGCTTTCCCATCGCACCACTCACTCTATTTCCTACACTTACTCTTCTCTCTATGTCAGCAGTGTATTTCCCATCCTTACGGAAGGCGCACCCAAGATATACAAACTTGCTTTAGCGCAGCAATTTTAGCTACTATTAAGAGTATATTAGGTGCAAAGTAAATAAATTTATTAAACCAACTTTTCATCACAGCCACTGTTATGAAGAAACAAATAAAATACCTTTAATATATCGTTATCAAAATACCTTTATGCTCGAACATTAATTTTGTGTGGGCACACGATACACTTTTTAACAAATTCTGGTCACTCGATTCCTACGTCTGCTCCGTTCAAGCGCTCGAATCGAACTAACTTAAAAATGGCCGGTCTCATCAAATTATATTTGTATTTGAGTCAAATCAGATACCGTTTAAAATCAGCGTTTACGTTAAAGCTTTAACAATTCAAAGTCAGATAAAATACTCTTAAAATTCAAAATAAATTATTTGTAACTGGAAATCGTGACAATATTTAGTAACAATTCTCAAAACCTTAACTCTATCAATCGCCAGTGTCAGTAGATACATTAACCACATCGACAAAATAAACGAAACGTTAATAACGTCATCCGTATTTGTAACCAAATTGCAGTAGTTTCGCTGTAATGGCAGCGAGTGGTTGTATCAATACGTTTCGTGACTCTATTAGTTAAATATTATCGTTGTAGGGTTAATTTACCGAGTACGCCGGGTCGACAGCTTTACGGTTTTGGAAATTTGGTTAATATTTTTTTATTTGCAGCTAAATATAGGGTCGCTGGTGAATGGCTCCAATGAAGGCGGTGCAGTTTAGTTACTTTACTTTAAGCCAATTTAATTCTAGCGCAATATTTTTTGTGACACAAATTCAACGTTCTCTTTCTTACTCAATTAGATATTGGGCCAGGGCCGCATAGTAACTGCATACATCCAAATACGTTACGGAGATTATTGAACTGTTTCATTAAATCTACTTTATAACTGGTCCTTGATCATGATAATGACACTTTTCACTTCATGACTTAATTACATACAGATTCCTTTTACACTTACACTTACACTTACACTGACTACGGTTATCGTCCTTAAACTTCAATTATTTTTTTGTATAATATTATTTCAAAGTTTATTGCACATACATTTGAATAGTTCACAATACAAATTACGAAAAATGCCAACTGAAATTTCACAAAAATAAAAAAGAAATAAATAACGCAAATGCAATGTTATTACACAAAACCGTTCAATTCCGTCATGAACTAGAGAACTTTGTTAACGAATACGAAAACTCTTGGAAAGCTCTTAACCAGCGCGGAAAACATAAACCAGGCACACGGGCGCATTTTATTAAGTTAACGGAAACTCGATTAAGGAAGCAGTCAAAGAAAGTTGGCAGTGAGAGCGAAGTTTGAGAGGGACGGAGCTGATTGAATTGTACGCAACTGAACGTTACATCGCCGACACTATGAGCCGTGAAAACTCGCCTTTCAATGTCGGCTATTGGAAAACACTTGTATGAGCGTGGCTGGAGATGCAGGTGGCACAGTTAAGTAATGAACGGACTTTGTAATGTATCAAAATGGCACTTAAATCTTATGGATCATCACGCATAAGCTTATCACCTCACGTAGGAAGAGCCTTGTCCGTGGTAGCGCAGACATGTCAAATCCGCCGTAAGTCGGACAGGTCGGCGATGCACAGACTGACAGGTATTGTGGTCAGGGCCTTGGTACCCAGCTGTCTCTGATCATAGGCCCTGTGAAGTTACCTTTTTACTCGTCTACAGATGAGTTTTCATTATATTTCAGTATGTGCTGTACTTTAAAATTATGAAGTGATTTCACCTTGTGTTATGCAAGAGCATGTCCCGTCAATAATTGAAACATTTCGATAAAATTCGACAACTCGACACGATGCCACGTTTAAAATCTGACCATCTTTCAAGGGTCAAACGGTTCGATATACGCTTGCGTGTAGAAGACGGTAGAAGGCAGAGTATTTTATGTTGCTGATTGTAATTCGCGTTGTGTACACGTGTTCATTATAGCAGAGACTTGGTAAGCTATAAAAAGATATATTTGTCCAATTAATAACATAAATAAAAAGTACCAAAATAATTCTATCCTGCAGTTTTCCTTGACCTCAAGAGATAATCTTATGTAATATTAGTAAACTTAAGTTTAAACTACTCCACTGAAGCCGTCATGTCACGCCATTACCGAAATCGGCTGGATTGATTTTTTTTTATATCAAATCAGTTTAAATGCGAAAATGGGTCACAGTGGATGTTAAAATTACATTAGTCGTACGCCATATTCTGCCTTAAGAAAACATAATAATTGTATTGGACATTCATGAATTGATTGAAACTTAAGAGTAACTTAGGCCCATTTAAAAAAAAAAAATATTCAATATTAGCCCTGTTAAGAAACTGTCCCACTGCTGGGCACGGGCCTCCTCTCAAACTGAGAGGGTTTAGGCCATAGTCCACCACGCTGGCCTAGTGCGGGTTGGCGAACTTCACATCCCTTCGAGAAACTCTTAGGCATGCAGGTTTCCTCATGATGTTATCGTTCACCGTTAAAACAAGTGATAATTTAATTTTTTAATACGCACATGCTTTCGAAAAGACAGAAGTGCGTGCCTGGGTTTGAACCCGAGACCTTTGACTTTAAACATGCCAAGATACCCCAAACCCAGTTTAGTGATATGCATTACATATTCACCCTCTGTTCATCATCATTATCATTTTCAACCCGTTGCCACCCAATGCTAAGTGTAGGTCTCTTCCATGGCACTCCATTCCCTTCGGTCTTGCGTTTTTCTCATCCAATCCCTTCCGGCCACCCTCGTCTGATCATCAGTCCATCTTGCGGGTTGTCTACCTACATTTCGATGGCCGGTTCGCGGTCTCCAATCAAGCACCCTTTTCCCCCGTCTGTTGTCCGATCTCCGGCATATGTGTCCTGCCCATCTCCACTTTCTTTCCGCTATCACTTGAGCTATGTCGGTAAGTTTTGTTCTTTTCCGGATTATGATGTTTTGGACCCGGTCTCTTAGCGATATACCTAACATAGCTCGCTCCATAGCTCTTTGGCTCACACGTAGTTTATTTAAGTTGTATTTTGTGAGCGTCCAGGTTTCGGCTCCATATACCATAACGGGCAGGACACACTGTTCGAAGGTGCGACGTTTGAGATTCATGGGTATGTTTCTCTTAAATATGTCGGACAATTTTCCAAAAGCGCCCCATCCCAATCGAACACGGCGTAGGATTTCAGTTTCTTGCCTGTTCTTATTGAAGCTAAGGGTTTGTCCTAAGTAGATGTACTCATCAACTCGCTCTATTTTCTGTTCACGTACGAGGATGTGATCTACAGGGCTATTATTGCACATTATTTTGGTCTTAGATGTGTTCATTTTCAAACCAACACGCAGCGACACAGAGTATAGTTCTTCAACCATAATTTGCAGATCATCGAGACCTTCTGCGAATACAATGATATCGTCTGCAAAGCGGAGGTGGCTTAGCCGTTCACCATTTATATTTAAACCTCTATTGGACCAGTCGAGGAGCCGGAATATGTCTTCTAGGCAGGACGTAAATAGTTTCGGTGAGATAGTATCACCCTGTCTGACCCCTCTTTTCACGTGTATGGGATTTGTCAGCGTGTGTAAGTTCACCTGCAGGGTGGCGCCACAGTAGACTTCTTTGATGGCCTCGATATACCTATAGTCTACTTGAGAACGTTGTAAGGATTGTATTACAGCCCAGTGCTCTACTGTATCAAAAGCTTTTTCGTAGTCTATGAAAGCCAAAAACAATGGTTGATTATACTCTGTACATTTTTCCAATATCTGTCGCACTGTGTGGATATGGTCTATAGTGGAGAATCCACTTCGGAAGCCCGCCTGCTCCACTGGCTATTCCAGGCCAAACGCAACGTAATTACTTTAGTAAATAGCTTATATACATGGCTGAGTAGCGAAATGGGTCGGTAATTTGTGAGTTTGGTAGAGTCACCTTTCTTGTGAAGAAGAGTTACGACCGCATTTTTCCATGTGTTTGGAGACCTTCGAACAGTACCTTATTAAAGAGCAACTGCAGTTGTTTCAGTACAGGTTTACCACCATATTGTAAGTACTCATAAGTTATTTTATCTTCGCCAGGTGATTTCCTTCGCTTCATCTGTTTTAAGGCGTGCTTTATCTCATACATGCTTATTTCGGGGAGGTCTTCAGTTTTGTGCCGTGCCAGGGTTGCCCTTGGGTCTTTTTGTCAACCGTGATGGGTTGTGGTGTTTTGCAACTGTACAATTCCGTATAGTATTTTTCTACCTCTTTCAGTATTTCATCCCTGTCAGTTGTTATACTGTTTCCAGAAGTTAATTTGTGGATTTGTTGGTTACCTCTTTTAAGTTGTTTTTGAAAAACCTTAGGACCGCAATTTTTCTGAATTGTACTCAAGATCAATTTATGTTTCTTCCGTCTAAGATGGTTCCGTATAGAATGTCGTATACACCTATTAATTTTATGAATACCATCATGTCTTGAGGTTTTTAATATTTCTTTTCGCTGTTTTAGGAGTGGTTGAATGTCGTTATTTGATTGGGGCCTAGCACGGGCGTTTGGTCGTATCTCCTTTAGTACATTTATGACAGATTCAGTTAGCTGGTCGCTGATATCGTCCACCTTCCAGTTTTCCTGTGCAGTGAGTTTTTCACTCAGCCTTGTCTGGTAGTACTTCTGATGTTCAGATAAGAACACAGTGTCGTCGTCTTGCCGACATGTATTAATAAGTCGTCTGCGTTCCAGTTTGAGTCGATGATAACTTTAGCCCTTAATATTCTGTGGTCACTGCCAGCGCTCACTTGATTTAGGACGTGTACGTCTTTGATGATGTACTTTATATTAGTAAGGACGTAGTCGAATTGGTTGTTGGTTTTACCATCCGGGCTTCTCCAGGTCCAGAGTCGGTGATCTATCTTTTTGAAGAATGTATTCATAGCGTATAGCTTCTGCTCTTCGCGATAGTTCGCCATGATGCTTCCTCTGGAGTTCCTTCTGCCTAAACCAAATCCTCCGACATATTTTTCATTTGCCATACCTTTTCCCAACTTAGCGTTAAAGTCTCCAATAACGATGGTGTAAAAGCAATAATTTTCACGAAGCGCCTTGTTAACATCTTCGTAGAAAACTCCGATGGAGTGTTGTGTGAGGCACAGGGAGGTTTCAGGTCTGGAAGAGGATGTTCGGATCAAGTTTTCTCCCTCCGCAACATCGTAGAAAAGCATCTGGCAGTAGGCCGAAAGGTTTTCCGCGGTTTTGTGGACCTGGAGAAGGCGTTTGATAGAGTCGTGCGAAAGAGACTTTGGGACATTTTGCCAGAGTATGGTATAAACGGCACCCAGTTGCGAGCCGTTCAGTCCACCTACGTGGACAGCAAGGCATGCGTACGGGTGGGTGGTAACATGTCACCTTGGTTTGACGTTAAAATCGGCGTCAAGCAGGGTTGCGTGTTGTCCGCTAGACTGTTTATAGTGTATCTGGATAAAAGTCTTCAAAGACTGTATGCGATGACTGAAGGGGTAAAAATGGGTGATCTAGTGATAAACCACCTATTGTATGCAGATGACGCGGTTTTGATAGCGCCAACAGCCACTGATCTGCAAACACTAGTCACAGTTATGAGAGATGACTGCATGAACAATGGCTTACATTTGAATGTGAAGAAAACCAAAATTATGGTTTTTGAACGGGAAGAAAACAGAACGAATGCAAGGATTGTGGTTGGTAACGATGTGCTGGAGCGAGTGAATGAGTTTGTATATCTTGGATGCGCCTTCAGTAAGGATGGGAAATACACCGCTGATATAGAGAGAAGAGTGAATGCAGGTAATAGAGTGAATGGTGCGATGGGAAGGCTACTTGGGAGCCGGCACTTAAGCCAAAAGGCGCAGCTGGCCATGCATAACGGAGTGCTTGTCCCAACGCTGTTATATGGCAGTGAGAGTTGGATATGTAAGAAGGAGAACGAAAGCAGGATAAATGCGGTCGAAATGCGATCTCTGCGGAAGATGTGCGAAGTCACGCTGACCGACCGTATTCGCAACAGCGTAGTAAGGAAGCGAGTAGGTATGAAAGATAGTATCGGTGTAAAGATGAGAAAGGGTATGCTCCGTTGGTTCGGGCATATAGAAAGGATGCCAGAAGAAAGAATGAGAAAACAGATATATAATTCGAAAGTGGAAGGATGTAGGTGCCGGGGAAGACCTAGACTATCTTACCATGACCAAATAGACCGTGTCTTAGCTGAAGGGCAAGTCAAGAGTCTCCATAACCGGCGAGTGTGTATGAGACGAACTATGAGAGTGGAGGAAGCCAGAGAGGTATGTAAGGAAAGAACCTGTTGAAACTCTGTACTCTCTGCCTACCCCGCGAGGGAGCTGGCATGATGATATAGATAGATAGATAGGTAGAAAACTTGGATTTCCTCCTCTGATGTAGGTGGTTTCTTGTATGACATTAAGTGAATACCGCTTATTTAGTTTAAAAGTCGCATATATTACCCGTGGGGAAATAGCAGAGATGTTTTTTAGCATTTTAGACATGGATGTATTTATGAGAAAACCTACACCTCCCTGGGATTTGTTGTCATATCCCTTATAGTAGAACAGATGTCCAGATGTGAGTTGGACCAGTTTTTCGCCTTTGCGTCGAGTCTCACTCAATCCAATGATATCGCATTTGATTTTATTAAGGACTTCTGTGTCTAATTCCTGGTAACGTTCCTCCGAAAGCAATGTTTTGACGTTATACGTAACAAGATGGATAGCCTTGTCGGTTTTTTGGCAGCCGTATCTTTTCCCCCAGAGATTTTTCGCACCTCCTGTCCTTTTGGATCCCTGACCGCTGCCGTAGTCAAGCCTAACAGGACTACTGGGGACTAAGGGCCATTTTTCGTTTGTATTGTGCATGGAGGTTTTTGGCCTTAAAACGCCACGCTGGCCATTGCGGGTTGGCGAGTCAGTCCTTTTTGGAGTAATTTAGACTCCAAGGTCGCTGCAACCTCTTTCAGCCAATTTAAGCTGAGTTTTCGGGTTATTTTCCGTCGCCCGTTGACGTTTTTACGGCTGAGTAGGTCTCATACAAGCCAACCCTCCTCCTTTTTCATCCGGGCTTGGAACCGGCATTGGCGGACTTCACCCACTGTTCGTCCTTTGTAATTCACATTGAATCAGTACGAGCAAAGATACTTACGCTAGCTAGCATTAGCTAGACCATCTCCAGAACTAATATTCATTAACATTTGTTCGATTAGAATGCGTACTAATGTTAATGATACGAATTTGATTACACTCAGCACGTTTCATTTTCAAGACTACATGAGACGTGAAAACGTTACTTGTAAATGAGGGCTTAGTACGAACGGATTGACGTTAACGTAACACTATCGAGGTGATATGCCATCCTTTTCTTGCTACAAATTTACTAAATAAAAATGTACGCGACAGCAAGCTTTCTCGATAACGTTACGATTACGTCAACCGCTTCGTGCTAAGTTGTAATTGGAAAACGATCGCGACGCGTCATTGCGTCTGGGAGAACATAATTGCAGTCTCCGAGACATGTGTTAGGAGTCATATATACAGCCTTTTATTGTAATGCATGCATATTGATTTAGTTCGTTGTATAACGTGTTCGTTGTATATTTAGTCTATGTCACCCGGTCTATAATAACGAACCTATTGATACTTCATTCATTAAAATGGGATGAGTAGTTTAGACGTTACGGTAGAACATATGTAAATACAAACATACATACAACAGACTGTTAAAAATATATCTTCTTTTAGCCTTTCCGTAGTTCAGTTAAAATTGACAGAACCTTGGGGCTTAATGAGGCTCAAGCATCAGAACTCTGACCTGTGCAGGAGCCATCGTTTAGCCAACTGAAAGTCCGGTGTCAGGTGAATTTCCTAGTGGGGCAGTCCTCCACGATGTGCTGGATAGCCTGCAGAGAGTCTCCAAAGTCACAACAAGGAGACCCAGTGATGCCCCACTTGTGCAGATAATCCTTGCGACTCTGGATCTGATTCGGTTGACGGAGGACAACCCCAACCGTTGCTATTTGAAGCCCTGTACTACAGTCGGAGGGTCAGCTATGGTCATGTACCCTCGGAGTAGGCGTGTGAAAAAATAATCTATTTGCAAAAATCGATTCTATTTTTGAATAAAACGATTGATAATCGTCAATTGTAATAAAAAAAAAAACATCGTCACGCCTATATTCCCCAGAGGGGGTGGCAGAGGTGTACTGAGTACACTCACGTTTCGCCGACGATGTTAGGTCCCATATAACAGGGGGCGAGCCTATTGCCATATACCGGGCATAATTCCAGACTCCGGACTCATACTGGGAATTTTTCGTTAGAAAAACTACATTTGTCCGATGTAGGATAAAAAAAACTATATTCGCTTCTTTTTTTGTTATCCAAGATATACCATAAATAATACAAGTCCTGAAAGTAATTTGTTTCAAATCGACAACTGAATCGATTCAAACTATTTTTAAAGCATGTTAACTTTTTTAATTATCAAAAATTTATTTATCAAAAGTTACTCGTTCAGTCAGCTGTATTCAACAAAATTTAATCATTATTCAAAGCAATACGGTTATGTTAGGAAAGAACCTGTTGGAACTCTCTCTCTGCCTACCCCGGAAGGGATCTGGCGTAATAATATAGATACATAGATAGAATACAGCTATTTTAAATGCTGTTCTAATATCTGAATATGAACACTAAAGTACAGGTTTCGTGAATAATTTAGCTACCAAAGAGCTTAAAAGTATGGAAAACTTCTCAAAATCAGAAGTTTAATTTTCGTATTGAATTCGTAAAGCTACGTCGATTTGGCTAACAATTGGACGTAGGGGAGCATTCGGTTTATGAATTTTTTTGAGATTTTTTTTCATACAAGCGGTACGTAAATGATACTTTCACAATATTACCATCTGACAAAATTAATGTATTCCTTAATCATCTTAACTCCATTAACCCTAAAATTCAGTTTACACTAGAGTTGGAGGCAAACAATTCCCTAGCTTTCCTAGATGTCTCAGTAATCCGTAACCCCAACAACACCTTAAGCCATACGGTTTATAGAAAAAAGACCCATACTGATAGGTACTTAAACGGTGAATCTCACCACCATCCATCACAGTTAGCTACTGTGGGTAAATCTTTGTTTCAGAGAGCACAAGGGATCTGTGACAAGAAACATCTGGCTGCCGAGCTTCAACATGTCAAGCAAGTCCTGCACGACAATAAGCTTCGAGTCCCACGCCAACGTCACAGTGACCGAGTGAAACCAGCCACAGTCGAGCGTCTCCCTGCTGTACTACCTTACATAAGAGGAGTCACAGACAAGATTGGCTACATCTTGAAGCGTGCTTCAATTAAAACATTTTATAAGCCGCCAAAGAAGATCAGTCAGTTTTTACCATCTGTCAAGTGTCACATCCCTCTTCAAGATGCAGGAGTATACAAGCTTGATTGTGAATGTGGTCTCTCTTACATAGGACAAACAAAAAGACTAGTAAAAAAAAAACTCGTGTTAAAGAACACATAGCTGACCTAAAACACCGTCGCTCAAAGAAGTCTGCAGTCTGTGAACATGTCCTTGACCGCACCCGCCATAATATCAGATTTGATAGACCACAAATCCTCGTGAAAGAACACCGATTCCTACCAAGGATGGTTCGCGAGGCTATTGAAATTAAGAAACATCCTAATTTCAATAGAGAAGATGGCTGGGTGCTTCCATCGTCTTGGGATCCAGTAATTCATATAATCAAATCTAAAACCAAGCATAACACTGCAAGACCTCAAGACACCGTGAGCTCATTAGGCGTAGATCGGACCAACAAAAACAAAAATAATTAAGAAGTTTGAGGGTACCCCGGAACAACTATGCCTTTTGGACGTCTAACACCTCAGTCCTTCCCGTGACCATGGGTGCTGCAAAGCACTCGAAACGTCGGGAACTTAAAAATCAAAATAAACCGCGATAAAATCCGAAAAAATAGTTTTATTTCACCTTTTACATGAATGATTTCCATGCCTTTGGTTCGTTTAAAAACATAATATTCCCAGACCGTAACAAATATTTATGGGTATGGGACCGCAACAAAGATTTGTCCTTTGCGGGGATTGACACCGTGACTACTCGATCTAGTGGGCAGGGAGGTTTAAGCTATTTAATTTTTAATTTTTTTCCTGGGGATCCAAATCCTGCATAGGACTTCCGCGAGCCTCGGGGAAAGCTACGCGGGGACTAAAAACCCCAGGTGGCCGATATCAAACCCCAATCAACCGGTGCGTACCATACCATACCAAAGTCACCACTTTGGAGCGGCTCCGGGATCTCTGTATGGTACGCACCGGTGCCCCTCTTTTGCCACGGTCTGAAGAGCCCACTATCGGGGAAGACTTGATGACACGCTCCCCCCCCCCCCCCGCACCGACGCGGTGCTCACGACAACGTGGGCCACACGAATCCGCCGCTCCTTGGGGTCGCTCGTGAAGTACGCTTAAGGCCCCCGCCCCCCGCAACCCTGAAGGTCTTAACATCTGTACCAAGCCGTCGGTCGTTGCGTCATCATAATATCAGATTTTTTTTTTCATATTTGCTTGGCCTAGCATCTGCAAAAATGTATAACGGTTCTCTTATCTCCGGGGCGCATGAATTTTACGTATTACGCAAGTACAACATTCACCTATCAATCCTGTAATGGACATTAAAAATTACTTTTATCACAAACTATTGTCGTTATTAATTTAATGTTCATTCAATTTTATTACCAACTGGGGTTTCTGTGAAATTGTAGCTTGAATAAATAATTTCCCAATATTGAAATCCGCAGTCAGAAAATAATTCCGTTTTGACGGGAATGAGCGGTTACCGATGCACTTCGTGACTCTAATGCGCATTTATCGTTGCCGAGGTAATTTAGTAAGCATTTACATTATTTCTTGCTACGAATTCTGTTTGAATTCGTAGCTTTAGTAATATGGAATTATGATTTTTATTCTACCTCGTTTGTTTCTAAACTAATAACCTACGTACCTACAGGTTTGCACTAGTACCGTCTTGATATACCCTATATATTCAAATGTTCAAACTTTATGATTACGTTCAAATTCAAAAATAATAAGAATACTACTACTACATACTAATAACAAACATTAAGTATAGTTTTGCCTACTACCAGTAGGATTTACACATACCTATCAAAATATTACTGGCAGTAACCAAATCTCTCTATATCATCACAGATCCCTTGCAACTACCTAGATCCTTCCACCTTCGCAAATTTATCTATTAATTAAATCACGAGAACCTCGCTTCAAATCCTGTAGGGCAAAGAGTTATTGAGGTTTTACTATGTAAAAATTCTTAGTAAAGAAGTCTGATATTGTGCTTTGTATAATAGCGATAAGCTCGCCCCCTATTGCACTAGGAATTAACATTGTCGGTTAAGTGTAGTGCACATTACGATTCTGTCAACAGCGCTGCGGTGTATAATGTAAGAGAATGGATGAGAATAAGTTAGTTAATTAAGGAATCGATAGATTCTTTTTACAATATTTTATTTAAGTTACAATGTCGTCTGTCTTTCTTTCCGGTGCAAATCTTGTAATCCATTGTTCAAACACTTGGGGTTATCCGATTGAAGTGAAATTTGACATACGTATGTAAAATCGGTGAGAATGCAATATTATGGTACCATGTAGCTAGTCTGATGATGAAGTTGGAAGGTAGCGATAGAAACTTGTAAATTATACAACGTAACCCTTCGTGTTTAGATAGTGTTTAGGTTCATGGTGATGAAGTCAACAGGTGCCCAATAGAATCATCCAACTACCCAATATAGCCCCGCCGTGTTTGGACTCGTTGGATTTGTCTTGATGAGTATTTTAGACCCGAATGGTGTCAAAGGTCTGATGATGGAGCCGGAAGGAAGCCATACGAACTCCTCAAATAAGCAAGATATTTTCGTGGTGTTTTTGCTATAAAAGCTTGTTTTTGAAAATATTTTTTTATTATAATTATTTATTCTAACAATCAGTACTCAATATCATACGCAAATGATTTAACTTTTTTGCGTTAAATACGCATCATGACTTAAATAAACAATACCACAGAATTAGCTTTAAATAAAACTTCGATAAATTGGGAGTTTCGCTGAAACGTGCAGTTGTCATCAGTAAACTAATTTTTTAACGTTCGGTGTGGAAATTTCGTCTTCAAATTGATTGCACTATAGTCATATAATTACGGACGGACGATTTAGCGCAGTGGTTAAGAGCTTGAGCTGCTCCGCCCACTATGTCGAATAGTTGCGGGTTCGATTCCCGCACGGGACAAATCTTCGTGTGATCCACAATTATTTGTTCCGGTCTGGGTATTTGTTTGTGAATTTTCATGTTTGTAAACGCACCCACGACACAGGAATAAATCCTAGTGTGGGGCTACGTTTTTAAAAAAAAGTAAAAAAAAAAATATATATATATAATTATTATAGCATTGTTTATAGGCCCCTCTATTTCGTTGTACCAAGAATAAACGGAAACCAACTTGTTTCTTGAACGTAATGCGGGTTATTAGCGTTACGGATTTAATTTGTTGACGTTTAGTTACCGTCCATTGTTTAGCGTTTAAAATTATATTGCTATTTGAACTGTACCTGCATAATTGTTTGGCTTTTACAAATGTTTGTTATGAGCAGCAACTAACTGGTAACCGTACGGACTAAATACGTATGCATAATATATGTGAGTTAAACATATTGATTAGATAATATTTTATGTAAGTAAATTTAAACTTAAAACTTGAGTCAAAACTCTGTACTATCCACACCGCAATAGAACTGACATGATGATATAGATAGATATATGTAGTAAAATGTATATAAGACATCCTGAAGCCCCTTTCTTGTGACAGAGAGCACCGTTGGGTAACTAGTGAGGTAAGAGTCTCATAATCTTCTAAAGATTGAACAAAATATACTGTAGCATTGAAGTCAAAATACTTAGGCGATATTCAGGTGTACTTTGAACACCAGGGGTGTTCACCTATCCCTATCGGAGAAAATGAGCGCGAAAGTTGCATATTATCAATCCAAAGAATCATAGATAAACCTATTCTAAAAACTCATTACCCCAAACAGACTTAATCTGAAGCTGTTAGCGTGACACTAGCGAGTAATCGTGCTGTCACGTTTATGTTATTTAGTAAATTTGTAGTGTGACAGAGATGGCATATAAACTCTTTACCGTAAAGCCAACTTTAGTCTTTTCGTGTTAAGGTATCAGATACTACGCCCGAATGTACTTGAAGGGAAGATAGTTGTAATCTGTTACAAAAGGAGGAATTGTTGAATAATTAATTTCAAACAAAAATGACACCTTCACGCCTATATTTCCTAAGAGGGGATGGCAGAAGTGCACTATATACCCACTTTTCACCGAAGATGTTAGATTACAATGTAATAGGAAGCAGGCTTATAGCGATTGTACCGGGTACAATGCCAGACTCCAGACTGACATTGGGAATTCTCATGTCGAAATATTTAATTTGGTCTGATGATTTTTAAGCCAGCGTTGCTCCACACTAGGTTCTTTAATTGTCCAGCTCTGTTATCAGTAGCTTTAAAGAATGGGCCTTAACCATGGATCGTAGGGTCTTGGGACGTCATCCCTTAGCTTTTAGTGGGCAGCGCGATCACGAGTGACACGGTGATGTGAATGGCTCCACGCTTTCGTAAGCACCGAGAGGCTGTGGGGACAGCTAAGATTGTAATACTCTACGGCGTGCTTCGTGCGAGGCAAATGTGTACCCCCGCTAAAACTATACTACACTACAAGTTGACATATATCTAATCTTATTACATCTCTGCGCGTTATATGCATAGAAACGTTTATCTGTTTTAAAAACAGCACCAGACCCATCAATATATCATAACAAGATACACAGTCCCATTCAAAAGTTACTCTAAAACAACCCCAAATCCATGTGAGTATTTATAGTTATGACATATTATGACATAGTTATGACTGAAATTACGGCATATTGTACCTTACTCGTATCACTTAAGTCCCATTCAAAAGTTACTCTAAAACAACCCCAAATCCATGTGAGTATTTATAGTTATGACATATTATGACATAGTTATAACTGAAATTACGGCATATTGTACCTTACTCGTATCACTTAAAATTGCGGAAGCCTGTTAATTTTTTAAGACCTTCCACTTTTGCTTGCCTGTTGGTGGTGCCTTTTTTCGTACGGCGAGCATGTATCTACATATATTTGATCAATGACTTTACCTATATTAAATTCCAAGCAGTAGTAGAGGTGGAACTGCATACACCCACATTTAACCGCCAGTTTAAGGTGTTAATTACATACGCGGCGAGCCTTTTGCATTTGTACCGGGCATCATTTCAGACTCTGGATATTTTTTTTTCGATAGAAAACCCTGCGCAACTCTTAATTAGACTTAAAGTTCTTTGCCAGGATCTCGTGATCATCAGCAATACTATGGTACGAAGCAGTTACGAGTTAATAATGTCCACACCAATCATCGTCCACTCTAGTAAACAGCCGCGTTGGGAATACACGTACCCAATTTCTATTATCATCAGTCGAACACGTATTGTTAGGTGAATTATGTACTTAAGCCTACCCTAATATACCACTGTCGTACTGACGGATAATTAAGCATCGAAGCTTGTGTAACTTCAATTAATTAAACCAATCTGTCTATGCATTTAATAGTTGTACTTAAGAGTCCAAATAGACGGGATTCTCTTTGTGCAGTAGACATACTTCATTTCGACTGCAATCCAACTGCACAGTCGGTTGTCAGTATTGATGCAGTTAAATCAACTACACAAATTTCTCTCATGCGGAGATTAAACCCGCAACTTCTCGATATAGTAAGATGGGCGGCTAACGTTCAAAGACTTAGATGGTACCTGACTATTATTATATTGTGCAGTATATTTATAGCTTAGGTACTTTTTAGCGGTCCTGATCTAACTGGCTTCTAGTGGACTTAGGAATCAACTTTGATAATCATATAGTTTTAGGGCCTTAAATCATGACGCCGTAAAAACATTAAAAATATAAAACGTAACGGCCTGCCATGTTTCGACTTGTTAGATTGGTATTGACAAGAACTATATAACATGGTTCGGAAGAGTATTCTAGACATGGCAGCAGTGATTTATAATAAACACCAAATTGGATTTTTAGAACACTAAAAAGAATATTTAGGAAAAAATAATCCAAATATGTATGCACCTATACTATGAATCATTAATGAATGTTGACATTATATTTTAAAATTGACATTTTAATTTAATTGTGACATTTTCAATAATTCAATTCGACCAGTTCATTTGACAATCTAATCATTATTGACATTTTATTATTTTGACTATGATTATTACCAATTTTATTTATCTACTTATTTCATTATGATTGTTTGTTATATTAATGTAATGTGCAAATAAATCGTATTATATTGTAAAGTTAAATTTTAATACTTAGTAAGTCTGCCAAGTTTTGCATGCTTTGTGGCAAAGTGTGGAGTTCTATTTTATAATATAAGACCTAATTGTACCTACCTACACTTGCAGAATAAATGATTATGATTATGATTAAGATCATGGACATTAAAAATTTTAAAAAGACCTTGACATTGTTATATCAACAAATGCAATTACTCAGTAGATGATTTTATAAATGACAAGTATATAGAGTGAATTATTAACTAATTAATGTCAGCCTATACTCCCCACTGGTGAGCAAAGGCCTTCTCTCACAAATCGAAGTAAGAGAGGTTAGGTCATACTCCACAGTTTTGGCCACCTGCTGTTGGAATTTATCAAGCCGCCTTTAAGGCTTCAACCATTAAGTAGTAACCGGGACCAACGGCTTAACGGACGTGCCTTCTATAGCACGGAGACGCTCGAATATAAAAATGCCACAACGGTCACCCATCTCAGGCCGAACATGTCGAACGATGCTTAACCTTGGTAATCGGTAAAAACACCACGGTCACACAGAGCTACGAGCGCCTCATATGAGTTACCTTGTTAGGAATACATTTCACTATTCTTTCCACAATTAAGTCAAGGGGATTTTAAAGAGATATTTTGGCACTTGTATCTGTTATACTAAACGCTTCTTGTGGAGGATACATGCATTTATATTGAATCGACCTTCGCGAATGGCTAATTTTCGAAACTTAATGTATTGCCACTTAGACTGAACGATATTAATAAGCCGAGGGCCTTTTCAGATGTAAAACCAAATTTGTTCTCGGATTTCGTAACATTTTTTGTTTCCTCAGGATTTTTAATCAAATGTTCAAAAGCTGCTGAGATTTGATGAAAATTGAAAGCGAAATGAAATGTATAAGTATGTGTGTCTTTAAGTACCCAGACCCTTCTCCCTTCTTGCAATACATAAAAACAATTAACTTATGACCTCATTAGCTAAATAACGTTTTATTTTCATAGAAAACCAATCGTCTTAGCACTTAATTACACTGAAACGTTATTATTATTCTTAATTTAAATGGATTTTTAGACAATCTATTGATTTAGATATCATTTTTTTAATAATTATCTATAATAAACCGTTTAAGGTATAATTTCAATAATTTTTTTTATGAAGCAAATATTTTTTTTGCCAACTTTCAATATAGATAGATAGATAGATTACTCTTTATTGTACACCAATACATTTATATAGAAAAAAAAAATTCGCCCACTGTGTGGTATAAAAAATATATTGTGTAATTGTGCCAAACAGAATAACGGGCAATTAATAACTTTTAAGATATAAATGTTTTATACTTTTCCCTAAACAAAAAATTCTTTCGAGCCTCCTAATTTGTACGAAATCGCAAAATTATAATAAATGATTAAGGAGCTAAAAGCTATAAGATTTGCAAAGTTGATTCGTAAGTCCACTAGAAGCGATTTTTGATCCATAGTGCGATTTAGGAAAACTATCCACGGCGTTGTATGTTTTAGAAATAATTGTAATAATGATATCGGCTTAAATTGTTTAATAGTTTTTGTTGATTAAGGGCAGTTTGGAATAAATAACAGCAATTTTAACTAATTAGAAACATACATTAAAATAGTTGCAGATTACCGAGTGTCCATATTGTTTCTTAGACATCACTTCCCACTCTTTGCCTAACACACAAGAGATTTGGCGTGATGATAAAGATAGAAAATAGGTGTTGAAATCGATTCAAGTGCCGACTTGCAATAAATTACTTTCAGATCTTGTGTTAATCACAACTCTTGCAATAAACTGTTGCGCAGGTTGAACCTGAACCTGAAAATTCACATACACAAATACCCAGTCCGAAACGAATAATTGTGGATCACACAAAGATTTGTCCCGTGCGGGAATCGAACCCGTGACTATTAGACGCAGTGGACGGAGCGGCTTAAGCTCTTAACCACTGCGCTAATTCGTCGGTCTATTATAATTAACGAGTTCCTCATTCATCAGTAACCAAGATAGTCAAACATTTCTCAAAGCACCGTCTCACAATAAACCTCATCATATTCCCTGCGATAAAGTAAGTTCAGTTAAATATCTGGCCAAAGTGAAGAGTACGGTACTGTTAAAGTTGGAAAACACTCGAACTATGGAAGGGTTCTGAAGAGTTCCAATCTCGATAGTTGTTAAGAGGATGGAAAGGTCCACTTCTATGTAGCAAACATGCTATTTCGTAACACTACTTGTACATAGAATTATATGCCTACTATTTTTTGCCGGTGACTTCGTTCGAGTGTCCCGGAAAGTGCTTTAATTGACTTGAAACCCGCTACAAATTTAATTAGAAAGAAAAGAAAACAGGAGGAGTAGGAAAAAATTTAAAAAAATACTTCTCAAATCCTTTGCAAAGTGGAGACACAAAAAATTGGCAGATTAGCCATAGAAACGGAGACTAAAACTAGGATAAACCAAGTCGTAAAGCACCACGGATATGAAAAAATCTTAACAGGGCCTAAAGCCGCGTTAACGACTGTATGAAATCCACCATATAATACACAAGCACTGTTTGAATTCTTATATAGGTACATAAATAATCATCAAAAAGCCTGAATCTATCAACTGCTGAGTGTAGGTCTCTCCTGTATCATGCCATTCATTACAGTCCTGTGCTAATCTATCCACAAATAAATAAATATCGGCGTCAACATTATAATGTTAGAACTTTAAGCGAAGATCTATCCATCTCGACGTGTCCAACGAACAAAGTCCTAGAATCCAGTATTTATATTGGCATAAATAACTTTATCGACGGGCACGAAATTTGCAAATGACATTTATTTTGTTTGGCGTATGTAACTTTATTCTATGGGACCGTCGATATATCTATAACATCACGAAAGAACCCTTGCGGGGTAGGCGAAGAGTACAAAGTTCCAAGTTCCTTCCTAACAGACCTCTCTGGCTTTTATGAGAGTGAACTCTCTTATTTCGTTTCATACACGCTCACCGGTATGAGTGAATATAATTGTAACGAAGTGATAAACGTGACATTCCAATTTTCCCCAAGACGTCCATCGTAATTAATCTATTCAGCTAAGCTGTAAAGTATCCACATTGTTGTATGAGGTACGGGTATTTATTTCGTCAAGTCTGTTATCATCATTCTTACGGACGGAGGCCCTTATTCGCTATGACCAAACGCGGTACGTTACGATACCTTTGTGAAATTATCGTGTAATGAACATGTCAAGTACCTTTTTGTCTTATTATGACTTAAGCTCAATCCATTATACATTTTGGGATATTTTTTATGAAGTAACAACGTTTTGCATCCGACTAGTGTTCCAAGCATCTCTGATGACCACGATAATCTCTGATATGTAAGATTTTTTCATATGTTTTGAGCACATCTCTTAGATATGGCGTGATGATATTAATACATAGATAGATGAGAATTACAAACAAGTTCCTATTGACTGTCTCTTCGGTCAAGTGGCAAAACGCATCGCTTTGTGATCACGATGACTTGGATTTAAATCCTAGGTCTTGTCAGACCTAGGATTGTAGTTTTTCTAACGAAAAATTCCCAGTATGAGTCCGGAGTCCGGAATTGTGCCCGATATATGGCAATATGCTCGCCCCCTATTACATAGGACTTTACATCGTCGGCAAAAATTTGGTGTAATCAGTACACCTCAGGCACCCCCGCTTGGAAAATATAGGCGTGACAGTCTTAATTTCTATCTAAGATGAAACGGTGTGATTGTATTTTATTTATTCATTTTATTAAATAGGTACATAAACAGATTACAACCAATAATAATAAATATAACATAAGTATCTTAATTTAGTTCTGGGAAGTAACCCTTAATAATGTACACAAAAAGAAAAACATGCCATCATTAACTTTGAGTAATCTAGATTAATATTACAAAGAGAAAAGTTTTAACTTTATACAATATAATTGATATACAATATATTTTAGAAAGAAACCTTAATTCAACTAAACACCTAAAAGTAAAAATATAAATATAAACATGATAACCAAGACAAGGAGGGTGAGTTTCAATTAATTGTGCTCGATTTAAGAGATTTAACGCTACGCATGAATTTAATGTAAGTTGATCCAAAGATGTCGAGATTGATTTTGCGTTTGGCGGTGACTTCATTGTAAGACCGACACATACGTACAATAAGGTTGTAGTAAGAGGTGTTGTTCCTGTAAACTTGGAGCGAAAATGTATGTGGGTTGCGTGAGATATAACGAGTATTTAAATGGAGCAATGAGAGTAAATGAGGGGAATTGATTTCTGAATGCAGGATTTATATGACGTCGAGTGCAAATTCCCTGACGGTAGCATGCCATTTTAAGGCACTTGCGCTGTATTCCCTCAATTCTGTCGTTGTAACTGTGTAAAAGGGAGACCATATAATTGCGGCATATGTGAATAGAATACAGCTAAGCCGCGTGTGAATGATATAATTGGGCTTTTTAGGCTAATACCTACACAAAATTATTTGAAAAAAAACGTAGCCTCCCACGCAAGAAATTATTCCTGTATCGGGGATGCGTTTACAAACATAAAAACCACATGCTTATGCTCTTAACCACCGGACGTCTAGTTTGTTTATTGTAATTTATAACTAGACTAATCTCTATATCCGTTCTTTAAAAAAAATCATATTGTCTATACGTTATTGCAGCTTATAAACGACCTCTGTGTCAATTTAAATGTGTCCGTTCATCCGTTGACGTGATTGAGTAACAAACATACAAACTTCCAGATATCCAAACTTTCAGATTTACTATTACAATCTATCTATATCATCACGCCAGATCCCTTACGGGGTAGGCAGAGAGTACAGAGTTCCAACAGGCTCTTTCCTTACATACCTCTCTGGCTTCCTCTACTCTCATAGTTCGTCTCATACACGCTCGCCGGTTACGAAGACTCCTGACTTGTCCTTCAGATAAGACCCGGTCTATTTGGTCATGGTAAGATAGTCTAGGTCTTCCCCGGTACCTACATCCTTCCACTTTCGCATTGTATATCAGTTTTGTCATTTTTTCTTCGGACATTCTTTCTATATGCCCGAACCAACGGAGCATACCCTTTCTAATCTTCACACCGATATTCTCTTTCATACCTATTTGCTTACTACGCTGTTGCGAATACTGTCGTTCAGCTTCACACCGCACATCTTCCGCAGAGCTCGCATTTCCACCGCATTTATCCTACTTTCATTCTCCTTCTTACATACCCAGCTCTCGCTGCCATATAACAGCGTTGGGACAAGCACTCCATTATGTATCGCCAGCTGCGCCTTTCGGCTTAAGTGCCGGCTCCCAAGTAGCTTTCCCATCGCGCTATTCACTCTGTTCCCTGCACTCACTCTTCTCTCTATGTCAGCGGTGTATTTTCCATCCTTACTGAATGCGCATCCAAGACATACAAACTCATTCACTTACTCCAGGACATCGTTCCCAACCACAATCCTTGCATTCGTTCTGGTTTCTTCCCGTTCAAACTTTTACAAAGTACTATTACAAAAAGGATAAAATTATAATATTTATTGACCTTTACAGTGCCTATGTCATTATCGGAATTTGAATGTTGTAAAAACCGAGAACCATGAATGTTGTACATAAGGAAAGAGAGTAAGAGTAAGACCTTTTAATCTCTTTAAACCCGTGACGTAGTCTGTCACCTCCATTGCATGAAATATTTGAGACTATTTTAGAGAAATTTAGACATTCTAGATTTACATATTATTGATGATACATGCTCCGATCTAGGGCCACTCCGATCTAGGTGTCGAACCTATTCGCGCCTTTATTAAAAAGGCGTCAACACGTCACTTCGCGAACGCATCTACCCATGCGAATCCGTTAATCGTAGCCACCGCCGACTACTATCTCCCCCCCGACCCCTGCCGCCACCGCCGGCCGCGACATGTTCTCACCGACCCCCCCGATGCTTTGTCATCCCTCCTTTCCGCTCAGAATACGGGCGACGACGATGACGTAGTAGTAGATCCCCTCCCATAGCCGGCGGTTGAACGGTGCACTTAGTAGTGCACCCGTTCCCCTACAGCGACTGTCCCAACCGAGGCGCCCTCGAGTATGTCGCCTCTTGCCCTTCTGGCTGGCTAGAGCGTAGTGGTTGCACGCTCGCCTTTAAGTCCGGTGAAGCTGTAAAGGCCTCGCGGCCAACAGCGTACATCATTCACACACACACACACACGCTTAATAATTTTCCGTAAACCCAGCACTAATTGCCGCCTGTGCGTGTTAATTTGGCAAGTATCAACGCGCCCTGCGGTCTATCAGGACGACCCGTCACACGCCCTATTTCGCTAACTGCTTGCCGGAATTGTTTCCTAGGCCTTCTAGGGTAGCCTCCTATTCTTACCTATTGCTTGATAAATGCGACTTACTAGTGCGAACGAAATATTGAAGGATCCTTACTATCCAAAAGACGGGGTGTAGTGATTAGCATAAAGAATAGAATCAGAACTGGTAGCAGGTAGAGCTTGGCGAAACACGGCCAACAAACGTCAGATTTGGGCCCTGCCACATTTGGACCTACAAAGAACACCCTGAAATATAATTATATTATACACACTTCTCGCTGCACCCCTTTCACGGTAAATAGAATAGGAATTCATGCTCTAAATAAACAAAATCCAAACATTTCATTTTCATTATTAGCCGACAGTCGTCTATTCCACAACAAAAGCCTCCCCAAAGATTGGCACAACGACGGACTTGCCTTATATACAAACGTTTACTCACATTAAAACTAAACCTGAACATGCACACGTTTCCTGACAACCTGCATTTTGGGATACAAGCTGAGATTCATACACTACCTTATAATTCTAGCTCTCTGTGTTAAGTGGCGGTGCAATGATCCCGGCTTAGGGCTTTATAATGAGGTCCCCAGGCGAGCTCGGCCTCCACACATTCTTGTCTCAAAGACATAAATATAGTGTATGGCCGCCGACACCGTCTCCCGACTCATATTAGCAAGGTAAACGTGACCTAGTTCGACCCTCTAACGCTTCTTAAAATAATGGGTGATGTTCATGTAAGACAGTGCTTTATTGTGTGTGCTCTTTTACCGTCGTTCTGCTTTGGAAAACGTTTACGCTTTTGAGAATTTTGTGTAGATAAGTCAGGTGAGGAAGAAATATACCCACGTTTCACCGAAGTATTTTCCGTGTGCGTTTGCTGATATATCGAATGTATTGAACTGTGACTTTTCGCTTGAAATGCACTGTCTTCTAGAGTGACGGGCAAGATTGTCCGTGTCTTCAGCAAATTTTATTTCAAAACTTAGCAAATGAGAATCATTACGCAATGAATTCGCACATAGATCAAAATTTTAATTCTGGACCACAGTTTTCTCTACACAATCACAGTTTGCACTTTGTGGTCTACTACTAAACTATCATATTCATTTAAATTCACCCGAACAAAACTTATAACTCTTAATACAAACGGAAAATAAATAAAAAGTAATTTATTCCCAAAGCAACAAATTCCCGTAATAATGAAATTGAAAATACATTGTGTTTGTTTTACATTGTTATTGGCGCATTCATTTACCTTCGCAGATAATGCGTGTTGCGGACAAATAATGCGATTGATCACCATCTGTTTGCGGGCCTCCGCGCCGCGCTGACATGTTTAATCATTGATTTCGCGTGCAATTTAACAAAACTGCTGTAATGGAATATTGTATTATCCCCAATAGGTGTTCGGTTTATGTACAAGTTAGATGAGCGTGACTGGTGTTCTGATTATAACGTCCAGGATGTAGTTGAGATTAGCTAAGTCCTGAATTTTCTATGGCGGCTGTTTACTAATGCAAACAACGTTTTATCTCGACACCGTTACGTCTGGGCATATATCTATATGATTAAGAGCTATATGTCCGTTGAAAGTGTTACTATAATAACTTGCGACTTTACTATTAAAACAACAAGTTCCCAGAATGACCAATGGTAGCCCGTGGTCGGACGGAAGGCTTGGTTCAGTCGCAAAGAGCTTGAGTTGCTCAGTCCGCTGGATTGAGAAGTCGCAGGTTCAATTTCCGCACGGGACAAATCTTTGTGTGACCACAAATATTTTTTTTTGATCTAGGTATTTGTGCACGTAAATTTCATGTTTATAAATGCACCCACGACACCGGAATAATTCCCAGTGTGGGGCTACGTTTTCAAACAAAAAAAAAACACATTTACATACAAAAAAAATATTCAGTTAGCTATATTGCCAATATTTTCTTACGTAGTTATTCATACTCTAACAGTTACAAATGTAAAACAGAGCACGTTCAACCCGGAAACAATACTAAAAATAAATACAGTCATAAAATTTCATAATCAAATTCGTACATTTCATACAGCGCCGGCATTCCGGCCATAAAATATATTAACTCCCATAAATTTGGCATCATCAGCGATTTATTTGTCGCTTAAGCGATACGCTAGTGGCTCGTAAACAGGGCTCATCAAACCGTTTCGGATTATTGCCGACATGCACGCCGGCATAAACTGCAGCCTATCTTTATGACGCCGGAAAAGAGACGGTTACGAAAAGCGAGAGACAGATTCTGTGTCGCTGAATGCTCTATCAATAAATCAATTTGCATTTAAGATGTCATAGATTTCACACTCTTTATGACGAAGCGAGAGCCACTCTATGGCAAAATCTCCACTGCTGAATGCTCTCAATAAATCAATTTGAATTAATAACTTATAGATTTCAGTCACGCTGGCATAATCTGAAGCTTCTCTTTATGACGCCGAAAAAGAGACGGTTATTTAAAGCGAAGGCAGGTTCTGCGCCGCTGAATGCTCTATCAATAAATCAACTTACATTTAAGATTTCAGCCCCATACCTACTACACTGGAACTTAAGTAATATGTGTCACATTTATTAAATAATGACAAAAAAAGTGGAAGGATGTAGGTACTATTAGGAATAGACGCAATAAAGCTGGGGCCTAACAGTATCGCTGTAATGTAGATGTACATAATACATTTCTGCCTGTGCTTATATTGAGAATATAAGCCCGTTCAACTTAAATGTAACACCTTCGTCAGATTCCCATTGCGTAGGGTATCAGCCTACTGCACAGCAACCACGATTCTGGACTGTTATTGGGAGGTTTTTCGATGGTAAAATCCCGAACACCTTAGCTTACGGTCACACAGGTCTTTGCAGAAGGTCAGTCACAGCATATGGCCAACAAGGCCAACAAGGCGTGCTGTTATATTTTTCTTTTTCCCCACACCAGGAACTTTTCCTGTGTTGTGAGTGCGCTTACAAACATATGGATTAAAACATACACAAACATCCAGACCGAAACAAATATTTGTGGGAGCGGCTTAAGCACTGCACAAAGCCGAAAAAATCAAACACATAAAAAAAACTGTCAAAAATAATTGGCCTTCTTTTTTATCTCACCATCAAATACCAAATCAAAAAAAAAAATTACTGCTCATTTCACCAGTCGACAACAGCGCCACTTACTGGGTCTGAAATATATTTAAAAACCAGGTGACCCCATAAGTAAAAAAAACTTCATCAAAATCGTTCAGACCGTTTAGGAGGAGAATTACAAACACCCGCAAACCAGAATGTATTAATTAAGAAGATACATTTCCTGTTCCAGGTACAAGACTACTACCATGTGTCACAAATAATCTTTAGTACATAATAACGACAAAGTTATACAGAGTGAGAGATAGTGGGAGACAACATAGATATACTTGTAAATTATCGACATCATCATCATCAGCTGAGATTCGTCCGATGCAGGATACAAGCATTACAAAAGATTGCCACGACGACCGGTTTCGTGCCTATTGCTACAATGATCAATTAAAGACAATAAAAAACAACAAAGTATATTTTAAGACCCTTCAAATATAATACTTTGTAATGCCCATTCTAGAATAAGTGATAAAACAAAATAATACAACGTACAGGCAGGGTATGTGAGGAAATAAAAAAAAAACTTATAATATAAATGCGCCCTAAAATATGTCGAAGACATTGTCTAAGTCGGAAGTCGGAATTCGCGAGGCAGCGTAAAACTTTACAACTTTACCGGGAATAACGACAGTTTCCTTAAATGAAGAATTCCTTTTAATCCAACTTTATTTATATAAGTGTTCTTATTTTTACTATTAGTGACGCGAATGCGAAAGAGTTCTTTGCTGTTTTATTCAAGAATTTAATGTAATTGGCTCGGGGCGGGGGAATTGGTGCGGAGAAAAGTACTAACTACTAGATATCATATACATAGTATTGTGTTTTTAAGGTTATCAAAGACACGATGAGTGTAAATGTATGGGAAAAGATTTTTGCGATTTGGAACTTTTCTTAATATAAGCAACAGGATCGATTGGCATCAAAAAGTTTGTGTAAATTTCCCATTTTCTTGATAACATTATTTTTTTTTAAATTGAAATTCAGCACGCTTTCTCGACGTGTTGTGTTGTTGTTGTTGTTATTATAACGTCTAATAGTTCACGCTAAGCTCTTAAGAAGCAGCAAGCCATCTCAATTCTGGACAGTTAAAACACCAGCTATTACCTAAACTTAAAATCATTTTAGTGAAGTATAGACTGCATTGGGTCCGCGTGGTGGAGTATGCCCTGAACTCTATCACCACGATTTGTGAGAGAAGGCCTTTGTCCAGCAGTCGGACAATATAGGCTTATTTATTTATTATGATTATAGACTTGACTTGACAGGTCTTATCTGAAGGACAAGTCAAGAGTCTCCGTAGCCGGCGAGCGTGTATGAGACGAACTATGACAGTGGAAAAAGTCAAAGAGGTCTGTAAGGAGAGAAACTGTGGAACTCTTTACTCTCTGCTTACCCTGCAAGGGAACTGACGTGGAGATATATATAGATAGATAGATTCTATCTCTTCACTTGTTCCTTCACGACTGCGGATCGTTACTCCGTTGCCAGACTTTTTTTATAATTTCTCTCCATCTGCTGCGGTCACTTGCCAGATGGAGCGCAGCGCTGACTAGCATCCCGAGTTGTTTCAATATCTGATCGGTTGGATCAGATATTGAAGACAACTCGGGATGCAAACATCTCTTAGGGCTGCGTCCCTTTGGTCTCTTCCCCTATTTTGACTGACACCAGTAATAGATAGATTACAAACTCGAGTTCAAAATTCATAGTTGTAGATATACCTATATTAAATGAGGCGGTTGGTGTTTTATTACGAGATATAGATGCCGTCTGAATACAAAGTGCAGCGTGTATTTTATACCAACTGTAAAGTACTTGCATGTTACATATTGCGCAACACATCTCACATCACTGCATCAGCATCGAGGTAAATTACTCGTACCTACGTACGCTACTCTGAAAATGGAAAGTCAGAGGAATTCTTTTTTATCTACGTAGCTCCACACTAGGAATTATTCCTGTGTCGAAAGTGCGTTTACAAACACGAAATTCACGTCCATAAACAGCCAGACCAAAACAAATATTGGTGGGTAACACAAAGATTTATCCCGTGCGGGAATCGAACCCGCGACTACTCAATCCAGTGGGCGGAGCGACTGAAGCTCTTAATTACTGGACCAAGCCGTCAGTTCCATTGATCAAATAACGATAAGTGTTGTCCTGTACTTTTTACCTAACGTTGTGTGTAACGACGCAAGAAAAGGATGAATTTCATACAAATTGGTACAAATTTAACGGAATATTTTGTGGTATAAGAGATTTAAATAAGGAAATCGAAAAACATCTATACTCCTGCAATGCAATTTTACTAGTAATTCTATCTATCTATCTATAACCTCACGCCAGATCCCTTGCGGGGTAGGCAGAGAGTACAGAGTTACAACAGGTTCTTTCCTTACATACCTCTCTGCCTTCCTCGACTCTCATAGTTCGTCTCATACACGCTCGCCGGTTACGGAGACTCTTGACTTTTCCATCAGATAAGACTCGGTTTATTTGGTCGTGGTAAGATAGTCTAGGTCTTCCCCGGTACCTGCATCCTTCCACTTTCACATTGTATATCTGTTTTGTCATTCTTTCCTCTGGAATTTTTTATATATGCCCGAACCAACGGAGCATGCCCTTTCTCATCTTTACACCGATACTATCTTTCATACCTACTCGCTGTCTTACTATGCTGTTGCTAATGCGGTCGGTCAGCTTCACTCCGCACATCTTCCGCAGAGCTCGCATTTTTACCGCATTTATACTACTTTCATTCTCCTTCTTACATACCCAGCTCTCGCTACCATATAACAGCGTTGGGACAAGAACTCCGTTATGTATGGCCAGCTGCGCCTTATGGCTTAAGTGCCGGCTCCCGAGTAGCTTTACCATCGCACCATTCACTCTGTTCCCTGCACTCACTCTTCTCTCTATGTCAGCGGTGTATTTCCCATCCTTACTGAAGGCGCATCCAAGATATACAAACTCATTCACTTTCTCCAGCACATCGTTACCAACCACAATCCTTACATTCGTTCTGGTTTCTTCCCTTTCAAAAACCATAATCTTGGTTTTCTTCACATTCAAGTGTAAGCCATTGATCATGCAGTTGTCTTTCATAACTGTGACTAGTGTTTGCAGATCAGTGGCTGTTGGCGCTATTAAAACCGCGTCATCTGCATAAAGTAGATGGTTTACCACTAAGTCACCCATTTGTACACCTTCATTCATCGCTTTCAGTCTTTGGAGACTTTTGTCCAGATATATTATAAACAGTCTAGCGGACTATGAGACGGACGAACGGACGAACTATGAGAGTCGAGGAAGCCAGAGAGGTATGTAAGGAGAGAACCAATTGGAACTCTGTACTCTCTGCCTACCCCGCAAGGGATCTGGCGTGAGGTTATAGATAGATAGATAGTCTAGCGGACAACACGCAAACCTGCTTGACATCGATTTTAACGTCAAACCAGGGTGACCTGGTACCACCCACCCGTACGCATGCCTTGCAGTCCACATAAGTGGACTGGACGGCTCGCAACAGAGTGCCATCTATACCATACTCTGGCAAAATGTCCCAAAGTCTCTTTCGCACAACTCTGTCAAATGCCTTCTCCAGATCTACAAAACCGCAGAAAACCTTCCGCCCAACTGCCAGATGCTTCTCTACGATGTTGCGGAGTGCGAAGACTTGATCCGAACATCCTCTTCCAGACCTGAACCCCCCTTGTGCCTCGCACAACATTCCCTCGGACTTCACGCGCATTCTCCGTTCAATAATTTTACCGTACACCTTGGCTGCCAAGCAGATCAAACTGATGGCTCTGTAATTGGCGCAGTCATATTGTGAACCCTTGCCTTTATACAAGGGTACTATGACTGCGCGGCGCCAATCTATAGGGACTCTACCGGTCCTCCAGCAAAGGTTTGCAAGGGCCCGGAAAGCGTCCCGGACGCAAGTTCCACCATATTTGATCATCTCGGCAGATATCATGTCTACTCCCGCAGCTTTACCGTTTTTCATACTTCCTATCGCCCATTCAACTTCTTCCATAGTGATGTCCTCCGTTGATTCTGGTGCCGCAATCTCGCCTTTGGGCACGTCTGCGGCATCAGCATCCGGGTCATCTCCATAAATTTCTCCAAAATATTCACTCCACCGGTTTAGCACAGCTTGTGTGTCTGCAAGAATGTCACCATCTTTAGATTTTATCCTTTCCATTCTGGAGCCTGACGAATCACCTCGAGCCTTTCTCACCTTGCTCCAAAAGAGTTTGGTGTTGTTCTCGAAGTTCTTCGCCAGCCTCTCCTCCTCAATCATACTGGCTCTTTCACGCTTTTCTTTCACTAAAGTTTTAGTGGCATTCTTGCATTGCCGGTATATTTCTTTCCTCATCTCTGTCATTCTAGTAATTCTTTTAGAATACCTTAGAGTGAGTGGTGAGTGTTTACTTTATTGTTATCTATATACAAGGTGTAACATAATAAACGCAAGATCTCAGACACCCCGATTAGAGAATTGCTTCATAAATTCTAAACAAAAAACCAGGTTTTAACCCTTTTTTAAGCACTTTTATACCCCAATCAACAATGAAACTTGTGTGTATATTTATGCATTTTGAGAAATATCCTGCGCCTGTATCGGAGCTGTAATCGACTCCACTGGTGGGCATTTGCAACCTAAACAGCGCATCGGGTATAAAGTGGTGAAAGACATCAAAGGCAAGAAAGGTAGGTATTTCTCCTCGTATCATACTTAACGCAGCCTAATTCTCGAAACGTGAACCGTAACTATCGTTCCATCGTCCAGACCTTCAATCTGTCTTAAGGGGAGTGTAAAGCCACAAAACATCTCGGCATTGTGCAAACGCTCGGGAAGCTGTTGGAACTCATTCACATTTTCTGCACGGAATCTGGCGCTATAATATATAAGGTGTAACATAATAAACGGTAGACGTCAAAAGTAGGTCAAAATCGGTAACTGAATTGATTCCAGCAATTTTTTATGTATTGTTTTTTAAAATTTGCAAGAAATGCTTTTACTCCTTCAGTGCGCTATAAAAAACTAAATATATTCTTGATTCATAGCAATCAGGAGATTTCAAATGCAGCTCTAAAGCTGCTGCAGCTCTTAGGCTGCGTTAAGTATGATACGAGGAGAAATACCTACCTTTCTTGCCTTCGATGTCTTTCACCACTTTATACCCGATGCGCTGTTTAGGTTGCAAATGCCCACCAGTGGAGTCGATTACAGCTCCAATACAGGCGCAGGATATGACGATTTTAAGTAGAAAAAAAATGCGCTTTGGATGGAATTCCTATTGCCGGACAAGCTCGGGTCGACAGTTTCAACGTAACTGTCTCCACCACAGACAAAACTAAAGACATGAACATTTCGATGCGTTCAGAAATGTGATAACGAAAGAACTTCTTTCCTTATAAACATATCTAACGTCTTAGAAGACGATTTGAATGTGAGAATAGATTCTCACATTCAAATCGATCACGGACTCTTAACTTGTCCGTTAGACAAGACACTGTCTAGTTCACCAATCATTTGATACTCTTCTATTTGTCAGTCTTCTTCGGTACCTATATCCAACCATTTTCACACACTCCTTTAAATAATCTAGCAATAAATATATAGCCACCAATACTACTACTACTAATATACTACTATCTTCAAATTTCCGACGATCTATCGACCCCCTATTGTGAAACACCCAAATTCCCTATTAAGCAGAAACCCATAACTCTGGAGACGGAGACGTTTACACAAAGTTCCACGTATTTACCTTAAATCATACGATAATATCTGAGGTTATGATAAAATAATGCGAGTGGCGGCTGATTGCGGCAAGACAGCTGCACACCTCGGCTGACTACTAAATATCCGGCATATTAATAGTAAGTACGCTGCGTATTAATTTAGGTATTCACTCCAGCATTCATTAGTTCGGAGTTTTTTTTTGAAAAGGTAGATGTAATCATAATTCATGAAATAAGGAATCGAGACAAAGGAATGGAATAGAGGCAGCCAAAAAAGAGCTCGTGCAGTGGTCAAACGGCATCGCTCACTTGACCAAGCCGTCGCGGGTTCGCTACACGAAACAATTTTTTGTGTGATCCACAATTATTTGTTTTATGTTAGTGTTTGTGTATATTATGTTCATGTTTGTATACGCTGGTACGTTTTACTTTTCACTTTTATACGTAATAGGAATAATTCCAAGTGTTGGGCAATATAGTTTTCTATCGATAGATTCACAGTAGTAGTCCGGAACCTGGGATTGTGCCCCGCATAATAACCAACACAAGGCTCCCTTCTCCTATTTACTTTTGGATCTAACATAGTTAGTGTAATATATACAGTACACCTGCCATCCCCCAGTAATGTGATTATTGTAATCACAATGCTTTGAATCATCATCATCTCAGCTTATACTTGTCCACTGCTGAACATAGGCCTCTTCAATTGCTCTGCAGCGCACCCGGTGCAATGTCACCTGCACCCAACGACTTCCTACCATCCTCACAAGATCGTCGGTCCATCCAGTGGACGGCCGTCCCACGCTGCGCTTACCAATACGTGGTTTCAACTCTAGAATAATTCTGCTCCAACGCCCATCCGAACTTCGCGCTATGTGGCCCTCCTATTCCCACTTCAGTTTTTAATCCTATGGGCTATGTTGGTGACCTTGGTTCTTCTACGAATCTTCTCATTCCTAATTCGATCACGTAGAGAAACGCACGTCTCTGATCCGTATGTCATCACTAGCAACACACATTAACCAACAACATTAGTCTTGAGGAACTGAGGTATATTTGGAACAGAAGACGTTGCGCAGATGCTTTGAATACTTTTGTTAAATGCTTAAAAAGTTGAAAAGTAATGAAAAGAATAAACACATAATTGTAAGTTCCCCGGATATCCACGTTTTGCTTTCATGAACAGAACTGATCATGAGTTTTTGCAGTTGAAGCAGTTGCATAATTGTGACTATTCCCGTATCCCTATAGCCACACGACCGACAATAATCTTTATAACCACGCAGAAAACCTCTTTGTTAAATATTATCTTACCTTATCGGGACCTGATTATCCTCACAGAATGCTGGTTGCCTGTTAATCCAGTTATTCCTACCCTGCAGGGCTATAACTATGAATATACAAAAAATAACCAAACTCAAAATGAAGGCGTTACTGTCTATTACAAATCCACCCAAAGGTATAGTATTTCTGAGCCACATATATTTGATGCCAATTGTTTACTGATTAAAGTGGATTTGAATACGGCTGTTATTGCAATTTATAGATCACCTAAAGTAAATAACATAAGTAGATTCTTGGAAACTTTGGATGGGTTGTTACTATCACTGAGCTCTTACAAAAATATTATATTGACTGGAGATTTGAATATTGACATAGCACAAGCATCTAGTGACACGAGATCTGAAAACTACCTCAACCTTTTAGCATCTCATGGAATGTTACCAGCTTTTAATTTACCAACACGTATTTTGTCTTGTTTAGACCACTTTATCCTTAAAACTAGATTTCCGGCTAAATGCTACGTTGCTCCTACTACTGTTACAGATCACTATAGCATAATTCTAAACTTAAAATGTTATCTAAGTAATTATGATCATTATAAAATAATTGACAACATTGACCACGTAGCCCTTGACGCACTGATTAAAGATTTTGATTTTAGTCCTATTTTCTCTCTGAACAATCCTAATGAAGGAGTTTCATTTTTGATAACCTCTTTGAAAAACTTACTCATTCAATGTAGCTCCAAACGGCTAATTCCAAGAAGGAGAAGAATTATTAAACCTTGGGTGACACCAAGCATCCTAAGATGTATAAGAAATAGGGATAAGCTACATCTAAAATCAAAAAGACACCCTGAAAATGAGCTAGCTAAAGTTACATATTTAAGATACCGAAATTTCTGCAACTCTATCCTTAAAAAAGTTAAACGCCAGTATGAAAGAGAAGAATTAGGTAAAGCAAAACATAATCCAAAAAAACTATGGCACATTATTAAAAAGATAACGAACACACAACAAACAAAGCAATCGGCTATTGAACTTATATCTCACGATGACCCACAACAGTCTGTAAATAATATAAACGAATATTTCGTCAATGTAGGCAAAACTTTAGCAGAATCATTGAAAGATAAAGCCGCGCAATCACCCCCTCTCGTTCCCGCTCGCATCTTGGACTCGTGTGTTATGTTTTCCACGGATGAAAAGGAAGTAAAATCACTGATAAGTAACATGAGGTCCAGCTGTTCTGTGGGGCGAGATGGTTTGTCTTGCGCATTAATAAAAAAACATCTGGATACTCTTGTGGGGCCCCTCACTCATATATGTAATCTTTGCCTTGATACTGGCATCTTTCCAGATGATTTTAAGCATTCAGTAATCCTTCCAATACATAAGGGTGGTGGTAGAGAATGTGTGTCCAATTATCGTCCCATCTCCATTTTACCATCGTTTTCTAAAATACTAGAAAAGATTATAAATAAAAGATTACTGTCATTTTTGGAGTCCAAGAACCTTATCTCAGACACTCAATACGGTTACCGAGCAGGAAAATCTACCTCCGATGCTATTCATGATGTCACACAGTGTATAATTAATGGAATGGAAAGAAAGCAAAAAGTTATTTCAATATTTTTAGACATATCAAAAGCTTTTGACACTGTCTCTACTCCACTTCTACTACGTAAACTTGAAGTTTTGGGAGTGAGGGGTAACCAACTAAATATTTTTGAGAGCTACTTAACTAATCGCCGTCAATGTGTAAAAATAGATGAGTGGGTTAGTGAGGATCTAGAGGTAGTATATGGAGTTCCACAAGGTAGTGTCTTAGGTCCAACTCTTTTTCTTACTTTTATTAATGACCTATGCGAGCTTCAACTACCTAATGGTAACATTTTTGCCTATGCGGATGATACGGCTCTAATCTTTTGGGGTAACACATGGGAAGAAACGTATCGAGTTGCGCAGACTGGCTTCAATATGGTTATGCAATGGTTGTCCACTAACCTGTTGTCCCTGAATGCAGTCAAAACGAAATATATTGCTATGTCCCTTAAAAATACAAATGAAGTATTTCACCACAGGAACTTTATATTAGCTCATAAGTGTCCTAATAACTTAAATGCCTCTTGCTCTTGTCCCAAACTAGAAGCTGTTAGCAGCATTAAGTACTTGGGCGTAATAATAGACTACAATTTAAATTTTAAAAACCATATTATTCACTTAACTTCTAAAATTCGTAAGCTTATATACGTTTTTAAAAATCTTCGACACATAAATGACAAAAAAGTAATAAGAGAAACCTACCTTGCCAATCATTATTATCCTATTGTGTAACTGTATGGGGTGGTAGTGTAAAAACGTATATGTTACCATTGGAACGTGCTCAAAGAGCCGTCCTTAAGGTAAGCCATTCTCTTCCATTCTTTCATCCCACTGCCGATCTTTACCAATATTGTCAGGTTTTAACAGTGAGACAGCTCTTTATTTTAAACACTGTTTTAAAAAAACACTCCGAACTCATGTATTCTCATTCATCACAAATTCTGAGATGAAAGACCTCTAATATATGCCCATCAAAATACTTTAAAAACAAGTTTTCACACAGGATGTACTGTTTTCTTGGGTCACACTTATACAATACCATTAATCGCATACTAACAATATATTCACTTTCCAAAGTCAAATGTAAGGAGACCGTTATATCGTGGTTGCAAAATCTTAGCTATGATCAGTCGGAAAATTTGTTAAAATTTGTTTCTTAATACAACATTATAAATAAATAACATAATTATTTAATTTGGCTTCTTATAATTACTTATTATGTACATATTTGGAACACAAACATGTACACGCATACACACACTCACACACACACACACACACACACACACCCACACCCACACACCCACACACACGCATGCGCGCGCACACATTTCAACATAAATGATACTTACATATTTCAAGCTGTCACTAATCTACAGTACCTATAAATGTATTGGGGGCCTGGTAATCTGTCGTACAGGATATCACTATCCTAGTGCAGTTACCAGTCTCTCACAAAGGTGTGCAAGTATACTTTGATATCAAACTGTGTATCCACCAATTAGAATGTAAGCCTTTGTGTTGAGAAAAATAAATAAACATTATTATTATTATTATCTTAATCCAATCCTATAATGGCGAAAGTTTGTGAGTATTCTAGTTTGTGTAGAGTACTTCGAGCTTATATATGATGTGACGCCAACGCGCACCACATCGTCTGGGGCAGCTTGGACACTAATCAAAGAGGAGAAATGCTTCTGGATTTCCTGGTAAGTTCTTCACTTCATGTACTAAATAGAGGCAATAGGCCTACGTTTGTAAACAAACGAAGAGCAGAAGTCGTCGACATTACTCTCGCTACAAACAAAGTTAGCAAAAAGCACAATAATTGGCATGTCTCCAATGAGATTTCGTCATCTTATTACAACTATATATGTTTACAGTACACAGTCGAAACGAATAATACAGTTATAAAAATACGAAATTCGAGGAATACCGACTGGGCTTCGTACAGACGGGATCTAAATACAGAACTAGGGAAGGTTCAAGGTAAGTTCAACTCCATAATAGATATAGAGTTTGAAGCGGACAACATTGTTCGGGCGGTTAGCACCGCCTGGAAAAATAACTGTCCGGAGAAAAGAGCACTAGCAAAGCGTGAACCCTGGTGGACTCCTGAACTCGCCAAGTTAAGGCTTGAAACTCGCCGGGTGTTTAATGAATCAAAAGCAATCAAGAACTTTAGTGAATATTCGCGGATACTCACGAAGATCAATAAGGAGGTGCGGAAAGCTAAAAGAGCGGCCTGGAAAAGGCACTGCCAGAGCATAAGCAGCCTACCAGAGGGCATGAGACTTACAAAGGCGATGTCTACTGCCAGAATAAATCCGTTTACTACGGTAAGGAATGATAAACGTGATCTTACAAATAGTGGGAAGGAAACGCTGAAGGTAATGTTCGACGTACACTTCCCAGGCTCAATAATGATTCAACATGATGACATCGTGTATGATGTTGAGGATGAAGAGCAAAAGGTTATAACAACTAAAGCTGACTGGGAGACAGCAAGAAAGGCCGTGGAACCGAATAAGATAAAATGGGCCTTAAACGGCTGAAAGCTATTAAGCTTTCAGCCGTTTAAGGCCCCAGGACCGGATGGAATATATCCCATTTTATTACAAAGGGGTCACACGGGGGGGAATCGACACTCAATCGACACCTATGTAGGCTATTCAGAGCGTGTGTAGCCTATGGGCACACGCCCCGAATCTGGCGACAGGTGAAAAATGATAGACAGATACATAAGGGAGGGACCACTGACGAAACACCCTCTACATAAAATGCAATGTGCATATCAGCCGGGCAAATCTACAGAAACAGCTCTACAGTCAGAAGTTGTCAGACAGAAGTTGTCAGCCGTGCAGAGATGGCCCTAGAACAAAAAGAGATATGTGGTGCAGCGTTCCTGGACATTGAGGGTGCCTTTGATCGCACAACTTTCCCCCCAATGGCATGGAATAGAACCAACACTGACAAAATGGATCAAAAACATGCTTAATGACAGGGTTATTTAATCTACTATTTTAGGTGATCGATTAACCGTTAAAACAACCAGAGGATGTCCGCAGGGAGGTGTTTTATCACCAACTCTATGGAGTCTTGAGATAAACTCGCTCCTGGAAATTACTAACACAGGTCCTTTTCACACGGTAGGATATGCAGACGATATCGTGATACTAATCAATGGGAAATTCGCCAATACAGTATCAACACTAATGCAAGAATGCTTAGACAAAGTGAAGTAATGGTGCACGACACGCAGTCTATCAGTTAATCCAAAAAAGACGAATGCGATTCTGTTCACACGAAAAAAGGTACTCACGGGTCTACAGGACCTGTATATGTACAACAATAAAATAGAATGGACTAACGATGTCAGATACTTGGGTGTAACACTCGACAAACAACTTCGTTGGCACCTTCACGCTGACCATACCATGAAGAAGGCACTCAGAGTGCTGAACATGTGCAGATCAGCATACGGAAAAACCTGGGGGCTACAGCTCAAAATGATGTATTGGATTTATACAATGATGGTGAGGCCAATACTAACCTACGGAAACATTGTGTGGTGGCCAAGAACAAAAACTCAAACATGCAAGGATGCTCTGAGGAAGATACAGAGAACAGCCTGTTTGGCCATTACAGGTGCCTTCAAAACAACACCAACGGCAGCTATGGAGTGGATACTTAATCTCACCCCGCTGCATATAGTCATTGAGACAGAAGCAAGAAAGGCACTACATAGACTAGCTAAAACTGGACTATGTAGTACATCAATGCCAAGATCCGAACATACCTCTTTAGCACCAGCTAAAGAGGTGGATGATATTAGGGACATGAATTGCGACAAAATCTTGACCACATTCATGTTCAACAAAATGTTTAGTACTCACATCCCAACCAGAAACCAATGGAAGGGAGGACTAAAGAAGCAAAGTAAATAACAGAGGACATGCTATACTGATGGATCCAAAACCAGACATGGGACAGGAGCCGGAATATACACTGAAGGACTTGGTCTATATCAAAGCATGGGTAAAATGACTTCGATGTTTCAAGCAGAAACTTATGCGATTACCATGTGTGCAAGACAAATATTGGACACACATACTACTGATCAAGAAATCTATATATGTAGCGACAGTCAGGCTGCCCTTAAAGCTCTCAGCTCCTATGAGCTAAACTCGGCACTGGCAGTGGAGTGTGCACACCTTCTTAACAGATGCGGAGCGCGCAACACAGTCAGACTTGTCTGGGTCCCTGGGCACACGGGGTTGAAGGCAATGAGCGAGCGGATGACTTAGCTAAGAAGGGAATCATTCATAGGCATACCAGATGGAGCCATAAAGGTGTATTGTTCAAGTATGCTAAGGAACAACACAGAAAAGAGTGGGAGGCTAACACAATGCTAAGACACTCCAAGGAATTCATCAACACGTGGAGTGAAAACGATAGTAAGAGAATACTAAGACACAGTAGAACTCAACTAAGGCAACTTATTGGAGCATACACAGGCCACTATGGCACAAAAGAACATCTACACGAGATGAACCTAGCTAGAACGTGGTATGCAGGAACTGTGGCACAGAACCTGAAACCATGAAGCACATTCTCTGCAAATGCGATGCTCTGGCCGCGCGGCAAATGAACTTGCTGGGGGTGGCCTATCCATGACCAGGAGAATATCGACTCTTCCCCTCTGGCGGAATACATAGCCTATTACAGGAAGTATTTGGGACACCAGGTACGTAAGAGCACTAGGGCTAAGAGCAGTACAAAAGGTCCCATTGGGTCGAAGTGCGTTTGATGAAAATCAACCCTACAAAAATTGCCAAACAAGATAAGATGGGTGGATATATGGATATTAGTTACTCTTTTACGCAAACCACTGAATGGATTTTGATAAGACTTTACAGTAATATAGCGAAAACATTATAATAACACATATACTATAAAGTATGCTGTCCCAAGCAGTCCTCAGCTCTAAATGCTATTCTAAATAAAATACTAACATTGCTTACTTATGTAAAATATGAAATTACATTTTTTTAAAAGAACATTCGTAATAACTTTTCGAGTGAAATATTCTGAATCAGAATCAGAATCAAAATATTTTTTATTCATGTAAACCATTACAGTATTTATGAATCGTCAAAATAGTAACAAAGACTCAACCACCACTTCGGAATGTCATTCCTGTGGAGAAGAAGGGCAAGAAACTCCACGGTTACTCTTTTAAAATAGTATTTTTACAATTTTTCCATCTACATTTTGTTGTGGGGTATGGGAGAACAATGTAGTATCAGGTGAGTCTAAATTAAATTAAACAAGTTAAACTATTCATGTTAATGGCTACATGGTTCTCTCATTTACAGATAAAGAAATGAAGAAGAAAAATGATAAATTTTATTTAACCACTAGAAGGAAGAGAGGGAATAATAAATAATAATAGCTGAACATGTTATCCACATTCTGGTGGAGCTGGAACAACACCTATTCAAGCATTTTTATCTTTTAAATAATCATCTAGAGTATAGTAAACTCGCTTGCAGAGCGTACATTTAATACAGGATTTGATTTTGTTTTCACTAAGTTGAGTGACGTCAAATGGAATTTTATTATAAAATCTAACACAGTCCCCCATGAAAGACGTGTGAATTTTAGACAGACGAAATTGCGATTGATCCAATTTATTTCTATGTTGCGTGTAATAGCAATGCCTATCACCTAGGTGATTAAATAGATCTAAATTTTTCCGTCTGTACATTATGTTTTCATAAATATAATGACATGGGACCGTCATAATATTGACTTCTTTAAACAATTCTCTCAAAGAGTCGCGACTACCTAAGTTATAGATGGCCCTAATAGTCCTTTTTTGTAAGATAAAAATAGAGTCAATGTCAGCTGCCCTACCCCACAATAATATACCGTAAGACATGACACTATGAAAGTAACTGAAGTAGAGCAACCGCGCGGTGTCCACATCAGTAAGCTGTCTGATTTTTCTTACGGCATAGGCAGCGGAACTGAGTCGTTTACCTAAAGTCTTAATATGAGGGCCCCATTTCAACTTAGAGTCAAGCGTAATCCCCAAGAAAGCTGTATCATTTATAAACTCAAGTTTCTCGTTAATTATATAATATCACATGCAGTACTTTTCAAATTCGGTAAAGAAAACCGATTACATTTAGTTTTCTTGTTATTAAGCACTAAGTTGTTGCATGTGAACCAATTATGTACTTGAAGAATAGCGTCATTTACCTCGTCTAAGTTATTTACATGTCTACCTACTTTAAAGATCAAAGAGGTATCATCAGCAAACAACACTACCTTCGCCCGCCCCTCAACTGCTCGAGGCAGGTCATTTATATATACCAAAAATAGAAACGGACCCAGTATCGATCCCTGAGGAACGCCCATTTTAACTAAAGCTCCTAAAGATTTCATTTCGTTTATTTGAACACCCTGTTGTCTATCTCTTCCTAAGTAAGATTTTAGTAGATTTAGTGCTTTACCTCGGATTCCATAATGCTCTAGTTTAAGCAACAGCGTTTCATGTTCAACACAATCAAATGCCTTCGACAGGTCGCAAAAGATGCCAATGGCATCCTGAGAGTTCTCCCAAGCATCAAAGATATGCTTTATTAAGGTCACACCGGCGTCCTTTGGTGAAGCCATATTGTTGGTCATGAAGGATGTTATTAACGTTGAAGTGATCTAACATTTGAATAAGCATTATCTTTTCAAACACTTTGCTGAGCACTGGCAAAACAGATACAAAGGCCTATAGTTGTTAGGATCATTACTATTGCCGGACTACTATTCTAATATATAAACCCCCAGTTATTATTCAGCCTAATAGTATTTACTTGGTTCCGCAAACAAAAATAATAGTCTTGAAGTCACGAGCGATGGGAAACCCCAACCAAAAGATTAAACAAAGGCAAGAATAAAGTTCGCCCGTCGCGACGTTTTACCCACAAGGAAACTGTTTCAGGTACAGGCAAACCACAACTATACGGCACTTTGACCCACAGTTAATTGCACCTTAACACATCCACGTAGAAACGCCGAGACAAAAAAAAAAATTGAAATTGCTATCAAATACATATATTTAGAGTAATTAGGGCCAAAACAGGCAGAGGCATTAGAAATGTCACTTTATCATGCAGATATTTGTGGATATTTGGCTCCAATATCATGAATTTATTGCCATTAATGTCTGTAAAAATAAATTATATTATAATATAATCTTACAAAAAACCGTAGATGTTGGCGATGTATCTAAGTTGTCGTTCTATCTCGTTTATTGTAACGGTGTTATATAAACTTAAAAATTAGGTAAACAATTTATAAACAATGAAATCAAATTTTGGGTCAGATGGATTTGACCAACTTGAATATCACTGCACTGTAGAAGTCCATTGGTCTCGAGTTCATCGCAACCTATTAAAATTAAATATACCGCCTTTTTGGAAACTTATCGCATCTAATCCCATTGCGACCGCCGCTAACATTTCCCTTCGCCGACACCGACTAGCAACGTCGAAAAATGCCCGCCCGCCGGCCGATGCAGAGCAACATATCGACACATTTTGTTTATACCTCTCCTATGACGGTTGTTCAATACGAACCCGTCCGTACGTCCGTTACACGTTTGCCCTTTTCGCCGTTGAACCTGTAAAGACTCCGCGGCCATAGGCATTCTCAATCACAAACTTCTTCATTCGTACTCTTCATTCCATAAGTTCGTCTCTTTAAAAAGATAGGAATATAAAAAGGAAAATACATGATTATAAACTGTAAGGCCTTATCGCCAATAGTGATCTCTCCCAGCAACCAAAACAAAACAGAAAGCTCTAGAAGTGCTTTACATTTGTGGCGTCCCCGGGAAATCAATGTTGGCGTTAGGCTGTGCCCCAATTTTTGTAGAATCGTAAACCCCTAAGATTTAGTGAACGGTCAGAGTTTTAACGAGGGCTCGTGTCCTACTCTACCCTCCTGGGGCGAAATATAGTTTTATGACAATCGCTAGTGAGCCATTAAACAATTTTCACCGTTGCCCTGTTACAATGTTTATGGTTTATGGCTTTTAATCTCTGGATATACCTTCCTACTAATGCGTATTACGTCTGGCAGTTATTTTTAACGGTACTTTGTTAGGACATTCTAATTTTATTGAAATTTTCTTGTTAGTATAAATAGACGATTGACACTTTCTAAAGTTTTTTCGTTGTGTATATACCTAGCAGGCCAAAAAAGTACAGTGAGACGGATGCGGATTGGAAAACTATTGTGTTTATTGAAAAGTAACATTTTACTACACGTAGCTTCTAGTCTACTATCCTAGAACTATAATAAATTATTGCTTATATATATATATATATATATATATATATATATATATAATAGAAATCTTAAAACCATATCATTAAAGTAAGCAACTTCATACATAAAATGATTACCACCAGCTTATTACACAAAGCATGGATTCACATAACACAAACCTCATAAGTGAGCGCAGCTTGCGGATATAGAGACAATATAACTATGGGAGCGCTCGTGACAGAACGCCAGCAGATAGAACTTCTCGTCTGTAACAGTACGCTTTGTGTCACTCCAATCTTAAAAGGATATTCAAATGTATTGAACTTCTAAAAATTTCACTCACGTTGGAGGGAATCTCACGGAAATTCCTCGTGAAATTTTCACATAATCCAATGCGGTATGTACAACGCCGAACCATATTGTTTAGAAAAAATGCGGGCTACATGCGGACCCTCGGAAAATTCTTAGAGCAAAAAATTGTCCCGTCTCGCACTTTACGTTAAATGTTCGAAATAGAATGTGTGCGCTAGTAAGTTATAGAGATGTACAGTGCGACAAGCATTTTTGACCCGTAGATGACATTGACAGGGCGGTTGGTGTGAAATTAAGGTAATCATTTAATACAATTTTCCTACTTCCAGGGAAACGACGGACGATTTAGCGCAGTGGTTTAGAGCTTAAGCCGCTCCACCCACTGTGTCTAATAGTCGCGGGTTGGATTCCCGCACGGGACAAATCTTTTTGTGATCCACAATTATTTGTTCCTTCATACACAAATACCCAGAGGAATTGTGTAAACGCACCCACGACACAGGAATAAATCCTAGTGTTGGAACAAATATCGTAATTTCATCTGAACAATAATGTTACATATTTAGTTGTTTACGACATACGATAGATGGCGCTGCACCGAAACTAAATAATTAATAAAGAAAGTTAGCCCGCGGTTTCGAGATTTTTAACCGATTAATGACCACCGATGACTTGTTAACATCGGCACAGTGGCACAGTTGAGCAACGAGTCAATTTGCGGGGAATTTCTAGTCGATTGGGCACTTAGTGGGGTTTGACATGACATGATGTGCGGGATAATGCGGGGATTTTGATGTAAAAGGCTAAAAAGACTGAAATTTATTCTTTTTCACATAATTTGTCTCTATTCAGTATTCTCTAACTATAGTATGTTCTGGAAATTTAGTAAGTGCGATCTGGATGCCACCTCTTGGATAAAAGATGAACGTTCAATTTAAATAATAAATGGGAGAGATTTAATTAATTGAAAATCTTGGTTTATGCTATATGGCTAAGACATTTCAGAAATATATTGTATTTATCTATATCATTACGCCAGCTCCCTTGCAGGGTAGGCAGAGAGTACAGAGTTCCAACAGGTTTTTTCCTTACGGACCTCGCTGGCTTCCTGCACTTATATATTGTACTTATTTTTATTTTACTCAAACAAGGACCTATACTGGTATTTAACACATGCATCTTTTAAAACTTTTTTCGCAAGTATTAGCAACATGTGATAAGGAGCCACTCGATTGTGTTTATATTTTTTCCATGAATTTGATTACAATAACGTTCTTCATTTATATTCTAATTCCCTATTTTGGCCCTACAATATAATTTATTAATGAGCCACAACGACTCATTTATTTAAATGAAATAATATATTATTAATAAACCTTATAATTGTAAGAATAACAAGAGTTGATTTAAATGTATAATTCGCTATAATTGAAATAACCGCTTAATTAACAAGAAAGATACCTAAAAAAATACCCAGTATGAAACTAATTTTGTGGGGAATTTGAAAGGGAATCGGAATTTTGTTCTTCCTAAATTTGGGGAATTTGCCCTAGATTTTTGGGGAATTTGAAGGATTGGCGTTGGCAACCCTGCAGTTGAGTATACTCCTTTGTACACACGGAGGTCATTTAGAAATTCGTTTACCTAGTGGTGCTACGTTTAAAACAAAAAAAGAAAAAATATTTCAACCTGTGGGTCCGCAGGTCACTAATTAAAAAGAGAACTGAACGGGTAAATTTCATAGCAAATGACAACTCAGCGACTGACATGAAGCGACACTTCACTTGATGACAGCATTAGTTCCAATTTTGGCCGCGGGCCCCAAGATTCATGTATGACTGTGACAGAAAGCGTGTTGTCGCTTTTATCTTTACTTAGTAAATTTTAAGTGTGAAAAGGATAGCATTTCAAATTAACAGCGTCAAGTAAAATATATCGTATTCTTACTTTGCCTAGAAAGAGAGACAGAGGTATAAGCTGCGTTTATCCACATCTTTTTCTGACGGCTAAGTAACATTATATAGGTTTGTTTAAGAGATTGCGGTACGCGCACTCAAATAAGGCAGTAACGCAATAATGGTAGCGTGACGGACGATTTACCGCAGAAGAGCATAAGCCGCTCCGCCCACTATGTGTTATAGTCGCGGGTTCGATTCCCGCACTGGACAAATTTTTGTATGGCCCACATATATTTGTTTCAGTCTCGGTATTTGTGTGTGTGAAATTTTATGTTTGTAAACGCACCCACGATACAGGAATAAGTTCAAGAGAAAAAGAAAAGAGAACAGAAATATTGACCAATTAAACTAGTTTTAGTCTGGATCTGTGCCCGGTATATGGCAATAGGCTCGCCCCCTATTACATGGGACCTAACATCGTCGGCGAAACGTGGGTGTACTGAGTACACCTCTGCTACCCCCGCTTGGGGAATATAGACGTGACGATGTTTTTTTTTTTTTTTAAACTAGTTTTACCGTGCCGCTTTCGAAGCGCATATGACCTATCAGTGCTTAATCGTATAACATCATTATTGTTGGCCGAGTCATTAATTATATTTTCATAAGATTGAAGGAATACCAGGAAAATTAACAATTATAAAAGTACAGCATTGACAAGACACGCCCACACGTGCTGCGATATACCCATGGAAATTCATAAATAAAAAATAATGTGTATAATATATTGCGATGTTATTTCACTAGATAATTATTTAAATACTAGCTTCTGCCCGCAACTTCTTTAGCGTTGACTTTAGACAGGAACCGTACATTTATTCGGGAAAAAGTATCCTATGTGTTAAACCAGATAATAAACTATGTGTGTGCCAAATTGCATCCAAATCCGTTAAGCCGTTTTTGCGTGATTGAGTAACAAACATTCAAACATCTAGACATACAAACTTTCACATTTATAGTATTAGTAGGATAAGCAGTAATTATAGAAGTAGTAATAGATAAATTATTTCAATAAATAGTAACAATAGATTAATAATCTAAGTGTACAGCGTATTGAACAAACGTCAACGCATTCACGTCCGACTGCTAAAGGGATAAAGAAAATGAATCTGATAGACTATGAAGCTGACTTGCGGTAATATATTGATTTTATTTTTTAGTATAATTATAATAAGAATAATAATAGCCCTGTTAAGAAACTGTCCCACTATTGGGTACGGGCCTCTTCTCAAACTGAGAAGGTTTAGGCCGTAGTCCACCACGCTGGCCCAGTGCGGGTTGGCGAACTTCGCACACCTTCGAGAAACTCTTAGGCATGCAGGTTTCCTCACGATGTTTTCCTTCCCTGTTAAAGCAAGTGATAGTTAAATTTTAATACGCACATGCTTTCGAAAAGACAGAGGTGCGTGCTTGGATTTTAACCCGAGACCTCTGACTTTGCAGTTCACCGATCTCACCACTAGGTTATCACTGCTTTTTACTATTTCATATAATTAGTCTGTTTTTTTTTGTTGGCCGTTGGTCTAGTAGTGAATTACGCTTTGAGATGATGAGGTCCTGAGTTCAAATCCTGGTTGAACAAATATAGTTTTTCTATCGAAAAATTCCCAGTATCACTCCGGAGTCTGGAATCGTGATAGGTATATGGCAATAGACTCGCCCTTTGGTATATGGGACCTAACAGCGGCGAAAAGTGGGTGTACACATCTCTGCCACCCCCGCTTGGGGAATATAGGCGTGACGGTGTTTTTCTATCTATATCTATTTATATCATCACGCCAGTTCCCTTGCGGGGTAGGCTGCGAGGCTCTCTGACTTCCTCCACTCTCATAGTTCGTCTCATACACGCTCGCCGGTTACGGAGACTTACTTGCCCTTCAGATAAGACACGGTCTATTTGGTCATGGTAAGATAGTCTAGGTCTTTCCCGGTACACCCGTACATGCTGCGTTTTAATAAAAGACGCAGTGGAGGGGCACAAGCGCCTCCGTAGAAGCTTCGAGTCCCACGCCAACGTCACAGTGACCGAGTGAAACCAGCCACAGTCAAGCGTCTCCCTGCAGTACTACCTTACATGAGAGGAGTCACGGACAAGATTGGGTACATCTTGAAGCGTACTTCAATTAAAACGTTTTATAAGCCGCCGAAGAAGATCAGTCAATTTTTACCATCTGTCAAGTGTCACATCCCTCTACAAGATGCAGGAGTATACAAGCTTGATTGTGAATGAGGTCTGTCTTATATAGGACAAACAAAAAGACCGGTAAAAACTCGAGTTACAGAACACATAGCTGACCTATAACACCGTCGCTCAAAGAAGTCTGCAGTCTGTGAACATGTCCTTGACCGCACCCGCCATGACATCAGATTTGACAGACCACAAATTATCGTGAAAGAACGCCGATTCCTACCAAGGATGGTTCGCGAGGCTATTGAAATTAAAAAACATCCTAATTTCAATAGAGTAGATGGCTGGATGCTTCCATCGACTTGGGATCCGGTAATTAATATAATCAATTCCAAAACCAAGCATAACACTGCAAGACCTCAAGACACCGCGAGCTCATTCTGCGTAGATCTGACCAACAAAAACAAAAATAATTAAGAAGTTTGAGGGTACCCCGGAACAACTATGCCTTTTGGACGTCTAACACCTCAGTCCCTCCCGTGACCATGGGTGCTGCAAAGCACTCGAAACGTCGGGAACTAAAAATCAAAAATAAACCGCAATAAAATTCGTAAAATAGTTTTATTTCATGTGTAAATCTACGAACTCAACACATGTAGGATCTTGAATAATGAACCGCAATATCTAAAAAAAGGTGATAGTGGCCATCGACAACTAAAAGACGTCCACTGCGGAATAAAGGCTTCCCCGACACTAACATTGTAATTAAAATTGTGCTGTAAGCATTCAACTTGCTGAAATATCCAATCTTCTCCGGGTCACCAGTCCATCCTATGGGGATGGACTGGGGACATGGTCGCTACTCGAGAACCTTTCTGCTCTAGCGGCCGTAAACTCTGCGAGCGATACGACCCACCCATTGACACTTAATATTGGCAATTTTGAGCACTATGTTAATGAATTTAGTTTGTATGGATGTCACTATTTATTCCTTGTACCTACTTGTGAGTTCACAAATAGGTACAAGACACTATTAATAGCTTACCTAATTAACAAACAATTTCCCAATTTATGAATACAGACATGGGTCAAGTGATAACACAGTATGCAATCTTTATTGCTACCGGGAAAGGAAATAGTAGTAACAACTTTTTCATGACCACAAGGAATTTAACAATATATTATCATTATTACTTTAATAAAATGTTAATAATCGATTTGTGTAAATATTAACTTATTAAATATTACTTTAAATAAACTTATTAAATATTACTTTAATAAAATGTTAATAATCGATTTGGGTGATAAGCCAAAGAATTCACATTTTTTTAACTTTTATTATTTCTTCTCTCCTATTAGAATGTACATTTTATATTTAAGGGTTCATGGGTTTCTACACACGCTCACCGCGATCCAGCTGTCTATTATTTTCTACCATAGCAGTTGAACTAGTGAATCAACTCCAAAAAAAGTAATTCCTACTATAAAAAACGTTCCCGGGAACACTTTGTCAGGAGATTTCTTTGTGGAAATCCGCCGTAACAATAGCACTTCATTCAAACATTATTTTCTAATACACTTCTGTACCGACGAGATAGTCCGACCAACAATTGCTTGCTATTCACAATTCGTTACTGGTGAAAGCTCGCAAGTTTATGCGTTATGTTAGATAAAGCGATGTGACGTAGCAATAACTGATTTTCTAAAGCTTCATTTGTATACTGTTGTATTGTAGTTCATCACTTTTTGATACTATTCGTTTTTGTTTGGTTTCTCTACACTTTGCAGTAGAGCTGCCATCATGTTTTTCTTGCAATTTCACACCACCTAGGGTCGATGAAATATGCCTAAGCATTTATTCTTATCATTTTCAAGACATGCTTGTTTGTGACGTCCGCATGGCGGGGTGTAACCTAATCTCTTTCACCTCGATTTGTAAGAAAAGGCCGTAGCTAGCAGTGAAAGCACAGGCTGATATATATTATAGTTCGGCAGGAACTTTGTGGTAGGGTTTGTCCAAGAGAAGACCTTTTAGCCAGAGGGGTATTGTGTCTGGTGGAGCCTACCACTCTCCCCAATAGTTGTTGTCGAGTTCTTGTATATATGTTACACGTCGTGCGCACTTTAATATCGCGTTCTAGACATGTATAGCGAATCATCAGCATCATCTATTGGTGGGTAAACGCAACTATGTAGCGATGTATAGGGGTCGCTACAATAGGAAGGGCGGAATGTATCTGATCATTTCCAAGGCATACCTATTAATGATTTCTTAGCAATAGTTTTAGAACCGGTTGCAACCAGACTTTAACTATTCTCAGGATTTAGACTAAAGGTTGTGAGATACCATAGATATCGTTATTTCAAAGAGTATTCATTTGCTTCCAATGATGTGTTCGAAACCTAAACGAGCCCTTCACTAATATGACATCAGGGTATTACTTCACTTAAGCTATTTGTGGTTTTGTTGCTGGCTTTAGTGGCTTCTTGTGACCCGCTTTTAGGCCAGTTTGCGACGGGGAAGTATATATTCTTACTCCGTCCCTACACTTTCTTACATGTGTAAACGTATTTCGTGGTTAACATGTTATTTCATAGGCAAAGGAAACGCAACTTTGTCAAAAGCTCGACTACTGACGCAAACACTTTAAATTTAAGCTTTGGTAGCATACAATTTAGTAGCATACTATCCCTAAAAACGTAATGTTTTTAGTGCTGAACTATATTTTTTCAATTGGCTGATACACAGCAACCGTAACATGAAAAAAAAAGAAATTCATTTTCTTTTTACACTTTAAAAGGCTATACAATCTTTCCATTATTATATAAACGGCTAAAATTCCTCCACGTTAATGCGCGAACGTTTTAAAAATAACTATAATGGTATACGTAAAATTGTTAGCACTCTCTTATTGTAAGCCATTCAGCCTGGCCGGTTGAAATACGAAAATTTAGCGTTAATTTCCATAAAGGCAAAGCCTTAGGTTACGTATTTTTAAATTTAAACGGACTTTTACGCTTTCAAATGGACTCAGACGTGGATTATATAAATAATTAAAGCATGAATACCCACCCTATCATTAGTCATTCTTTCATGCCCGCCATCCGGGGTAAGCTGTGTTAACAATCGTACGTGTTAATTAATACAAAATGCTTGCAGAATAATTAATGTTGGTATTGAAATAACCTTGCAGTTATATTCTCCAAACATATACTTAGTAGATAAGTAGGTACTTTAAGTAAGCTAATGTTTCTCAAAAAAGATGTCACCATCTTTTCAAAAATTCCGTTATTACTGCCAGCACTCCAATGAAATGTACTAAAAACGCTATCATTTTATCAGACCGTGTCTTATATGAAGAGCAAGTAAAGAGTCTCCGTAACCGGCGAGCGTGTATGACATAACCTATGAAAGTGAAGGAAGCCACAAAGCTATGTAAGGAAAGATCGTGGTGGGACTCTGTACTCTCTGCCTACCGCGCAAGTGACCTGGCGTGATGATAAAGATAAATAGACTTCCTTTTATAGGTACCTGAATGGTGTATTTTTTCTAAATAAAATTATATGCAGTTAGTTTTTGATTTTAAGGTCAAAATAGATCGTTACAATTGCATTACTTTTTCTTTACTCATCCCCACTGCCCTATTTGCATTAATGAAGTTCAAGAAATGAGCTCCCAAATTGAATCCCGGCTCGCATCTCTTAATTTTTTGCAATTTATGTCACTTGCTTATAACGAAAAACATACCGTAAGAAAAACTCCAAGGCCTGGGAAACAACATTTTCAGACAACATGGTGCGTGATGTCCCCATACAGCCCTGACTCTCTATCACATTTTAACACGAACTCTAATCATTTATCTTATATACCCTGCGAGGGCAGCGCTTTACAAAGTTTATATTTTTTGTACTTATTATTATACCACCGGATCGAAATGCACCTTTCACTGTGAAGATCCGATGAAAAACTCATTTCAGTAAAGAGATTGGAGAGACTCAATCATTAGTCAAAAACACCTTGATGAAACCTCCGCCAAAACCATCGAAAGAAAAACGGTCGTCAAAGATATTCTCGTCGCATCCACAATAGTGTCATAACGTTACAATACCATCTGAAACATATGACTTCCCAAGAAATAAAAAAATAGTAAATTATGTTGAGGTCTGAACACCTGCATAATGTCCCCGTCAATCATACAGGTGCGTGAAATTGAATCTCATGAGCGCAAATCACACAACCCTCTATTACCATACGCGATACTGTCAGTCACCTCAAACAACCAAATCAATCTAAACCCTGCTCTATATCCCACACAATAAAGTTCCAGTTCTGTATTCTAACTATATGATATTCGCAGTATTCGCTCGTAATATATTTCATTTTTGTTTAGGGCCGCAATTTCACCTTTAGGCTAATAATATACAGTCTGTGTCGCAGGCGGTCCCGGGGGCGTGAGAACACGCCGTGGTCGTTTCCGCGCTGCACATTTGGGACGACAGCACGGGCTCGGCAGCACTTGGGATGTCAAAGCAGCCCTGTTTAGGGAGGCACTGCTTTCCCCGCTCAGCTGAGGAGGGGGCTAGAAAAGGAGCCCTAAAAAATGCTTGTCCCGACATGGCAGATGGTAGTAACCGCGGCTATCATCGCATCATTCAAATCGTGGTCGACGCCGCAAAGGAAATTTGAAAAGAACACCTGTTATGACATTCGGCGCGTGGAACGTGAGAACGCTTCTTGATCGAGATGTCAACGCCTGCCCTGAACGTAAGACCGCCATAGTAGCTCGGGAACTTCATCGCTATAACGTGGATGTGACTGCTCTCAGCGAAACACATCTCCCCGATGAAGGAGAGCTGGTGGAAGTAGGTGGCGGCTACACTTTCTTCTGGAAAGGTACCGCTGCCTCCGCAACTCGACGATCAGGGGTAGGTTTTGCCATCAAGAATCATTTAGCAAAGCATTTAGAGGAGTACCTTGTACATTGCGGCACCAGAATCAACGGAGGACATCACTATTGAAGAAGTTGAATGGGCGATAGAAAGTATGAAAAACGGTAAAGCTGCGGGAGTAGACATGATATCTGCCGAGATGATCAAATATGGTGGAACTTGCGTCCGGGACGCTTTCCGGGCCCTTGCAAACCTTTGCTGGAGGACCGGTAGAGTCCCTACAGATTGGCGCCGCGCAGTCATAGTACCCTTGTATAAAGACAAGGGTTCACAATATGACTGCGCCAATTACAGAGCCATCAGTTTGATCAGCTTGGCAGCCAAGGTGTACGGTAAAATTATTGAACGGAGAATGCGCGTGAAGTCCGATGGAATGTTGTGCGAGGCACAAGGGGGTTTCAGGTCTGGAAGAGGATGTTCGGATCAAGTCTTCTCACTCCGCAACATCGTAGAGAAGCATCTGGCAGTGGGCCGGAAGGTTTTCTGCGGTTTTGTAGATCTGGAGAAGGCATTTGACAGAGTTGTGCGAAAGAGACTTTGGGACATTTTGCCAGAGTATGGTATAGATGGCACTCTGTTGCGAGCCGTCCAGTCCACTTATGTGGATTGCAAGGCATGCGTACGGGTGGGTGGTAACAGGTAACCCTGGTTTGACGTTAAAATCGGCGTCAAGCAGGGTTGCGTGTTGTCCGCTAGACTGTTTATAATATATCTGGACAAAAGTCTCCAAAGACTGAAAGCGATGAATGAAGGTATACAAATGGGTGACTTAGTGGTAAACCATCTACTTTATGCAGATGACGCGGTTTTAATAGCGCCAACAGCCACTGATCTGCAAACACTAGTCACAGTTATGAAAGACGACTGCATGATCAATGGCTTACACTTGAATGTGAAGAAAACCAAGATTATGGTTTTTGAAAGGGAAGAAACCAGAACGAATGTAAGGATTGTGGTTGGTAACGATGTGCTGGAGCAAGTGAATGAGTTTGTATATCTTGGATGCGCCTTCAGTAAGGATGGGAAATACACCGCTGACATAGAGAGAAGAGTGAGTGCAGGGAACAGAGTGAATGGTGCAATGGGAAAGCTACTCGGGAGCCGGCACTTAAGCCATAAGGCGCAGCTGGCCATACATAACGGAGTTCTTGTCCCAACGCTGTAATATGGTAGCGAGAGCTGGGTATGTAAGAAGGAGAATGAAAGTAGGATAAATGCGGTAGAAATTCGAGCTCTGCGGAAGATGTGCGGAGTGAAGCTGACCGACCGCATTAGCAACAGCATAGTAAGACAGCGAGTAGGTATGAAAGATAGTATCGGTGTAAAGATGAGAAAGGGCATGCTCCGTTGGTTCGGGCATATAGAAAGAATGCCAGAGGAAAGAATGACAAAACAGATATACAATGTGAAAGTGGAAGGATGCAGGTACCGGGGAAGACCTAGACTATCTTACCACGACCAAATAAACCGAGTCTTATCTGATGGAAAAGTCAAGAGTCTCCGTAACCGGCGAGCGTGTATGAGACGAACTATGAGAGTCGAGGAAGCCAGAGAGGTATGTAAGGAAAGAACCTGTTGGAACTCTGTACTCTCTGCCTACCCCGCAAGGGATCTGGCGTGAGGTTATAGATAGATAGATAGATAGACCTTGTACATATCTCAGACCGCGTAACCACACTGCGCCTTCACCTGGACAAAGACAACTACCTTAATGTCATCAGTGTCTATGCTCCAACGTTAGACAAGTCTGATGACATCAAGGAAAAGTTCTATGAGGAAGTGACACATTGTCTCGATAGCTTCAACGCCAGGGAGCAGATTTTATTGCTGGGCGATTTTAATGCCAGGGTTGGACGGGACTATGAGGCTTGGCCTGGAGTTCTGGGTAGACATGGAGTTGGCAACATGAACAGCAATGGTCAGTTGCTGCTCAGTCTTTGTGCTCAATACGGTCTGGCAATTACGAACACTATGTTTAGACTTGCCGCCAAGTACAAGACAACATGGATGCACCCAAGATCTAAGCATTGGCATTTGATTGACTATGCTATCGTGAGACAAAAAGATCTCAGCCAAGTACAGGTCACCCGCGTCATGCGTGGTGCTCACTGCTGGTTTGACCACCGACTTATTGTCACTAAGCTACGAATCCGCCTCCGTCGCCCGCGTAGATCTCTTATAAAAAAGCTTGCTTCTTTGAACTTGGATAAGCTAGAAGATATCGCGGTCAGGGAGAAATACGCTGAAGCCCTGTCTGAAAAGCTGATGCCAGCGAATGAGGTAGGTGATGTTGATGCTGCCTGGGGAACTATGTCATCTCATATCATGGATACCGCTTCAACTGTACTGGGTAAAAAAATCCGTCGCAACGAAGACTGGTTTGATGGAAATGATGAAACCCTGCGGGCAGCATTCGACAAACACCGAGATCTCCTGCGACAGCACAAAAGGTAGAGAGGAAGCGTTGCGGTTGTTAAAGCTAGTGACCTCGAATTGCGCAAGCTCTCTCGACATTTGAAAGACAAGTGGTGGCAGGACAAAGCTAGTCACATGCAATGGCTCATTGACACAAACCAGCTGGGTGAGTTCTACAGTAAGGTACGTAAGCTTATTGGTTCATCCTACCAAGCTCGGGTGCCTTTAAAGTCTCTAGACGGTAGTCACATGTTGACAAGCAAGGAGGTTATACTAAACCGCTGGGCGGAGCACTTCAACATTCTGCTAAATGTGGATCGATCAGCTGATCTGCAAAGTATCGGTTTAATGCCTCAGCTCCCTCTCGCCTTTGAGCTGGACGAGACTATTGCGTGACGAGGTTGTTACTGCCATCAGACATCAATAAAACAAACGGGCGGCTGGCATTGACCTTATACCGGGAGCTGATAAGATACGGCGGAGAGGAGTTGCACACGTTAGTGTGGGAACTATTTATTCGCATGTAGGAGGAGGAGCGCGTTCCGGATACCTTTAAAGTATCGCGCATAAGTGCTCTTTACAAGCACAAGGGTGACCGATCTGACTGCAACTCCTACCGCGGTATTTCGCTCCTTTCAGCCCCCGGAAAGGTCTTTGCTAGAGTTCTCTTAAACTGCCTAAAGAACTTGTCTGAAAAGATTCTGCCTGAAACCCAGTTTGACTTCCGACCGGACCGAGGGACATGCGAAGCTATATTCTCTGTGCGTCAACTGCAAGAAAAGAGCAGGGAACAGGGCTGTCAGCTGTACCTTTGCTTTGTTGACCAGGAGAAGGCTTTCGACAGTGTGCCTCGGGAAGCTCTATGGTTGGTGCTAGGTAAGCTCGGGTGCACGGAAAAGTTTGTGAGACTTCTTAGACTCCTGCATGACGACATGCAATGCTGCGTTGCCGTAGACGGTGAACAGACAGACTTCTTCCCCGTTACCTGTGGGGTGAAGCAAGAATGTGTCTTAGCGCCTACTCTGTTCGCCTTATACTTTGCGGTGGTAGTTAGAGAGGTCTTACACACTGTTTCTCAGGGAGTCCGCATCCGTTTCCACACAGACGGCAGCCTTTTCAACTTGGCTAGACTTAAGGCTCGCACTAAAGTCTCTTACGCACTGATCACGGAGATCATGTATGCTGATGACTTGTGCTACCTATCAGAATCCCTAGACGGCCTGCAACAGCTGATGTCCGCATTCCACCAAGCCTGCCGTAAGTTCGGCTTAAAGATCAGTGTCAATAAGACGGAGGTGATGTCCCTGGACATACACGGTCACGAGACACTGACCATAAAACTTGGTGAGGATGTGCTAAAGCAGGTGGATAGATTTCGCTATCTGGGGAACACTGTAACATCCAAGTGTGACCTTGATGCTGGGATCAATAGCAGGGTGGGTACCGCAGCTGCGGCATTTGGCAAGCTATGTACCAAGGTCTTCTGCTCGCATAACCTTAAGTTGCCCACTAAGATATCGGTGTATATGGCAATCGTGCTGCCAAACCTCCTATACTCCTATGAGACGTGGTGTGTATACCACCGCCACATTCGCACTCTAGATCGCTTCCACCTTAAATGCCTCCGTACCATCATGAGGATCAGATGGTCCGATAGAGTGCGAAATACCGAAGTTCTGCGACGAGCCAATGTTGGCGGAATTGAGGCCTATTTAATGCGTCGACAGCTTCGGTGGTGCGGTCACGTATCTCGTATGGCGGAGGAAAGAGTGGCGAAGCGCATCTTCTACTCTGAACTGGAGAAGGGCAAGCGGAATCATGGCGGTCCCCTCCTCCGGTACAAGGATGTCCAAAAGCGACATATGAAGAGATGTAACATAGAGCCCTCTCGTTGGGAACGTTTGGCAACACAGCGGCCAGAATGGCGCAGGATGGTGAACAGCCAAGTACACGAGTTCGAGGCTCAGCGTAAAGCTGACCTTGACGCCAAACGCAATCAGTTAAAGGCCCGCCCACCTGCTGCCATATCATACAACTATGAGAACGGCGTACTCACGTGCCCTCAGTGTGCACGGAGTTTCGCCGCGAAGATAGGCTACATAAGCCATCTTCGAGTGCATCAGCGGCATTGCTCCGACTAGGGGTCAATGTGGTCGCCATGGCCGAAATCGGTCGGATCAATCATCATCATCACAGTCTGTGTTTAAGCCATGTTTGTCTTTTATTTACTTCACCTCATTTCTTTGGGTGTCCGCTGAAATGGGATTGGCGTGTGTCGTGAGGAGTTTGAATATGAATTTATCCTTGTATTTGATTTGGTAATACAGAAGCTGAGATTAAAAACTGTTCTGTGACAAGATTGGCTCTAAAAAAAAACAAAATATAAAATTCCACTTCCCTCCTTTGCAAAGCGGAAGACACACAAAATTTGGCACATCAGCCATAGAGAAGGAAACTACAACTAGGATAAGCCCAGTTGTAAAGCACCACGGATACGCAAAAATATTAAGGTCCTATTTGTGAGCCTTGTGTATGATAGTAATAGGTATGGCAAAAACGCTTGAACGCACGGAATTTATCCCGTGTTTGTACAAGACCCGTGTAGAAGATTACCCCAGACGCATTTCGCAGCATAGCATAATGGTACACTCGTTGTGCCAGAAAGTGCACTTCCAAAGAACGTGATGTGCTGATTGTTCATACTCGCAGTTAGACATTTGTGTATGAATGATATACGTTTTGGTCCGCGGGGACTTCACAGCTTCACCGGACAAGAACGTGGATCACAGTTTAAAAGGGAATTATTTACTCTACTCTACTAAAAATTGCTATGTCCGATGAGAAATTGAGCCACACAGTGGTCAACCTCTAGCCATGTTCTCGCTAAACGCTCACGTATGGACGGAACGAACAGGTAAAGGTGACAGCCCTTTGTTGTTATATCCCATCTTTCCTGCCATTTGGTCAGGAGATCTTCATAGGCGATTGATTTCGGTTTAAATAATCTAGTGATTTTACAACGTTCTCGAGGCAATAGAAACTCGGTGTTCAAGTTGTCTCGAGTGGAATAGTACATGTATGCGCGTCTCTGAACCTCAAGATCGACTGGAAGCACGCCCGCAAGTACCGGTAGGGCTTCTGTAGTGACCGTTCTGTAAGCCTTACACAAAAATATCAGTGCCGAGCGTTGACTCTGAAGCAATTTACGCCATGCTGCCCCTATCGTGGCCCTGTCGGCCCATACAGGTGCACAGTAAAACACATACAGCCTAAGTATGTTGCTCCGTATATTATTTCAAGAGTATTAAAACGAAGGCCCCAAGTTAAGTTCCCGTTCAGTGTTTGCCAATTTAGTTTCATTACAGGACGATTTTAAGGCCAAAAGAGATACGATTGTGATAACGTGGTAATGGTGAAAATATTTATTTATTTTCGCCAAAAACGTCGAAGCTTCAAATACTAAGTCGCAATAGTCGGCTCGTCTGGAGTCGCCGATACTTAGCGGCGATACATTTGCCCTAGTAGACAACTACTAGGGCAAATGTATAGTAGACAACTACTAGGGCAAATGAAACCTCGGCCACTAACAATAGTGGCCGAGGTTTCGCGTCAAGTGTAATGTAGGAGCATGCCTGCTGTTACCGGAGGGTGGCGACCTTAGTATTATTTGGCTCAAGAGGAATGCGCCTCCGCCACGATCGGCGGATCGTCATTAAAAGTTGACATTATTCAACAAGAACAACGTATAAGTAGTGGATTAATGAGTGAATAAATGAACCTATTTTATGCAATATTATAACAACTAAAGATGATTTGACGCTTACCGCAGGTTAAAAAAAAATTAACGACTTATCAATTTCCGAAAAAATGCAATAAATACTTATCCAGGCACACTTTACTACACACAGCACAATTTGACACAAGAATGAGCCAAAAATAGTCCTTAAAAGGACAAAACTTATTTTTAAAACGACCGTAAGCTAATGTAGCACTGCACCGCGCAGTAGCGGGGAGGGAAATCTAAATTGTTCGATTGAGTCAACCAATATGACTCACCCTTACCATATAACTGTAATTAATAACTTAATTATTGAAGCACGGAATTCAAACTCAAACACAAATAGCTTATTTTGCATAAACCCTGCGAGGGTGTTTACAAATTGTCATATTTATTTATTTTTTAACTTAATATTTTAACACCGGATCGGAACGCGGCGTCCACTGAGAAGATCGGGCGAGTAACTTAGCGGGCTAGTCTTTTTTGTTTCATTTTCCGTTAATTTTTTTCATTCATTAGTTGTAATGTACTAAAATGCACGGGAGGCGCCGCACAGCGCAGCCTCGCTCGGCGCGACGGTGAACGTCACGACCCAACGTAGACGAGCGCTTCTGTCACGCTCCCGTCACGCTCCGTCAGCTATTTGACTAAACCCTAAAGGTTTTGCCACATAACCGACGCAGCGCGTCGGGGGCGCGATGGTGGCTCGACCTGGGAAGTTGTAATGTACTAAAATGTACGCCACACAGCTCCGCCACGCTCGGCGCGACGGCAAACGTTATGATCCGCTGCCATCGCGCTCGACGCGATTACAGATGAAGCACGGCGGGGACGGGATGCCAATACACGTGCGAGCGGGACGCTAGTGTTGGGCGGCCACTAGGCCCATAGAGATAAGACTTAAAGCATAGAGAGCTCCGCTATGTCTCTGGTGCGCTCCGTCGGCTATATGACCAATCCTTTATCAATACATTACAATTAATACGAGGCGCTCGTAGAGTTGTGTGCCTGCGGTGTTTTTAGCGATCACCAACCAACAACCTTCAGCTCGGCCGGCCTGAGATGGGCGATCGTTTGCGGCATTTTCTTATTTGTGCATGTGCTTTGGAAAGCACGCTAAGCCGTTGGTCCCGATTACCACGTCATGTGGTAGTCGTTAAGCCAAGTTAGCAGCCCTATAAGCTTGATGAGTTCCAACAGCAGTTTAACAAATCTGCCTCCACCAATCGACACTGGGTCTGCGTGATGGAATGTGACCTAATCTCTCACCCAATTTATGAGAGAAGGCCTTTGCTTAACAGCGGGTAAGTATAGGATCTACTTATTTATCTATATCATCACGCCAGGTCCCTTGCGGAAAGTATAAGATAATATTATCACTACATCACTACATATCAGAAAAAGAAAGTCCCCCGCCGCGTCTGTCTGTCTGAATGCGATACCTACCTAACGGATTTTCATACGGTTTTCACACATGGATGGAGTGATTCAAGAGCAAAGTTTATGTGTATAATTCGCCCGTGCGAATCCGGGGCGGGTCGCTAGTTATCAATAATAATGATTTATACGTTAAAGTATTTAGAAAACAAAATGGCAAGAAACAAAAAGACTATCATGCTATCAGATTGACCGTTCGTCTAAAGTCTTCATCGTCATTGTAAGTAATGGCGACCTCGCGCCATTATTTACTACACTTAAAATATTTCACAAGTCTAATAACACGCTCGACTGGTCTGGACAATATTCACAAGCGCCCCTTTAGTTACGCCCCTTTATATCATCCAAATCTTAATAATCTTTAAAGGTTTTTGCATAAAATGATAATTAAACTATATTCACCTAGGTACATTTAACAAGGAATAAAATCATACCACGGAATAAAGTGCGTTTTACATGAATTAAACTTTATTCAGATATCTATATCAAGTTATAAAACTACAAGACGTGGGTAAGCTAATCGTTAAAATGACTAAGAAATCGAATTTACCCGTGTTATACCGATAAGCTATAGGCACTCTACGTAACGGGCATAATAATTATTAGTACGAAAGTGCCTGTGAAAATACCTTCCTGTACATTTGTTTAACAGATAAGTCGCTTACAACTAGTTAACATCACATGGAATATTCTTTCTATGCTCCTGCTCTATATGCGCTGAACTTAAATGTAAAATAAGGCGTTATATGCTTTAAATAAGGCGTTAAATAATAACATGATGCCACATCACAATTATCTTATACGAGGGCAAATAGCTAATACATCAATTTACTAGTATTGCTACTAGGACGATTTGAAAAAATGTCTTTTTGCGGAGATCCCCTTTTGATACGAAAGTTTAAGTATTAGGTATGGATGTCTCGGTAAGTCTTAGTTAACGTGTTAATTAACGCACTATGACTAATCTCTAGTAGAAACATTACAAACACAGCGTTTAGCATTAAGCAATAACCGGCCTGCATCTGTGACCACACTAGTAAGATTGACCGCACTTGTAAGAAGACACACTTGAAATAAGTTTATTATTCTGTAGGCTAAGCACAAATCATTTGACTATTTTATGACGTTATCGAGAAAGTGCGCTGTCACTTTCATCTTTATTTGTAATGTGAAAAGGATGGCGTATCAACTTGGTACCTATTCCGTGACTTGATGGCATCACGTTAACATTAATGTGTAACACATGCCTGTTCCAAAGGACTATATTGAATTTAGCCCCACAAAAATATGGGTAAATTGTTTAGAGAATCATGCCAATGCACTGTAGCCTTTACCTTAGAAACGTACGTGAGATGTTAAATCTTCGGAAATTATTGCTGTTCAAGATTCGGGTTGTATAAACATGTAACAGAAGGTGAACCCTCTGCTTACCTTGTAGAGGGCATGAACAGTTCCGCTACAGAGTATAAACTTTCATTAGGAGTATTTACAAAGTATCTTTGCACTTTGCACCTTCATAAGGAATCCTTTGGTCCTTCATAAGGAATATGGTTGTGAAATTCATTCAATCGTTACCGGTGTCAGTATAATCACGAAACTAGCGTTGCACTTCTTTTCACGCTATGTTGTAATAGCCGATCAGGAGAAATAAATGACAACGGTTCAGTCTAGTGATATTCATGTTTGTAAACGCACCCATGGCACAGGAACAATTACTAGAGTGGGGGATACTCTAGTAACTATAGGTGTTTGTAAAACTTATTCAAGAAACCCTATTAGATACAAATCATATCTTGTTTCTGTACAATTGCATCGGATAATTAATACAAACGAATTATTTAATTCTAAAGCCACAAATCTACTAAAAATACCAAAGTTTTATCTAAAAGTCTTATAATCTCTTTTGTCAACCTCAAAAACGCAGCTAGCAACAAAAACCAAAAGTCATAAATCGGCGACTTAGGACTATTCCTGATCTTGGCTAATATGTGTACAGAGTAATAAACTCAAACAAACATACAGCGAATCTTTAATAAATAGATTGTCGTCATTGGTTAGCCGACGTCACCACAAATCAGCGTTTGCTACGCACCGTCTAATCTTTATACAAACTTGCTCACTGTTGGTGTATTAAATTTATAGAATGATTGTTTATATGTTGATTGCTTTACCGCGCACCCGGCTCATTGTCTCTGTTCGTATTGCCAACATAAATAAATACATCTTCTTTCTTATTCCGGATCATAGCTTACTGGTGCTGCAGCATGCAAGGAAATAGGTACGAAAATAAACAGTGCGCATTTCCATATTTGAGCATCTTTATGCATCGGGAGGCACGTTAAGTCGTTGGTCTTGATTACCACTTCATATGGCAATCGATAAGTCAAACCTTACAAGCGGCTCAATAAATTCCAATAGCAGGTAATCACGAATTTGCCTCCACTAAACTGGACAGTTCGCGTGTTGGTATATGACTTATACTGTGTCACCTTGATTTGGAAAAGATGACCTTTGCACAACAAGGTAATAGTAATATTATTATTATAATACTTACTTACTGTCTTTAACTGTTTGTCTGTGTTGGAACTCTGTACTCTCTGCCTACCCCGCAAGGGATCTGGCGTGAGGTTATAGATAGATAGATACTTACTGTCCTAAATGTCATATTACCTAAGCGTTACCTACTTTTTTATATCATTTATAGAAATACCGTGGGGTAAATTCTTTTTTATTGAAATAACCAATTGTGTCCCACTGCTGCGCAAAGGTCTCCCCCTCCTTCTTCCAAACAGTCCTATCCTTGGCCAATGATGGCCATTCAGACCGATATGCATCGAGTACATCGCGCCACCGCTTCTTAGGCCTACCACGATAAATATGTCCGTGTTCTGGGACCCATTCGATACTTATTTTAGACCGCCTGTCGGCGTTCAATCGGATTAGATGGCCGGCCCAATCCCACCTAAGTCTAGCGGTTTTTACGCCCACATCTATTACACGGGTCGTGGAACGCAAAACCAAGTTCCGCACTCTATCCATACGTTTAACACCCAAGATGCTGCGTTTACATGACCTTGCCCTTTGACAAACCTTGAGTTTGGACTTCTGAGCCTCGGTGAGTGACGGACGGTTTAGCGCAGTGGTTAAGGGCTTAGCCCGCCCCGCCCACTGTGTCTAATAGTCGCGGGTTCGATTCCCGCACGGGACAAATCTTTGTGTGATCCACAATTATTTGTTCCGGTCTGGGTATTTGTGTATGTGAATTTTCATGTTTGTAAACGCACCCACGACACAGGAATTAATCCTAGTGTGGGGCAACGTTTTTTAAAAAAAAAGAAAGAAAAAAAAAAAGAAAAAAAAGTGACCATGTCTGGACACCGTAGGTGAGAACAGGCAAAATACACCTCAATGTCAAATCTTAGGATGTGTTTATTTGAATCAGTGTCTTCAATCAAATTGTTAAGCATCCCTTGTTTTACTTCGCATAATTTATCTATTCGATGGTAGTATATTAAAATATATAATGTACTTGTACAAAGTTCTGAACGGAGTGAAAACTCGATTGATAATTTACGGTGATCTGTTCGGTGTCGCGAAGTTATTGGTGATGGTGATCACAGGCGTACCGAGTATACCTGTACCCCGGTAGAGTTTGCTTTTGAGCTACACGAAAATACGAACTTACCGGTTTGTATTGTTGGTAATTAAACATTATAACTTTGTCTCGTGTGGGGATAAAATTCCCGACAGCTTGTTCGGAGTGGATCGGTGTTTGTTTGTTTTAGACATAATCCGTTTACAATATCAGAGAAAAATCAACTACAAAAATATCAGTTAAGACCCATTGCTACTGAATTAACTTGTACGTAATATTTCTAGGATATGCTGGTCACGACGAAATTCCAACGACGAAGGTCCAAAAATGACGAAACAAATAAATTGAATATGCATTTGTACAACTTAAGCGGCCAACTCAAGCACAAACTTGATTTCTTCCACAATAATATTAATATGGATACCAAAATACATATAACTGGCTATTTATTAGGAGCCTGGCTAGTTTTGGAACTATTAGCCAAAGAGAAATATCTCATTGAAAGATTTTTTTCAATCCACTTATCCCTAATCCTACATTACAAACGATAGACCAAACTGAAAAGGGCAGATATGTTCAAAATATCGTTAGAAATATTCACACATTGATTCTATTGGTCTTCTATGTATTCCATTTACTACCATATATATTACAGATATTAGCTATCCGGGTATACTTGAAACTCAGTGCACTGTCATCACATTACACACAGCGAATATTAACTAACTTCAATCCTGACCTACAGGAGAAAGCATTACTATTGGGATTTGAATCATTGGACACAATAAATGAATTAAATATTGCTACAATTGATAAGATTAAGCATATCACGAAAGTCATATATTCTACAGAAGATGGATGGGTGTCAATGAATCATATAAAAGCGTTTGAACCAGATTTAAAGTTGGTGGAAGTGAATGTAAACCACGCTTTTGTTTTAAAATCATCAGACTTGGTGCGAAAAATTGTTGGTAATTCAATAAATGATAGCTTTAAAAATGTTAATTGATATTAATCTACTTTTCGGAATACTGTTTAGCTAACTGATTTACTGAAATAAGGACAAGAATATGTACCTATAAGTGGAGTATTATTCACAAACACATATAATATAGCATGTTTGCCATCGAAACGCTAAGAAAAAGACAACAAGCACATAAAAACTGAAATGAATTCCATCAGATTCTTATATATAGCTTAGAGACATCGAAAATATAGTAAGTTATTCTAACTCTCTACCAAGAATATATTCGCAATGGCTCTCTCCCCGAGATGAATAAAAAGCGTTTGATAAAGTTGAATGGCAACAGGTCGCTCGGAGAGAGCATATTGTCAATTTCCCATATTGTGAAGTTTCGAACAACAATGGAATCGGGACCTCGACGTCTCTCGACTTCAAACGGATTTAAAGGGCTTTATCTCTGATATAAAACAGAGGTATTTCTGTCACTCGGATCTATTGCCGCCGACAGATATACAGTTATTTTATTGAGTAACGTGCTTATGCTATGTAGTTTTAGATTTCGTATAAGAATAGTTATATACTTTATTTGAGTTGTCAATTTGTTATTTTTGTTCTATTACTACTATTATAATTAATTTTGTTAAGTTTTAGTTTACAAACTCATGTAAATACAAGTAGTGGTGATGATGACTATATATTTAAGATTCCACTGTTGTTGTATTAACATAAGTGAGTACATTAGTGTTCCTACAAACTGGCTTGGTATTTATTGTGTACCACGCCTACCGGCAATTTAATTTAATTAATTTTAAATTATGTTTTTCAGTAAGTAAATATAAATTCCTATGAGAAATAAGTTCTTTAACCATAATATTTGCCTCGCCTTTATTTATATCGAAGAAGCAGCCAGCGGTGTTCATAGCATATTTTGCGTGGTATTTTTGGTTTCAGTGAAACAAGGGCCGCGGCTGTCACCATTCTAAGGGCACATTATTTTATTTATTAGTTTTGTGCTGACAGAGATTACGTCACAATGTGTATCTACACTAGCACGTCGATCTTGGTTATAGCGTTCGGAAAATCCTACAGGTGCGCTGAATTGAATTTGAATTCTGCATCTCGTGAGTATAATGCAGGTGTTCTACCAGCCAGCCTATTTCTCCCATGCGGAAGTGGCAAAGGTGTACTGTACACCCACATTTCGCCGACGATCACCAATGTAATAGGGGGCAAGCCCATTGTGTTTATCATGAGCACAATTCCAGATTTCGTACTTTTAATGAGATTTTTTTTTAAAAACCACCCTTACGACTTTATCTGAGCTAATATTCTAACCCAGAACCTCATAATTGTTACTATGCGCCACTAAATCAACAAAACAGTCAGGTCCTTAAGCACCAATAGATACAAACTACCAAGTTTAGGCAATTCCCAAAGCTCGTCATATACTATTAGCAGCAGCTACAATTTCCAGCTCTACTTAATATTGGCTATTATTGCATAACAGCTGTATCTCGGTCCATCTCGAATCAATAATGAAAATCCCATCCAATTAACCGGGACAGAGCTTTGTATACCGCGCTGTACATACGAGTAGATATTCAAATTGTGTATGCTCTATACCGTTTACAAGCACACTCACTTGATACCAGACGCCTGATTGTTCGAATGCACACACTCTAACCATGCACCGGAAGATAGGTATTTAGTACAAGAAGGCCTTATAATAAATATATCCTAGAAGCCGCGGGCACGCTTCATATTAAAGCAACAATTACTCCCTGCAAAGCAAGTAGTCACACGTTCACACGAGTAGTCACTCTGTGACCGTCGTGCGAAATAAAGTGCACTGCGTGTGTCAAACTAAATTTTGTTATGCCGTCTTGTGTCATTCCCGCCTGTCAAAATGCTGTTGAGCTCAAAAAGAAACATGATAGGAGCAAATTTCATGCGTATCTAACGCATTTAAGTGCCTTATTATTTAAATATCAAATTATTTTTTCAGTCTATAAATGCTATATTAAAAGACGCGTCCGTTTCGTTAGTGTTGGTCATGGTTTTAATATTAAGATGACGAAATTATATTTTCCCTGCATTAAATTACTACAAACCATAATAGTTTAGGTACATCTATTTCTTGAGTTTAATATGCATTAAAATACACGTTATAGTAACAATGTCATTAACATTTAACCCAAAAGTGGTAATCTTGGTGGTTACGCGGGTGGGAAGTGCGGTGAGTGCGGGGTGTTTGTTGAATTTTTAGCTTCACCATGCGACGTGCATTTACGACTGCGCGCGGTTTCTGGTATATTTATATTATTCTAAGTTGGAGGCATAGGAAATTGCATTGATATGATTAGAAAAACGAAACAGGATTTAGGCATTACGGAGCGTAGATACGTAGATGCGGACTGGCGCAGTCGTTAAGAGTTTAAGTCGCTCCGCACACTGGGTCCAATAGTCGCGGATTCGATTTCCGCACGGGACAACTCTTTGTGTGACCCACAATTATTTGTTTCGGTGTAGGTATTTATGCATGTGAGTTTTCATGTTTGTAAACACACCCACGACACAGGAATAATTCCTAGTGTAGGGAAGTTTTTTAAAGAAAAAAAACTGGTTTACTACGGTTGATGCGATTCAAACAAAACTTTCGAAATCCAACGTTATGAGCGAGTGTTACTGTGAGGTTGAACGTTAAAGTAAAAAAAAAAGGTTAGTTAAAATATTGATTATTTAGATTCCAAATGAACTAAACAAAAAATCCAAATTTAAACACATTACTTGATCATATAAATTACCAACTAATTTGCATAGCTATTCAGCATGGGCGTCACATTTTCTCCTACAATATTTCAAACTACGAGATACGTCATTTTCAGTTGCCAAAGAGCACGGCACAGTCAGCAACGTCAGTCGCTTAATATTCTCGGTCTTTCGAATAACCCACACTTTATTTTACAAATGTTGATAACCATTACGAATTATTAACGACATATCAGCTATATTTAGATCAACAAAAATAATAGAGCTGATACAAAATATATATAAATCGTGAGAGATCTCAACAACCAAGTATCTAAAAGATTTTAGTTCTACAGTACCCGCGATTTTAATGTAAACATGTTAAGAAATGAGTATACTGGAATTCGCAATAAGCCTACCCAAAGTAAAGCCTATTCAAACTAAGTAACTTTAAAAAATATCCACGAAGTTACTGGCTGCAATACCAGTTATCTAAAAAACAAAGTCTTGTATTAATGAATTGCTTGTAAATAACCCAGAAGTAAGTGAAATTTGGAAGCAAAAAGCCGCGTATGGTTTTCATTAGACACCGCCATTTGCATGTTATTCATTAGCCAGTAGAGGGCGGCACCCTCCCGCCCACAGCTGAGCTTTGAAATTCTCCTAAAAATCTTAATAAAATAAATTTATACCACTAATATACCCCAAAATTAAATGCGTCCTTTGCACAAATAAGAATGAACCCTGTTTGATTCACATACGGTTCCTTTCTTTTAAATAATTAATGCAATTATTTCCACAGGGACGCTGAGCTGAGTGCCCGCTTAAAGAATAGACAAAATCCGTATGCACTAATAATTTGTTCTTAAAAGATTTAAGGATCCAAGTTACGAGTATTTATGCTGGCTTTTTAAGCTTAAGCGTATCATAGGCAACAAAATTAACAGTCTTATACGTTAAATTGTATTTTTAGCAAGTCATTTAAGGTTACTGGCTGAACTAGAATTAGCGTATAATGTCGAAGCTTATTGTGTTTATACATCAGTCTAGACATCTTTTGATTTTCTGTGATTTTATTTTAGTTTTCAAGAGTTTGATAAGCTGATCCAGTTAACTTGTATGTAAAAGTAAAAAAAAATATGTAGGGTTTTAAAACAACAACAATAGTTCACTAGTATTTTTCATGTAAGGTGGGTACTGTGACAGATGTGTCAAAGAAAATTATACTTTATTCAATGGCAATAAGAGGCCCCTTTTCTATTTGGTTTTATGGTTTTATGCCTTAATTCCATTGAATTAAATATTAATTTCGTTTGGCAATTAGAACTGTCAATACCTATCCTATGTGTACAATACTATAACATATAAACGCAACAGTTTCAACATTTTACTTCAATTACGGATCACCCTTCACGGCATTACCACTTACAATAATCAGATTAAAAAGAGCACACGATACTCCAAATTTGTTAAATCTAAAATTAGGAGAAGGTATAGAACTCCTTAAAAACAAGCACATAAATTTGGCTGTTCATTAATCCGCGTTCAAAGCTACCTAATTACGTAATTTCCTTTGAAAAGCGAAGGAACTAAATCCCGCAAGTGTGGACTAACGGACGAGTAGTTCTAACTTTAGACGTAGAACTGACTGATGGTTAGCACTGCCGGATAAGCAAACTAAGGTTAGCGTAAACTAGGCCAAGGGTAGAGGTATTTGCGATGACTGAATCAAATAATGGACTTTAAAACATGTAAATAAAGTTTAAATTGCATTAAAGAGTTACTTGCAACTCAGACAGATGAAATTCTTTAACCCTTTATCTACGCTAATTATTAAAGATTGTTACGCCTATGTACCCCAAATGGGCTGGGAAGACTCCCACTAAGGGTATACTCACATTTTGTCGAGGAAGAGAAATCTAAATAAAATATAAGAATAATTACATAAAGGTACAATGAACATAGAGCCCTGAAGCTCCTTTTCGAAGTTGGTCAATAAAAGGGGCCGGATCTATTGCCGTTACACCGGGCACAATTCTAGACTCCAGATGACTACTTTTTCGATAAAAAAAAACTTTGTTAACACTTTTTTCGACCTAGAAACCGAATCCTAAACCTCTCAATTGCCACACCACAGTTTTCTAGGGATACAGAAGCAGTCACTAAAAGTCAATATCATATATTTGATATCACTACATATTATAAACCAAAGTCCCCCCGCCGCGTCTGTCTGTCTAAACGCGATGAATAAATTTTCATACAGTTTTGACCAATGGACGGAGTGATTCAAGAGGAAGGTTTATGTATATAATTCACCCGTGCGGAGCCGGGCCGGGTTACTAGCTATAATTATATACCAATCGAATTACACCAACTCGTTTAAAATACTCCTTTTACTTGTAAGTCTTCGTTTGTGGTGCAACGAGAACGTCTTTTAATTAAAGTGACTATTAAAAAGAAGCTCCGAAGAGTCACTTAATAGACTTAGAGGATCAGATATTTATTTGAGGGATCCTGCTGAAATGACCATGGCTTTGATTGTCTGCCAACGTATCTGCATCACAAAGGCAACTCTTTTTAATTAGGCGACTATTCTGGAGTTCCCTTGCATACAAATGAAGGAAGATTAACGTGATTTCAGGACCGCCCCATATTCGAGTTTCCTTGTGAGAAAACTTAACGGCTTCGGATTTGTTTTTTTTTGTTTATAAAGTAAACTATCTATTTTGTTTAAAGAGAAAGAGCCTGTTGCAAGTATATACACTCTGCCTAGCTCGCAAGAGATCTGGCATCATGATGTAGTAGAACAGTAGTGTAAAAAATTATATTTTTAACCGATTTCAAAAAAGAGGAGGTTCTATGTTCCTCTGCAGGTATGTTTTTTTTATGTATGTTCACCAATATTTCCGTTTCCGTACGATACAGCTAATTTTACAGATTTAAACATAATTTTATTACAAGTTTCTACCCGCGAATACGTCCGCGGTGATTTTAGACAGGAACCTAACATTTTCCGAGTTAATAAGTATCAAGGTAATAAACTATCCGTGTGCAAAATTTCATCCATATCCGTTCAGCTATTTTCGCGTGATCGTTCGTATGTTTAAATGTATGTACTAAACATACGAACTTTCACATTTATAATATTAGTAGGATTTCCTTCAAAACTTTTAGGCCGTAGAAGAACAATGAAATCCGTATGATATACAACTTTATTACTTTGTTTACTGCTGAATCGACGTTTTTGAAAAAAAAGTCAGGGTGGTTTTGGAATTACCTCCTACTTAAAATATGCTAACACACTTTGTAAGTTCGAAAATACCTTTATAAAATTATTTCTTAATTATACTTCATTTTGTTGTATAGAAGATTATTAATACTGAATGGAAAATAGAAATTAAATGAATACAGAAGCTTTTTCAATAAGGAAATGTGTAAACCCACGCAACAACCACGCAACGTTTCGTTATATCAACGAGCCAATTAACAATAATAACATAGACAATACCCAATCAAAATGCTCCGATGAAACGGAACCAACGAGGAATTATTATTAAAGTTGATTAGGTTAATTTAAAACCTGGGAAGTTTTCTTAGGAAAACTAAATTTATAAAGCGATGCGCTATGCCACTAGACCCGTTGGTATACCTCGTTAGGTATATTGTGTTATCTTTTAAGAAAAAGTAGCCCTACTCTAGAAATTATGCCTGCATCGTTATGTGGGTTCGTAAAATAATTTTTCATGCACAAGCACCCTGACCGGAAAGAACACGAAATATTCTAAAAACAGAATAATTAATTTAAAAAGATCTTGTTTTAAATTAAAAAGATGTTTTTCAAGACAAGCTTTTATAGCAAAACACAACGAAGATATCTTGCATAGTTGAGGAGTTCCTGTGGCCTCCATGCAGCTCCATCATCAGACCCTGGCGACCATCTGGGTCCATAGTAACGTTAAGACAAATCCAACGACCACAAACACGATGGAGCTATATTATGTAATTGGGTTGTTCTGGCGACGATCTTACGGCACCATCAGCAGACCATCTCTATCTTTTTAACCGACGATTTAGCGCAGTGGTTAAGAGCTTAACCCTCTGCGCCCACTGTGTCTAATAGTCGCGGGTTCGATTCCCGCACGGGACAAATCTTTGTGTGATCCACAATTATTTCTTCCGGTCTGGGTATTTATGTTTGTGAATTTTCATGTTTGTAAACGCACCCACGACACAGGAATTTATCCTAGTGTGGGGCTACGTTTTTTAAAAAGATAGGAGATAGATAGATGATGCTTACGATGATGAGTGAAATAAACGTTTCTGGGTTGTATAAAGATTTGTCCCGTGCGATGTTAGACGCGACTTATCGATCCAATGAGTGGAGTAGCTGAAAAAAGTATTAAAATTGTAAAACTAGAATTATAAAATGTCTAGAAGGATTATTCCTTTAATTCAAATAGAAAACCGTTATCCTAAACTAATATTTCTGCAGCGACAATATTACGAGGTGCTGGTCGCCAAGTTGTGTGTCCACGTCAGCAGCTGGGAAAAACAAAATTTACTACAAGTGCAAGACGGATGCGAGTTCTCTGTTCCTCTTGGTATAACTTTAAAAGATTAAAAAGTTTGTGCACCGTGGTCTGAGGGCTTCGCATGAAAAGATTGTTGTTAATGTGACGCTAGCGAGTAAGGGTGTTGTCACTTTCACGTTTGTTTAGTAAGTTTGAAGCGTGACAAGGATAGCGATTTGACTCGCTAGCGTCACGCTAACGTTAATCTTTTTGTGCTACCCCTCTGGTGTTTTGTGTCCCATCCGCAGTCTCTGCGGCCGCATTACGGCGCAACCAACATAATGTTAACACATAAAAATAAAGACAGGACATTTGTAACGCCTGGAAGTGTATTTTTACACGTGTTTGCGACTAAAAAGTGTTGTATGTAATGCTGTCACGCTTTTAGAAGGGCCCAGTTTTAAATAACAATGTTAATGCTGGGTATAACGTGGTCTAGTTAGGTACTGAATACTATACGGACCATAAAAGTGGTTTCTCTGTTGTCTTACTTCATCGTTAAAAGCGACAAATGACAAGGCGATGCTCTCACGCCTTAGTTTTTAACCGACTTCAAAAAGGAGGAGGTTCTATGTTTGGTTATATGTAGGCTTTTTTTCTTTTTTTTTATGTATGTTCACCGATATTTCCGACAGTTGTGGACTGATTTTGATGATTCTTTTTGCATTGGGTTCAGTATAGCTCTAAGATATCCTCCCATTAATTTAATTGGTATTGGACCTTCGACTTTAAAGATACACCAGGGAACTCCTTAACGACAAACAATAGAAATGTGCAAAATGTGTTCAGTCAATCCTATAGGTATCCTACTATAGAACTAAGCACAATGTTAACCGACTTCAAAAAAGGAGGAGGTTCATAATTCGCCTGTATTTTTTTGTAATTTCTTTGCTTATAAACTGATTTTATTGATCCTTTTTGCATTAGGTTCAGCATAGCTCCGTGATGGTCGAATTTAAATTTTATTGGTATTGGACAATCAGCTTTGAAGATACACCAGGGGTTTCCTATACGACAAACAGCATGAATGTGAAAATTCAGTTATTATGAGATTTATATCAATCTTGTAGGTACCTCACTGCATAAATAAGTAGGATAATAAAAAAGAGGTATATAAATAATAATAATAAATTCACTCATCACTTAAATTGTAAAAAAACTTTTAAAAAACGGACCCGACTTAAAAAAGCTAAAAATAAATATTTGAAGTCGGTGCTAAGTAAACGACTGCACCAACCAGCACGGACTTCAAATATTTATTTTTTGCTTTTTGAAGTTAGTTTCCCTTTTTTAAACAGTTTTTTTTAGCTTTTCTGTCTAGGGTCAGTCGGGTCCCTCAACGATGAAGATTTTGTGAAAGAGACATTATGCGAGGCCATTAGAGCCAGAGAGGCCAATATTTTGAAACACGAATTTTGACCTAAAATGCATTATTGGTAGGGTCTTGTTCAAAACCAGAATGGCCTACGTTACATTTGTAAATAAGCTTCTCTGATAGTACACCTCTGCCACCCCCGCTTGGGGAATATTGGCGTGACGGTGTGTGCTAGTCTGACTGTCATGACCTCATATCATAGTCGCTTAGATTTATACCCTATGACTTGATATCAAATAATATCACTTTGCCTGGTAGGTTATCTTTCATGTAGGTACCTGTACTGTAATACCGCGCTATTTATTACCAACAATTCTCCAATCATTTGTAGCACAAGATTTTCCATAACGATATTGAATTTCAATTGTAAACATATTCCATGAGAACATTGTAGTAAGATTCTTCAATGCACTCTCATAAAATGCTCGTTAAACGAGTGCGCACTACAGAATGCCCACGCGCTTTTCCAGTATTATATCTGCGAAGGCGGAGTTCATAGGACGCTGAAGTAAGACATAATGTAGTGGAATAAAACTTGAAGCTCGTAAATTGACGGCAAGATCGGTGGACGGTCATGCAATACGTTCATGGTACTTCCCGTTCCGGATACTTTATTTATTTATCTTTGGTAGAAAAAGAGGTACATAATAAATATGACATAGATTATTAACTACATTAATTACTAATTATGAACCCGATACCGTTATCCACAGAGTATTTTACCGGTTAGGTAAGCAGGATTAACTAAATTTTATTTACAAGGAACTTTAAAGAAAATTTAGGTTTTAAGTACTAATTAGATAATTTGAGTGAGTTTGTTTATCTTGGATGCGCCTTCAGTAAGGATGGGAAATACACCGCTGACATAGAGAGAACAGTGCAGGGAACAGAGGGAATGGTACAATGGGAAAGCTACTTGGGAGCCGACACTTAAGCCAAAAGCTGCTGACAATGCATACCGGAGTGCATAAGGGTTATATTTTTAGCAGTCTAATATTGTGTTTTCATACGTATGTTCCACCGTAGCGCTCAAACTACTCATCCGCTTTTGATGAACGAGGTGTCAATCGATTCGTTATTATGATCCAGGCTAAGGATCCAGGTACTATAAACTACATTTTATAGTCAATATCTATATGAAAAAGTGGGGGTGGGTGTTTTTATCAAAGAGAAGATAATTCTAAGTTCATAAATTTAAAAATATAAGATATACCACGTGGCAGAAAAACAATTTCACTGTAGCGTTTATTCCGTAGTCGGGTTGAAGTCTTTTTTATTTGTTCTAAAAATTCAATGAAAGGGTTAAATAGAAATTCATCATCCTCATACTTTTGAATGTGATTGTTTATATTAGGTGCTGACGACAATGGAAAATATCTGCAGAATCATAACAACACAAAAAGACATCAAAACAACATAATACGGTGACACCATGTTTTCAATTAATACACGGCGCCAAACATAGCATAAACCGCATCAAAAACTTTCTAACAAAGCGTTCGTCGTAAATAAAATTCATTTTGCCGATGGCAATAATGTTAGTTGGCAGTAACAGCCGGAGGCAGAGTGCTTAACACGAAAAGATTGACTTTAGCCTGACACTAGCGAGTTAATATGCCATCCTTGTCTCACTATAAATTTAATAAATAAACATGAAGGTGACGGCATGATTACTTGCTAACGTAACGCTAACAACGAAATTTTCGTGGTAAGCCCGCAGGTGAGCGGATTACCACGTACTGACTGCGCATATATCAGTATGAAAGAATAATTGCTTTCTTCCCCTAGAACTGTCTCCGCGACGTTTATTGGTTTGTTTGTTGGAAACTTGGCGTCGCGTCAGCTACCTGCCGTTCGGTGTTGCCAGTTGCGAGCTTGTATAGCTAAGTTTTTACTTGATTGAAGGTGTTTTGTTCATGGCTATGTGTTATATAAAACTGAATATACTTTTTCGCATTGTTATTTGATTTATTCCTGTTTGAAGTACGTATGAACAAGACATGTATCTCAGTATAGAAAGTAAACCGATTTCAATCCTTACTCAAAACACTTTAAACTTTTTACTTAGCAACCAATTTGTAAACGATGACTTACCTACTGCCTCGATGTTCTCGGGTGCATGGTGTGACCATTATCAAAAAATCTCAATGGCCGATGTTATTATATCGGGCAATTTGGGCAGTCGTTAAGAGCTTAAGCCGCTCCGCCCACTGGGTCAAGTCGTGGGATCGATTTCTGCACGGGCCAAATTTTTATGTGACCCACAATTATTTCTTGCGGTCTGGGTATTTGTGTATATAAATTTTCATGTTTGCACACGCTCCTACAAACACATGTATAATAAGTGTGGGGCTACGTTTTCCTTAAAAAAATATGTAATAGAGAACGAGCCTATTGCCTTATTCCCTATTATATTAAGACCTAACATCGTCAACGAAATGTTTGGGTACATACACATCTGCCACTACTGTTTGGAGAATGTAGGGGAAGCTCAATTTCAAGTCACTTGCACACTTTTGTTTTACATGTGATCCATTTATTTAGTTTATTTATTTATTTTCTAGTGCTTAGACTGTTGGACTGCAAAGTCAAAGGTCTGGGGTTCAAACAAACGCACGCACCTTTGTCTTTTCGAAAGCAGGTTCGTATTAAAAATGAACTAGTACTCGTATTACTAGCTTTAACGGTAAAAGAACACATCTTGAGGAAACCGGCATGCCTAAGAGTTTCTCGAGGGTCTGTGAAGTTGCACTTGGCCAGCGTGGTGGACTATGGCTCAAACCCTCTCAGTTTGTGAGGAGGCTCGTGCCTAATGGTAGGACAGTTTCCTAACAGGGCTACTATTATTATATTATTATTATATAAATATATTTAAATATGTTGGTTCTAATAATTAACACTAATGTTTGTAAAAGAAAGAGTACCTATTACCCATTTCAATAACTAAGATGTAAATTGGCATACGTTGCTGTCTGTACTATCAGTCAAGGTTCTATACTTCTATCCAAGCTTAATAATAACTTCCTTTCTAAATAAAAAATAAGAATATTCGACACACACTAAGACGAAATAATTAAACAAAACCCATTTTCCAAGAGCTGGTAACATCGCGTAGCATACAATGGCTCCAATATTATAGTTAAGAGACTGTTACATTATCGACTGGCGATATTAAATTTGATTTTTTTTGCATTTCTCCCCTCCGGCTATAATTTTCCCTCCTCCTTCGCCGGTGAAATGACTTAACGCCGTTACGAACGCAAATAAACTACACCTTTGTGTTTTGTTATTCAAATAGGGAATAATTTCACCTTTCTTTATAGTGTGTGTATAGTGTGTATCGTGTTTGCGGAGGTGCTTAATAAAATACATAATATAAATGTTTTTGTAGTTAGTCAAATTTATGAGCAGGAGAATAATGGAGATGGCATAAATACTTACTACACATGTATGATAATTTTAAATTTAAACGTTTAACACATGTGATTTAACACGAACGAAATCATCGTCTCTCTGCCTACCCCGCGAGGGAGCTGGCGTGATGATATAGATAGATCCAAACATGCTCCTGACATTTTACTATATAACAAGCTTGCACTTAGGTTGAAAGTTTATTTGCGTTTTGAAATTCGTTGGAGCTTGAATGATAATACACACATCTACTTATTTATTTCAAGAGATTAATAAGTAATGACATAGCTAAATAAAGTGAATTAAAATAAAGTGATTGAAAAGAATTTACAAAATGCTTAGTTACCTACGCGAGTTAATAGCGTAACCATACATATCATGAAGTTTATGAAAAAGTAACAGGGTAAGTACCAAAAAACGTTGTTATATTTGTGTAAGTATTTTTTGAAGTTACTTTAGAAAACTTGTTATGTAAAATTATAAATGTTCTGTTTTCTTTGTTATCTATTTTTTACCCTGATTGGTATACCTTATACAAATTTTCTATTCAACAGTGACTATAGCCAAGTTTATCAATGAGTAAATTCGTGAGCATACCTAAAAACATCCAGTACCCAGGTGTGATAAAAATAAGCTCGTGTGCAATTTTAACAGATTTAGTATTGTTGTTTAAGTAGTTTCTTAAACATTTTTTTTTGATACTCACCGTCACGCCTATATTCCCCAGAGGGGGTGGCAGAGGTGTACTGAGTACACCCACGTTTCGCCGACGATGTTAGGTCCCATGTAATAGGGGGCGAGCCTATTGCCATATACCGGGCACAATTCCAGACTCCGGACTCATACTGGGAATTTTTTTCGTTAGAAAAACTACATTTGTCCGACCTAGGATTTGAACCCAGGACCTCGTGATCACAAAGCGATGTGCTTTGCCACCAGACCAACGAGGCAGTCTGAGAGTTTTTTTTTTATTTGCAGGTTTATTGCGAGTTTTATGATGGCAGACACGAAAAAATGCAGACAATACAGTTTGGACTACTTGAAGTTTGGATTTATTTCATCTCTATCATATCTCGATGTGTCTCATATATGAGAAGTATTCACTTACGATGCCATGAAGCCTTCCAAAATAGAGGACCACTTATCAAGAGTACACGCGGACAAAAAATAAGCCCTTGTCATTCTTTCAAAGGGTGTAAGGGAGTCAAATACCACCATATGGCTACAAGTCATCGTCACCTGCTCGTGGTACATCCTATTGATCAACGAACGAGGCTCTGACGGCCGAAAAATGGAGGTATACCCATAACAAAAAAAAACTGCGTGACTAAATACCGCAGATCGGTGACGGGCAGCAGCGATACCGATGCGAAGAGTTACGCACTGCGATCGCCAACCCGGATGCCCAGCGTGGCGATTATGGGCGAACCCTCCTAATGGCAAGCCAAAATGAACCACGGCCCCCAGTTCCCGGCCGCTCTGCTATTCCGGATCACGGCGGCGGTCACAGTAACGGCAGCGTAGGGGGTACGAAGAATCCCCGGTCTACGAAAGGCCGCTAAAATCAACTGACTTTGGCGATGTTAAATGGACGCACGTTACGCCTTGACGAGCAGATGGCGAAACTGGAATCCGAACGCGAAGGGACAAGGTGGCACGTTCTGTGTGAAGTCCGAAAAAAGGGAGAGGACACCGTTACCCTAGAATCAGGCCATCTTTTGTTCTTCCGAGAGGGTGCCCAGCTATCCCAGAGCGGCGTAGGGTTCGTGGTCATTAAAACCCTCTCTGACAACGTTGTAGAAATGTTTAGTGTATCAACCAGGGTAGCGTATCTTGTTATTAAGTTAAGCGATAGGTAAATCCTAAAGGTTGTGCACGTTTACGCACCGACTTCGGCACACTCAGACTACGAAGGTCATATCGAAGGCCTTATACTCCACCACTAAGGCGTACTACAACGTTGTCATGGGGGACCTCAACGCTAAAGTGGGAGCACAGAATTGCAACGAATCGGTAGTAGGATTTCATGGTTTTGGTATAAGGAATCATAGGGGGCAAATGCTTGTCAACTTTTTTGAGAAAAAGAGGCTTTTCTTGATGAAATCTTTCTTTAAGAGATAGCTCCAAAGAAAGTGGACATAGCAAAGCCCCGACTATAGGACTAAAATTGAGATTGACTTTATCATAACGGACAAGAAGCATATATTCAGAAATGTCTCAGTGACAAACAGTTTTAATACCGGAAGCGATTACCGACTTGTCAGAGGCTCACTGAATATCAACTTTCAGCTCGAGCGAGCCCGTTTGATGAAGGCCAGGCTCCAGCTCAACCTCCTCCAAACCATAGTAGGATCTGAAGCGTTCCAGTCAAATCTGGAGAACTGATCCGTTACCATGGAAACTACAAATGACGTAGACCAGGCTCTTACAAATGTGGTTGAAATCCTCAGGGAGAAAGGTACGAGATGCTGTGAAATGCGACGTCTGAGTAAGAAAACGAAGCTCTCGGAAGAGACACTGCGGCTTATCAAGGAACAATGTGAAATCCCACCCAGCACTTCATCAGAGCAACTGGCACTCAACAAACGAATAAACTGGTACGACATGACTTCCGATGCGCTTATACACGCTCTATTTAAAAAGCGAATCGTGTGAATCGAGCAAAATCGGGGGTTGAAAGTGTTCGTCCAGTCTTTGGGGAGCTACATTAAACCGCAACTTCACGGAAAACCTGGCCAAAATCAGCCTAGACGAAATCGTGATGGCTCTTGAGCAGCTAAGGAACGGAAAAGCCCCTGGAGAGGATGAAGTTACAACTGAACTCTTAAAAGCAGGAGGTAAAGCGGTGCTGAAGGAGCTCCGAAATGTCTTTCACTCAGCCTTCTTTAACGGGAGAACTCCAGAGACTTGGGGTAGAAGCGTGGTCGTGGGCGGGCAAGGCGCAGTGTAGTTTCTCGCCTATTTTGCTCGTCTGTCCCGGTCAACAATTTGGCGTGGTCTTGGGAGTAGCGTACGGTCGCGACGATTCCCAAGGCAAGTGTGACTATATCCTGCTCGCGGTTGCTGCCTGCTATTGGTCTGGTTCTTCTGGCCAGACATACCAGAAACAGTCATGCACTTACCCTTCTCCTCTCGGTCCCCTCCCTCACTTTCTTTATTCCTTCCCAGTTTCCTTTTCCCCCGGCATTAGCCGGATGATTGTTGGCCTGGCTGCGCCCCTTCGTGGAGTGCAGCAGGTGGCGGCTGTCGTTTGGGTGGTCGGTCGAGGTCAGCGCGGCGCTGTTCTGCACCGTAAATTTTTGCAGAGGGAAGGACCTCCCGACCGCCCGCTGGGCCGTGGGGCCCATTTGAGTGCCTAGCCCAGCCGTGCTGGGCCGGCCGGCCGCTGCTGCTTGCTGCCAGAGGGGCGGCGGCGGCTGGAAGGCTCACGTGCCTTTGGGGCGCAAGGACGTGGGTGTGGCGCCTGGTTGCCCCCTCGCTCTCCCTTCGGAGAAGGAGGTGGATGCAGCAGGTGGCGCCGCCCCGTTCGGGCGCTCGCCCTTAGGGGTGTGGCGCAGATCGGCTCGGTGTTGAAGAGTATAATCGGCCCCTGTGCTTTGTATTCCTGGACTATGAGCTTTTGACTCGATCGAGACTTGGCAGTCTCTATAACGCCGCGACCATGGCCGTCCAGATTCAAAACCAGCTGACCAACCCTATCCCAATGCATCGAGGTGTGAGACAAGGGGACGTTATTTCCCCCTACTTGTTCACAAATGCATAGGAGGATATGTTTAAGACGCTGGACTGGGAAGGTCATGGCATAAACATAAATGGCAGTCATATCTCATACTTGAGATTGGCAGACGACATCGTCATTATGGCCGAAACGTTGCAGGATTTACAACAGATGCTGACTAGCCTAGCCGATTCTTCCGAACGCAAAGGTCTCCACATGAACTTGGACTAGACCAAGGTAATGATTAACCGACATATAGTACCATGGCGCTATTATCGAGGTTATTCAAGAGTATGTTTACCTAGGGCAAACTCTGCAGTGGGGGAAAAACAACTTCGGGAAAGAGGTCATCAGAAAAATACGGCTGGGCTGGGCGGCATTTGGAAAATTACGTCGAGTATTGACATCGGCTATTCCACAAAGTCTAAAGACAAAAGTCTTCAATCTGTGCGTCCTGCCCGTTATAACTTATGGAGTCGAAACGTGGACACTCACGGTTGGACTGGTCCATAAATTTAAAGTCACTCAGTGAGCTATGGAAAGGGCTATGCTCAGAGTTTCTCTAAAGGATAGAATCCGGAACGAAGTCATTCGACAGAGGACCAAAGTTATCGACATATTCCACCGGATTAGTAAGCTGTAGTGGCAAGGGGCCGGTCACATTAGCCGAACAATTCGATGACCGCTGGGACAAACGAGTTCTTTAGTGGAGACCACGGACTGGCAAACGTATTACAGGACGCCCTCAGGCTAGGTAGAGCGATGACCTTCATAGGGCGGATGGCAGAAACTGGAGCCAAGGATCGTACCCAGTGGCGTGCACTTGGAGAGGCATATGTCCAGTAGTGGACTGCTATAGGCTGATGATGATGATGATTCTTTCAAGCACTTAAAGAATAACTTGAGAAAAGGCCATCCATAAGATCGGTGTTTGCGTCATCATATATGCAAGACGTTGATGGTTTACGAGTGTCCTATAATATATCTTTACTAATAGCGAAGGGATACCCCACACAATTGGAGAACAGCTTATTTTACCAGCCATTGCGGAGGTCCTCAACAATGTATTGCCGCACATGATTTTATAAAGAGAATTCCTTTGAGCAATAACACCGTTCAGATACAAATAGACGAGATTGGTCGCAAAGAGGAAAACATTTTATGCAATTTCTTACAGGCCAACAGATTCTCTTTCCAGTGGGATGAGTCTACATTACTCAGCAATGAGGCTCTGTTGTTAGTATATGTCCGATATATTAAAGATGAAAATATGTGCCAAGAACTGCTTTTTGCTACATATTTAGAGACTGATACCAGATGAGAATCGATTTTTCAGGCCGTGAAACGTTTTTTACCGAGAAAGATATCCCATGAAAGAACATTATTTCTGTTGCGACTGATGGTGCACCATCTATGGTTGGTCGTTATCGTGGTTTTATAGCTCACTTAAAGCGAAAACTGCCTGAGGTACTGGTCATTCACTGCGTGATGAATCACGCAGATTTTTTGCTACTAAGTATTAGTAGCAAACAATCTGCGTCCTAGATTGCGTCAATCTTTACAATGTGTTATAAATGCTGTAAACAAGATTCGAAGCAATTCTTTGTACTCTCGGTTATTTGCTCAGCTACGTGAGGAAAACGACGAAGCCTTTACTCGGTTACTTCTGCACGCTGAAGTTTGCTGGCTATCAAGAGGTTCTTGCTTGGCAAGATTTTCAGCTATTTTTGAATCTGTGTTAGAGTTTTTACAAGAAAATAATCCGAATTTGAAAGAAAATCTGAAGAATTGTAACAGATATTTATTACTTGACTGATATATTTGGTATGCTGAACATGGTTAATTTGCAGCTGCAGGGTGACGATCTCAACTTAATTTAATTAAAATCAATAATATCGACCTTTCAATAAATTCGTCCGTCCACTCGTAAACTCGTCCTTTATAAACAAACTTTAAGGAATATTCACAGTTTCCGTATTTGTCAAAATTACCAGAAATGCTTCAAGACGATGTTATTTTAGCATATGTCACTCACTTGGACGCATTACACAAGGATCTTACTAAGAGGTTTAAGGATCTTTTAAATTTACAAATTCCTCAATAGATAATAAATCCGTACAATATCAAAGCCATGGAAGAAGCCAATGTGATAATGCCAGAAGAGTTGATTATCATCAGCACATACGAGGAGCTTAAGCAGAAGTTCAACCAAGGCTATCAGAAATTCTGGTTGCAACGCAACATTGAAACACAGTATCCTAGATTGTGGAACATTGCTTAAAAATCGATTGGAATGATCGAGTCGAAAAAGGCATCAGTGTGTTTGAAAATCAACGAACGCGGAGATTTAAGGCTGCAACTTACCAATATCGAATCGGATGTAGCGGTTGGTTAACCAAATGCAAAGTTTTTGAAATGGTATGTATTTTGTATCAATAGGAAAAAAACTAGAGATAGGATTTTTAAAATAATTTGTCTATGGGGATCTGAGGATCAGTTCATTTTGGAAAAGGGGTCTCTTGCCCTAAATAGTTTCGGAATCTCTGGTCTAACACATCCGGATACTAGCTTTTTTAACATCAGGGGCCATCAGTCATCTTCAAGAAGTCATAACATCCGTAACCATGTGAATACAAAATTTGATAAGATTTGGATACATTTGGCATCCTAAACCCAGACTTAGTCTAACTTTTTCCAATAAGTCAATTTTTGTTTTTATTCACTAAAGTCACAATACACAGCAAATCTTCTCCTCTAATATTATGAATACAACGTAGATATTCTTTTTGGAATACAGCCCCACAATGTTCCAACAGGGATATTTTGGTCCGCGGCCAAAATCGAAAATAATGCTGTCATCGTGTAAAATGTCACTTCATGACAGTCGCAGAGTTGCCCTTTGCTATGATTTTACCTAAATTCCATCTATCTATATCATCACGCCAGATCCCTTGCGGGGTAGACAGAGAGTACAGAATTCCAACAGGCTTCCTCCACTTTCATAGTTCGCCTCATACACGCTCGCCCCTTACGGAGACTCTTGACTTGCCCTTCAGATTCTTATTTTAATTTGTAGCCGGGCAGGCCCACCTGTTAAAATATCTCCTGGGAAGTAGAAAAAGAAATATTTAATGGTAATCCCCATTTCAAGCCTTTGTTCAGCAGTGAACAAGTATAGTCTGATATGAGGATGATAAACCCTCATTTCATTACAATAGGGGGGGGGGGGGGGGGGGTCAATGTCATCCACGGGCAAATTCTATGCCTAATTAAATCATAGTCTAATAAATCATAATATTCAGAACAAAAGGAATTGCATCAAATCCAAATACAAACAACTCTGATATAATTTATCGACAAAATCGATAGACTAACGACGTTTACTCAGCGTTTATCGAAACTACAACTTCGGGTTATAAAGAAGTTAAATAAAATGAGGTAGCGGCGGTGAGTGAGGCGTCCAAAAAGTTCGGCAGGTTGGGCGATAAATCGGAATTTATGTGCCGCCCGCTTCGACGCCGGCGCCGCCCGCCTGACCATTGCATAACAACACGCGCTAAAAGCATTGCTCTGCTTACCTCCCTGTTCAGTATCTATATAACCTGCCCGTATAAAGTTTGAAGCTATTTCAATTACTCCATTTTACTTATAAAGTAATGTTAAGTTGGGAACTCTGAGACTGTATTATGCGACGTTGAAAAGTCTTTAAAGAAAACAAGTGTAATAAAATATTTATACCAATGCACTAAAAATTATGCACTAATACATGAATCACGCATTAAATTTTCCTCTGCTTATTATTCTGCTATCATCATCATCATCATCATCTCAGCCTATACTTGTCCACTGCTGAACATAGGCCTCCCCAATCGCTTTCCAGCGTAACCGGTCCGATGCCACCTGCATCCAACGACTTCCTGCGATTTTCACAAGATCGTCGGTACATCTGGCGGGCGGTCGTCCCACACTGCGCTTGCCAATACGTGGTCTCCACTCTAGAATCTTTCTGCCCCAACGCCCGTCCGATCTACGCGCTATGTGGCCCGCCCATTGCCACTTCAGCTTGCTAATCTTAACGGCTATGTCGGTGACCTTGGTTCTTCTACGAATCTCCTCATTCCTGATTCGATCGCGTAGAGAAACGCCGAGCTCCATAGCTCGCTGAGCCACTCTGAGCTTTTTTATGAGACCTATAGTAAGAGACCACGTCTCTGATCCATATATCATCACTGGTAACACACATTGACTAAAAACTTTAGTCTTAAGGCACTGAGGTATTTTGGATGAGAAGATGTTGCGCAGTTTCCCGAACGCTGCCCAGCCGAGTTGGATTCGTCGATTGACCTCTCTCTCAAAGTTGGACCTACCTAACCGGACTACCTGTCCCAGGTAAATGTATTCGTCGACAACTTCAAGAGTAGAGTTCCCAACGGTGAGTGCGGTGGGTACGACATGGACGTTACACATTATTTTCGTTTTGTCCATGTTCATTTTAAGACCCACTTGTTGAGATACTCTGTTGAGGTCACCGAGCATTCGTCCTAGATCTTCCAGCGACTCCGCCACGACCACAATGTCGTCGGCAAATCGAAGGTGAGTGATGTATTCGCCATTGATGTTGATGCCAAGTCCTTGCCATTCCAAGAGCTTGAAGGCGTCCTCTAAGGTGGCCGTAAACAGTTTCGGAGAAATGACGTCTCCCTGCCTTACTCCTCTTTTTATGGGGATCGCCTTCGTGCAATGCCCCTGTACTCGGACTGACATGGTGGCGTTATTATACAAGCACTTCAACACTTCAATGTACCGATAGTCAATGCGGCATCGCTGGAGAGATCTAAGAACCGCCCAAGTCTCGATCGAATCGAAGGCTTTCTCATAGTCCACAAACGCCAAGCATAGTGGCCGATTATACTCCTCGGTCTTCTGTATAATCTGCCGCAGCGTATGTATGTGGTCTATGGTACTAAAGCCTTTCCGGAAACCGGCTTGTTCGGGAGGCTGGAAGTCATCAAGCCTGCGTTCGAGACGATTCGTGATGACTCTCGAAAACAACTTATAAACATGGCTCAGCAGTGTGATGGGCCTATAATTCTTCAGTAAAGTGTTATCACCTTTCTTGAAAAACAGTACCACCACTCCCCTGTTCCATGCTTCCGGCGTTTTCTCTTCGAGCAAGACGGAATTAAACAGCCTCTGAAGGACTTTAAGTACCGGCGTTCCGCCCGCTTTCAGAAGCTCTGCGGTAATTCCGTCTTCGCCTGGTGCTTTGTTATTTTTGAGTTGTTTGAGAGCCATCGTAATCTCGTACAGGCTGATGTCCGGGATATCTTCAGTGTAGTGTCGGGTTAGCTTGGCTCTTGGGTCTTTTACCAAGTCAACAACAGGTTCAGCTACTGAGGTGTACAACTGCCCATAGAACCTCTCTATCTCCCTGAGCACCTCTGACCTATTCGACGTTACGTTTCCGTCCTCCGTCTTCAGCTTCGTCAACTGGCTTTGCCCAATAGATGCGTCTCTTGCGAACACTTTGGAGCCCTTGTTCTGTGCTATGGTCTCCTCAATACGCCTTGTATTGAAGGACCGTAAATCGTGACGCAAGGACTTCAGTATCTGTCCATTGAGCTGCCTATAGGACTTAGCATCATCGGAGGTTTGGAGCGTCATGGAACGTCGCTCAGCCATGAGATTTCGGGTGGAGTTAGATAGTTTTTGAGGTCTATTTTTACGGTGGGGCTTATAATACTTGGACCCGACCGTATGGACAGTCTCTACCAGCCTGTTGTTGATTTCGTCCACTGATGCGCTGCTGTCTAGCAATTCGAAGCGGTTTGCCAATTCGAGTTGAAAGTTCTCGGGGTTTTGGATGTGTGCATAAGAAGGTCGGAGCGTAGACTTCATCAGACGCGATCTTTCCATTTTGACATTAATATTTAATGTGCCTCTGACCATTCGGTGATCACTGCCGGTTTTTACCCTGTGAATCACGGAGACATCATTAAATATTTGTCGCTTGGTGCTCATGATGAAGTCTATCTCATTTTTTGTGGAACCATCAGGGCTCATCCAGGTCCATTTTCTATGAGGCGGCTTCCGGAAGAAAGAGTTCATCATAAAGAGTCCCTCCTTCTCCAGATATTCGGCCAGCCTCGGACCCCTGGGGTTGCGCTGCCCATATCCAAATTGCCCCACTCTCAACTCATCATCGCCCCGTTTGCCCAGCCGCGCATTGAAGTCACCCATAACCACTGTAAAGTGTGCTTTGGAAGTATGTATGGCTCTACTAATGTCCTCATACATTACTTCGACGTCATCATCTGAGTATGCCGAGGTCGGTGCGTAGACCTGTATGACCTTCAGCGAATATCTTTTGGATATTCTGAGTATCAGGTACGCTACCCTGCTCGACACACTAGTGATGGACACAATGTTGTCTATGAGTGACTTGGGGACGATAAATCCGACACCACCTTGGGACTGCTGTTCACCCTCCCGGTAGTAAAACAAGTTGCCGGATTTTAAGGTTATCGTGTCCTCGCCCTTTCTTCGGACCTCCGATAAACCAACAATATTCCACCGCAACTTGTTTATCTCTTCTTCCAGCTCAACAAGCTGCGTACGTGCATTGTATGTCACCAGGGCCAATTTTCGATGTTGGTGGTAGCCGAATCTCTGCCGGAGATTCTTAGCACCCCTTGTCCTGTCGTTACCATAGCTGCTACCGTGGCCAGGACGAACAGGACCGCCGGGGACTAGGGGCCTGGTTTTATTCTTATCTTCTATTTTAATAAATTGGGGGTGTTTGCCATACTCGCCACGCTTGGCAGGCGGGTTGGCGAGCGCAGTTTTTGATGGTAGAAGTAATAAGGGAACGCTGCTGCCCATTCCCTAGTTTTCCCTTAGTCGCCTTGTACGACACCCGATGGGATGAGATGGGTTGGTCCTATTCTAAGCCGGGAACCACGCGGTATACCCAGTACCCAGTATGTCCCTCTACCATGTAGCCAGTTTGCTATTGGGTTATTTAATTTTTACTAAAATCTAGTAAATCCAGCCTACATTGCTCTTACTTATACCGTTAGGCCTACATTCCGATTATACCGTTATGCCTACATTTGACGGACGATTTAGCGCAGTGGTTAAGAGCTAAGCCGCTCCGCCCACTGCTTCTAATAGTCGCGGGTTCGATTCCCGCACGGGACAAATCTTTGTGTGATCCACAGTTATTTGTTTCGGTCTGGGTATTTGTGTATGTGAATTTTCATGTTTGTAAACGCACCCACGACACAGGAATAAATAATAGTGTGGGGCTACGTTTAAAAAAAAAAAAATCCCCATGCGGAGGTCGCAGAGGTGTACTGAGTACTCCCACATTTTGCCGACAATGTTAGGTCCCATGTAATAGGGGGCGATCCTATTGCCACATACCGGGTACAATTCCAGACTCCGGACTCATACTGGTACTTTTTTGACCTCGTGATTACAAAGCGATGCACTTTGCCTCTAGACCAACGAGGCAGTATTTTTAACCCTCAATAGACAATATAGATAGAAACAAAACAAATTCCTTATTTTAAAAAATAAAACGTGGACTTTCTGACCCTTCTTATCCACAATCGCAGTCTTTGTGTTTGTCGACAATTCCACAGAACTTTAATAGTATGAAAAATATTCTGATTCTGGTTTATGGTTAACTGTTGTACTAGCTATTGCCCGTGGCTTTGCAGCCGGTTATTTTGTAAATTGGCTATTTTTATTACAATATACCACTCAGAAATAATGTGGCTTCCTAACTGTGAAATTTTCTGAATTGGATCCAGAGATTACTTTCTACGTACATACATACATGCCTTCTTACTAGACGGGTTCTTTCTATAGCAATGACAACGACGACACATACACACAGGTCCCGCGGCCAACAGCGTAGATCATTCACACACACACATACAATTATTCCTATCATATTAAATAGGTCCGCTAAACAATGTTCCATAAAAGATCTCGAAGGTGCGAGTAAGTTTTGTAACTCGTGGTAGTGCTTCAATAATATGGCGACGTGATCAGACTAGTCGGAATCAATTGAGCACAAAGTTGCCACTGAAAACAATAAAACACCGGTAAGATTTGCCGGTAACGCAATGTGGTACGAAGCGCTAGCGGTAACTTTCTTAGCAAACACTTACATTGTTTCAATCTCGAAGGACTCCCAGAGCAATTACTATAACAAACATTGAATATAAAAAAGAGTCCATGGACGTTTCGTTCTTTACTGTTCAAGGAAAACTGAAGGTCTCGTATATAACAAAAATTAGCAATAAAAATAAAACAACATTTTTAAAAACCAGCTTTTATCTATATTTATATCATATTATATAAAGAATTCAAATAATAATTCGTGGGTATCTTGTCTTGTTAAATATCTCTTATCGCCACTTACCATACTGACTTAATAAGAGCTTGTAAAGTGCGACAGATTTGCGATTCTTATGTAAATTATTAAGTATGGAAATAACAAAACCTAGAGAGTCAGTCATGATTTATTGAAGATCAAATAAACCGTGTCTTATCTGAAGGACAAGTCAAAAGTTTTATCGCCAATTAAACCGCTGTAAATCACACATCAAACTCTTTGATTTTTTTCGTTTTAGTATAATATAGGTGGCTTGTGAAAGAACTACCTTATTACGTAATTTAGAGCCTCCGTAACTGGCGAAGGTGTATGAGATGAACTGGGAGTGGAGGAAGCCAGAGAGGAGTCTAAGGAAAACACCTGATGGAACTCTGTGCTCTCTGGCTACCCCGCAAGGGATCTGGCATGGCGATATAGGTAGATAGAAATACATAAATTTAAATAAATAGTTCTGTATGAGATAAATAAATTAATATATGACCGTTCAGAAGCTGTAAAGTGTGACGGTGTAATTAATCCAAAGCTCTTTCGCTTTTTGTACTGTTCTCGATAAACCAACCCGGCATTGTCTATGTAAATCTTCGACAGCGTATCTCACACGCCGAGGTGATATCTAAGTTCTAACGGGCAAGGATTCCTTGTTTTATGTATGAGCCCTTTTCAATTCATTTGGACGATACTCTTGTACCTTTGCCCCTTCCGGGTCAGTTATTTATTGCTGATGTTTCGCACTAAATCTAGCGAGTGTGTATTCTTATGAAAGTCCTCCGGTTGTTTGCAGTGTTCTATATAAAGGACAATCTTGGCTATTGTTCGGTCTGAGACTTCTGAACTACGTCCAAGCAGATACGTACCTATTATTGCCGCGTTTTTGTTCGTGTGTGTTTGGTATATGGACGAGAGTTGTAAATATCTAATCCTTTGGTTGAAAAGTTAATCCACTAATCTACACACACTAATACAATTTAAGAATACATGCGTCAAGAACATTTTCAGTGCAACAATTACTTAAAGGTAAACACCGCATGCAATAATAGAAAAAGTGCAGACAAATAAATTTAAGTCAGTATGAGATTACAGATAACACAGGCTTTTCGATTAAGGTTATTCAAGATTGTTGTTGAAAATAGACCTTTGTTTCATTAAGGAATTAAAGTATACGTCAATTTTATCACTACACTTGTTCAAAATCTTGCACAACCTTGCACAGGGGGAGTTGGCACCTAAAACAGTTTTCCTTAACGGTTGAAAAAATGGCGTGATAGAGTTGCGAGGTATTTTCCACGGGACCCGAAAATTAAAAAGGGCAAGTATTGTGGACAGTCAATTTCGTTATTGAAATCTTTACACGCGAACAGTCCATCATTCATATTCCTACGTTTGTCAAGCGTGTTCATATTAAACAATTTCAATCTTTTTTCGTATGAATGTACTTTTTTAGCCTTACTTATTGAGAAAACAAGGTGCCAAAGGAAATGTTTCTGTACTTGCTTCAAACGCAGTGTGTGTGTCGCATAATGAGGGCGCCAGATAATCCTACAGTATTCTAAAATACTCCGAATCAAGCTGTTATAAAGTAATATTTTCGTTGTACTATGACGAAATCCTTTACAATTCCTTAAGAGAAATCCTAAAATTTTTGGTGCTTTTTTCTGTGATACTGTCTATGTGAGGGAGAAAGGTAAGTTTTTTTATCAAAAGTTACCCCAAGGTCACGAATATTGTTAACGTCATTAATTTTATGGTTGTTAATAAAATAGTCATGATGTATGCAGCTCTTTTTCCTTGAGTATTTGACATGATAGCATTTTTTCGTGTTTAGGTGCATTCTATTATATTCACACCATTGGACTAGTCTATTCAAATCACTCTGCAGGTTTGAGGCATATTCATCTGACTTAATATTTTTTACAAACTTGAGGTCATCAGCGTACATGAAGACATCAGAAAATTGAAAACAGTTTGGGATATCATTTATAAAGAAATTGAATAAGACGGGACCTAGATGTGAGCCCTGAGGTACTCCAGAAGATATATTTTGCACTGTTGATTGATAACCATTGACTACAACGTAAAACATCCTACAAGATAAGTAAGAGTTGAAGCATCGTAGCAAGGAGCCAGCGATACCATAGGCACGCAACTTTATAATTAATATTTCGTGGGACGTGGGTTTATATTCACTCTATCAATTATAAGGCATCTCTCCCATAGCCACTTGTTTACACCACAATCGAGAATCAATCAACAAGTAGAAAGGCCTCTCCAAAGATCGCCCGGACGACAGGCTTATGCTGTTACCTGCGAACTGCACCAGGTTTTCGGACCGCCTAATGAGGAACCTGCCCTCTCCACTAATATTATTTGCCTACACCAAAATAATAATTGTAATATCTATTTTTTTTGGCTTTTCTCTTATCACTCGTATGATTTCTCCACTCTACTAATGACACAGAACGTTGACCCTTCTATTCGCCGTGAATGCTAAATTGTCTTCAGACGCATAACAAATTTAATTAGAAGAAATAAGCTGAAGCAAATGTAAGATCAACATGAAGAGATGACAGAAGTTTCTGTTTACTTTTATTATACCTTATAAGGTAGCTTGATCTCTGAATCAGGAGTAATTTCAATTACTATGATTCAAAGATACTAATATTTTTCTTAAATCCCTGAGAATTAATTATAAATGTGTATTAGTAATGGGTAAAATAATTCTATAAAGTATCTAACACAATTTTACAAGAAAACTAGCGCCCTATCACCGATTCTTACAGATAGCACTACTTAGTAAGGTAGTATTTATTTAATCAGCAAAAAATACCGTGAAATCGCACTAAACACTTATATATTATATACCTTGAATCAATCAATAATAATCTTCCTTACTTGGCTGGAAGCGAAAGAAAAACTTAGAATGCCCCAGTAGCCATACTTTTGCTAGGCTGGTGGTAAGAATCCACCAAAGGTAGTAACGTCATCCGATCAACGACCAGAAAAGGAAAATTTGAAACAAACCCTACACCAACACGTCTGGCCAGCGTGGTATAGTAGGCCAAAAACCTCTTAACATGTTAAGACACCAAACGCAAAGGCCCTCAGTTCCCGGTAGTCCCGCTGTCGGCTGCAACGGTAGCGGTCGCGGTAACAGCGGGGCCGGGGGTGCAAAGAAAGTTTCAGGTCTGGAAGAGGATGTTCGGATCAAGTTTTCTCCCTCCGCAACATCGTAGAAAAGCATCTGGCAGTAGGCCGGAAGGTTTTCTGCGGTTTTGTGGACTTGGAGAAGGCGTTTGATAGAGCCGTGCGAAAGAGACTTTGGGACAATTTGCCAGAGTATGGTATAAACGGCACCCTGTTGCGAGCCGTCCTGTCCACCTACGTGGACAGCAAGGCATGCGTACGGGTGGGTGGTAACATGTCACCTTGGTTTGACGTTAAAATCGGCGTCAAGCAGGGTTGCGTGTTGTCCGCTAGACTGTTTATAGTGTATCTGGATAAAAGTCTTCAAAGACTGAATGCGATGACTGAAGGGGTAAAAATGGGTGATATAGTGATAAACCACCTATTGTATGCAGATGACGCGGTTTTGATAGCGCCAACAGCCACTGATTTGCAAACACTAGTCACAGTTATGAGAGACGACTGCATGAACAATGGCTTACATTTGAATGTGAAGAAAACCAAAATTATGGTTTTTGAACGGGAAGAAACCAGAACGAATGCAAGGATTGTGGTTGGTAACGATGTGCTGGAGCAAGTGAATGAGTTTGTATATCTTGGATGCGCCTTTAGTAAGGATGGGAAATACACCGCTGATATAGAGAGAAGAGTGAATGCAGGTAATAGAGTGAATGGTGCGATGGGAAGGCTACTTGGGAGCCGGCACTTAAGCCAAAAGGCGCAGCTGGCCATGCATAACGAAGTGCTTGTCCCAACGCTGCTATATGGCAGTGAGAGTTGGGTATGTAAGAAGGAGAACGAAAGCAGGATAAATGCGGTCGAAATGCGATCTCTGCGGAAGATGTGCGGAGTCACGCTGACCGACCGTATTCGCAACAGCGTAATAAGAAAGCGAGTAGGTATGAAAGATAGTATCGGTGTAAACATGAGAAAGGGTATGCTCCGTTGGTTCGGGCATATAGAAAGAATGCCAGAAGAAAGAATGACAAAACAGATATACAATTCGAAAGTGGAAGGATGTAGGTGCCGGGGAAGACCTAGACTATCTTACCATGACCAAATAGACCGTGTCTTAGCTGAAGGGCAAGTCAAGAGTCTCCGTAACCGGCGAGTGTGTATGAGACGAACTATGAGAGTGGAGGAAGCCAGAGAGGTATGTAAGGAAAGAACCTGTTGGAACTCTGTACTCTCTGCCTACCCCGCGAGGGAGCTGGCGTGATGATATAGATAGATAGATAGACCAACAGGTACACCCTGAAGTTGGTACAGGTATATGCGCCGACCTCGACATACTGCGACGACATAGCCGAAGCCATGTATGAAGACATAGCCAAGGCATTGCATGGCACCACCAAGGCTCACTACAACGTTGTTATGGGGGACTTCAATGCCAAAGTGGGAGTACAAGAACGCGGCGAAACGATAATCGGACCTCACGGCGTGGGGCGCCGAAACCACAGGGGGCAGATGCTGGTCAACTTTCTGGAGTCGCAGGGGCTCTTCTTGATGAATTCGTTCTTTAAGAAGAAGCCTCATAGAAAGTGGACATGGCGAAGGCCCGACACTGTGACGAGAAATGAGATAGACTTCATCATGACTGACAGGAAGTCTATATTTAGAGACGTCTCCGTGATCAACAGGTTTAATACCGCCAGCGATCACCGACTTGTCCGAGGCGCTCTAAATATAAACTTCAAGGCCGAAAGACGTCGCATGATGAGGTCTACTCTTAGACCTACTGCGCCTCAAATAGCTTTAGGGTCCGAAAAGTTCCAACTGGAGCTTCAAAATCGTTTCGACCTGCTGGAAACCAAAGGCAATGTTGACGAGAAAACCGACACAGTGGTCAAAATGCTACAGGATGTGTCTCGAAGGGTGTTTCCCGGCAAAAGCGGTAACAGACCGTCTAAACTCTCGCTCGAGACTCTCGAACTTATGAGGCAGAGACGGGAAATGTCATCCACGCAGGCGTCTTCGCCGGATGGGAGGAACCTCAACCGGAAGATCCGGAAGCTGGTGCGACGTGACCTCTGATGTTCCAACACCCGCACCATCGTGGCTGCGATTGAACAGAACAAAGGCACCAAAGTCTTCGCTCGCCATCTAGGTAGATCCCATCTGACGAAACTTAATACAGCGGATGGCAAAACCGTGACCTCCAAGTTCGAGATACTCGAGGAAATTGAGAGTTACTACAAAGACCTGTACGCATCACGGATGGCTAAACCCTCGAGACCCAGCGCTGACGACCACAGAGCTCCACTAGCACGCCACGATACGGAAAACATCCCTGATGTCAACCAGGACGAGGTCAGAGTGGCTCTCGAGCAGCTCAAAAATAACAAGTCGCCAGGTGATGACGAAATCACCACTGAGCTCCTAAAAGCAGGCGGGACTCCAATCCTGAAAAAGCTAGCGAGTCTCTTTAATTCCATCATCCACCAGGGCTTAATACCTCAAGCGTAGAGCGGGAGTGCGGTGGTTCTATTCTTCAAAAAAGGTGACAAAACCTTGTTGAAGAACTACAGACCCATCTTACTCCTGAGCCACGTCTACAAGTTGTTCTCGAGAGTACTCACAAACCGCCTCGCCAGAAGACAACCACCGGAACAAGCCGGGTTTCGAAAAGGCTGCAGCACCGTAGACCACATCCATACTGTTCGGCAGATTGTACAGAAGACCGAAGAGTACAATCAGCCGCTGTGTATGGCTTTCGTGGACTACGAGAAAGCCTTCGACTCCATCGAAACCTGGGCGGTTTTGGATGCTCTGCAGCGATGTGGTGTCGATTGGCGCTATATCGAGGTGCTGAGATGTCTGTATGATACCGCCACAATGACCGTCCAGCTCCAGGACCAAAACACCAACCCGATCGAGCTGCATCGAGGGGTAAGACAGGGGGACGTAATATCCCCCAAACTCTTCACCAATGCACTCGAAGACGTCTTCAAGACGCTGGACTGGACTGGGCGGGGCATTAACATCAACGGCGAATACATCTCACACCTTCGGTTTGCCGATGATATCGTCATCGTGGCAGAGTCACTGGAACAGTTAAGCGAAATGCTGCATAGTCTAAATGGAGCCTCTCGAGGTGTCGGTCTCGGCATGAACTTGGATAAAACCAAGATCATGTTTAATGAGCATGTCACGCCGGGATCGATCCACGTCGATGGTTCGATGCTCGAAGTTGTTCGGGAGTATGTCTACCTTGGACAAGTTGTCCAATTTGGTAGAAACAACTTCGAGAAAGAAATCAACCGCAGGATCCAATTGGGTTGGGCAGCATTTGGCAAACTACGTCACTATTTTGCTTCGCCTATACCGCAATGCCTGAAGACTAAAGTCTTTAACCAATGCGTCCTACCTGTTATGGCTTACGGGGCCAAGACGTGGACACTCACAGTGGGACTAGTCTACAAATTCAAAGTCGCACAGCGGGCTATGGAGCGAGCTATGCTCGGCGTCTCTTTGAAGGATAAAATTCGTAACGAGGTAATCCGACAAAGAACCAAATCAAAGTCACATCTGCAGAAGGACCGACGGCCGATGGAGCAAGTGTGTCCTAGAGTGGAGACCGCGACTTGGTAAGCGTAAGGTGGACGGCCCCCAGCTAGATGGACCGACGACCTCAAAAAGGTCGCTGGGACAGACTGGATGCGGAAGACGGAGGACCGTGTGCAATGGCGCGTGTTAGGAGAGGCCTATGTCCAGCAGTGGACTACGATAGGCTGATTGATTGATTGAATCAATGAATCTAATGGTAATCTATCTATCTATCTATCTCTATCTATAACCTCACGCCAGATCCCTTGCGGAGTAGGCGGAGAGTACAGAGTTCTAACAGAGTAATAATACATAGAACAGACGCGGTGGCGACTTCAATCTTCTATTCTATATATACACCATCACGCCTATATTCCCCAAGCAGCAGTGGTGTACTCAGTACACTATAAACGTATAAGCTATAAACATATACATAATATTAGCCCTGTTAAGAAACTGTCCCACTGCTGGGCACGGGCCTCCTCTCAAACTGAGAGGGTTTAGGCCATAGTCCACCACGCTGGCCCAGTGCGGGTTGGCGAACTTCACACACCTTCGAGAAAACTCTTAGGCATGCAGGTTTCCTCACGATGTTTTCCTTCACCGATAAAACAAGTATTAATTAATTTTAAACATAAACATATATATGTAATAATAATATGCCCCAGTGAGTCGGTTAGACTGCCTCGTTGGTCTAGTGGCGAAGCGCATCGCTTTGTGATCACGCTTTGGGTTCAAATCCTAGGTCGGACTAGTATACTCAGTACACCTCTGCCACCCCCGCTTGAGGAATCTAGGCGAGACGGTGAGAGTCGGTCAGGGGTACCACCTCGGCGTATCTCGCAGGACTCTCAGCTCCGGCTTGCCTTAATTGGCCGTCCAGAAAGAAGCCATCAGAGCTATATCGACGAAGGAAGATAATGCGTTCCTACGTCGATATACTCCAGGGGTGGAAGTGTTAAAGGGCATAACGTCGCGAGTAACTTCGAAAAAAGCGCAGCACACCTCTCGACACCCTTGAGCCGCTCACACCGGAGTTACCCTCAGTTATTTTATGACGAGCGTTTGAGGGCCCATCTAGTGAGCGACAAGTCACCGCCGGCTACGCGTAGTTAGGTATCACTTATTATGGCCGGAGTCTGTCCCCTTTGAAATAGTCCACTTTTTGACCATCAAATCTCATCCACATTGTTCCTCGTCTCTTTCCATAATTTGCAATAGTGCTTGCGCTTGCCGGGGCCAATTCGCTGTTTATGTTTCTTAATTTTCAAACAATAACTTCTTCCAAAGGGTCTCTACGTGTTGGACCCATGTCCCCATGCAAGCCTTTCAAACGTTGGATTAAAGCCCGTCTCAGCGAGATATAATATACATAATATATACATGTATAAAACTATATAGAAGTCCGTACACGGAATATTTTTCGAAATAACAACCCATGAGTATCATACTTTAGATGTAGAAGCCAATTCTAGTTGTTGGCTTTCGTGTCTGTTTGTCTACCTGTCCAAGGGTATGGACCATCATCACGCAAAAACTACTAAGCGCATTTTGATGAAACTTTGCATGCAAATACATTACATTATTGGCTAACATATTGCATTGTATTTTTCCCAGAAAACTGAACGGTTTTTCCAAGAAATAGGAAAATAAGCAAAACACTGAATATCTAAAAAAAACATGACTTAAAACTTCTTGGATGAATTTAAATAAAATTTAGTATTATCTCTCTATCTGTCTGTCTGTTTGTCCAAGGATGTGGACCAATCATCACGTAAAACTGCTAGGTGGATTTTGATTAATCTTTGCATGCGGATATCTTATTATGTTGACTACCATATTGTATAGCATATTTAGTTTTTATTCCGAAAAATCAAAAGCTCCGCACGTTTTCTGCAGAAATCACATTTTGACTGCCTTGTTTTTTTATTACAAAAAGTGACATGTCTAGAAAATGCCTAAACATTTGACGGACGATTTAGCGCAGTGGTTAAGAGCTTAAGCGGCTCCGCATTCTGTGTCTAATAGTCGCGGGTATAATTCCCGCACGGGAAAAATCTTTGTGTGATCCACAATTATTTTTTCCGGTCTGGGTATTTATGTATGTGAGTTTTCATGTTTGTTAACGCACCCACGACACAGGATACATCCTAGTGTGGGGCTAATTTAAAAAAAAAAAAATGCCTGAAAATTAGGCGTACGAAATCGCGGGTACAGTTAGTTTGTTATAAGTTGTAAGTTTGGATATAGGTCAATAACTAACCCGTATGACAAATGTCGCTTCAATCATACACAAGAACTTTTATTCCCAAGACATATTTACTAAAATACATCTTTTCTCGCAAAATTCCATACCAACCTTATTTTGCCACGCCAGTTTTCCTCGCAGATGTTGCCATACAACTATAATACATAATACACAACTACCAATCACGCCAGCACTAGAATCGTGCAAAATGAGAGGTGTAATGGAGTAGAAAAATTGCGCACCTTACGGAACCCGACGTCTAACATCTGCCCTTGAATTATACTCTTTCCCCGCTCCATCTGCGCCGGTGCGCGGCATAATAAAATAATAGCAATCGAGAATATGCGGTTCTCTTAGGGTCAGCGCAGACTGATGGTTTAGAGGCACAGAGTAAGTAAAAGGGTGAAGTAAACTCAAAAAAAAATATCAAAGCCAATTTTATTAACTTTAACATACTGCTGTTTTTCAGATGAAAATGTAGTCCCAGTAATTATTCCTGTGTCGTGGGTGCGTTTATAAACATGAAATTACATACAATACTCACACCGAAACAAATATTATGACGGACGATTTAGCGCAGTGGTTAAGAACTTAAGCCGCTCCGCCCATTGTGTCTAATAGTCGCGGGTTCGATTTCTGCACGGAACAAATCTTTGTGTGATCCACAATTATTTGTTCCGGTCTGGGTATTGGTATATGTGAATTTTCATGTTTGTAAACGCACCCACGATACAGGAATAAATACTAGTGTGGGGCTACGTTAAAAAAAAGAGACTATTTGTGGGTCGCACAAGCATTTGTCGAGTGCGAGGAGCGAACCCGCGACAGCTCGATCCAGTGGCTGTAGCGGCTTAAGTTATAAACCATTGGACTAAGTCGTCTGTCATAATTGGTAGTAGTAAGTTCGTAATGTGAAAAGGGTGGCATTGTAATTGATAGCGTTACGAATCTTAGCACGAAAATATTGACGTTATCGTGACTCCTAGCGAATAAGCGTTCTGTCACGTTCATGTTTATTTAATAGAACATAGTTTGACAAGGATAGCGTATCAACTCGCTAACGTCACGCCAAAATGTTGGTCTTTGTTTTCGTAGATTTCAAAGTTGACTTTCAATCGTTATCAAATTAGCTTCTTCGCGGGCACTATGTTGGTTTCGCTTACCCTTAAACTCTGCGTAAATTACACTTAAGATAGTTTTTCACTAAATATCAGCCTATACTGCCCACTGCTGGGCAAAGGCCTTCTCTCTCAAATCGAGTTGAGAGAGATTGGGTCATACTCCACCACGCGGACCCAGTGCGGATTGGTGGAGGTTTTTCACTGACTGAGTAATAAAAATATGAAATTGCTAGTAAAGAAGTTATTAAAGATTTTATCGTAACTGATCTTGAGTTCAGTCAAATAAAAACTATTTACTTGTGACTTACCAACTCTTTCGTGAAGCTTGATATGTAAGTGCAGTGAATGCTCGCTTTGTCTGTATGGTCCAGGATCCAAATCCCGGCTAGCACCTCTGGGTTTTTCGAAGTTCGATTGTCAGTTGCTGGCGGTAAATGAAAATATCATGACTAAACTATTATAATTAAATATCATGACTAATTATACTAGTCAGTAAATATCATGACTAATTATACTCATAACATAAAATTATGTATACCTCTGCTACTTGATGACAACGATGATAATAAATTGATGAAGTACCCCGCCCTGAATAATAAAGCTATGGATACTTTATATACCAATTGCGACGGCTGTTTTGAGAGAAATCGAAAAGGCACGTTTTGTCACTCTGTTACAATTAACTTTACTCATGCACACATAAGAAAACATTACACATTATTATTCGAAATAACACAAGTTTTGGAAATTAAAACAATGTGATCAAAGGACTCTTAGACTTCCCGCCAAAAAAGCTCTTTACGCGTCTTTTACACACTTATAAAAAAAAGTATTACAAAATTATGAAAAAAAATATTTTGTTTATTTTGGTGTCTCTACTCCTTTGAGTAGGCTCTACACGATAAAAGTATCACCTTTGTTTGATAAGAGCAGTTGGCTATGGATAAGTTTGTTGGTGATTCCACGTCGAAACGCACAGAAACCCAATACTTATAATAATACTAATACCCAAAACCTATAATACTTTTTCTGTTGTCTGAGATAACTTCCTCTCTACGAAGTTAGTCATACCGATTTCTTAAGATCTGCTTTTTAACAAACAACTTTCACAAAAAATCATGATAATAACCCCCTACCCTGACGAGAGTTTTTTCAACGCGCGTTATTAAGGAGCTAAAATAAAACATCTTTATTTATAAAGCGCTTACAGTGCTTCAAAAAGGCACGTTGAAACGGCGCTTTGGAAAACGCTGGCTTATACGAAATAAACGTTATGCGATTGATCTATATAACTAGTTCGTATGTATTCTTAGTTCACAGAAATCTAAACTGCGAAGATTAAAACAAACTCCCTAAAACAAATAAACAATAATAAAACCGTAAAGGATTCTCCCTTATACACGTTGCATCGCGTGTGTGGATCGCAAACGTCTCCGAGTACCGATTTTATTTGAACAGATGGAAGCGAGCATGTAACGTAAGGATTCCCTTCTCTGGCAATATGTTTTGATTTAAACTAAGCCACTTGTCGATACCGACCGACTCCGGAATATCTCTCGATTTCAACTGGATAACAAAAATAATGTAGGAAAAACAACACTAGCAGATAACAATCGGTGGGCTGTATTTGTAAATAAAACAGTTGTGAATAAAAGATGACTAAGGCGCTGTCGTTCTGAGGGCTTAGCACGAAAAGATTGACGTTATCGTGGTGCTAGCGAGTAAGCTTGCCTTAATATAATAGGAGATGCCTAACTAATACATAATCCATACCATACATACTAATCTCTATCTATCTATTTATATCATTACGCCAGATCCCTTGTGGGATAGGCAGAGAGTACACAGTTCCAACAGGTCCTTTCCTTACAGACCTTTCTGGCTTACTCATACACGCTCGCCGGTTACGGAGACTTGCCTTGTCCTTCAGATAAGATAAACTATTTGGTCATAATAAGATAGTCTAGGTCTTCCCCAGTACCTACATCCTTACTTATCCATACTTATATCATAAATTCCAAGAGTAACTCGGTCTGTTTGTCTGTTACTTTTTCGCGCCTAAACCGCTGACCAGATTTTGGTCAAATTCGGCAAGGGAATAGATTTTATCTAAGGACAGGACATAGACACTACCCTTTGTTTAAAAAAAAAGTTAAAGGGTGTGAAATACGTGCAATACACGCCTGAAAATAACGCGAACGAAGTTGCGGGTATAGCTAGTATTATATGAATCTGGTAGATATGTGTGAATATGTCACAGCAGAACTGGATCGCGTGCATGAAATACTTTGTCTTAACCTTAAAGGTTCTGCTCTTTATTCTGTGGCCACTGTGATCACGTACCTACGGCGATTAAACACAATATCGCAGGTATGCCGTGTAAGACATGTTAGTTTATTACTCTTGCTTTAACTGCAATCAAAATATTTATAACAACTGAGAGCTAGAATTTTATATTCAGAGAATTTTCTATATAATATTTGTTCTGAAGGCACGAAAAGATTGACGTCAGCGTGACGCTAGCGAGTAAACGTGCCGTTACGTTCATGTTTATTTAGTAAATTTGCAGAGTGACAAGGATGGAATATCAACTCGCTAGCGTCACGATAACGTCAATCTTTTTATGCTAAGCCCTTTGTTCATTTCACCTAAACATTAGGTTTCGATGTTTTCGTATTTCATAGATTTTCGATTTGCAATTGTTTTAAATTTAACAACTCGATATAAAATACAAGTGTTGTTCGAAAGCACAGAAATAAAAATCGCACGAATGGGAGAACACGGATATTTATGAAGTATTAAATTATATCATTGTAGATGACGGCTTTATATTATTTTAATATTATTGTCATGCTTATGTTTAAGGTATGAAGGTGCGTACCTTGTGGATGTATCTCGATATTCACAAAATTCTTTATATTTGTAGTACAGACATTACTTTTTGTACTGACCTACTAATTACATATTCTACCTTCACCAAGCCACTATTCAGGCGGAAAAATGACCTGACAAAGGTCGCGGGTTACAGCTAGATGCCTACAGCACAAAGCCGGCCATGTTGGCGACTTTTAGGGAGGCCATTTCCTGGAGTGGCCATCTTTCATCTAACACTGATAATGGAATTACTTTGGTACAATTGGATGAACCAAAAGACGCAAACAACGCAAGCAATGTAACGCAGCAATATAATATTAATGAAAATAATATAAGCCCTGTTATGAAACTGTCCCACTATTGGGCACGGGCCTCTCAAACTAAGAAGGTTTAGGCCATATTCCACCACGCTGGTCCAGTGCGTTGGCAAACTTCACACACCTTCGAGGAACTCTTAGGCATACAGGTTTCCTCACAATGTTTTCCTTCACCGTTAATGCAAGTGATAGTTACTTTTTAAATCGCACATGCTTTCGAAAAGACAGAGGTGCGCCTGGGTTCGAATCCGAGACCTTTGCAGTCCAACGATCTAACCACCAAGCTATCGCACTACTCGGCTATCGCAGCAATAAAATGAAAAATTTCAGAGTATTACTGATTGTGTACCTTACGCGATGTCCATCGGAGAAAAACGTTAGAAGAAATTGCGCGCACACATAAAAACTGATGTTAAAACTGTGTACTCAGTTAAATCCTTTCGAATACAGCTTGAGCACCAAATTGCGGAGCTTGAAAACGCTCGGGGAAATAAAAATTTCTTACTACAAACAGGCAATCAGTAGCATTTGCGAACCGTGCAAAGCAAACACGCCGGCGCGGGGCGCGCGACTGCTTGTCAAAGACTGTTCCAACTCTTCTAGAATATATTTATACAAATCGCATCGGACTTGCCTTTCGACACTTTAAGCACTTAGTTTTATTTGGAGATTGCACCGGCAAGTACCCTCGGGCGATGTGGCTGTCAAGTTATGGAAAATAATGTAAATTAAAAAACGAAAAATATCTATCTATCTATATATATGATCACACCAGATCCCTTGCGGGGTAAGCAGAGAGTACAGAGTTCGAAAAGGTTCTTTCCTTATACCTCTCTGGCTCTGTCCACTCTCATAGTTCGTCTCATACACGCTCGCCGGTTACAGAGACTCTTGGCTTGTCCTTTAGACACGGTCCATTTGGTCATGGTAAGATAGTCTAAGTCTTCCCCGGTACCTACATCCTTCCACTTTCGCATTGTATATCCATTTTGTCACTGTACCCTGTACAGTTGTACTCTACCTATTTTATACATTAATTCGTTCACAGCTGGAATATGCATGCGCTATCTGGAACCCACTATATAATTAATACACAGAACAGACAGAAATGGTGCAAGCCAGGTTCCTTAAATCGATTTATTATAAAAAATTTAATACGCGCTTGTCATACGATCTACTTTTAAAGAAATATAACGTCTTATCTCTTAAAAAAAGGCAGATTCTCCTACAAACTATGGTGTTACATGGTCTCGTTCATAACAAATTTGATTGTATTAATCTGCAAAATAAACTATCTTATATAGTTCCAAGGACTGTGCATAGGAGAGAGGTGCGCGCGGGGCAGTTATTCGCTACAGGACTTTGCCGTACAAATACTTGTCTGCGTGCACCCCTACATAGATTGTGCAATACTTTTAACAAAAATTATGTAGATGTGGACATTTTCATTAAAAACACTTATATGTTTAAAAAGGCTCTTAATGCAAAATTGTAAAATCCATCACTTTTATCTTTTAACCAGTTAAAGTTATTAACAATGAAATATCAGCCATAAATTTATTAAAATCGTGTCGTACTTCAGTAACCATTTTCTATTTCCTTTTATGTGGTAACATGAGGATAACGTGGTGGGTTGCACATTTAATTAATATTTCAGTACCAATACTGTATACTAACACATCATTGTGTAACTGTTTGTTATCCCTACGTAATAATAAATAAATAAATAAAGTTTACGCGAGAGAGAATGGGTCAGATTGATAGGGCCAGGTTTGTGACCACCAGCTTTTGGAACTTTCAAGCCGCCTATATTATACGCCTTATAATTAGGACTTAAATTATACGTACGTATTAAATTACATTGAATGTAAAGAAAACCAAGATTATGGTTTTTGAAAGGGAAGAAACCAGAACGAATGTAAGGATTGTGGTTGGCAACGATGTGCTGGAGCAAGTGAATGAGTTTGTATATCTTGGATGCGCCTTCAGTAAGGATGGGAAATACACCGCTGACATAGAGAGAAGAGTGAGTGCAGGGAACAGAGTGAATGGTGCGATGGGAAAGCTACTCGGGAGCCGGCACTTAAGACATAAGGCGCAGCTGGCCATACATAACGGAGTTCTTGTCCCAACGCTGTTATATGGTAGCGAGAGCTGGGTATGTAAGAAGGAGAATGAAAGTAGGATAAATGCGGTAGAAATGCGAGCTCTGCGGAAGATGTGCGGAGTGAAGCTGATCGACCGCATTAGCAACAGCGTAGTAAGAAAGCAAATAGGTATGAAAGATAGTATCGGTGTAAAGATGAGAAAGGGCATGCTCCGTTGGTTCGGGGATATAGAAAGAATGCCAGAGGAAAGAATGACAAAACAGATATACAACGTGAAAGAGGAAGGATGCAGGTACCGGGGAAGATCTAGACTATCTTACCACGACCAAATAAACCGAGTCTTATCTGAAGGAAAAGTCAAGAGTCTCCGTAACCGGCGAGCGTGTATGAGACGAACTATGAGAGTCGAGGAAGCCAGAGAGATATGTAAGGAAAGAACCTGTTGGAACTCTGTCCTCTCTGCCTATCCCGCAAGGGATCTGGCGTGAAGTTATAGATAGATAAATTATACGTCCTATAAGATTTCCAACTCAACTTCTACCACGTAAATTGGTAACCGAAATAAAAAGGCTGACGTGCCTTCCTAAGCCCGGAAACGCTCAAAATTGGAATGCCCCTAATGCTCACCCATTGACTGACCATGCCCAACTTAACCTTGACGATCGCTAAGAACACCGTAATCTTGCAGCGCTACGAGCCCCTCGGAACTTAATTATTACACGATTGGAAAAAAATGAGGATTATCCTACGGGTGTTGGTAGGAAATAAGCGGAGTCTAAGCAATGGACTGTATAATAACGCGTAACAAGACAATGCTCCAACTTGAACTCGCTGGAATTAAGTACAACGTGTGCTTCGAACGGCGGACGTAGTGCCAGCCATGCTTTGCCGTAGCTGTCATCGCTCCAAGCCGTCCGCGTCCCGCCTCTCGGAGCCTGTCCGCCGCATAGTGATGTTCCGACAGGGATTGTACAGTCCCATCACGGTCATCATATATTAAAAAATACAAGTTTATTATACCGAGTGTGATATGTCCTTTCATTTTAAAGAAACCTAGTATTGCGATAGGTATGTCGCGGATAAAATAGCCAAAGAAGACGTCAACGTAGATTGCAAACTGTACTACATAACTGTACATTCAGCGAAAACAGTACTAAAGCGAATGGGCGATAATAAAAGTCATCGTGTTCATGCTAAAATATAAGAAGAAGAAAATAAACACCGTCACTCCTATATTGCCCAAGCGGGAGTGGCAGAGGTATACTATAGGTTCCATTTAATAGGGGGCAAGCTTATTGCCTTAAACCGGGTACAATTCCAGATCCCGGACTGATACTGGGAATGTTTCGATAGAAAAACTACATTTATCCGACCTCGGATTTGAAACCAGGACCTCATGTTTGCAAAGCATTTTATTTGCCACTAGACCAAATAAATATTTATCAAAAAGGGTAAAAAATCAACAACATAAAAATACAACAATAAAATGCCTTCATCTTTATTTTGTATATAAATAGAGACAAGTACCAACACCTACCTACAAACCAAATGAAGCATGCAAGCCTCCACAACATCTAACGTGGAAATGTTATTTACCGAATCCTTTTTTATGTTCGTTCACGCATGAACAGTCGCCACTCGGCGAACTCACTCAGCTCGCTGTGCTAATAGTCCCAAAGTCTCCTAAAACCTGAAATGATTTTCATTTCTCGAAGCAAATTGCATTTTTTAATCCGAGTTTTATAAAGCAAAAAAGAAATCCTAATATTAAAAAAATGGTAGTGATTGTAAACCACAGTGAAAGATGTCACTACAATACATATATATTATACTAGCAGTTTCCCGTGACTTCGTACCCGGTTGACAAAAGTGCCTACCAGGTCTATGTTATATAGCCTATGTTACTTCTGGATAAAGTAGCTTTCCAATGGTTAAAGAATCATTAAAATCGGATCAGTAGTACCGGAGATTACCCTGACCATCCAAACTCACAAATTTTACCTCTTTATAATATTAGTATAGATAATATCAGCCTATACTGTACAGCCACTGCCCCGCAAGAGCCTTCTCTCACAAATAGAGATGAGAGAGATTAGGTCATACAATACCCAGTGCGGATTGGTGGAGGCAGGCCACCTGCTGTTGGAACTTATCAAGCCGCCTATAAGGCTTCCAACTTGGCTTAACGAATACCACGTTATGTGGTAACTGGGAACAACAGCTTAACGTACCTTCCGAAGCACGGAGACGCTCCTCAGCCTTCCGCATCCAGTCTGTCCCAGCGACCTTTATGAGGTCGTCGGTCCATCTAACTGGGGCCGTCCTACCTTACGCTTACTAAGTCGCGGTCTCCACTCTAGGACACGCTTGCTCCATCGGCCGTCGGTCCTTCTGCAGATGTGACCAGCCCATTGCCACTTTGGCTTACTGAGTCTGCGAGCTATCTCGGTAACTTTGGTTCTTTGTCGGATTACCTCGTTACGAATTTTTTCCTTCAAAGAGACGCCGAGCATGCCTCGCTCCATAGCCCGCTGTGCGACTTTGAATTTGTGGACTAGTCCCACTGTGAGTGGCCACGTCTCGGCCCCGTAAGTCATAACAGGTAGGACGCATTGGTTATAGACTTTAGTCTTCAGGCATTGCGGTATAGGCGAATAGAAAACGTGACGTAGTTTGCCAAATGCTGCCCAACCCAATTGGATCCTGCAGTTGATTTCTTTCTCGAAGTTGTTTCTACCAAATTGGACAACTTGATCAAGGTAGACATACTCCCGAACAACTTTGAGCATCGAACCATCGACGTAGATCGGTCCCGGCGTGACATCATCATTAAACATGATCTTGGTTTTATCCAAGTTCATGCCGAGACCGACACCTCGAGAGCCTCCATTTAGGTTATGCAGCATTTCGCTTAATTGTTCCAGTGACTGAGTGAGTGACAAAGTTTTATATTATAGTCTCATAGGTTTTCTAGAGTCCTACAAACCCTTATCTTTAAACCAACATGGCTTTAGAGTAGGTAAATCTACTGAATATGCTGTCCTGTCTCTCTAAAATCATGTAGTTGACAAACTGGATAACAAAATGAAATGTCTAGGTATTTTTCTAGATATTTCTAAAGAGTTTGATACTGTCTCAATTCCCCATCTCAGGGGTTTCAACCTCAAAATTTTTAAAGACTATTTAACAGATCGCACGAAGAGTGTAAAAATTGACATTTATATCAGTGGTGCTCGCTCTATCTACTATGGTGTACCTCTAGGCTCGATACTAGATCCTAATCTATTTCTGATTTATGTGAACTCTTTCTGTAAACTCTCGCTCCCAAACTGTTCAATCTTTACTTACGCAGATGACACTGCCTTACTTGTTCACGGTTTCGATTGGACTGATACGTTTAGGAATGCAGAAAAAGCACTGAAAATAGTAATGCAGGTCATTCAAAAATCTACTCACCTTAAACATAAATAAAACCACCTATGTGCCTTTCTCATTAAAAAACCACACTCTTCCTCCGGCATTCGTGTTCTAATGATTATTCCAGCTGCCCTTGCCCTACTGTTGAGAATTCGTCTCAAGTTACGTATCTTGGTTTACAGATTGATAATCTTCTTAATTGGAAATACCACATACAATCGGTCACTGGGCGAGTGCGTAAATTGATATTTATCTTTAAAAAGCTAAGACACTCAGCTGACCTAGATACCTTGCAGACTGTATATTTTGCTTTATGTCAATCCATTCTCAGCTATTGTGTTTCAGTATGGGGAGCTGCAGCGAGAACAATTCTTGTCAATTTAGAAAGAGCTCAAAGACCTGTTCTGAAGGTGATTATGTCAAAACCCTATAGATATTCAACTAAACATTTATACAAGGACTGCGAAGTATTGACTGTTAGGCAGCTCTTTATCTTACAATTTGTTCTGAAAAAACACTCCAGGCTTACGCACAATCGTGATATTCATGGTAGGCGAAGATCGGATATTGTATGCCCTGTCCATACATGTAGGACTTCATTTGCTAAAAGACAGTATCACACACTCAGTAACTTAGTATACAATAAAATTAACAAGCATTGCAAAATTTACTCCCTTACTTAACATGAATACAAAAACAAAATGAAGAAATGGTTATGCACCTTAAGCTATGTGGAGACTAAAAACCTTTTAGAAACTATCTCCTAGCTAGCGAGGCATGCCTTTTAAGTTTTGTCGTTTGAAGAAAAAAAAACACAACTAGAGCCTTATTGTACTTTTTATTGATTTCAAAGTATTCACCACGTAGCTTAATACACTTTTCCATTCGCTCAAACCAGTTATTATAACATTTATTGTGACGAAATCGTTAGGGCTTAGGTCAGGACTGTATGGAGGATGGTCAAGAATTTCTACTTTTTCCTGCTTCAAATACTCAATCGTTTGACGAGCGCTGTGTGAGCTTGCGTTGTCGTGGTGCAGGATGATGCGTCGCTTTGAGTTAGATTTTCGAAGTTCGGCGATGACTTGTTGTAAACAAACTGAGGTATACCACTCTGCGTTCATCGTTCTACGATCTTTAAGTGCAATAGTCGCAATATGGCCGGCTTTTCTAACAAACGTGGCCACCATCTTCTTTGAAGTGCTTCGAGAACGAACAACTTTAGTCGGCTTTGGCTCGTCTTGATAGACCCAGATTGTAGATTGTTGTTTGGAATCAGGATCGTAGGCATAGATCCAAGATTCGTCACCACTGATGATGTCGTAGACGTGATTTGACTCTCCTCGGTTGAACCTTTGCAGAGTTTTCTTACACCATCTGACGCGGGCTGCCTTGTGATCGTCGGAAAGCAGATGCGGTATCCAACGGCAAACTAGCTTTCTCACACCAAGCGCTTCATGCAAGATCTTCTAAATGGTTGTCCCTTAGATGCCTAATAGAGCCTCTATCTCTCGATACATCACATGACGATCTTCGAGAATTAGTTGTCTCACAGCAATGATGTTATCTTCAGTAAAGGCGGATTTTGGGCGTCCTTCGCGAGATTTGTCACTAACACTAGTATGTCCACGTTGGAATTCTAAATACCAGCGTTCGACAGTCCGCAGACATGGGGCTTCATCACTGAACACAGATGTTAGCTCATAAAAACACTGAAGCCGTGTCAGGCCTCTTCTAAAGTTGTTGAAAATTATTGCACGAACATTTTCCTTAGAAAGATTCATTTTCGTACGTAACCTGACAGATTCCAATAGACGCTGTGACTAAACAATAGCATTAACCCTAATACTTTCAACTGTTTTGAGATTCAAAATTTAAACACATTCGAATATAGAACAGTTCCAAATTCAAAATTGCCGGGAAATATGTAAACGACAGAACTTAAAGGGCATGCTCCGTAACTAACCTAATACTGTTAAATTTTACATCCTTTGTTTTACCTATTTATTTTTATCAATTTTTTTGAATGCCTAAAAAATATAATGAACACACTTGCACGTGATCACATGCTCTCAGACTATCCTTAAGATTATTAAATGTAGAGAATGCTGGTACCCATAACACAAGTTTATTCTTACTTTGGGTACCAGTGTTTTCGAACCACTATCGATGTCCCTTTAAATGTATTTCTTGTGTTTTTTGGTATGTGTGTATCTCTTTTTAAAATAAAGAATTATTATTATTAACGCTGCATAACCTTGGTGATCGGTAAGAACACCGCGGTCGCACAGCAGTACGAGTGCCTCTAACAGACATAGCCCTCCCCAAATATCGCGACGAAGACAGGCTTTTTGCTGCACTCATCCGACTTTTCCCGTAACTTTTACCAGGACATCAACCCACCTTGTAGCGGACTTGTCCACTCTACGCGGTGACTCACTAACGCTTCTATGTTTTCAAGATTTTACGGAATAAGGTATAACTATCAAGCAGGTAAAATGAACAGAGTTCACGAATATTACACATGAAATAAAATTATATTTCGGATTTTATCACGGTTTCTTTTTGATTTTTAAGTTCCCGACGTTTCGAGTTCCTTCCAAGGACGGTTCAGGAGGCTTTTAAAAATTAAAAAAAAAAACATCCTTATTTCAATAGAGAAGATGGCTGGGTGCTTTCAAAACCAAGCATAACACTGCAAGGCCTCAAGACACCGTGAGCTCATTCTGCGTAGATCGGACCAACAACAAAATAATTAAGAAGTTTGAGGGTACCCCGGAGAATCTATGCCTTTTTGACATCTAACACCTTAGTTCTTCCCGTGACCATGGGTGCTGCAAAACACTCGAAACGTCGGGAACTTAAAATTAAAAAAAAGAAACCGCGATAAAATCCGAAAAATAGTTTTATTTCAGGACAAATGAAACTTAATACGATTAAAATGAGCGTGGTTACTCAAATAATTATATTTTTGAGTTATGCTATTATTACATTCGCCTATCGTTATGAAATTTTAATTTTTGATGTTTACTTATATTTACAATATTCACTCGTACTCCATACTTTCTTCGTAATAGAATGTAAAATTCGCAATTATTTATCCGATAGGTGGTGGGTATTCGCAATATCTAATTAAAGAAAGAAAAAACTTTCTTTTTCACATAAAAAGGAAGCGATAACTTCGATATTACGATACCAAAAATTTCACCAATAAAAGTATTTAATTTTTTTGTAAATCCGACGTGATTGACACTCAGGATTGGCTCCAGACGAAGGATCTCCGCAATGACCAACAGCAAAGACACGAAATTTTGTATGCACATTTAATTTTTATTGGCCGTTTTATATTGCATCATATTCTGGCATCATGAAAGCTTCTTGTTAAGAATGTTTTTTACTATTCATTTATTTTAAAATGTTGTGATTGAAGACTGAAGATAAACCAATAAACTAAGAACGAGCATTTTTCTTCACTCACTCCAGCCGCCCCACATTTCATATTACAAGAATCCAATCAATACAATTAAAGTCAATAATCGCAATCTAGAAATGCGTGTAAATGTAAAAGTATTTACCTACTAAGTAACGAAATTGCAATATTAATTATGAAATATATCGATCCAATAACACATGATACATTAACCTTTGTGTACACAATAACCGCTATAATTATAATGTATTCACACATTTGAATCTGTATAATGTAGACTCGTTGAATAAAATTAAGTGACTGCTCTTTAAGCGGACTCAACCTAAAACAAAATGCATCTTTCCATGTGATAGTAAGTATCCTCGTGTCTGATACCAACAATGTAATTTACTTAAATTAGTTTGCTTTAATATAATAGATGGCGCCACTGTGTCGCCTGTGAATCGCGGTATGGTTCAGTAGCAACCATTTTATATGTTATTGACATAAGGTCGAATAAAAAAGCCAGCAAATCAGATCAATAGATCAGTACACAAAAGTGGTTTTATTTACAACCCTTTTGGAGTGCACACCTCAGTTATTAAATTGAGGGATTTTTGTTCACCTCGTGACAAATCAGTGTGTAATCACTAAATATTTTGACGGACGGTTTGGTCCAGGTTAAGAGCTTGAGTCGCTCCGCCTACTGTATTGAATAGACGCAGGTTCGATTCCCGAACGGGATAAATCTTTTTGACGCACAATATGTGTTTAGCTCTAAGTGTTTATGCATGTGAATTCCATGTTTGTAAAAGGTTGGGACTACGTTTAAAAAAAAAGATAGCTCCTCAGAATGTATTACTGATGACGTAAGTAAATTATACTTTACCGGTGCCCGAAAAATATTTTTTATACGACTTGTTCTTGTTTATCGTCTTCGAGAAATCCTACAATAAGTAATTATTCTAATAAGTCTATAAATCATAGTTATATTTTTTTGATTTGTTGCATTAATATAAAATTTATATAGTTAAGAGAGTGTTATCTAGATATATTTATCTTTAACTATTATCCATACAACTTGGTAGCAATCTTCCACTATAATCTCTAAATAAATTCATGTCTTCTGAGTAACACATCAATGCCATACAATGATTTGTGTGTGTGTGTGTGTGTGTGTGTGTGTGTGTGAATGATCTACGCTGTTGGCCGCGGGGCCTTTACAGCTTCACCGGACAAGAGGGCGACACACCATGAATATTAGCGATATCGTATTAGTTATAAACCGTTTATTTTCTTATCTCGGTCTATGAGGTAAAATCGATCTTACACAGGTATATGTTTACCAATATTTGGCTGATATGGTGTCCCGTGAGACTCAGTTATTAAATTAATTTCTCATTTTACAACCACTTAGCTATTCTGTATACGGAAGTTATTATAAATAGATCGATTTGAATACATTTTCACTTAGTAAACAAATTCAATGTTCTGCCAAACGAAACATCAATTATTATTAAGAACAATTTAACGGATTCTGATTCTAATTTAGATATTTTATCTTTAATCTTCGAATTATAAATAACTGTTAGATTACTTTCACAGTTAAATTATTGGATTTGATATTTCTTGTGAAACTATCGACTCTGTTAATTATAAAATTAGCCACTTCCTGTCTGAAGATGATAGCCTTCCGTCTCTAGTATCTGACTCTATTCCAGTATCATATTAATATAATATTAGTTGTTAATAAGTTCCAAGTATGAGTCCGGAGTCCGAAATAGTGCCCGATTTATGGTCATAGGTTCGCCCCCTGGGACCTAACATCGTCAAAAAATAGGTGTACTTAGTACACCTCTGCCATCCCCGCTTGGGGAATTTAGACGTGACGGTGTTTGTTATAGAATGCAATGGACTAAAATTACAATTCTGGAAAACCTTAATTCTTACTGTATACACACAAAAACGGTCACAAAAATGTGTTCTCGGAATTTATGAAATACATAATAGACTGAGTACTTTATGAAATACATAATAGAATAATTCTTCACTAATTATAACAGGCTTTGTTTGTTTTCGGTCCATATTTTTACTAATACTCATTTGACATTAAATTAGAATAAGCAGTTAGTTGAAGCAAAGAATACGCTACCATGTAGTAGATATATTCATAGTATTTTGTATGCTTTCCTTAGTCTGACCTCATAGGCTGGGGTGGCCAACACGTGAGGCAACAGGTCTAGATTTTTATTAAATTTATAAAACATACAATAATATGTGTGTGTCAAGTATCACCTGTACAGGTACTCCTGCAAATTCCAGGTGAATACAAAACAATACTTTGTATACAAAAAAGGCGACTTTGACTCAATATTGAGTTCTTTGACAGCAAACCTTTGAGGGACAGAGAGACAAAACATTAAAATCTGTAAGTGTCCGTCCGACCGAGTTATACGTACGAGGTGGACGTGTTAACTGTTGCGTACTATTTTAAAGTAAATTATTTTATGTTAATTCCATCTATTTGTGAGAACTGTGAGTCATTTATCGGACCCTCCTGATCAATCTTGGGAGCCTGTCCGTATGCAGTGGCGGCCATATTGTGCGGTGTCGGATCTCTCACCTTAATGGTGCAAGTGTCAGTACAAATATTTTAATAATCGCTAAAAGAGTTTCGCCTTCGAGATTTGAACCCGATTCGTGGGAGGCACAGTAAGTTATCACGCTACGTAGACTGTGGGTCAGCCGAGCGAAGATCACGATCGCTATCAACAATACAATTGCATCCGTCATTGTTTATGTCTTGCTTTCAAAAACTCGAACATGATTAGTAGTGCTTGTAAATTATCGCTAGAGCCAAATAGCTTTTTGCATTGCAGACTATGTAAACTTGAATATCATTATGAATGTTTAAACATAAAGAGCAATCAGTTTGCTGCGCTGAGCTATGAGTATTTGGCTTCCTGGACATGCCCAGCTTGCAATAACGTCACTAGACGCCATCAATCTAACTGTAATACACCGGTTCGTCGACATCAAGTGCCGGAGGTTGACGATTCTATTAATATGTCTCTTGATAACCTCGATCAGAGCGTAAACATGGCAAGTACTTCGTCTGGTATTGGTCATCTTCATCAGGGGAGCCAATCACTATTGAGAAAATTGGACAAATGATGGATCGCAAAGTTGAAGACTCCCTAGATAACTTCATGTTTGGTCTTTGTGACGTATTACGGGAAGACCTCAAAGCAATGGTAAAAAATGAAATGTGCATTGCCGTACAGCAGTTAAGATCTGATTTTAAGATCTCAACTGCCCGTCTCCATACTGAACAGGCTGCAATTAAGTCTAAACACGAGAATTTGAAATCTAAAATAGATGACCAAAGCTCGATCATCAGCAGCCTCGAAAATAAGAACCAGCGTCTGCAAGAATCCTTGAGAAAGTTGGACTCCCGTCTTACAGCTATCGATAAATTCTCCCGAAGTCACAACATTAAAATTCAGGCAGTCCCTGAAACTCGAAATGAAGATATTGCGGTCTATTTTAAGAAAATTACAGAGTTCCTTGATGTTAATATTGATGATAACTCTTTGCGAGCTTGTAGACGTGTTGCAAAAATGGATTCCACCTCTACTCGACCCCGTAACATCCTTATTACCTTATCGTCTCCCCGACAGAGGAACATGATAATATCGGCTGCTCGTTGCTTCAAAAAGAAACAACCATACGATCAATTGAACTCTCAACATTTGGGCATCCCGGGTGAGGCGAATAATATATACGTAGTAGACACACTTATCCCCGGAAACCAAAATGTTATTTGTTGAAGCGCCTCAGACTGCTAGGTTTTGTAATTATAAGTCGGTGGGTTAGGTACGGCCGTGTATACATACGTAAAGATGACACAACTAATGCCATTTTTGTTAAAATTTTTGAAAAGATAAGTACACTCCTACCATAAGCGTTTTTTATTTTATAACTTTTTATTTCAGTTTTGTTTGTATTATAAGTTCTTAGTTATTTTTTCACTAACGATGGATATCTACTACCAAAATGTGAACAGAATTAGGTCAAAAACTCAAGAAGTATATCTTATCATTTTGAATAATAATTATGATATAATCTGCTTAACCGAAACCAACTTCAATGATGGTGTCTTTAGTGACGAAATTTTTGATACCAGCTAAAACGTATTTAGAAGAGACCGAAATTCTACAGGTTTAAGCAAAAAAGAAGGTGGTGAATAGTTTTTGCAATCAAAAAAGACTTTAATGTGGTACGTCGGGCCTCCTGGTAAAGTTGTATTGAGGATATTTGGATAAGTATTTTACCGAACTTTGCTAGCGATGGGATTATAAACATCTGTTAGTTACCTGACTTATGGAGTAAATATCTAATTGACTTTAACACTAAATGTCAGAGCATTATATTACAATCTAATTCTCTCAATGAATTCATTTGCGTTGGTGACTTTAATACCCCAAATATCACGTGGACTATAACTGCTGATTCTTTTCGTATTTTACCTTCATTGCCAAGTGATAACATCAAATCTAATTATCTTCTAGATTTTTGCCAATTAGGCAATTTGTCACAGTTTAACGCTATACTTAACGCCAATAATGGGTGCCTTGATTTGGTGTTCTCTACACTCAACAATATTAATGTAACCGAAGCAACGCCCATCAGCGATTTAGATAAACATCACCCAGCCATTATATTTACGATAACTTCTATTCCTCAATTACCGAGCTGTACATCTAAGCGGAGCAAGCGACCCAACTTTTAGAAATGTGATTATGCCAAGATTAACGAAGGATTAAACCAAACGGTCTGGATATCTCTGCTTTCGACTACAGATATTGACACTAATGTGGATTTGTTATATAATCATCTCAACAAACTTATCCGAGATAACACCCGTATAACAACTAAGGGCTCTGACATTTTTCCTATCTGGTCTACTCTAGCACTGAAACGCTGAATAGCTGAAAAACTAAAGTATCATAAATTGTATAAGAAATACAAAAATCCGCGCGATTACGACACCTTTGCCATTTTACGTTCCCGTAGCAAGCGTTTAATAGATCAGTATTATAGTCATTACCTATCCACTGTTGAGCAATCTCTGTCTTCCAATATCAACGAACCTGCCATGATTTCATCTAATTGTAATAAGAGTACTTTGTACAGCATTACTGTCATTCCCCAAATAATTTTAAAAAAAATCAAAGACCTTGCGTCTAAAGGGTCTGGTCCAGACGGCATACCAGCGGTTTTTAAGTGATAACTTCTTATGGGAGGGTAAACCGTTTCGTAACGTAACGCATAACGGCGCCAGTGTGTCTGGCTTCCTTTTCTCTCACGCATACGGCAGCGGTAGGCATGCTCTTCCTCTCTCACTCTAACCCACAGCGCTAGTTTTAATAAATAATAAATAAAAGTTCTTGGAATATTCCTAATGATATTTGCATGCCTAAAGGTAGAATATGGCGTACGACCAATGTAATTTTAACATCCACTGTAACCCATTTTCGCAAATAAACTGATTTGATTTGATTAATATGAATATGGTGGATACTTTTCAGGACAAATACAAAGTGCTTCTTAGGGGAAATTGAAAGACACGGTTTATTAATTTCTTACCAGTATCTTCACTCATATGAACAATGATTATTATTGTTGATGGAAGCCTTTGTCCTGTAACAGACGTCTTTCGGATAATGATAATGAAGATGATCAACAACATCACTTTTCTACATCCCGCAAAAAAAACTAATTTATTTCTTTTATCGGACCGAGCTTGTATCTCTTGTTATACTAACGTACTGTTACATCCATAACTTCGCACGGCTATATTGCTGAATTGCAGTTTCCATATTATTCCAATTCTGTTAACGCCACTCAGCAATATATGCCTTTATAAGCCCCGAGCCTTTAACAATAGTCAGTCATTATTCATTTGTTAATTAGTCTAATTGCTGCACAACTACGGACCTGGTTTCTGCCTGCCGTTTGGCTCAGCAGTGAAAAGTAAACTACGAAAGGGGTCTGATGTCGGCAAAGACCTTCAAGAGGTCTCGCATGTGAGTGACAAAACCGCGTTACCAGTGTAGTTAGTTATAATAATTGTGGAACAAATAAATACTAAATAAGTGTCTAGCAATATAGTTGTTTTGTTTTGTAACAACTGAGTGCCGGACCTAACAGTACGTATTGAGCAGGATCCAGAACGACCAATTAACGCCCAGATCTACGACGTAACCAAAGATTATATAGGTATATTATTATACAGGAGGCAAATAGCTCTAACTGGCTCACTTCTGTTTGTTAGGCCTGCTCGTAACACCTAACCCCTTCAGAACTCCCTTGGAGAAGGCAAGTAGACCGAACGTGGGTCGCGACCCCTTTTCGGCCTTTTACTTATCAAAATAAAAGAAATTAGCCAATCACAGACTTTTTAGACAGAATTTTTCCGTACTTTACAGAGTTTTGCTACAAAATTTCCTGCATATAATTTACAGAATTGTAAACAATCTCGGTAGCGAGAGTGAGTTTCGTAACTCATTATAGAGCTTATCTTATATTTTAGTTTATACTATAGCAAGTACAAGTCTTTTGAGATCATACTATTGCTGAGTTTCTTGGACGATATTATTATTCGAAAACTCTCAGGGCTTCACGTCAAAGGATTTTGCAGTGAATGCGTTCTTCTTGTAAGTGTCTTGTTGATATATTTTATTCTATATAAAATAATATTCAAAAGATTCGAGACGACTGATTTGTGTAAAATGTATAAAGTCGTGCATTATTAATTCAGGCCCTTTTAAGTCGTGACTTTAAGTTAAAGATATTCATTTGTATGTAATATTGTAAGCCGATATTGGATTTATATTCTTTTGTAAAAAAAAGCTCCCCGCTCCAAGTTTGTGTGTTTTGTGTTGTTTCCCAATGTCAATGCAAACTATAGTTCTACAAGGATCATGTGGCCCTCGGTCAAAATCGGAACTAACGCTGTCACCAAGTGAAATGTCACTTCACGACAGTGGCAGAGTTATAGTTTGCTATGAAATTTACCCAAGTTTTTTTTTTAATTATTAACCGTGCGGACCCACGTGTTGAAATATTTGCCTGGAAGTAGGAACATTTTACTAAATGATAACTCTAATTTCCCACCAATGCCCCCTTGTCAATGTCATCCACGGGCCAAAATATTCTTGTAGCAGGTTTACAGTTTTCGTTGACGTTGTCTCACGCTACAGTTAGAGGTGTGTACTTATTTACAGTTTTATTAGATTTAATTAGCTTCACACTAAACTACGTTTTAACTACTAAAAAGTAGTGACAGTAATTAAGCGTCGCCCTGTATAAAAGAGAATCATCATCAACTGAACGACCTTCGCTGTGGAACAATGGCATCTCCCAAAAATCTGTATAAAAAATTATATTGTTGCCAAATTAAAGAAGAAGTTATTCAGGACACTCAGTATTTTGAACGTGCACTATTCAACAAATTACTTAAATGGCTTACGAAGACCATTTGATATCAATTACTTTCAAGGGCCTCTATCAATATGACAAGCGATTCTCCTCTTTCAGAAATCTGTAGAGACCTGAGTGTACATTTTTTCCCGTGTGGCCGTCAGTCACCACACGGTAAAGAATGTACACTAAGGTGTAAAAAAAATTGAAATAAATATCAAATTCCATATAAGATATTTCAGTCCATCCGAAGCAATAAAATGTCTCATATGTTAGACAGCACCTACCTTCGCACAGCAGCCCGTATATCTTTCAATAAATTACCCACTCGGGCAGGACACAAGCCATATGGTAACCAAACGTAAAATTTTCGATTATAGTCCCTTTAGCCGGGGAATATCTTGACAAATACCCTAATAAAAAGGCTCGCTGGGCTCTCGGGACGTTTGGAAAACCATTTACAAGGTTTATCGCCACCATGGAAATAATAACTGGAGCCGTTATCGTCCTAAATTGATCTAATTTAAAATTATTGTTATAGTGAACCTTTTATTTTTTTTGGGTAGGATCATAATATTTTAACAGCGGTCCAATTAAAAAAAATTGTGTACGTATGTGTACTCTACGAAAGTCGATACATAATATTCTTTTTCAGATTTCGTTCGTTCTAAATCAAATAAAGAATATATATTTAATTTTATTTGCGTGTGCGATATTTAGAATGCCAATGCCAGATGTTCGTTAACGATTACTATTTCTATGGAAAGGGTCTCCAAAAATCAAGAAACATTTTTGAATGACTTGCTTTACTGCGCGCTGTCAGCAGGGGGCACAATTGGTTGGGGCCGCTGTGACTTTCTTGCTCTTCAATATCTTCTTTGATTGACGCTATATACGAATACGTTCTATTGCAGACGCAATAATTGCCTTTGGGGACGAGAAAACATTGCTCCAGCGATAAAATATTATTTGTGTGTGACAGGCTTTGTGGTGGAATGTGTACCAGCCATATCTCAAAGACACTCGTTGTAATTAAGTAGACAATGAGAGTTCATATTTGGCGGAGGGCGGGAATGGGGCGGCCATTGTGCTGAGCTCGTTATCTGCAGACCAGCATTTTTAGCTTTGCACAACAAAGTGGCTGCCTCCCGCGGATTGAGTCTGGTACAGTTTGTTTCGCGAGAAATGTTGTGGAACAATTAGCAAATTCATTTCAGCGTGTGAACGAACTCGCGTGATTGCTGAGGTGCACTCACTCACAGATGATAAAAATGTGTTACAGTGCCTCAAGCAAAATCAAACTACTGCTTTTATTTCTACAGTAAAAGCCATGCTGAAATACAACAACTAATGGAAGAAGGGGTGGTTATCTCTACTACACACAAGGAGAAGGATATTATTTATATTTTTTCCTTAAAACTAAGAATTCTTCTTACATCGTGGGTGCGATTACGAACATAAGTCTCACATACAGGTACACAAAAACATAGGTCGAAACAAATGTTTGTGCGTCACGCAAAGATTTGTCGCGTACGAGGATCAAACCCGTGATCACTCAATTTAATGAGTGGTGTGGCCAACACTAACCACTAGATCAAGCTATCATAGATACACACCATGATTTTATAGACCACTTTATTAAACTTAACAAGCAGTTTTCTATGACGTCGCCCAGTCGACAACAGCGCCACCTACCAAAGTCTATGTTACTTCTATCTATATCATCACGCCAGATCCCTTGCGGGGTAGGCAGGAAGTACAGAGTTCCAACAGGTTCTTTCCTTACATACCTCTCTGACTTCATCCACTCTCATGGTTCGTATCATACACGCTCGCTGATTACGAAGTCCCTTGACTTGCCATTCAGATAAGACATGGTCTATTTGGTCATGGTAAGATAATTTATGTTACTTTTCGGTAATATAACTTTATTAAAGTATATTTAAAATCGGGTCAATAGTTTTAGAGTTTATCAATTACAAAGAAACAAATCTTACCATTTTATAATATTTCGAAGAATCTAAAATTGAAGATCGCAATTAATGGAATGCCAAGCAGTTATTTTCATTTTACCAACCTCTTAATCTTATCTATGGACATACTCTATGCCTTCCTTCAGTAATTGCTTGAGTGTGTTTAGTTGAGAAGCGATGACAGATGACAGCTGTCAGATGACGATTGACCGATGACAGATATTACGGTTTACGGTTTAAATTTCTTTATTTCTCAAAGATTACAAATCACTTACGAAGAGAAATAAATTATAACACTAAAATATAAGTTTATAGATGCGTGTAGTAGACGGTATTCTTGAAAATATTGCCAGCAATGCAGGTAGTTCATAATAACTTTATCTTGTCTTCGGTAATTACGGGTTATGTAGTAATTTTGTCGAGCGGATACAAGGGATGGTTTACATCACGCTAGGTTCATTTTATGATATTATTAAGTTACTTATTATGTAGTGCTTTTGAGAATGTGTTGTTTTAATAGTTTTTTGTAGATTGCTATTGATTTGGCATCTTTTATGTGTTTAGGTAATGAGTTGTAAATCTGTGCTCCTTGGTACAAGATACACTTTTTTCCATAATTGGTTCTGGGTTTATATAGTTGAATGTTATGTGCCCGTCTTGGGTTGCGTGTGTGTACATTTTTTGTTAATTTTATTTGTGTGTGTATATTTTTATTTAAGATTTTTCTTATTAAAATGGATATATTATATTGATAGGTTTGTGTTATATTAAATAATTTTGTCTCATTATAAATTTTGTAAGTTGGTGTTAAGTAGTTGTAATAGAAGAGGACTTTTATTAAATTATTTTGAGTTCTTTGCAAGGTGTCGAGGTGTGTTTTTGCAGCGGATCCAAATACCTCTATCAGGTAGTCAATGTGAGGTTTTATTAAAGAGTTGTAGATAGTATAGCGTACCTTCAGTGGAAGACATCTTATTATATTTCGAAGGGCACCCGTAAGACTGCTTATTTTGGATCGTATGTTTTCAATGTGTGGTTTCCATTGTAGTTGGCTATCTAGCGTGAGCCCAAGGTATTTTTCTTTGTTTACTTTGGTTAGTACAGTTCCGTGAATAGTTAAGGGGTTGTGATCATGTATTTTTTTATTTTTAGCGGAGAAAATTATGTAGTTCGTTTTTGATGCATTCACAGTTAGTAGGTTTTTCAAAAACCATTTTTCTAGAACGTTAAGATCATCCTGAGCATCCTGTATTATAGTTTCTACAGTGTGACCAAAATAAAAAAGGCAGGTATCGTCTGCATATAAGGAAATATGCCCTTTAAGTCCTATTTCGTGTATGCTATTTATGTAGACCAGAAACAATAATGGTCCCATGATGGATCCTTGGGGGACGCCGCATTTTATTAATTTAGGTGCGCTAACGTAATCCCCTATCTTGACCACCTGATATCGGTTATTCAGATAAGATTCGAAAATTTTATATGCATTTGCAGTGATACCAGTTGATGCTAGTTTATAGAGAAGCAGATTGTGGCTAACAGTATCAAAAGCCTTTTTTAAGTCAATGAACACGCCGAGGGCTATTTGTTTTTGGTCTATATTGGTTTTAATTTTTGTTATTAGGTCTATTGCAGCTGACAGAGTATTGGACTTTTGCCTAAAACCATATTGACGGTCAAATAAGAAGTCAAAGGAATTGAGGTACTGTGACAGTCTATTATGAAGGATCTTTTCAAATATCTTTGAAGTTACGGGGAGAACCAAAATAGGCCTATAATTACCCGGATCTGCCTTGGATCCAGATTTGTAAATTGGGGTTACTTTTGCGATCTTAAGCATGTCCGGGAAAATACCTTCATTAGTAGTTAAAGTAGGTACAATTTGGTTCTTGCATGACTTCATAACCTTTGCACTGATGCCGTCTATCCCTGTAGTTGTGTTTGTCCTAAGGCCATCTATTATTTTTACTACTTCGGCTACCGTAGTAGGTGTTATGTGCGTGAGTCTGTGTGTGTGGGTACGATTGTAAGTATGTTGGGTATTGGTATAACTGTCATGATATATAGCGGGTATTTGGCTTGCCAGTATTATGCCAATGTTGGAAAAGTAATCATTAAAAGTCTCACATATTTCTTTCGTATTTGAAATAACCCCCGTAGGAGTATCCAATTTTGAAGGAGCATAAGTTTGTTTAACGTTATTATTAGATAGATTATTTATTAATTTCCACATTTTCATAGGGTTACCATCACATTCTTTAAAGGATTTGTAATAATAGTTTCTTTTGGTACCTTGTATCAACTCAAAAACATATTTTCTCTCTTTCTTAAATTTCTCTTCTGCCTCTGTATCATTAGGGTTTTGTGTGTACTCTTTCCATAATTCATTTCTTCTATTAATTTTGTCAATAATATCCTTTCTAATCCAGTCTGCCTTGGGGGGATTTAAAATTTTGGATTTCTTTATTTTATTCTTATTAATAGCCAACTGTATTCTTTCATGTAATTTAGTGTAATCTTCTTCAATATACGTCAAGTCCAGGTCTTCTAAAGTTTCATAAAGGGTAATATAATTTAATGCTTCGTATTGAATCTTTCTAACAGGGTTAGGTTTGTATTGTTTCACTTCCAAAAAGATTTGTTTATGGTCAGACATGGCAGACTCAATTATGGCAAGGTGAAAACTATTTTCTTTTAGGCTAGTCAAAATATGATCCAGTATTGTTTTTGTTGTGGATGTCTCTCGTGTACAGTATTTGGTATTTATTTTATTTAGTATATGATGTCCATGTTCTAACACTGTTTGTTTGTACGCAGTTGTATTCATGTCTTTGCCCAGCAAATTGTAGTTAAAATCACCAAATAGGATTGTTCTTTTTCGTTCTTGGAGTTCTTCTGAAAAAGTCTCAAGAAATTTAGTTGTGTTTATCCTTTCTGGCTTATAGATAGCACCTATATCCAATGAAAACTTTTTTAAGTGTACCCATAGAAAGTGGCTGTCGTTCTCACACTTACTGCTTATAAATTCATGTTTTAAGTTTTTATGAACGAATATTGATGCTCCACCTCCTCTGCTATGCATTCTATAGTTATAGTAGTGGTCATAGTTTGGTAATTGTAGGGATTTTGCTTCGGTTTCAGATTTAATCCAAGTTTCGACTAGTACAACTACATGGATATTCTTCACAGTTTTCAATATACATTTCAGTTCATCTATTTTCCCAGGTTTCATTAGGCTTCGAATATTAGCATATAAAAATCTTAGTGATGTCTGACTTTTGCCCAAGTTATCGTAGTTGTTTGTAATTTCATATGTTATTTTATCATGCTCTGTATCTGTATTTTCGCTACGTTGGGCGATTGTGTTTAGTTTTTTGGTCGCTGTTTTAGGATTTTAGGAGTGTTGTTAATGTATTTTATTATAAGATCTTTCTCACCATTTTGAATGCGTTGCCGTAACTCTTCTACCAGTTTTTTCATATATTGTTGTTGGTACGGGGTTTGATCATGGTATACCTTCACAGTTCCTTTAGTAGTTGTTTTATTACGAAGAATTTTTATTGCTGTTTCTTGCGATGTTAGGTAGACCTTAATTGGGCGATTTTTACCTGGTTTGTACTGCCCTATGCGATGGATCTTAACAGGTTCTGGGCATTCGGGAAGAAGTGCTTTGATAACTTTGTTTACTTCTGTCTTGTCGGATGCAGTTCGTCCTTCCTTGTTATCTCCAGTGGGCTCTGATATACCAACTATAACAATGTTTTTGCTTCTTTCTTCTCTTTCATGGAGCTCAGAAACGATATCTTCGTAGGTTTGACTTGGGGGTGCTTTCTTATCTGCAGTAGTTGTCTTAAGATTTTGCATATCGGTTTCTAAAATATCGATCCTTGTGTTTATTGTAGTGTTGGCAAGTTTCAGGTCGGCAATATTTGATTTTATTTTTATTTGTTCGGAGAGAAGACTATTCGTCGTCATCTGCAGCTTTGTTATTTCGTCTCTTATTCCTGATACATCTTCTGATATTTTAACCATGATTGCTGTTTGTTTTTCCACAAAACCATTCAATGTAGTAGTTAATTGTTTGCGAAAATTTTCAAATTCATTTTTTAGGGCTTCGCAATCCGACTCTGGTTGCTTTCTCTTTCTTAGGGTCACTTGAGGTAGCTCGAACGCTTCCATCCGTAGTTTTGTGAGATCAGGTTGGGAACCCCCACACGTTTTTGATTCAGTTGGAGACCGCAACAGACTCATTGTGCGATATTTTGTTTTTTCTTTTTTTTTATGTATATATATATATTTTAATTATCAGGGTTGTTCGTTTTGCTGCTATGTGAGCCTTCCTCAATATTTATGACGTCGCTCAACAGCTGGTAGTTCTTACCTTATCACTGTGTACGGTCCGCACAGAGCAGGATGAATTATAGGAGCCCGTCTCCTTCACACCGCGAGTCTGAAGGGGAAGGGGCACTTCTTGCATGCGCTTGTGCTGGGCGTTGAGTTAGTGCATATGCACAATGATGTTAGTACAGACGCGTTGGTACAAATTAAAATAATGTATGTGATCGTTCACTTTAGACTCAATTTAACTTGCTGTTAGATTATTTATTTAAGCTAAAAATCTTCGACACGTCTACTCTCTACGCTATCTTGCGGCGAACGGCGATTACTAGTAGTATTCCAGGAGTATTCCATGTAAGATGCGGACGACGCTGCGTTGTTATTCGATTGGCAACGGGGCAAGCGGCCGGACGTATCGCGGAGCGGATATCCTCACTCAGTCCATGTTACAATATTAATCTCCACTATTGTGGGCATCCTCGGATATTTTGCTACCAAAGTTAGATTATCAAGGAAGAGCAGTGTACCGGGCACGACCCTAGTGTTATTTTCAAAATTTCTTTCATGTTCGGTCGCCATGCAGACGACTATGAAAACGAAGATAAGCCCACTTTTCACCGTTACCAGCATTGAAATGGCCATACCAAAAACCTATTGCCGACATATTTATATAGAAAACGCAAATTTAACCGACTCAAACGGAGTTAACGACCACAAAACCATAAATGAAAATTTACACAATAACTACATAGTATATTGGAGCACGGAGATTTAAATAAGATCCGTTTACGCGGGCGGCTAATTCTAAAGTAAATAAAACCTTTATTTCTTTCATAAAACAGATACAAAGGCGGAGATTATCCGGATTTTAGGGCCGACATCGATTCAGTGGCGTAGAAAGCAAACAATCGTCTTTTGTACTCCGTGGCTATTGAAGTTTAGGTAATTAATTATACCGGGTGGGCGTCATATTGCAGATTCACTTCTGTAACGTTCTACGGAAGATTGACTGATTGGCTACCTCACCCCGTATCCTCGTAGACCCTCAGTGTTTCGGTGTCCTATTGTGTTGGATCGTGCGTGATTAAGCAAAAGTTTTCGTTTTCGTGAATGGTTTTTCAAAATCATTAACTTTGACTGTATCGTTGGTCTAGTGGCACATGATACAGTCAGTGATCACGAGGTCTTTGAAACCAAAGACTTCGAAGACAAAGTATTATTGGGAGTTCTTTCGAATTCAGTAGCAGCGTGGAGTCTGCAATTGAGCCCGGTTTAATGGCAATGGTGCTCTCTTTTCTAATGAAAACCACATAGAAAATACCACTATAGGCCTTTACTATTTCTGCCATATTTACTCTTGCATAAGGAGTATAGGCATGACGGTGTAATTATTACCTACTGTATGTATGAATCTGGTGCTTAACGCTTATTTTTGTATCTTATTAGGTAACTTCTACATAAAAAAAATTATATTACTTTCTAACATAGACCGCTCCTTGAAAAATTATAATACTAAGAACTAAACGTGGTCTAAATTATTATGCCATGTAGATAGTTAGAGACGTTTTTTTTACGAGATAGGTTGATTTTAAATATTATTTTCCTTTACTTATTTTACCAAATGTCCAAAGTAATAAGAACCAATCTTGTGTGCCCCACAATTTTTATATTTCGGTTGAGTGTTTGTGTACGTGAAACTCATTTTTGTAAACGAACCCTCGACACCAGGCTACGATTTATAATGAAATAAAAAGAGTACCAACGTTTTACATCGCAAAATTTGACTTAAATAGTCATCTGTCTGTAGCGCAGATCATTATCTAAGTCCTAGATAAGTCTGTCACAAGCAGAGCAATCAATTAGGTTACATTTTAGGCCAATCATGACAACTTGCCCGATTGTTTCTCTGCCTCTGGCAGTTCAGTTGTCTGGTTGAACTTAAAATAAATTGAAATTGATCTTAACTTCGATTAAAATTTGATCTGGTAGCTAGTTAATTCAGGATACTAATAGGTACTTGGAACATACTTGGGAGTAGTCTGTTCCGTATAGGCAACTAACAATTTAATGTACCTATATTATTTTAAGGACTAGTCAAGGGTCTCCATTAAGGGTGTATGAGAGTGGGGGAAGCCAGAGAGGTATGTAAAGAAAGAACCTGTTGGAACTCCGTACTCTCTCCCTACCCCTAAAGGGATCTGGCGTGATAATATAGATAGATAGAGATATTCTTTTAATTAACAAAATGTACTGTTACTCATGCAGTCCGCTGTTTTAAACAAAATTAAACCATAACTCAAGACAAAAGAGTCTTTGACCTGTGTGTGTGATACCAGTACTGACGTAAGGCACCAAGGCATGGTCGCTTACGATGGGCCTCATAAGAAAGTTTAAAGATCAATAGAAAGAGCTATTCCCCAGTCGTCGTGGTGATCTTTGGGGAGGATCTTATCCTGCAGACGTTCTTCGGTTGATGATGATGATGAAACTATAATTGTCAGTAATATGGGGATCTCTAAAGGGCAAGTCAAGAATCTCCGTAATAAGAGAGGAGGAAGCTAGAGAGGTCTGTAAAGATAGAACCTGTTGAAGCTCTGTACTCTCTGCCTACCCCATAGATGTCGCGTGATTATATTGATAGATAGAGAATCCATCCAATCAATCTCCATGGATTGATTTCTTTTGTACTTTATAATACTCAATACGTATGTATGCGCATAGATATAATCAAAGACGCGCTCCACCCTTTCTGCTTATAGCTTCCCGTGTAAATGAGCAATGCTCTGCTAATATATTAGCTCTATCCCTAGGTACACAAAAAATAATCTGATAGATAATAAATGTGCATCGGTAGAACCAACAGAACACGCTAGGAAAACTAGAACTAACACACTAACAGAACATTGCGGACTCTTTTTCGTTTATTTTCATGTATTCCCTTTCCTTTTTAAGAAACTAAAATTTGAAAGCCAGATTAAAGCAAACCGAATATTGAACAATGCAAACGGTAAAATTTTGCTTTAGGAAAAGACTGGAGCAATACTTCAGTGGTGCAGAAACAAAGTAATTGGTGAAGAGAAAAATTACGCGAGAGAGAAAAGCGGTGAAAATGAAATATAAAAAAAAATCACTTGCGCTTTGTGAACGCAGAACAAATGATTTCATCAATTCTAGACCACGTGCGGTATATCCATCTATCTATTTGTGTTATTACGCCCGACCCCTTGCGGTAGGCAGAGAGCATAGAATTCTTACAGGTTCTCTCCTTACAGGCCTTCCTTCATTCTCATAGTTCGTCTCCGAACCTATGTTACACAAAACATTTAGGGCAAAGTCGCCTACAATTATATTTTTTTAAATATCCATGAGATCTAACATCCTGTTAAAATGTGGATGGATACAATATATCTCAGCCAACACCCCTTGGACAATATTAACGTGATGGTAAAACAATCATATTGTCAAATAATCTTCATTTAGAAACGAGTATCCTTCTTTGGTATTAAGTCAAAAAAAATACAATCTCCTAAATTCTCATCAATAATGAGCCGGCTCAAAAATTTATAAAATCTGTGGTGCCACAGTATATATTTCAGTTGTTATTCTGTTAACTCCACCCATATCATTTTAGTCACAGCCATCAGATTTTGGACCTAGACACTTTTTATGTTCTGTATTAGTGTAATTTGATGACTTTTCCTTCCGTCCAAAATGAAGTTAACAGTAGTATTCTCAAAAAGAATATTACTGTAAACTTCATTTTTCCTTCAATGTAATAATTCTATCAGGAAACTTATATTAGTTACTTTACCCGATACAATTCAGAACACAATATTCAATGTCCAGTGTCTCGTGTGTCTCACTTGACTTAAAGCAGTACAACAAGCTTTCGTAGGCATATGAAAATTTTAAGAGGACAGATTATGTAAAATACATAAAAAAACACTCATTATCCAAATACTTTTATGTTGCGTCGAAAAATCTAACAAAAAAATCACTTGGTTTTAATTCCTTTTCCTCATTCAACAAACGAAATCCATTTCACTTTTTATTGTTTACATAGCGGTTATACTGGTGTGGGAGTAACTAACAGACTCGAACCAAATTATCGGTAAATTTAACAGATCATTTTATAAGCTTCGCAGGCGGGACACATTACTGGGCCCTTATTCGCTATGACCATTTAATCAGGTTACGCAGCGCGATACGATTATGTCAAGTGAAATGATCATTAAAAGGTACCATTTCACGAAATTATCGTAACGCGTCGCGTTTGGTCACAGCGAATAAGAGGTAGTCATATTGTGGTAAGAATATGGTGGTAAGAATGTGGAAGATCATTTTAATTGTTCACTATTGTAACAAAACTGTGTTTGCCAAATGCATGAGTAATGTAAGAAGCATAAATATATTAATACTTAAGCGACGACGACACTGGTGTACGGTAAAACTCGAATGTCGCACCTTAGGATGATTTCTTTTTTTTTTTTTTTTATATTTTATATAATCAATACAATATATATATATATATATATATATAATAATCAACACCATAATGACTATTTCGTCTACAGCCTTGTTGCTTTTTTTCGGAAATACCCCGTTGGACTATCTATTGAGATACAATAGATACTACTATTTATGATACGTAGCTCGAAATCGGACAAGTCACGTGATCAAAAGCATCCTACCAAAACCCTCTCATTCTTGATACGGTCACATGGTTACTTCTACAGACCCTTTTAGTAATCTAAGGCCCACTTGCACTGACTAGAGTTTGCGTTACCTAATGACTAACTCGAGGTTCTAAGGTTAAGTTGAAGGCAATTCAACGTTATAGTATTTTTCATGAAGGATGGGCACTGTGACAGTTGTAAGAGTCAAAGAAAATTATACTATATTCAATGGCAATAAGAGGCATGACCTATTTTAATACGCTTTGTATACCTTAATATTATTGAATTAAATATTAATTTCGTTTGCCACTTAGAACTGTCACTAACCATCTTATGTGAAAAATACTATAGTCAATAGGTAACGCTAACTCTGGTTCGTGCAAGTGGGTCTAAGTAAATTTTACTATCTATGGATTTTTTTTAGTTTGCGAGGGACTACTTAAGGTGTCTATAACCGGAATCAAATCATGCACACAAGTTGATTTTAAATGCTAATTAAAATCAACTTAAGGATAGATTTGCTTACTGTCAGTAGAATTTTGACAGATTTTCCATACAAAATAAGTCAAAATTCTATCCGTAGTAGGCAAATCTATCCTTGATTTAAATATTGAAACCGGCCGCAAATGGCAAAATATTTTTTATTTGCAATTCATTAGCAGCCACGTTCTTAAAACAGATTTTTTAAAACATTACTCCTTACAAACATACGAAATCATGGGCTTGCACAAAATACAATAGGAAATACATAGTCGTTATTGTAACATATTTTATTACTACAATTTCAAATTCCTTAGTCCAAGTTTTCATAGGTAAACAATCCATTTTACTAATAACTCTCGCTAGGCCAGACGGTGGAGACTCCGCACTTCCCAAGTTCGGCGGATGACAGCTGCTCGCTCGCTGAGAGGCCATTAAAATCCACTCGCGCGCTAAAAATCGGTACTCGGTTGATGATTAGTTTGACAAAACTTTTGTTAACGGCAAAAAGTTGATTGTATGTTTTTGCGTGGCTGCAATTTAAAAAAATGAGGGTTTGGTAATCGTCTTTAATAACCGTGTTGTGGACTGGTTTGTTACACCTAAAGTTCTGCTTTTTTAATTGTCATAGTTTAAGCAGGCAAAACCAAAAAAAACTTCTTGTTAGAACAGCCATACCGTACGACATTTAAGTATATTGTATCTTGGGTAAAATCGTATTATTAATTATTATTTTTCATGTAAAATTTCATAGTTCTCTCATTCAATTTTTTACAGGTAGACTATCCATTTTATTAATCTAACCCAGATTTTCGGCGGATGACAGTTGCTCGCACGCTGAGGGCACATTAAAATCCATAGAAATAAGACTATACTCCACTCCCGCGCTAAAAATCGATACTCGGTCGTGACAAAACTTTTGTTAACGGCAAAAAGTTGATTGAATACTTTTGCCTAACTACAATTTTTAAAAAAAATGGGGGTCTGTTAATTGACTTTGTAGTATGTGGTCTGGTTTGATTCACCTGAAGGTCTGTGGCTTTTTTTAAATTCGATAGTATATTGTATTTTTACCGGTATCTAAATTCAGACAAATAAAACCACTTCTTGTTAGAACGGCCTTACTTATGTTTGGAAAAAAAAAACATTTTATTATTTATAATGCCCATTTATATCGATAGGCCTCATGTTAACATATCCAGATTTATTTATTATCAGCTACAGTATAGGTGGTTCCTGTGAGTAGGCTCAAGTCTTTTCACAACATGTAAAACTCCGAAATTCTATGATAGCGCTAAAGGCAGATAAATTATGAACCATGACCAATGAACCTGGTCCTTAAAAGGCTTACGCTGGGACACGGATATATGACAAATATTATAATACAATATTATAATTTTCAGGATGGCCTTATCCCCAGTACACATACACTCCACAATACACATACCACCAATCTATACATATAATAAAACTGTAAGGAAGTCGTGTCTGTACATGGAATATTTTTAGGAAATAACACGCCAGGGGTATGATACTATCGATGTAGACGTTAATTCTCCAATTTTTGGCTTTTGTGTCTGTTTGTCTGTCTGTCTGTCGGAGGGTATGAACCAGCATCACGCAAAAACTACCAGGTGGATTAAATTGAAACTTTGCATGCAAATACCTTATAATGTTGGCTAACATGTTGTATAGTATTTATTTCGGAAAATTAAAAGGTTTCTCCAGAAAAGACGAAAATAAGCAAAACATTGGATTTATAAAAAGACACTTTACTTCTAATGTGTTTGATGGATTTCAATGAAATTTTGTGTAATTATTGCCTGTATAAAAGATTACAACTCTGTATACTTATATTTTCGAAAAATTTAACGGTTTCCGAGGAAAGTACAAAAAGTCGATTTTGATAAATCATTCATTGTTCCTAAACTACTTTTTAAAAGTCAGTGAAACTTAGCACGGAGATATTTCATATGACTGATAATATAGTTAATATTTAAGTTTTCAGGAAATCAAACGGTTTGTATGGAAAAGAAAAGCATCTATATCCATACATACTACATATAATAAACTGTAAGGAAATCATGTCTGTACATGGAATATTTTTAGGAAATAACACGCCAGGGAGATGATACTATCGATGTAGAAGTTAATTCTGCAATTTTTGGCTTTCGTGTCTGTTTGTCTGTCTGTCTGTCTGTTGGAGGGTATGAACCAGCATCACGCAAAAACTACCAGGCGGATTGATATGAAACTTTGCATGCAAATACCTTATAATGTTGGCTAACATGTTGTATAATATTTATTTCGGAAAATTAAAAGGTTTCTCCAGAAAAGACGAAAATAAGAAAAACATTGGATTTATAAAAAGACACTTTACTTCTAATGTGTTTGATGGATTTCAATGAAATTTTGTGTAATTGTAGCTTGTATAAAAGATTACAACTCTGTATACTTATATTTTCGAAAAATATAACAGTTTCCGAGGAAAGTACAAAAAGTCGATTTTGATAAATCATTCATTGTTCCTAAACTGCTTTTTAGAAGTCAGTGAAAATTAACACGGAGATATTTCATATGACTGATAATATAGTTAATATTTAAGTTTTCAGGAAATCAAACGGTTTGTATGGAAAAGTATCTATATTCATACATACTGCATATAATAAACTGTAAGGAAATCATCTCTGTACATGGAATATTTTTGGGAAATAACAACCCAGGGATATCATTCTATCAATTTAGAAGCCAATTCTACAATTTTTGGCTTTTGTGTCTATTTGTCTGTCTGTCCAAGGGTATAAACCATCATTACGTAAAAACTACTGGGTGGATTTTGATAAAACTTTGCATTCGGATACCTTAAAATGCTGGTTACCACGTTATATAGGTATTTATCCCGAAAAATCAAAACGTTTTTCCAAAAAGACGGAAATAAGTGAAACATTGGAGTTTTAAAAAGTCACTTTATTCCAAACCTGTTTGATGGATTTCCATGAATTTTTTTGTAATTGTAGCCTGTACTAAAGATCAAAACTCCGTATACTTATATTTTCGTAAAATCTAACAGTTTTTGAGGACAGAAAAAGAAAGTCGATTTTGATAAGTCATTAATTGTTTCTAAATCAACTTACTACATTGTCGCGGGATAAACCATAAAACTATATTACTGTTTGTCCCGAACTGCAATGTTACGATATAAAATATGTGATTATGCCTATACATAAATTCGTCCATGAATAGATATTGGACTCAGGTTCGTCTCCTCAGGAAAAACTTTCCAGTGGTTAAAAGCACTTACTCGAAATTGTTCATACATGTTTGATTTAAACACTTAAACATGGTTTTGTGCATGGACCGATGATGCATTCAGGATTGTTTCTTCTGGAGAGAACTCTAACGATGAATAGGCCGGATACGAAACTGTAATGACGATGAATATCTAACGAGAAAACTAACACAAAATGTACTGACAACACTTTGCTACATACTTAGCTGGCAATGTCTCGTTAGATACAATTACGCTAGGTTATAATCTTTGACAGAGTAGGTAGAAAAGATTTAAATCAGAAATATTTTACCGATAATTTAAAAATAAATAGATAAACTGGGAATCCTTCTTGAAAAAGAAGATATTGTATACGTTTTTTTATGAGACGGCGTTAGTGTTGTATATTGAATAGGATCGCGGTATAGTTTAGTTTATATTTTACAAAGACCACCTGTGCAGGCTAAGCGGGGCTAAGACTGAACCCGGTGATAGAGTTAGTTGATAGGGAAATAAGTCTGGTGGAAGTTGACAAAGTATATAATATATATTTACTACACGGTTCTCCCGGAAAAATTAGTCTCCCTGTTAGTTCTTCATATTAAAATGGCTAAACAAATTTAATTGAACTTGATATGAAGGCGTCTTACATAGTAAAATAAAACAGAACACTTTTTATTACTTCTGTGGAATATCTATTATTTCTGTCTATCTATATCATCACACCAGACCCCTTGCGGGGTAGGCAGAGAGTACAGAGTTCCAACAAGTTCTTTCCTTACATACCTCTCTGGCTTCCTCCACTCTAATAGTTTGTCTCATACACGCTCGCCGTTATCTATTATTTCTTCATACTAAAACGGCTGAACAGATTATAAAAAAGAAACTTAATATGAAAAAATCCACACAGGTATACAATGCGAAAGTGGAAGGACGTAGAACAACAACTATTTATAGTTTCACAAATTATATACAATATTTATAACTATATATAACAACAGCAAAGAATTAATAAGAAAAAAAAAACGGTAGCAAAAAAGAAATATACATATATCCACGCTGCTGTCTGATATTAGTGTACCTAGAACAGATCAAAGATATCGGGGACTAGACTATCTTACCATGACCAATATACCATGTCTTATCCGAAGAGCAAGTCAAGAGTCGCTGTAACCGGCGAGCGTCTATAAGACGAACTATGAAAGTGGAAAGAGACAGAAAGGTCTGTAAGGCAAGGACCTGTTTGAACTCTGTACCCTCTGCCTACCCCGCAAGGGATCTAACTAATATGATAATATAGATTATTAGATAGTATTAAAGTATCTTAAGTCGTGAAATAATAATTTGAAATAGGTATCTTTATTTGCGCACTAGATCATGCCGATATAATCCATCTAAGTGGTATATAAAATCACACCTATATGCTTGTGATGGGTTTTTTACCGGCCTGCATGACGGCCCGAAGATATTAATCATCTCAATCATCTTTCGATTTCCCTCTTCCTCTTCACAGGTGACTGGAAGCCTAGGCTCATGCTGAAATTGTTCTACAACGAAAATTTAGTAATATTTAATTTACTGTATAAATAATTTTGCAAAACAAAGACGACTTGATTTAAGCGACAAAAGGTAGACTGCTTAACTTACTTTGTCAAATAGTCGCAGGAACGATCCCCGCACAGCGCACGGCAATATTCATTTGGGATTTGTGATTTTGAAATAAAGAAGATATTTGATGCGCATTCGGGCAAAATAAAAAAAATTGTTTGTCTTTGTTAATTTCCAGAACGGCGGAATCGATTAAATACACTATCATTGAAAAATTGAGGATTTCTCAGAGATTGTTTAAGACTAATTTTTAGCTCGGGAAATGCAAGATCCATGGGCGATAGTTGTTTTTATTTTTCCATATTAACACGGCTGAACGGATTTAAAAGAAAATTCATATGAAGGTGTCTCTTAAGTCTTGGAATAATGCTATCCCAAAAAGTCCTACCTACCTTTATCAAATTACAAAATAAACGCGTGCGAAGCCTCGGGAAACAGCTAGTATACAATATAAATATTCATAAGTATCATTCATAATAAAATGTTTGGAACAAAATCTTCACCTGTTTTATCTCAATAAACATATAATATAACAGATACATTTATAACAGAACATACTAAACACCACGGAGGTTTGTCCCGAGTAGGCACTCAGGCTGCTGTTAGTCAGGAGACAGATACAGTGGACGATGTTTTAAATTAGGCAAAAGGGAAAACATTCTCCACTGTATCTGTCTCCTGACTAACAGCAACTTCAGCGTCCTCTCGCACTTATTATTTTCGCCAACAATTGTACAAAAGATAACCACCCTATGATGTCCTAGCACGTTGAATTCCCGTCGGTCGAAAATATTTAGCCAGGGATTACATCAAAACAGATATGAATAGAACGCAAAATGAAGGCGGCAACCGAGCGTCCGAGATAACGGCTCTTCAAAAAAGGGAAATGTTAAGACAAAATTTAAAAGGGAAAGAGGAAGTAGGTATCCAAGTAAATTATAAAAGTGCGACGAGAAGCTTTTGTTTACGGTCGCTACTGTCAGTGTTCCGCCATTTTCTGGCAGAGCGGCCGCATTCACAAACAGACTGCCACGTTGTGCCTCTAATTTGATGCTGAAAGATGACGCAGTTAGAGTATTTACCTTCAAATCTCTAGTGGTTCCCTCGAACAATACTACACGCCACCTTTTTATCTTGAACAATAAGTAAAAAATGGCGAACTTTTTTTCTGCTGATAACTATATTTAAATTGTCTCAGTTTCTTACAGAAGTCCGCAAAATGGCTTTAAGGCCCGTAAATGATACGACAAATAACATACTCATGTCTACGGTGAACAAATTTAACTCCTGAAGAGTTTGCTATCTCGAACATCGGAGAAAAGGAGACAAACAAAGAAAATTAAGAGGCTCAGTGTAAAAGTTGTCTATTTGTTTGCTGTCGTAATTTTAAGCTAAATTGGTCCCAAGATACTAAAAAGTTTATGATAGTAGTAGTTAGATATCTATGCCCACGCCAACGTTCGTGCTCATAAAATAATAAAAAAATATAATAGTTATTTACAGCAACAATAAAATTAAATAGGCTGCTTAAATATTAGTGCTGTGAGCATTTCATAAAGGTTCAATTCACATACAGTTTAATACAACCAATGTAAATTAAAAAAAAACTTGTTAAGGTACATCTCTACAGTAACTTTTTATATTAATATAATTCTACACAAGCATTTCTTTGCGAGCTTTCATATCATTAAGAATTTCCCAGCGTGAACAAAGAATGAGAGCGTCATAAGCGATAAGAGCGTGACGTTTAACATCATACTTTCAAAGAATTAAAACTAATGAAGAATTAATTTTCAATGAAGTGCGGTTTGCAATGAATCATAGCGAAGTAACTTCATACTCGCGGATCACAGTACCCACTGCTCGAATTCTTATAGCTTAATTATCATGGAGTGCCATGCATGAATCCGCCTCAGCCAAGATTACCTTTTTTTTCTTTTTGGAGAACTGAGCTATGTGAAACTTAATTAAAACCCGCAATGGACGAACGCACCGGTGCCAAGTCAATAATACCAAGTTCATCCATAGGGAAAGGACCACCTATGGTGTAAAAGCCCCCCAACAAACCTGTTTAACACTAATGAAATGTATTCAAAATAAGCAGCTCAACACTTTAGCGATACACGGAACAGTGCTCACGTTTTCTATGTCACAAATTAATACGAAGTGAAGTCGGCACATGATTCCTGGCTGGGAAGACGACGGGACGGGGGCGGCGTCCTTCCGAGTGAGGTTTTCATTAGAGACCCCATTTGCATGTTATTCATTACCTCCCTACATCATTTATATTATTTCTGGGTACTTAATGTTTTAACGACACCTTAAAACATTTAAAAATTAAAGTGTATAAACATATTATGTTTTTTTTAAGTTGTTGAGGATAAAGCAAGACTCTTATTTATGTTAAAGGTTCAAATTAAACTGAGGGGCATTAAAATTATACCTTATTGTCCTACGTGGTGGTATGCCCGGCCGAAGAAAGCATATCATCCTTCACTTCAAGTATTCTTCACTTCAATTAAAGATTATGTTGATTTACTATCAAATAAGTATTAGCGAACATTTTGGGCTTAACAAAAACCTAACGAGCTTTAACTGTAGAATAATAAATAATAATATTTCTTGAAATTACCCTATGGGCTCGAATTAGAAACGAGAAAATCCGCAGAAGGAATTGCTTAAATTAAGTGGAAGTGGGTAAGGCACCTCGCTCATAGATCTGACGGCCGTTGGGGCGGAAAGGTTCTCAAGAGGCGACCACGTATCGATAGACGGACCGATAGGACTTACAAGATGGACCGATCACCTACTGAAGGTCGTAGGTGGATACGTACTTCACAAAGCTGATCGTTGTGACGATCTTTAGGTAGACTTTTGTCCTGCAGTGGACGTCATTCGGCTGAAGGCGGAAATTCCGCAAGAATACAAATCCACAACCTGTCTACGTAATTCTGTGCACCTCTCCCTTACACCCTGTATGTTGAAATCCAGATGATCAGGTTCTCTCTGACCTGTACGCCCTATATCTGATTCCTCTATTTTAAACTGTCCATCGCATTGTTGAATCCATTTCAAAATCATGGTTCTATATCCTGAATCACGCCGCCAGCACCGTTGTAGCATTAAGAATGCAATAATGGAATATAGTTATATAGAATAGTAGTATAGTTATATGCCTCGCGCGTTTTATGGGTCACATCCTTCGATAAGTACGCTGGTTTATCTAGTAAAAGTAGATCTAAATTATCTCTCTATCTATATCTATCTATATCATCACGCCAGATCCCTTACGGGGTAGGCAGAGAGTACAGAGTTCACACAGGCTCTTTCCTTACATACCTCTCTGGCTTCCTCTACTCTCATAGTTGGTCTCATACACGCTCGCCGGTTACGAAGACTCCTGACTTGTCCTTCAGATAAGACCCGGTCTATTTGGTCATGGTAAGATAGTCTAGGTCTTTCCCGGTACCTACATCCTTCCACTTTCGCATTGCATATCAGTTTTGTCATTCTTTCTTCGGACATTCTTTCTATATGCCCGAACCAACGGAGCATACCCTTTCTCATCTTCACACCGATATTCTCTTTCATACCTATTTGCTTTCTTACTACGCTGTTGCGAATACGGTGGGTCAGCTTCACACCGCACATCTTCGGCAGAGCTCGCATTTCCACCGCCTTTATCCTACTTTAATTTTCCTTCTTACATACCCAGCTCTCGCTGCCATATAACAGCGTTGGGACAAGCACTCCATTATGTATGGCCAGCTGCGCCTTTCGGCTTAAGTGCCGGCTCCCAAGTAGCTTTCCCATCGCGCCATTCACTCTGTTCCCTGCACTCACTCTTCTCTCTATGTCAGCGGTGTATTTTCCATCCTTACTGAATGCGCATCCAAGATATACAAACTCATTCACTTGCTCCAGCACATCGTTCCCAAACACAATCCTTGCATTCGTTCTGGTTTCTTCCCGTTCAAAAGCCATTTTTTTGGTTTTCTTCACATTCAAATGTAAGCCATTTTTCATGCAGTCGTCTTTCATAACTGTGACTAGTGATTGCAGATCAGTGGCTGTTAGCGCTATCAAAACCGCGTCATCTGCATATAGTATATGCGTAACCGCGTCATCTGCATATGATTTACCACTAGATCACTCATTTGTACACCTTCATTCATCGCTTTCAGTCTTTGAAGACTTTTATCCAAATATATTATAAATAGTCTAGCGGACAACACGCAACCCTGCTTGACGCCGATTTCAACGTCAAACCAGGGTGACATGTTACCACCCACCCGTACGCATGCCTTGCAGTCCACATAGGTGGACTGGACGGCCCGCAGCAGAGTGCCATTTATACCATACTCAGGCAAAACTAAAGACTAGAACTAAATTAAATTAAATTTATTAGTTTTGACGTCTTGGTCTAATTGTTAAGAACTTAAGCCGCTTCGCTCATTTTGTGTGAAAAATTTTTGTATAGCCCACATATATTTGTTTTGGTCTGGGTGTTTGTGTATGTGAATATCATGTTTGTAAAGGTACCCACAATACCTGAATAATTCCTAGTGCTGAGCTACATTTTTTAAATATAATGGTCAAGTTCTGTTGTACTTGTACATCCTATATCTGATTCCTCTATTTTAAACTGTCCATGGCATTTTTCAAATCCATTTCTAATTCATGGTTCGATATCCTAAATCCCGGCACAGCAACCTTGTAGCATTACCACTTGGGGCGTGCCAAATATTACCACTTTTACCCCGTTATATGCCCGCGCGTTTTCTGTATCAAATTTTTCGAAAGGGTTGCTAGTTTATTTAATAAACATTTGAATGAAATAATATTAAGATAATAAGTAAGTGCCCACTACATGATATTGAAACGACAAGACTTATCTTTATCCTTATACATTATTCATATACGGTAAGCAGGAACTTTGGTCCTCCCGAACATCAAAGAAGTATTATAAGATTTGGATATAAAATAAACACCGAAACACCTATATTCCTCTAGTAGCGAAGGTGGTACAAGTGGTGAAGGTGTTAGGTTCTTTTGTCATTATACCAAACACAATTCAAAACGTCGCCAGCCTGCTAGAAAATTTTTAATAATATAATACCTCCAACAATACTCCTTTTTTAACAAAAATAAATAAAATAAAAATAAAATAACAACTCTTCTTTCAACCTAAAATTCGAGTCCAGGACATGCGCCACAATTATAATGTTGGATTTTATATACTACTAATTTGGATATATTTAAAGCATGGTAACTCCAAAGCACTAAAACCAGTGTACAGGTTAAATGTAACAATGGCACTGTCTATTTTAATGATAGTGTGCATTTATCGCGCACTGCTTACCGGTCGGTATGCTGAGTATGCAGCGAATTCCTCACAGTTTGAAGTTAAGGTACAAGTATGTTTAATTTTGTTTACCATATAAATGCGCTCGCTTTCGAATGCGACCTAGTTGGTATGTTGGAAATTAATTTAACTGCATTTATATAATCATTTTGCTCGTATATCTACTTCTATTATTAGGCTTTTGAAATTCGGTGGATGAGGATGAAAAGGATAAGTTGGATAGAGAAAATTACAAATGAAGATGCACTTACAGATTACTAATAGAAATAATAAAAGATATCAGGAAAAGATAATAGGACATCTTATCCGACATGACAGTTTTATTCATAACATCGGGTAAGGGCATAGAGTAAAGCTTATATTCTAAGGGGAAGGGACGTAGAGAGAGGCGTAGATTCTAAGAGTAGAAGTAGAAGTCAATTAAAGGAAAAAATTCTGTCATATCGTCTAAGGAAACTCAAATAGTATGTTTTGAAAATAAATTACTGAAAAAGATGCATATATCTCTAATAATACCAGACCATATTATCCCACTACTGGGCAAAGGCCTTCTCTCACAAATCCAGGTAAGATAGATTAGGTGATATTCCACCGCGCGGACCCAGTGCGGGTTGTGCCAGTGCTGTTAGAACTTATCAAGCCTTCCAACTTGGCTTCCAACTTTACTTAACTACTACCACATTACGTGGTATAATATTTTTCACATAAGATGGGTAGTGACAGTTCTAAGTGCCAAACTTAATTTATATTTCATTCAATGGTATTAAGGCATAAAACCAGAAGTATAGAAACGGGTCATGCCTCTTAATGCCTTTGAATAAAGTATAATTTTATTTTACACTTACAACTGTCACAGTACCCATTTTACATGAAAAATACTATAACCGGAACCAACGGCTTAAAGTTCCTTCCAAAGCAACGAGACCCTCGAATATGAAAATAACACAAATAGTCACCCATCTCAGCCCGACTGAGTCGAACGCTGCTTAACTTTGGTGATCGCTAAGAATACCGCGGTTGCACAGTGCTACCAGCGCCTCTCTATCTAATGGGTATATCTCTAAAGGGGTAATCAACAAATAAAACAAAAATAAACACCGTCACGCTAATAATCCCCAAGCAAGGCTGGCTGTTCCTGAAGGTTAATATGAAGCAAGCCTATCTCCAGTTTACTACTGCTGTTGAGAATTATTCGATCGAAAACCACATTTTATGCAACCTAGGATTCGAACCCCAGACCTCATGATTGCTAGCCAACCCATACGCCACTAGACCAACGTCTAATATGTAAGTAAATAAATACACTAAAAGTATTCATTTTGGATATCTTATTCAATAAAATCGATTTGTTTTATGTCGAATGTTTATTTAAAGAAGATGATTTTCATGCATACAGTCCCTACCCAATCCCTTCGCAACAACATTGAATTCATTTTGGTTACGACTGTCTGAGGTGGTGTAGGGATTATGGGGGTCCACGCGTACCTAGGCGTATTTATATTTATGCCATTCAATCCTCGGTATTGATACGGGACATTATTCAGCTCTATATCTACTGAAAATCCTCTTGTAATAAATAAAAACGCAACCAATTTCGAGGTTGCCAATCTACATCAAATTTTGCGGTGAAAAATGATTTAGTCATATTACCGAGGAGTCCGCTTAATCTTCTTACACATTTTTCTATTCAAATAGTCTCGTGACTAAATAAGATATTTTTCATGGCTTTAATATGACGTAAATAAAAGAAGATTTTTACTGGACGTCAACAGACAGAGCATTGTGCTTCGGATAGTACATTATTATGCGCTATTTTTACAAGCATTTTGTAACTTACAATGTTTGTATTTCTGTCTGTTTTTTCGGTTCAAATCTTGAGATCTAATTTTTAATAACCTGCGGGCATTCGATTGAGCTGAAATTTGGCATACGTATGTAGGTTCCGCAACAATGCAATAATATGGTACCATAAAGCTGATGTGATGATGCAGTCGAAAGGTGACCATAGGAAAATGTAAACTACACCAAGTAACCCCCTCCTGTAAAAGCTTGTTAGATTGATATTGACACGTACTATTCACCCAGATAGTGTTCAGGATCTGATGATGAAGACCAAAGGTGGCCAATGGAACCACCCAAATACTCAATATAACCCCGCCGTATTTGCCTGGACGAGTACTTTAGACCCAGATGGTGTCTAGAACCTTATGATGGAGCCAGAAGGAAGCCGTAGGAACTCCTCAACTAATCAAGATATGTTCGTTGTGTTTTTTCTTTAAAAGCTAGTTTTTAAAAAGGTATTTTTAAACTAAAATTATATATGATGCATATTATAGGCCTTAGAAAAATATAAAATTTAATATAGGACATAAGTGTACGGTTTGGCGGAACAGTAAAAAATATCTATAATTTGAGACACGTGGCCGTGGACTATGAGATATAGATAAAATCTTCTTTGGTAAATTAATGCAGAGTACACATTTTTATACAGTATGTAATAGGTGAGCACTGATATAAGTTGATACGCTACTCCTTACGCGTGATGATTTTGTCTAATGTTATTATCTGGGTATATCAAGGAGCATCAAACCAAAGTCATTAAAGTGTAATGAACGCATGGACCCTGAAGAGATGCCCCAAATAAAGCCACTATTTATCTAATTAATATTCTACCCCCGGACCTGCTTGGAACATAATTCCTATACAGAAGAAGGGCACAAAACTCCACGGTTACTCATTTGAAAACGAAAGTTTTACATTTCTTTTCTTATTTCAGTATGATCCATGGGATATGGGAAAACAACACTGGTCACCTATTATCTCGCTTTATTATTTACAACAGTATGTTGCCAATTTGTCCGCAACTTATATCAGTGTGTGTATTAACCGGGCCGAGCGGTATGACGTCGCCTTTGAGAATAAATTGGATGGGACCGAACGGCTTGCGGCCACAATCCGTTGGTTAATGAAACGCCACCGACACTCGACGTCACGCCTATACGCTGCCGACAGAAACCTATCACATCTGGCTAATACGAGGCATGCCTTTTAAGTTTTGTCGTTTGAAGAAAAAAACACAACTAGAACCATATAGTTCTTTTTATTGTTTTTCAAAGTATTCACCACGTAGCTTAATACACTTTTTCATTCGCACAAACCAGTTATTATAACATTTATTCCACTTTAAATTGGGGGTGTTCAAAATGGCTGACTTGAAAGCGTCGACTGCTTCTTCACCGGACTGGAACCATTGACCACGAAGACTTTTCTTAATTTTAGGAAATGTAAAGAAATCGTTAGGGCTTAGGTCAGGACTATATGGAAGATGGTCAAGAATTTCTACTTTTTCCTGCTTCAAATACTCAATCGTTTGACGAGCGCTGTGTGAGCTTGCGTTGTCGTGGTGCAGGATGATGCGTCGCTTTGAGTTAGATTTTCGAAGTTCGGCGATGAATTGTGGTAAACAAACTGTGGTATACTACTCTGCGTTAACCGTTCTACGATCTTTAAGTGCAATAGTCGTAACATGGCCGGTTTTTCCAACGAACGTGGCCACCATCTTCTTTGAAGTGCTTTGAGAACGAACAACTTTAGTCGGCTTTGGCTCGTCTTGAAAGACCCAGATTGTAGATTGTTGTTTGGAATCAGGATCGTAGGCATAGATCCCAGATTCATCACCACGAATGATGTCGTAGACGTAATTTGACTCTCCTCGGTTGAAACTTTGCAGAGTTTTCACGCGGGCCGCCTTGTGATCGTCGGAAAGCAGATGCGGTATCCAACGGCAAACTAGCTTTCTCACACCAAGCGCTTCATGCATCTAAATGGTTGTCCCTGAGATGCCTAATAGAGCCTCTATCTCTCGATACGTCACATGACGATCTTCGAGAATTAGTTCTCTCACAGCAATGATGTTATCTTCAGTGAAGGCGGATTTTGGGCGTCTTTCGCGAGATTTGTCACTAACACTAGTATGTCCACGCTGGAATTCTAAATACCAGCGTTCGACAGTCCACAGACATGGGGCTTCATCACTGAACACAGATGTTAGCTCTTCAAAACACTGAAGCCGTGTCAGGCCTCTTCTAAAGTTGTAGAAAATTATTGCACGAACATTTTCCTTATCAATCAATCAATCAGCCTATCGCAGTCCACTGCTGCACATAGGCCTCTCCTAACACGCGCCATTGCACACGGTCCTCCGCCTTCCGCATCCAGTCTGTCCCAGCGACCTTTTTGAGGTCGTCGGTCTTTCCTTAGAAAGATTAATTTTCGTACGTAACCTGACAGATTCCAATCGACGCTGTGACTAAACAATAGCATTAATCCTAATACTTACAACTGTTTTGAGATTCAAAATTTAAACACATTCGAATATAGAACAGATCCAAATTCAAAATTGCCGGGAAATATGGAAACGACAGAACTTAAAAGGCATGCCTCGTAAGATATTGTTGTAGCGTCCGAGAGATTTCACTACATACCTAAACTAAGTATATACCTATATCCTTTACTGTACCTCAATCAAGGTATTAATCAATAAATCCAGCTGATTTTAGCAAGAGCGAAGGCATATGTGACGACTTCACTGGTGCAAAGATCTATTCTGAGGGCTACACACAAACCATTAAACGTTATCGTAACGTTGTCGAGACAGCGTGCTACGTTTATTTTTATTTAATACATGTATAGTGTAAGGAGGATGGTATATCAACTCGACAGGGTCACGCCCTTTCAGCCCTGTCTGCCCTTTGGTGCAAATATATAAACACCCAGACCGAAATAAATACATGTAGGTCAAACAAAGATTTGTCCCGTGCTGACTTTGAACCCGCGACTACTCGATCCAGTGGGCGAGGTGACTCAAGCTCTTAACCACACCACTCTTAACCACTTAACACAATGCGTACAAAATTCTGCAATTTCATGTTTTTGGGGTGTGTACTTCTGAAATCTCAGATTAATATAATCAAATCCAAAACCAAGCTGCAAGACCTCAAGACACCGTGAGCTCATTCTGCGTAGATCGGACCAACCACAATAAAAATAATTAAGAAGTTTGAGGGTACCCCGGAACAACTATGCCTTTTGGACGTCTAACACCTCAGTCCCTCCCGTGACCATGGGTGCTGCAAAGCACTCGAAACTCGGGAACTTAAAAACCAAAAATAAACCGCGATAAAATCCGAAAAATAGTTTTATTTCATATTGAAAGTAGTTCAAAGTCGCCGACATCTTTATTGAATGTCAACACACACAATATAATATCATGTATTTATGGCTACTGAATTATAACCTCGAAATGTAATTGTTTTTATGCAATATTGCGATTTCCCCGCTTGTCCGTTTAATAATAAATGCCTTAAGAAAATTTATGAGTGATTTAAAATCATACAAGTATTTTTTTCATTGCTGTTGGTTTTTGAGCAAATCATGTATGGGCGCAGAACAAAGTCCTTAATAAGCTTAACTCGTTGCCGTAACCCAAAAAAAAAACACTGAAAAACGAACCTGTCGTTTTAATCAACAGCTTTGCTAACTTCAAAACTTTTAATTAAAACAACGTACATAGTTTTATTGTGTGGTTATTATCGTGTCATGATTAAGAGAATGTTAATTTTATTTCGAAATGAGGAGCCGTAAGGTTTTTGAATGTTTTCCTTGCTGGTTAAATGTTTCTGTTTGTTTTTGAGGTAAATTAACTTTATTTTTAGGAGAAATCATTTTGGATCTATAACCTCACGCCAGATCCCTTGCGGGGTAGGCAGAGAGTACAGAGTTCCAACAGGTTCTTTCCTTACATACCTCTCTCGCTTCCTCGACTCTCATAGTTCGTCTCATACACGCTCGCCGGTTACGGAGACTCTTGACTTTTCCATCAGATAAGACTCGGTTTATTTGGCCGTGGTAAGATAGTCTAGGTCTTCCCCGGTACCTGCATCCTTCCACTTTCACATTGTATATCTGTTTTGTCATTCTTTCCTCTGGCATTCTTTCTATATGCCCGAACCAACGGAGCATGCCCTTTCTCATCTTTACACCGATACTATCTTTCATACCTACTCGCTGTCTTACTATGCTGTTGCTAATGCGGTCGGTCAGCTTCACTCCGCACATCTTCCGCAGAGCTCGCATTTCTACCGCATTTATCCTACTTTCATTCTCCTTCTTACATACCCAGCTCTCGCTACCATATAACAGCGTTGGGACAGGAACTCCGTTATGTATGGCCAGCTGCGCCTTATGGCTTAATGGCCGGCTCCCGAGTAGCTTTCCCATCGCACCATTCACTCTGTTCCCTGCACTCACTCTTCTCTCTATGTCAGCGGTGTATTTCCCATCCTTACTGAAGGCGCATCCAAGATATACAAACTCATTCACTTGCTCCAGCACATCGTTACCAACCACAATCCTTACATTCGTTCTGGTTTCTTCCCTTTCAAAAAGCATAATCTTGGTTTTCTACACATTTAAGTGTAAGCCATTGATCATGCAGTCGTCTTTCATAACTGTGACTAGTGTTTGCAGATCAGTGGCTGTTGGCGCTATTAAAACCGCGTCATCTGCATAAAGTAGATGGTTTACCACTAAGTCACCCATTTGTACACCTTCATTCATCGCTTTCAGTCTTTGAAGACTTTTGTCCAGATATATTATAAACAGTCTAGCGGACAACACGCAACCCTGCTTGACGCCGATTTTAACGTCAAACCAGAGTGACATGTTACCACCCACCCGTACGCATGCCTTGCAGTCCACATAAGTGGACTGGACGGCTCGCAACAGAGTGCCATCTATACCATACTCTGGCAAAATGTCCCAAAGTCTCTTTCGCACAACTCTGTCAAATGCCTTCTCCAGATCTACAAAACCGCAGAAAACCTTCCGGCCCACTGCCAGATGCTTCTCTACGATGTTGCGGAGTGAGAAGACTTGATCCGAACATCCTCTTCCAGACCTGAACCCCCCTTGTGCCTCGCACAACATTCCATCGGACTTCACGCGATCATTTTGGATTCACTTAATTAATGAATCAGAATGAAAATGTTTGGAATACCCGTTTGTTTTTATAATGTCGTTATATTGCAAGGCGTGTAGCGCGCAAGATCGTAGGTAGCGCGTTTTTGAAATGTGTTGTATTTCGGCTTAGTCTGTTTTTACCTTGTAATGAAACCGAAGATAATAATGATCTCATGCTCAGTAAAAGAACGAAAGAAAGAATGTTTCATATTTTGACCAAACACATGAGCCTAATAAACTAATTGCTACATATTATAAAATAATTTTAATTTTAAAAGATTTTTTTTAAAACAAGCCTCTAAAGCAAAAACACAACGGAGACCAACAAGTACTATGGTACTTGTCAAGACAAATGTAACAAGCCCCAATGTCGGGGTTATGTTGAGTAGTAGGGCAGTTCCGTTGGCCACCTTCCAGCTCCATCATCAGACTCTAGACATCATCCGGGTCTACAGAACTCGTCAAGACGAATCTAACGAGCCCAAATACGGCGGATTTATGTTAAGTACTTGGGTAGTTCCATTGAGCACACTCCGGCTCCATCATCAGACTCTGGACATTATCCGGGTCTTCAGAACTTGTCAAGATAAATCAAATGAGCCCAAACATGGTGGAGTTATGTTGAATAGTTCCGTTGGCCACCCCCCGGCTCCATCATCAGACCCTGGATACTGTCCGCGTGTAAAGTACTCGTCAAAACAAATCCAACGGGCCAACTTTCGACTTCATCATCAGACCCTGAACACTATCTGGTCGTATAGTACTTCTCAATAACAATCTAACAAGTCTGAACATCAGGGAGTTACGTTCCGACTCCATCATCAGACCAGCTCCATGGTACCATATTATTGCATTGTCATTGGACTTACATACAAACGCCAAATTTTAGCTCAATCGAATACCCGCAAGTGCTTGAAAAATGGATCACGAGATTTGAACCGGATAGACATCAGACACACAGACAGACATACGAACATTGCAAGATAAAATAACAACTTGTAACAAAGTCCCCCACAGCGTCTGTTTGTCTGTCTGAACGCGATAAACTCAATAACTACCACCAATGGACGGAGAGATTCAAGAGGAAGGTTTATGTGAATAATTCAAGCGTACGAAGCCGGGATCAAACCCCAAGTTATAGTTATGTACATTTTAATTGATTTTTTCAAAGAAGTATTAATATTTTCTCAGATGTTTCTCAGGTACGCCTCTGTATGGCGATAAGTGTTTTAGTAGTACTAAATATATTTGAGTCTCTACTCTTTGTACAAGACATAATTGCGTAATTTCATATATTTGTACTATGGTTACGGTTTCAATCAATCAATCAATCAATCAGCCTATCGTAGTCCACTGCTGGACATAGGCCTCTCCTAACACGCGCCATTGCACACGATCCTCCGCCTTCCGCATCCAGTCTGTCCCAGCGACCTTTTTGAGGTCGTCGATCCATCTAGCTGGGGGCCGTCCTACCTTACGCTTACCAAGTCGCGGTCTCCACTCTAGGACACGCTTGCTCCATCGGCCGTCGGTCCTTCTGCAGATGTGACCAGCCCATTGCCACTTTAGCTTACTGAGTCTGCGAGCTATGTCGGTAACTTTGGTTCTTTGTCGGATTACCTCGTTACGAACTTTATCCTTTAAAGAGACGCCGAGCATAGCTCGCTCCATAGCCCGCTGTGCGACTTTGAATTTGTGGACTAGTCCCACTGTGAGTGTCCACGTCTCGGCCCCGTAAGTCATAACAGGTAGAACGCATTGTTTAAAGACTTTAGTCTTCAGGCATTGCGGTATAGGCGAAGCGAAAACGTGACGTAAATTGCCAAATGCTGCCCAACCCAATTGGATCCTGCGGTTGATTTCTTTCTCGAAGTTGTTCCTACCAAATTGGACAACTCCCGAACAACTTCGAGCATTGAACCATCGACGTAGATCGGTCCCGGCGTGACATGCTCATTAAACATGATCTTGGTTTTATCCAAGTTCATGCCGAGACCGACACCTCGAGAGGCTCCATTTAGGCTATGCAGCATTTCGTTTAACTGTTCCAGTGACTCTGCCACGATGACGATATCATCGGCAAACCGAAGGTGTGAGATGTATTCGCCGTTGATGTTAATACCCCGCCCAGTCCAGTCCAGCGTCTTGAAGACGTCTTCGAGTGCATTGGTGAAGAGCTTGGGGGATATTACATCCCCCTGTCTTACCCCTCGATGCAGCTCGATCGGGTTGGTCTTTTGGTCCTGGAGCTGGACGGTCATTGTGGCGGTATCATACAGACATCTCGATATAACGCCAATCGATGCCACATCGCTGCAGAGCATCCAAAACCGCCCAGGTTTCGATGGAGTCGAAGGCTTTCTCGTAGTCCACGAAAGCCATACACAGCGGATGATTGTACTCTTCGGTCTTCTGTACAATCTGCCGAACAGTATGGATGTGGTCTACGGTGCTGTAGCCTTTTCGAAACCCCGCTTGTTCCGGTGGCTGGAACTCGTCAAGTCTTCTGGCGAGGTGGTTTGTGAGAACTCTCGAGAACAACTTGTAGACGTGGCTCAGGAGTGAGATGGGTCTGTAGTTCTTCAGCAAGGCTTTGTCACCTTTTTTGAAGAACAGAACCACCGCACTCCCGCTCCACGCTTGAGGTGTTAAGCCCTGGTGGATGACGGAATTAAAGAGACTCGCTAGCTTTTTCAGGATTGGAGTCCCGCCTGCTTTTAGGAGCTCAGTGGTGATTCCGTCATCGCCTGGCGACTTGTTATTTTTGAGCTGCTCGAGAGCCACTCTGACCTCGTCCTGGTTGACATCAGGGATGTCTTCCGTATCGTGGCGTGCTAGTGGGGCTCTGTGGTCGTCAGCGCTGGGTCTCGTGGGTTTAGCCATCCGTGATGCGTACAGGTCTTTGTAGAAACTCTCAATTTCCTCGAGTATCTCGAACTTGGAGGTCACGGTTTTGCCATCCGCTGTATTAAGTTTCTTCAGATGGGATCTACCTAGCTGGCGAGCGAAGACTTTGGTGCCTCTGTTCTGTTCAATCACAGCCGCGATTGTGCGGGTGTTGGAACATCGGAGGTCACGTCGCACCAGCTTCCGGATCTTCCGGTTGAGGTTCCTCCCATCCGGCGAAGACGCCTGCGTGGATGACATTTCCCGTCTCTGCCTCATAAGTTCGAGAGGCTCGAGCGAGAGTTCAGACTCTCTATTAACGCTTTTGCCGGGAAACACCCTTCGAGACACATCCTGTAGCGTTTTGACCACTGTGTCGGTTTTCTCGTCAACATTGCCTTCGGTTTCCAGCAGGTGGAAACGATTTTGACGCTCCAGTTGGAACTTTTCGGACCCTAAAGCTATTTGAGGCGCAGTACGTCTAAGAGTAGACCTCGTCATGCGACGTCTTTCGGCCTTGAAGTTTATATTTAGAGCGCCTCGGACAAGTCGGTGATCGCTGCCGGTGTTAAACCTGTTGATCACGGAGACGTCTCTAAATATAGACTTCCTGTCAGTCATGATAAAGTCTATCTCGTTCCTCGTCACAGTGTCGGGGCTTCGCCATGTCCACTTTATATGAGGCTTCTTATTAAAGAACGAATTCATCAAGAAGAGCCCCTGCGACTCCAGAAAGTTGACCAGCATCTGCCCCCTGTGGTTTCGGCGCCCTACGCCGTGGGGTCCGATTATCGTTTCGCCGCGTTCTTGTACTCCCACTTTGGCATTGAAGTCCCCCATAACAACGTTGTAGTGAGCTTTGGTGGTGCCATGTAATGCCTTGGCTATGTCTTCATACATGGCTTCGGCTATGTCGTCGCAGTATGTCGAGGTCGGCGCATATACCTGTAGTGGTACAGGGTGTACCTTCAGGGTGTACCTGTTGGTGATTTTAATTATGAGGTACGCTACCCGTGTCGACACACTGCTGACTTCCACAACGTTGTTAGTGGGAGCTTTGTTGACCAGGAAACCGACACCGCCCTGAGAGGGCCGATCACCTTCCCGAAAGTAGAACAGGTGGCCTGACTCAAGGGTTATCGTGTCCTCGCCCTGTCTTCGGACTTCGGATAACCCCAATATGTGCCAGTTTATGCGACCTTGGTCTACCTCAAGTTCAGTGAGGTGTTGTTCAGCCGTAGAGAGCGTCCATTGTACGTAGCCAGGGTCAGGTGTTTTTGGTAGCCTTGTGTCGTAGCCCGGAGATTCTTCGCACCCCCTGCCCCGCTGTTACCACGACCGCTACCGTGGCAGCGGACAGCGGGACTACCGGGAACTGGGGGCTTTTGCGTTTGGTGTCTTAACATGTTAAGAGGTTTTTGGCCTACTATACCACGCTGGCCAGACGGGTTGGTATAGGGTTTGTTTCAAATTTTCCTTTTGGTTACGGTTTAATTTCACTAATATCGATATTACTTACATGCCAAAAGAGTGTAAGCGCGCTAAGTGATTAGCGCACTTATAACATTTCGGCACGCATATATAAGCGCTTATATCAAAGGTTTAATGTAGCTAATATCGTGATTCAAACGGCATGCGCATAACGCATTACACTGCTAAAGGCCCATCTTGAAGAAACCGATCGGTAATTTCGCATGCATCAAACACAAATCGGCATACTGCACGGCGCAGTTCAGGCACTCCATCCGGATAAGGCAGGTGCAAGGCGACGATAACCCGGGCGATGTTTGTCCGGAACGTCAGCCGGTTACCTCGGTACCGGCGGATCGACTTCGCTTACCGTACGATGTTTACCGACAATACCAGATCCTAGAGTTGGTTGATGCTACTCTGACGTAAATGCAGATTCGAGGTGATCTACTGCGTTGAACGGTTCAGTGATGTAACTGGACAGAAAATTAAACATAATTTTCTTTTATGTTCTTTTTTTTTACATAAGTAAGACCAAAGGGTTTACTACGATTGACGTCATGGTAAGGTTGTCGAGAAAGCACGCAGTCACCATCTCTTTGTTCTTTTTAGTAGGTAAAATTATGTGTGTAGTGTAAAAAGAATGTAATATCAACTCGAATGCGATACGCTAACGTCAATCTCTTTGTGCCAAGCCCTGTGTTCTTCATTCTATATATTCCATTCTATATATAGTACCAACATTCAACACCGCTACATCAGACGAAATAAAAAATAAATCATACTACACCCTTTAAGAAACGTATCCAAAAATATATATTTATAATAATTACTTTTAGAACAGCTCTTAAGGAGACATAAAGACCAAATAAGGCAACGTTTAAGGTTTGGACCCTCAGAATATTTTACTGATGCTGGCAACACTGTTACAGATGGCTTTACAGTGTACAGTGATCGCGAGCTTAGACGAGAGTGAGACCCGCTTTAAGATTCGAAAAACACTGTTCGAAAAAATCTGTATTTAACATAAGCAACACATGCCTTTCTCAGAAATAGCAAACTACGAAAGAAGTTATATGTTTGGTACATATGTACTTGAAGTAGCCATCACTACTTCTCACACCCGTAAACAACTAAATAGGCACATAATACGGCAGGTGCGACATTAAAGGCCGACTCTAACGTACCAGTTCCCGGTCGCGTCAGCACATTAAGGGGACGTGATACAGTAAACCGAGGTGTTCTAAAGAAACTTCGCCGGAGCCAGTCGGATTACGACAACCGAATGAAAACGGTCTGCTAATGAGCATCGAAAGTTAATTGCCGTGAGGGCGCACCTCCCTCGCACTATTCAGTAAGGGCAGGGCTGCCAGGTGGAAGATTTTTACATTTGATAATCTGCACCTGTAGGATGTTTTTAAAGAACGCCACGCTTAGAATCTACGTTCTAGCAGCGTTTGCAAAGTATTTAGGAGTCATCCTAAGCACCTACTAGCATTTGGGTCCGTACAACAGGCATGTTCGCCATCCAGCCGCTTTTGACATTTTTCAGGAACGGACAGGACAGGAATAAGGTGACATAAAAAACTTGCAATCGTCCTATCATTACGTATACGTAAGGGAAGTTTTCGACCAAGTAACAGCGATCCACGCTCACATCGATAACCACTAGATTTCCGAGAAGCCGTCGGAGTCACGTGATATAAACCTCAAACTTAACCGAGCATTTATCAAAAAATAAAAGTCGATTACTCCAACCCGCCGATAGTACCCGCCGCTGACAACTAACCAGCTCTTTTTATTCGCCAGTCAAGTCATCACCGTCGCTAATGGCATGATCTGACCTCCCCAATATTCTTATCCTCAGCCGAAAGACGTCCACTCCAGGACAAAAGCCCCCGCAAAATCGCCAAGATGACTGGCTTCGTGCTGTATGCAACCCTCTTTTTCGGCGACCTTCATCGGGTCGTCGGTGCACCTTGTGGGGGCCTGCGCACTCCACGTCTTCCAATATCCTTATTTGCCTCTTATCGCATGCAAATACTCCACACAGAATCATTCCGACTTTGCCAGCGAGGTAAAATATCTCCGACACACCTACCTTTCATGAAAATTAAATTTTCTAAACACTATCTATAAAGGAAAGGATCTAGTACGTTCTCGAAGTTTTTAACGCTTTTCTTTGCTCTAAATAATTTTAATTTACTGATATATGGACATCAACTCCGATAAAACGAGCAGCAGCCCTGACGAAGGTTAGGTAAGGAAGCTTGACTGCTGATAACGGGACAATGGTAAACGCAAACGAACTCCCAAATGAAAATAAGAATTGTGAATGCAGATAAGAAACGATCTTTCAAGCTTGCTAACGAGGTGCCTTAGTTGGAACGGTGCAATTGAAAAACATGTTTGTTCTTACGTGTCTAACTCTTCAGCTTCGTTCGAACAGGGTAGCATAACTTTATTTTCGCCATAGCCGGTTGCAATATTTGGCAATCCTTAATAAACAGACTGATTAGCTCTGTCATTGTAAAAATTAATGACTTTTGTATAACTTCTTAGTCTTATACATATTTTAGATTATGTATGTTTGTAGGTGGACTCACTTAGGTATAACCACTTAGATAAGATCTCAATAATCCCGACATCGAAGGTGAAACCGTAGCACACCCACACAAGGAAGCACTTAAATTACCTCAACCCAACCGGTGAGTACGACAAAACCCCTTTTGTACGAATTAAGGGTCTCGTAAATAAGCTTCAAATTACTTCAATGAGTTCTCCCATCTTTTAAACAAAATTACAACTTTCAAATTGAAGAAAATTGGCACCAAGTTCCGAACTGGCCTGTAATTTGTACAAACCAGTGCAAAACCGTCCGACAAGAAACGATAATGACCGAACAAAATGTTTACGCAAGAAATTGGCATGGTCCGCCAATGTTTGGCAAATGAGGCCTGCGGCTGTCGGGGCTGCGTGTGACAGGAAATCTAATAACCCTCGAACGAGTTTCACGTATAAATTTCTTACACGATCGCCTTTACTTACCCTTTTTTGGGAGTTTCTGAAACGTGTGTTTGGTTCAACTCCGACCAGATGGGCTTTTCTAGAAATCCACGATGATAAGTCGACATTTCTAATAATGACATTTTAGGAGGGCACGATTAAGGTCGTTAGTAAGGATGTGCCTCAGATATTTGAAAGTTGTAATACGTCTAATATTCACTCCGTTTAAGGTGAAAACGGGTAAGGAAGGGGTAAAACGTTTACCGGCGGCCCCAAAGACCATATATTCATATTTTTGCACATTTTATCGAAGCCCATGCGCACCTATATATTTCTCACAAACTTTTAACATCTCTCCGATCGATTCAGCACTATGGCCCAGCAGTACCATATCGTCTATTGTTATAAAGTAATATCCCAAATTCCAACTACAAAAGTTTTGGCTAGTGTTGAAATTAACATTCCAATGAAAGCATTGATAAAACTGCGCGCAAACAATATAAAGCAGCGGGGCGGGCGCGGAAACCGAGCCCGTTTCATAATTTGGTTATCTAATAAATTGTAGTACGATAACGATGGCATATTAACACGCTAGAGTTTTTTTTTTTTAATAAACGTTGCCCCACACCATGATTAATTCCTGTGTCGTGGGTGCGTTTACAAACATGAAAATTCACATACACAAATACCCAGACCGGAACAAATAATTGTGGATCACACAAAGATTTGTCCCGTGCGGGAATCGAACCCGCGACTATTAGACACAGTGGGCGGGGCGGGCTAAGCCCTTAACCACTGCGCTAAATCGTTACGCTAACGTTAATCTTTTTGCTTTAAGCCTTTATAAGTAAAGATAGCTTAAGGTAGCATATCATGCTTATGTATCATCAAACATTAGATATGGTATAATATTTTGGGGTAATGCACCCAACAAGGACCTAGTCTTGAAAGCTCAAAAAAAATGCATTAGAGCAATTGCTAAAATTAAAGTGCCAGAAAGTTGTCGGCCTTATTTTTGTAAGTTAAATATACTTACATCAATATCTGTGTACATTTATGAACTGGTGGTATTTATTAAAACAAATAAAAATTTATTCAGAACCTTGAAATCGACAAGAAATAAACATAAAATTAATTCATTATCACATAAAACAGCTTTATTTACAAATAGTATTCTAGGGATGGCATCTAAAATTTATAATAAATTACCAAGCTTTATTTTAAACACTGAAGATCTGAAAGCATTCAAGAAATTGGTACATCATTTACTGGTGAAGAAATGTTATTATCAATCAATCAGCCTATCGTAGTCCACTGCTGGACATAGGCCTCTCCTAACACGCGCTATTGCACACGGTCCTCCGCCTTCCGCATCCAGTCTGTCCCAGCGACCTTTTTGAGGTCGTCGGTCCATCTAGCTGGGGGCCGTCCTACCTTACGCTTACCAAGTCGCGGTCTCCACTCTAGGACACGCTTGCTCCATCGGCCGTCGGTCCTTCTGCAGATGTGACCAGCCCATTGCCACTCTAGCTTACTGAGTCTGCGAGCTATGTCGGTAACTTTGGTTCTTTGTCGGATTACCTCGTTACGAATTTTATCCTTCAAAGAGACGCCGAGCATAGCTCGCTCCATAGCCCGCTGTGCGACTTTGAATTTGTGGACTAGTCCCACTGTGAGTGTCCACGTCTCGGCCCCGCAAGTCATAATAATGTTATTATACTATACAGGAATTTCTAAATGACACCTTTTAATAATACATCATAACATATTTGTTTTCATGGGACTAGTCTCGCTACGCATTTCCATCATTGTAACACGTGTAATATATGTATATTAATTTCGAATTTTTCCCTTTTTTTTATTTTTTCTATACAATAAATTATAATTTCTAATTTTCTTTTTGTGAGCAATAATATATTTTAATTTCATTTCTTTTTAAAATGTAATGGTTATATATTTTTCTTTTTTGGAAATTTGAGTAATGTTTAATTTAATTAGGTTATCTTGATATTACTGTATGCCTGATTCTGGGTAGGACATAGTAAAACCTACTGTATTATGTATAATACAAAACATACCATCTTTGTAACCTATGACCACAATAAATGCTATTTGATTTGATTTGAAAGATAACACCTCAACAATTTCGTGTTATATTGCAAACACAACACTGATTGCAATTTGTATTCACGCTTACCGGCATAAAGTTATATCTGAAATTCCAAATCCAAAAGTTTCTGGCCAGTGTTTTAATGAATAGTCCAATAAAAGCATGAATAAAACCGCTCGCATACAATCCGAATCAACGCAGCGCGGGCGCGGGATTCGAGTGCTTTTCATAATTTGTTTATTTAATAAATTGTAGTACGATAAGGATGGCATATCAACTCGCTAGCATCACGCTAACATTCTGGGTTAAGCCTTTATAAGTAAAGATAAATTGAGGTATCTCTTAAGATAGCACCTGAAAAATATTGCGTTATATTTAACAAAATACGGAGGTTGCAATTCGCCTCCACGCTTACTGGCATACAGCAATATCCCAAATTCCAACTACAAAAGTTTTAGCCAGTGTTGAAATGAACAGTCCAATAAAAGCATTAATAAAACCGCGCGCATACAATATGTATCAGCGAATTAATGGTCAAAAAATAAAAGAATAATAAAAACTGAATTTGAAGCAGAAACGCTACGTCGAATTTCTGCAGAAATTTCTCAACGTCAACAAAATTTGGTGGGACGTACCCAACACGTTTTTATGACTCTACTAACATCTCTACTACACTTGTATATTTTAGATATGAACCACGAAGCTTTATAAGCAGTGCATTTATTACCTAGAAGTTCCTAAGTTGGTAAAATTAAAAAAGTTGAGTAAGTTTGAAATGCGGGCGTATACAATTCTGTAATTGCTTGTGACTTATATCTACTCAAATTATTAAGAATATATTTTAATATAGTAGAACCATACAGGTAGGAATAAAACATAGAGGGAGCATGTACAAGATTATACATTTGCACTGCTTACACTTATGTCATGTCAGTGATAAGAAAGGGGACAAATTTATCATTACCAGTTACACCCTTGTACATTTTTATTGACATTAATAACATAGACTATAGACCATACTTGTATTTTCCCATAGGTGTAGTATTGATACTTTCCCATATAACTGCGAAAGCTTGTATATATGTCGAAAATTAAATATTTTTTACAATACAAAATATCGATCTCATATTGCCAATTATAGATGCGTAACTTACTTAAGTTTTGTAGTTATCAATAAAAGTAATTGTATCTAAGGAATCTTGACATTCGTTATATGTTAAGAAGTAGGATAGTTTTGTTGGCCACCCTCCGGCTCCATCGTCAGACCCTGGACACTATCCGGGTGTAAAGTACTCGTCAAGACAATTTAACCAGCCTAAACACGGCAGGGTTATATTGAGTACTTGTGTGCTTCCATTGGCCACTTTTCGGTTTCATTCTCAGACCCTGAACACTATCTGGTTATATAGTATTTCCCCTATCTCCGACTGCCTCGTTGGTCTAGTGGCAAAGCGGGTCGCTTTGCGATCACGAGGTCCTGGGTTCAAATCCTAGGTCGGACAAGTGTAGTTTTTCTAACGAAGACTTCCCAGTACCAGTCCGGAGGAATTGTGCCCGGTATATGGCAATTTGCTCGCACCCTATTATATGGGACCTAACATCGTCGGTGAAACGTGGGTGTACTCAGTACACCTCTGCCACCCCCGCTTGGGGAATATAGGCGTGACGGTGTAGTATTTCTCAATACCAATCCAATCAGCCTAAATAGAGGGAGTTAAGATGCATAGTTCACATGTTCCTCTACTCACCTTCCGACTCTATCATCAGACCAGCTCCATGGCACCATATTATTGCATTGTCATCGGACTTACATACGTATGCCAAATTTTAGCTTAATTGGATACCCACAAGTGCTTGACAAATGGATCACAAGATTTGAACCGGAAAGACAGACACAAGTAAGTTAAATAAAAACTTGTAAAAATAAAATTGAACCTTTCATAACGTTTTTGTTTATTACAATATAAGCGCGAACAAAATATTTAAGAACAAACCTATTGCAATATAATTAATTTAAAAGAGATTAATTTGAAGTTAATTTTTACATTGAAACTTCTACTGGTTGAAATCTTCGCTATTTGAGTCCAACATCGAGCACTCTTTTGTAAGATGTTTTGAAAAGATGCCATTTTACTGAGTTCAACTTTAATGTACTCTTAATATTGCATAAACACACTATTCATTTAGGCTGCAATATCTGTAGACATACTAAAACAAAAAACATGCGTTAACAATTATTTAATTACCAATTATCGAAATATCTATCGATATCGATGTAAATTTTACAATAATTATGACTAATCTCTTTGGGAGTACGATTATTAAGATTCTATCTAAATCTAATCATTTATGCTCAGGGAAAACAGTCAATCTGGTGTAGTTATTATGCATCTCCAAACTAGTTACATCTTTTTTCGAAAATACATTTTATCTTTACCATGATACAGCAAAACCAAGTCACCGGCCGAAAATTACATAATTTAGCTTTATCTGCTTTTCTAGACCTAAACGATTTGCATTCCACTATAAAGCACGGTATTTTAGTTGTGTGGGCACCATGTTTATACAAATATTTTAATTATATATCTTTTTATTAATTGAAAACAAATTGAAAGTCTCCAAGGATACAGTCTCATAGCCCCGACGATGCTAGGTTCCAGTGCAAAAGAGGGCCGGTGTATTGTTATTATACCAGGCATAATTTCAGACTCGGTACAGCTAGTGAGAATCTTTCGATAGAAGATTCACACATTGTCCTATCAAAGCCTTGGAACAGGGACGACTAGACCAACAAGGCAGTCTAAATAACGAGGTACAAGTACGGTATTTACAAATGACCCACCCTACACTGTTCGTATCAAGTGAAGGGTGTGTAACAACCGCTCCCCTTACCCACAACGTTTAATATCCCAGCAGTTTATTATAGCACATAACGCGTTAAATTGTCACTCAGGCGCTATAAGTCAGGGGTCTTATTCGTTAGTAACGTTAACGTAAACGTAACGTAACGATTTGAACTGAGGGCTAAGCACGAAAAAACGTAAGCGTGATGCTAGCGAGTAATCGTACTGTCACTTTCATGCTTAGATGAAGACAATTCTTTGTCTAAGTGTTCATGTTTGTTTCAGTTGTTAATTTTTGGTGTGCTAACATCATACTATCATCGATCTTTTAGTTTTAAGCTCCCCGAGGGCTTAGTACGAAAACTTTGACGTTATCGCGACTCCAGTGAGTAATCGTGCTGTCACGTTCATGTTTATTTAATACATTTATAGTGTGATGAGGACGGCATATCAACTCGCTAGCGTCAATCTAACGTCAATGTTCCCGCGCTCTCTGATCGTTTACTAATACTGTTTAATGATAATGATAGTGGCATACAATACCATTACGTTTCACGACGTTGTCGTAATGCACCACGTTTCGATATATTGAATAAGGGCTCAGTGTCAAATTAGTAAGTTCAACGTTTCTCCACACTTGTTTTTCATTTCTACGTACGCAGCGTGAAAATCACGTACATACTTAGTGAGTTCTGCTGACAAGTGCCACTTAATATTAAAATAACACTTTGGGAGCACTTGATTTTGTTACGAGTTACTGATGAACAAAATCTCAGACTACGAAATTTCGATTGCAAAACTTTTATTTCTTTTATTTAGTTTCTTAGTAAGTGTTGTGTGAGGAGAAGTCCGATGGAGTGTTGTGTGAGGCACAGGGAGGTTTCAGGTCTGGAAGAGGATGTTCGGATCAAGTTTTCTCCCTCCGCAACATCGTAGAAAAGCATCTGGCAGTAGGCCGGAAGGTTTTCTGCGGTTTGGTGGACCTGGAGAAGGCGTTTGATAGAGTAGTGCGAAAGAGACTTTGGGACATTTTGCCAGAGTATGGTATAAACGGCACCCTGTTGCGAGCCGTTTAGTCCACCTACGTGGACAGCAAGGCATGCGTACGGGTGGGTGGTAACATGTCACCTTGGTTTGACGTTAAAATCGGCGTCAAGCAGGGTTGCGTGTTGTCCGCTAGACTGTTTATAGTGTATCTGGATAAAAGTCTTCAAAGACTGAATGCGATGACTGAAGGGATAAAAATGGGTGATCTAGTGATAAACCACCTATTGTATGCAGATGACGCGGTTTTGATAGCGCCAACAGCCACTGATCTGCAAACACTAGTCACAGTTATGAGAGACGACTGCATGAACAATGGCTTACATTTGAATGTGAAGAAAACCAAAATTATGGTTTTTGAACGGGAAGAAACCAGAACGAATACAAGGATTGTGGTTGGTAACGATGTGCTGGAGCAAGTGAATGAGTTTGTATATCTTGGATGCGCCTTCAGTAAGGATGGGAAATACACCGCTGATATAGAGAGAAGAGTGAATGCAGGTAATAGAGTGAATGGTGCGATGGGAAGGCTACTTGGGAGCCGGCACTTAAGCCAAAAGGCGCAGCTGGCCATGCATAACGGAGTGCTTGTCCCAACGCTGTTATATGGCAGTGAGAGTTGGGTATGTAAGAAGGAGAACGAAAGCAGGATAAATGCGGTCGAAATGCGATCTCTGCGGAAGATGTGCGGAGTCACGCTGACTGACCGTATTCGCAACAGCGTAGTAAGAAAGCGAGTAGGTATGAAAGATAGTATCGGTGTAAAGATGAGAAAGGGTATGCTCCGTGGGTTCGGGCATATAGAAAGAAAGCCAGAAGAAAGAATGACAAAACAGATATACAATGCGAAAGTGGAAGGATGTAGGAGCCGGGGAAGACCTAGACTATCTTACCATGACCAAATAGACCGTGTCTTAGCTGAAGGGCATGAGTCTCCGTAACCGGCGAGTGTGTATGAGACGAACTATGAGAGTGGAGGAAGCCAGAGAGGTATGTAAGGAAAGAACCTGTTGGAACTCTGTACTCTCTGCCTACCCCGTGAGGGAGCTGGCGTGATGATATAGATAGTAAACGTTGAACTTGTACTTTGAATTATTCGAATGGGTGCATTTACAAACATAAATTTGGCATAAAAAATAAATCATTCTAAAATTACAGTAGGAAAATTAAGCTATCCCACTCACTGTCAAATTGTATGTATCTTAGAGGTCTTTTATCATAACAAGATAGACAGTTCCGTTCAAAAGTTACACTAAAAATCGTCCCCAAATACCCGTGAGTCATACTTATGATATAAATACAAATTAGGGCATATTGTACCTTACTCATATCATTTAAAGTTGTATTTGCAAAAAAGCCTGTTAATTTTGTCCACTTTTGCCTGCCATGGTGGCATTTTTTGTGCGACAAGCGTGTAGCTACCTATATTTAATTGATGTTTTGAACTATAAAACTCAATCCTGCAATCTCGTATCTCTGCAGTGTCGACCTCCAGCGGTCTCTTCATTCTGCAACCTTCTCGTTATAATACTTATGTGGAAAATATTTGGTTTCTGATTGTGTAGGCTTAATAGAGCTGAATATTCATTTTTTTTAAATAACACTGTCTTTATATTACTAACTTTAACAACTTAACAAGAATGTACAATCATTTTAGATACTGCTTTCTAAAAATTCTAGTCACGTCTTGGAAATATTAAATTTTATATCTTTCTCTTAAATAATTTTTCTCTAGCCCCTTGCTGTGTGAACACGATTTTAAATAAAACAATAACGTCTAACACGTACCTACAGATTTATAAATCAAATCCTGACCTTTATTATACAATATTACTGCTATAAATTACTAATGCCCCGACGGTTTTTTTAAACATATCGTTTAACATGTAAACCGTAAACAATAATCTTCCACCAGAAATATACGAAATTGGGCTTCCATACTGCATTTCATTTTAGTTTATTACATGTGTATTTCGGTCAGTGTACATGAATTTAAACGTGAATACAAAAAGTAAAATAGAATATTTCGGCATGGTACAATTTTATGTTTAGACTTTCAGACGTATTCAAACATGTTTTTGCAACTACCTTCTGTAATATTTTGTTACGGTATTTTTTCAGAGTAAGGCTTGCATATAAAAAACTGTTAGAAGATAGCTATTACCAAACAATGGAACCATGATTCAAAGCCAATTTACTTTATCAAATCAATTTCATTTGTATAATATTTATGTACAAATAGCCTGTGAACTAGCTAAGTTGCACCTAACATATCAGCGTCCTAGCATGTGGCAAGCTGTGGACTTTGATTAATGCTGTGGTATACAGGTTTAAGTGTAAGTATGTATGTTAAATTCCTAGTGAATGTTATTACTGCCTAATTTGTGTAGTTACGGGATGTAGCGGTCACAATGTCTTGGGTCCGAATCTTTGGTCGGACTAAGTGTAGTTTTTCTGTCAAAAATACGTAGGATCAGTCTGGACTCCGGAATTGAGCACAGTATAATTGCAATAGGCTCCCCCCCTATTACATTGGGGTCGGTGAAAGGAGATGCACACAGTACACCTCTGCTACTCTCGCTTAGAGAATATAGTTATTACTGTGATTTTTTTATATTCATTAATTCTCTAGCATATTTCGCAGCATTGCCATGTCATCTTATTACTACCTAGCTTACTATTTTTCTACATAAAAATAAATCACCCACTACAGCGCGTCCCTCCGCTCCACGCAACTGTTCGCTTCAAGCTGCCAACTACAGCGTAGATGGCGCTAGTAGCTGGCTGCGCGCACGCTGCGTCGCGGGCTACAATGGCGGACTACCACAGTCGTTTGTCCTTGAGGCCCTTGATCCAATAACTGGGAGGACCAAATTGAATGGCAGCGTCAATGAGACTGGTTAGTGAAAGATTTTAAAGTTCTCGTAATAAATGACGGAAACAGAGATCTAAGCACGAAAATATTGACGTTAGCGAGACGCTAGCGAATTAATGTACCAGCCTTCTCAGACTACGAATTACACGCCGGCGGCAAGCTAACGTCAATATTTTCGTTCTTAGGTCTTTTTAAACACACATACCTTACATAGGTACATACATATTATGTCTACCACTTATGAGTACAGTTTTAATGTCACATGATCTGCATTAAGTATAAACTGTAAGTCATAATTGCCTCTATATTATGTAAAATAAAAGCTTGGTTAAAACATATCTTTTGTAGTGCTTTCTAGATATGTAGAGCGTTCGGACACTTCCGATTCTTGTGTTAACTAAACTGTTGAGTTAAATAGGCCAGTGCTATAGATATCTGTAGAAAACTATATATACGTACGTAGGTTGCATAATTAAGTGAGCGGCTAACATTTTCATTTGTGCCGCCCAACTGCGTCCATAGTAAATCAAGGCTTTTTCAGCATCAACCAAGCTATTTATTTGATGAACTATCAGCTTTGTGCAACCTCTTACAATCTCGTCAAATGCTTTTTGAGTTTATTTTTAATACTAAAATATTTAGAATACCTCACAGATGCTTAGCAGTGTTCAAGTTAGACCTGTCGCAACTGACCTCAATGGAGGAAGGACCAGGTGCCACATTCAACCTGCTCATTTACGCGAGGAATCTTAAAGGAGAGTCCGAGAAGACGCTATTGGAAAATATTGCTTTAAATGACGCCGCTAAAAGAACAGGTACTTCATGCTTCATCATTTTTACCGAAAATATTTTATGACTTATCAATAAAATTTAATCGTTTAATGGCAATAAATTTGGTTATTATGTACACTGATGACCACGGGGCTATTAAGGACATTTGTTTTTTCATTTCGTTTGTATTTTCATTTTCTTATGATCTGTTGTGATGTGCATATACTCGTAAATTACAAGTAGGTGGGCCTTCTACGGCAGCCTTAGATAAATTACTTGTCTGGATGGAGCATCACGCCCGCAGAAACGGCATAAAAAGTATGTACCAAATGGGTAGATAAATTGTAGTACGCACCCACGCGCACGTACACACACGCGCGCCCACACATTGACAGTGCGCAGACAGCACACATGTAGACAAATCAGTCAATCTAAGAAGGCAGTTTCCATTTCACTAGGCTAGAGAAGGATGAAGCATATTTTCTGTGTCGATCGAAAGCTTAGAAAAGGAAAATTTATACACTATAATCGAAAACATCCCTTTCCAGAGAGCTTAGGACGAGAAGATTGACGTTAACGTGGCGGTAGCGAGTAAGCTCGCTATACCGTTTACGTTTACTTAATAAATTGTAGTACTACAAGGATAGTAAGTATATTAACGCGTTTGCGTCACACTAATGTCAAAATTTTCGTGTTAATTGTGTGTGTGTTTGAACATGTCTATTAATGTATAAACGAATTAATCACGCCTTTAATCTAGCAGTTCTTAGCGCGGCTGACGATTAAGACATCCTTAAATTGAACTTTAGGACTACATGCTTAGAACGTTTTTTTTCAAAACATCCTTAGAAGGTTTTTTATTTCAATACATAGGAGGAGTTTGGAAGGTGAAATTGTGCCCAGTATGATAGTAATAGGCTTGTGGCCTTTTATATTGTAGCCTAACATCGTCAGCTGAATATGAGTACACCCAGTACACCTCTGCGATTCCCGCTCGGGGAATGTAGTATCGACGGTATTTTTTAAACTTATAATGACGCTTAAAACGATCAATCCACATAATAATATGTTTAAGGGTGTTTATCTAGTCAAAATTAAAAGGGACTAAAAAATAAAAAGATAACCTGCATCAATTAAATTAAAAAGTAGAGACTAGTTAAAAAAAATCGTGAGGCTGGCAGCGCTTCCTCTTTTGCGTAACTAAACTGATTCGTTGTCTGACAAAGCTGCCAGCCTCTGGCTTCCGTGAGGCTTCAAACAAATTTTGTAAAATTTATTTAAGTATACTACAAGTCCCATAGCTTGTGTACAAGTAAAACAAATTTGCCATCACGCCTATATTCCCCAAGCGGGGGTGACAGAGATGCAGTTTGTCCACACACAAATCGCCGACATTATTAAGTCCGCCGACAATAAAATAAAAAATATAATAGAGCGTTATCTTATTACCATTTTAATTTGTATAATCCCACAGGCCGGTATTGAAATTTTGTTCACAGTAAAAAAAACAACTTTCCGACATAGAATTCAGATGAACCGCCCCGGAACAGCTATTCTGCGAAGAATTTCTCCATCGAAAAAACTCACTGTCCAACCCAGGATTCAAATCTAAGATCAGCCCTACTATTCGCTGCGAGACCAGCGAGGCGATAAACACGAATTCCTTACCTACAAATCCGGATTCATTAGCTGTTTGGTCAGTTTATCGTCCTCGCAAATCGGATCACGGAACCGACGGTGCTGGCCGGAGGCGTCCGTTTATTTTGCCGACGTATCACCGTGTTAGTTAACCGACTAAGGAGGTTAATCCGATGCGATGTCGACTCGCGTAATTAGTGTACGCTTTACTGGGGATAAGCTTAATTCACGTCGCTGGATCAGAGTTAAACTCGATTATTTTTGTCAACACTTATGAGGGTAAGTACCATTTTTGGAAAAGTGTTTACGTTTTCATTTTACTGGAACATACAATAATTACATTTGGTGTATGTTATAAAACATGATGTACTGCATGTAATTATTTAAACACGTAGCAATTCAAAAAAGGCGCAATAATAATGAGCTAGTAACTAAAGTAAATTATCATTAACTTCTTGGCCGCTTTGACACGGGGTTTTGCGGCGATAGCTTTGATTCATATGTAAGTCAAAAAAACGTCGTAAACGCGTGTTCAAATGCGTCAAGTGTATAAGAAGTGGCCCATTACCAGCGTCTGTTCACGCCGCGCCGCCCAAAGCAGCTCCTCGACGAGACGCCAGCCCCTTATCACTGCTTGACCCAAAATAAATATGTTTTCCTTTGCCAATAACAACAGAATAAGTATCGCTAAATTCACTTAAGTCCGGTCGTATATTAAACAACACATAATTTAAAGTCAAAGTCAAAAATCATTTATTCGTTTATGCCAATACATAAGCACTTATAAATGTCACAATTATTAAATTTTTTACATCTACCACCGGTTCATAACACGCCCTCCACTAAGAAGATCCGGCGAGAAACTTAGCGGGCTAGTCCTTTAACTTAATTTCTTTGGCCTTTCTGGTACAATTTTTTTGTTTTTTAAATTGTATTATACAGCGTTGTTTAATTTTGCTGATTGACGAGCTGCTCAAACCCAATTTGTTTTATCGTCAAGATAATGCGAAATTTTGTAATACCCTTTCTTACTCAGTCTAGTTTTGATTATCTTTTTAAATTTATTGATAGGCATGTTTCAGTAATTTCATACATGCGTAATTTGTTGTAGAAGCGTATACATTGCCCCATGAAATAATGACTAATTCTGCGCAGACGAGTAAAATGTACGATAAGATCATCTTTGTTTCGTGTATTAACATGATGAATGTCGCTTTATTTTTCATATCATCATAGGAACAGGCTCTTATAAAATTTTAGAATAATTCTTAACATATTCTAGAAATTCCGGTTTATGGTTATAACATTTTTCATCACAAAGTCCATATAACATTATATAACCACTTAGATTACTTTTATAAATACTACAGGTTGCTCAGTCACTAAAGGCTGTACGATTACCAACTATGACATGTTTGGGTTTAAAAATGTTATTAAATTCATCACTGATAAGGTGGAACAATGAGTTATATAAATCGTTTGGGTAATCTTGACAGGACAACTTGGGTGCTCTCTCAATTAAATTGCATTTAAAATGCTCTAAGCGGCCTACATTCATTGGGACAAAGCTAACCTTTTTCCTTTGAACCTTCCTCGTCCTAGGGAACACAACCAACTGGCCGCTATGATCAGATTCTAGTTTATTTATTACAGAATTATACCTAGGTCTAAAATTAGTGAAAATATTATTAATACATGTTGCACTAGTAGCAGTTACAATTCAATACATGCAATAGCCGTAACCATGTATTCAAAGGAAACGCATTAATCACCACATTATTAGCTTAGTAGTTGTATGTATAAGGTGCGGCTCATTACCGGCGTCTGTTCCGCGAGGAGCGACGGCGGAGAAACAGAAGCGTCTCCTCGAAGAGACGCCAGCCCAGTATCACTGCTAGATCCAGAATTTTTTTTTTACTTTAGTCACCTATAATAACAGTCACTGTAATAAAGAGTAGCGTTAATTTTCTATACCACTAACTTCGTAAAATGTGGTCCTATACTAAACAACACAATCCAATACATGCAATAGCCGTAACAATGCATTCAAAGGAAACGCGTCAAGTGCCATTATTAGCATACTAGTTGTATAAAGGTGTGGCTCATTACTGGCGTCGGTTGCTCCATGACCGACGGCGGTGAGAACGGAAGCGCCTCCTCAAGGAGACGCCAGCCCATTATCTGCACGGTTCGCGCCTTTGTCGACGCGCCATTCACACAAATAATTAATAACATAACACATTGTGTTAGTGCCTTAGCCGGTAATGCTTGTAGGATGCGGTGACGTATAATACAGGATCGGCAACAGCCACATGGCTAGAGATATTTCCTTTATACTTCCTACCTTATAGAAGGAAGAATAATGAATATCTTGTTCGGGTAACTTACAAGTGAACTAATAAAAAGCAACGCTGCATTGTAATACTTGTTATAAAAGTTTTTTAAAAGCTTTGTGTGTATTGTGGATACAGTTTACAAAACCACATCTTGCATGCACAAACACCCACACCGAAACAAATGTCACTAGTACTCACAAATGATCATCCTTGCGAGAATAAAGAGAATTTTTTTTAGCAGTGCGCACCGCGAGCGTACCGACGCATTGGGTGTTCGTGTGTATATAATTATTGGTTTAAAATTGTATATTACCGAAAACTAAATGGATGCAAGATGTAATGGTTGTGGAACTATCATTTATGATATTTCTTTCATGGAATGTGCACAAGAGACCTGTAAGAAATTATACCACCTGAAATGCCTGGCGATGACGGTGGAGAAGTTCGAGGCTCTCACCCAGGAATATAAGTGCCAGTGGAAATGTCCGGAATGCGTAAGCACCGTTCCGAAGAAAGACAACTCTGATACACCAGTACGAGGTAACACAGTCACGAATAGAAACTTTACACCGAACAACTATGTAAATATGGAACGCGGTAGTCGTCAGAAAACACATACACTGACGATTAATGAAGAAGAAAATCTTATATTGAAAGAAATGAAGGAATTTCGTCTGGAAATGAGAGCTCGGTATGATAAACATTCAAAGGAAAATACATTACTACAAAATAGATTTATGAGGACAGAATTTGAATTACAAGAATTAAGGAAGGAATTGAAGGTAGTTCAAGAAAAAGCTAATAAAGTTGATTTATTGAAAATGCAAATAAAGACTTTACTAGATAAAATTGTTCTAATGGAAATGCATCGGAGCAAGGAAATTCCCGTAAAAGAAAATAGAGAGAAACATCAAGAATACCTAGAACCAGTTTTATCATTTGCGGACGCAGTTAAGCATACACAAAATCAAATGCAGGTAGTTAACAATAACAAACCAAAGCCACGTATGGCTACGAAATCAGCGGAAACAATGGCGAATTTAAAAATGGATCAGCCAACAATAAGCCACAATAATAGTGAAAACTCTGTTATTAAAATTAGAAATGGAAAAGAGGTAAATGTAAATAAATGCCTCGAACATAAGACAAAGGATGAAAAGTGGACTTTGGTTAGCAGATAGAGAAGTAGATATCTCAACAATGAAGTAAAAAGGGGTGGTAATACAAGTGCACTTGAAATAAAAGGAACAGAACGTAAGAAATATTTGCACGTCTGGCGCCTGCAGAAACAAACATCCGAGAAAAATTTGGAGACACATGTCAAGAATATATGTGGCCAAGAAGTAGAAGTAATGGTAGAAAGGATAAAACATAAAACCGAAAGAGATTATGCATCTTTTATAATAGGGATTCCAGAAGGGAAATACGAAACATTAACTGATCCAAAAAACTGGGCTGTAAATATAGAATTTTGTGAATGGGTTTGGTTTCGTCGATCAACCAAAAAAACAAGTACGTCAAACTAAGCCCATAGAAATATACTACTAGAATGTGAGAGGTCTTCGTACTAAACTAGAAGAATTTTATACTAGTATATCTGTTTCGAATGCAGACCTGTTTGTTATTACTGAAACTGGGTGTAATAAATCCATTCAAGATGCCGAAATAATACCACCTGGATATACAATATTACGATGTGATCGAGCGGATGGGCGGAAGCAAGGTGGGGCGTGTCTTGTGGCCACACCGCGATTTGAACTTCGACGATTGCACAGTGACGACATAAACATTGATAACCATATGTTTGAAATTATTAGTGCTACCGTCTATTCACGAGAAAAATTATTATTTTTAATTTGCGGTGTATATATCCCACCTAATTGTTGCGAGAATGAATATATGTTATTATTTAGAATTATAGAAAAATATTGTTATAGTTATCGCGATGTACTAGTAATCGGAGACTTTAATTTATATTCATGTTCTGTGGGTGTTGCTCATTATTATGAATACTTTTTAACATTTTGTGGATTCACTCAGTGTAACAGTGTAGGTAATTGTAACGAGCGGCAGTTAGATCTGGTGTTAAGTACGTCTGACGGAGGTAAGGGTGTTTGGGTTCGCGCGGCAGAGATGCCCTTGGTGCCAGTAGACGCCTATCATCCCCCGCTCGAGGTCACGGTGCGCTGTCGCGAACTGCCTACACCGGACAACTATTTGCATTCGGATAAAAACAAAGGCACTTTTGCGGGTTGGAATTTTAGGAAAGCAAATTTTATGTTATTGTATGAATCTTTAGCGGTGGCAGATTGGACACCAATGTATGAATTAGGATTAGAGTCGAGTCTTAATTATTTTTATCTCACTATTAATTCTATTATTAATGACTGTGTTCCAAAGAAAAAGCGTAGTAGTGTAAGCTCAAGGTACACTTACCCTGAGTGGTACACTTATGAAATAATACGCGACATTAAGGCGAAAAGTCATCTTCACAGGAAATACAAACTGTCAGGCTCTGCTGTTGATTACGAAGCGTTTGCTCAGTGTAGGACAAGACTTAAGAAAATGATAGCATCAGCAGAGAACCAGTACCGGCACCGCATACAAAATCAACTCCTAAAGGACCCAAAGTCCTTTTGGAGATATGTAAGATCAAAAAGAGATAGTAAGAATTCACAAAAAATTTTAAAAAACGGTGAGGTCTTGTCTCCCGCACAGTGTGCTCAAGAGTTTGCCAGCTTTTTTCACTCAGTCTATAATATTGAGCGGGCACAGTTGTGTGTGGACAAAGCAATAGCGGAATCAGGCGGCGAGAATGGAGCGGCGCGCATAACCCTTGACAGATTGCGGTTAATCGACGTGCAAAGGGCACTTCAACAACTTAAGCCCAAGCAATCGGCGGGACCGGACAGTATCCCACCTTTCATCTTTAAGGACTGCCAATTGATTATGGCTGAACTGCTGCTCCACATATACAACTTAAGTCTAGAGACGGCTGTGTTCTCAGAGAGATGGAAATTAACTAGGGTCGTACCAGTACCCAAGAAAGAATCAGGCGACAAGGTACAGGCATACAGACCGGTAGCAATATTGTCTACACCAGCAAAAGTGTTCGAGGCTGCTATACATAAGAGCATATTCGCACAGGTCAGTGGACAACTCTCGGACGCTCAGCATGGGTTTAGACCAGCAAGAAGCACCACAAGTAACCTGCTTAACTATATGGCCGATGTGGTACCAACTGTTGGCAATGGAGGGCAATACGATACTGTATACTTTGATTTTAAAAAAGCATTCGACCTAGTTCAAAATGACATATTGCTCAAAAAGTTAGCAGGGGTCGGTTTCACTCCGCATCTACTACAATTTTTCGCGAGTTATATGAAAGATAGACAGCAGTATGTGGAGTACGCAGGACACATGTCGGAACCGTATTACACACGATCTGGTGTAAGTCAGGGTAGCAATCTTGGTCCATTACAATTTATAATAATGGTAAACGATCTGCCAAAAGTTGTAAGAAATGCAAAGGCTTTGCTATTTGCTGACGATCTGAAGCTATCTCTTACTATCAATAGTGAAGACGACTGTCAGAAGCTGCAAAGGGATATAGACAGGGTATCGAGGTGGTGTAACCATAACCTATTGGAGTTTAACATCTCAAAGTGTGTAGCTATCAGTTTCTCCAGATCGCGCTCACCGATTCTTTGGAACTACACTATTGACGGAAAAACAGTGTTGAGAGTTACAGATGTCAGGGATTTAGGAGTAAAGCTTAACACTGAGCTTACGTTTCGCGATCACATTGTTCAAATATGCAAAAAAGCTTTTAGAAACCTAGGATTTTTGCTTCGCATGGTTCGGGGATTTACGGACATGAAAGCTATTGAAGCCTTGTACAACGGGATAGTTAGGAGCCATCTCGAATGTAACGCAGTCATTTGGGCTCCACATGAAACTAAGTATAGTCTTATGTTGGAGAAGGTACAAAATAAATTTGTTAGGCATATATATATGAGACAGTACGGGGTGTACCCGTTTTACCCACTGATGTATCCGACTCTATTTATTTTGGGTATGGTCGGGTACAATGAATTAAGTGTTAGGAGAGACCTCGCACTTGTCTCATATATTTTTAAAGTTTTAAGGGGTAAAATAGAAAATAGGGAAATATTAGTACGTATAGGAATAAGTGTTCCGAACAGGTTCGTGTGGCGGCGCCGCCGGCCGCCGCTGGTGGTGGTGCCGCGAGCTCGCACTAACTTACTAAAAGAGGCGCCGCTGACGCGCGCGCTCCGCACCATTAATCTTATTGACACCAAGATAGACTTATTCCACTGTGCTTTGAGTGAATTCACAAAGACAGCTAGCATGGTTATATGTTATAAATAAATATTTTTTTTATAGTTGGTAACACTACTGTATTGGAGTATATACTCTGTAAAAGTAGATGTATATGTGGAAATAAATAAATAAATAAATAAACCAAGGTTATTTGATCCCGTGAGCGAATTGCCTACATTCAAATCTCTGCACCAGGACGACATTAGATAATGTTTGGAGATTCGGATATCCGTAATCAAGTAGCAGCTTAAATGTAGTTTATAGGTACATACATCAAATATGTTGAAGCATTTGTAACACGTAAACAAATCGCATTTTATTTTAGCTCGTATAGCCAGCTAAGCTATGCGCAACTAGCTTATACATCAACCCACACAGTACGGCGAAATAAATCGGTGACCGCGATACCTATCGCCAAGCGCCGCAAGAATTGGGAAAAAGATCCATTTAAATGGAGATCGTCCCCGGTAATACTTCCATTTGTTTTTGTCTCGGGAGCCACCTCTGACAATTCTAACACGAAAGCGGTTTCGAGGTCCCATGCCACTAGCGTACTTCAACGGATTCCGCATTTTGTTCGCTTACTTCCTGTTGAATCCATCACAGAAAACTTCAAAGCTACATTTTCACTGTTGCAAAAAGGATATAACATTCCGTTATCCTTTATCCTGTAATTAGGTGAATAATTCCGAGATTGTTTCACTAAACGTGTGTGGCAAATAAAAAGTTTTAAGCTCGTAAAAACTGAAGTTGGGAATCGAAGTCGCTCGTAAAAAGTAACGCTTAACTTAACAATCAGTTTGTTTCACACACACGTGTACGTACGCACATTGTGTAATGATGTGTATGTGTGTGGATAACCCTTTATATGCCCGATGGGTTTTAAAAGACTGAAGCATTTTGTGTACAAGGGTTGTTGTTTGAAGACAAAAGGCGGACGTGGAGACTGAGTCTTATTTGAAAAATTGTTTTATTACCGCAATTCTTAGCGCTTAAATATATAAATATAAATAAACACAACAGTATACAAACACGCAAAATATATCAATTAACGTTATATGGATTTTTGAACGTGGGTCCTGTATTCCAGCTAAGTTTTTTGTGCGAAAATTTTACATGCAACTGTGGCATTAGGCCTACATTAAGACTTAGTACATTTGCGGAAATGTGCACATTTGCCACTCCCACTTGGAGATATAGACGTGAGTTATTTTTTCAGTTACACTCTTGTCTTACGTCTATGACGATTAGGAATACTTAATAGAAATAAAATGAATTTTAGACAGGTCAAAAGTAAACAGAAAAAAAAATGCAAAGGAGGGCGGCATTTTTTTCCAACAGGAATTGACGTCACATACCTATTTTATCTATATCAACAGGTCAAATCCCTTGCGGGGTAAGCAGAGGGTACATATTTCCAACAGGTTCTTTCCTTACAGACCTCTCTCGCTGCCTCCACTCTCATAGTTCGTCTCATACATGCTCGCCGGATACTGAGACTATCGACTTGCCCTTCAGATAAGACATGGTCTATTTGGTCATGGTAAGATAGTCTACGTTTTTCCCGGTACCTACATCCTTCGACTTTGCATTGTATCCCTTTTTTATCATTCTTTCTTTCGACATTCTTTCTATAGGCCCGAGCCAACGGAACATACCCTTTCTCATCTTCACACCGATACTATCTTTCATAACTACACGCTTTCTTACCACACTGTTGCAAATGCGATCTGTCAGCTTGACTCCCCACATATTCCACAAAGCTCGCATGTCCACCGCATTTATCGTCCTTTCATTCTTGTATACAACAACAGCAACCCAACTCTCACTACCATATAACAGCGTAGGGACAAACACTCTACTATACATGGCTAGCTGCGCCTTTGGCTTAAGTGCCAAATAGCTTTACTCTATTCCTTGCATTCACTCTTCTCTCTATGTCAGCGGTGTATTTCACATCCTTACTGAAGACATACAACACACATATATCCAAGATATACAAACTCACTCACTTGCTCCAGCTCAGCTATTGCTAGCTATTGTTAAGTAGCTATTGCTAACCTTTAACTGGGGACATGACAAATTTATAACACTGTAAGGGACATGACGTGTCACAGGCTACTACTTTCAAAGTCAATTTTTGTTATAAAAATCAATTTGGAAGTTTCAAAATTGCGTTGATATTTAGCTATTGGTATATATTAAAAACATACAAGTAAGTTTCTTCTTCCTTAGTCGTATTCTTCATTACTGGAGGTCGTGTCCTTGAAAGGCCCTCATGGCCCTGTGTACGACTTCCTTCCACTTGATCCGATCCTCGGCTTCTCTAAGAGCATTTGTTGTAGAGAGGCCAGTGAGAGCAGTGATTTGATCACGCCAGCGGCTAGGTGATCGGCCGCGCGGTCTTTTTCCATCTACCCTGCCCATCACCACCAATTTATCAAAATTGTCTGGCTGCCGTCTTGCAATATGACCAAAGTATCCCAGAATATGCTAGTAGCAGATTGCTGAGAGTCTAGTTATAATGTCTAGCTGTTCTAGAATAGACTTATTCGTTCTTATGGCCGTCCATGGTATGCGGAGCATCCTTCGCCAACCCCACATCTCAAAGGAGTCTATCTTCTTTCGTTCCATCGCTTGAATCGTCCACGCTTCCACTCCATATAGGAAGATAGGGAAAACCAAAGTTCGGACTAGTCTCACCTTGGTGATATTGGAGACCTTTTTGTCTTGCCAGATGCGTGTCAGTTTGCTCATCGCGGACTTGGCTATTTGCGTTCTTCTTTTGATCTCCCGTTCATTTCCTCCCTGATCCGTAATCAGTGATCCAAGGTATACAAACTCGCTGACAAATTCTAGATCCGAGAGTTCACCTGTTCTAGAGAGTAGACCGGCAAGAAAGTTTAATCAGCTTTTATTATTGAATATTAATAAAAAATGATAATTAACTGTTAGTGGTACTTTTCAGCCGTAATTAACATGAGATCCTAATTTTAGCATTTTAGTAGACCTAATACAAGTAATACGATAAATTTACTTAAAATCTAACCTAGAAACAAAAAAAAACGTAATAGTTACTTCTGAAAACAAAAAATAAAAATCCTGACAATGAGTCAATTTGGCATAAATTACTGTCTTTATTTGCATAAGGGACAAGACCATTGCAAGCATATGGGATTGCAACACCCGACACACGTGCACACTGTCATTCTGTGCAATTGAAGTGGACAAATTCTGCATGCCCTTCGTATGCCTTGTCAAGTTTCATGACTTTGGACATCTTCTTCGACCCTATCGTCACCCAGAACCCGGTTTATCACTAACTGTAACACCTTCGGAAATGGATTGCAGACTTCACGTCTCTGAATATGGGGGAGCACTAGCGAATGGGCTAAAGTCTTAAGGAAATCTCCTCTTTATGTAATGTTGGGTTGATGCATGCTATACAGTAAATAAGCGTTACAACGATTTTCACCGTCGTAAAAAGTTGACTGCCGTAATTCTGTAAAAGGCACATTTTCTTGAAATGACTCTCCTCGTCGCTGCCAACTGCTTCTAGTGTGATCTGATTCTCTTCTGATTCTTTATCTCGATTACTTTTATGATTCTGTAAAAGTTCGCTTTCAGATGTAATATATACTTCAAATTAAACTTCGCTATCAGGTTGTCCTGAAGCTAGCACCAGAGAATGATAGACTATCTAGCCGCATTTTTTTTCTTTTTGATAGGTCAACTAAACTCATGGTCAGTTGTTGACGTTTCCCACCGTTGTCTACCATTTTCCACTAGAACATATAAAAATAAAAAGATAGTACGAAATAATATTTTGTGTGGTAACTAGGGACATGTAGCCTGACAGGCTACGTCCGATTTTTCGATAAGTATTACTCACGTGTTATACAATTGATGACACATTTGACTCCTTCCGTGGTCGTTGTACTACTAAAAAAAAGCTATTAAGACGCAGGATCCCGGCAAGCCAGAGGAAGTAGTCATATCTAAAAATTTGCAAAACGCGCGACGCCTGTGTCCATGTCCCTGGTAAAAGGTTAAGAGTATATTAGGATTAAAGAAAATAAATTTAGCAAGCTATCTCTTCGTTACAGGCACTATTTACTTTCTCATAAACCTTAACAACTATCAATCACCAGTTTCAGTAGCTACATTAACCACATTGACAAAACAAACGAAACGTTAACAACGTCATTCCCGTATTTGTAACCAAATTGCAGTAGTTTCGCTGTAATGGCATCGAGTGCTTGTATCAATGTGTTTCGTGACGCTATTAGTTAAATATTATCGTTGAAGGGTTCATTTACCGAGTACGCCGTCGACAGCTTTTCGGTTGTTGAAATTTGTTTAATGCTTTTTTATTTACAGCAAAATATAGGGTTGCTGGTGAATGGCTCCAACGAAGGCGGTGCAGTATTGTTACTTTATTTAAAGCCAATTTTATTCTAGTGCAATATTTTTTGTGCTTTCGACACAAATTCAAAGTTCTGATTCTCACTCAATTCGATATTGGGCCAGGGCCGCATAGTAACTGCATACATCCAAATACGTTACGGAGATTATTGAACTATTTCATTAAATCTACTTTATAACTGGCCCTTGATTATGATAATAACACTCATCCATTCATTTTAGACTTATATAATCTGCAGTCAATTATAGACTTAAAAGTATGAGTACAGTTATCGTCTTATACTTCTTTTATTTCAGTGTATAATATTAATTCAAAGTTCATTTATACATTTGAATATTTCATTATACAAATGACGAAAAATGCCAACTAATATTTCACATAAAAGAAGTAAATAACGCAAATGCAATGTTATTACACAACAGCCCTCAATTCCGCCATGAACTAGAGAACTTTGTTAGCGAATACGAAAACCAGGCACACGGGCGCATTTTAAAAAGTTAACGGGAACTCGATTAAGGAAGCAGTCAAAGAAAGTTGGCAGTGAGAGCGAAGTTTGAGAGGGACGGAGCTGATTGAATTGTACGCAACTGAACGTTACATCACCGACACTATGAGCCATGAAAATTCGCCTTTCAATGTCGGCTATTGGAAAACACTTGTATGAGCGTGGCTGGAGACGCTGGAGACCGCAAATGGCACAGTTAAGTGATGAACGGACTTTTTAATATATATATATATATATAATGGCACTTGAATCTAATGGGTCATCACGCATGAGCTTACTTACCACCTTACCGTGGGAAGAGCCTTGTCCGTGGTAGCGCAGACATGTCAAATCCATCGCAAGTGGAAAAGGTCGAAGATGCACAGACCGACAGGTATTATGGTCAGGGCCTTGGTACCCAGCGGTCTATGATCATTGGCCCTGTGAAGTTACCTTTTTACTCGTCCACAGATGAGTTTTCATTATATTTCAGTATGTACTGTACTTTAAAATTATGAAATGATTTCACCTTGTGTGTTATGCAAGAGCCTGTCCTGTCAGTAATTGAAACATTTGGATTAAATTCGACAAATCAACACGACACGACGGTTAGAATCTAACCGTCTTTCACGGGTGAGGTCATGGCGGTATGTGTTGAGCCATAAACTGCACGATATAAACTTGCGCGTAGAAGACGTTAGAAGACACAATATTTCATCTTGCTGATTGAAATTCGCGTTATATAAATGTGTGAACGATAGCAGAGACTTGGTAAGCTATAAAAAGGTGTATAATGTCCAACAAATAACATAAATAAAAAATACCAATATAAGGGATAATTCCATCCTGCAGTTTCCGTAGACCTCAAGAGGTAAGACTTCTAAACTTTATAATCTTATGTAATATTAGTAAACTTAAAATTATTTCACTCCAATGAAACCGTCACGTCACGCCATTGCCGAAATCGGCTGGATCGATTGATTGATTTTCAAATCAAACCAAGTTTAATCAGCCTAAATGCAAAAATGGGTTACAGTGGATGTTAAAATTACATTGGTCGTACGTTATATTCTGCCTTAAATTAAAGTACCTAACAATTAAGAAAACATAATAATTGTTTCGGACAAGTGTAAATTGATTGAATCTTAAGAGTAACTTAGGTCCATTTAAAGATGCAAAATAATAAAGTACTTAGATCAGTACCCAGACACAGTTCATTGATATGCATTACATGTTCACCCACTGTTCGTCCTTTGTAATTCACATTGAATCAATACGTACAAAGATACTTACGCTAGCTAGCATTAGCTAGACCATCTCCAGAGCTAACATTCATTAACATTTGTTCGATTAGAGGCGTACAAATGTTAATGATACGAACTTGATTACACTCAGCACGTTTCATTTTCAAGACTACATGAGGCGTGAAAACGTTACTTGTAACTGAGGGCTTAGTACGAACAGACTGACGTTAGCGTAACACTAGCGGGGTGATATGCCATCCTTTTCTTGCTACAAATATTCTAAACAAAGATGTACGCGACAGTAAGCTTTCTCGACAACGTTCCGATAACGTCAACCGCTTCTTGCTAAGTTGTTATTGGAAAACGATGGCGACGCGTCATTTCGTCTGGGAGAACATTATTGCAGTCTTCGAGACATGTGTTAGGAGTCATATAGACAGCCTTGTACTGTTAAGAGTTGTGATACAAGAAAAAGTTTAAAAAACTGTAACTGGGCTACGGAATAAACGCTAAAAAATAATAAAATTGTATTTTTGTCGCTTGGTATATGGTATAGTTTACTATACCTATATAATTAAACTTAAAATCTTCCTACTCGATACGATCGCAAGCATGAGAATTGCGACCTGCTCAACATCATCGTATGGAGATGTAGGTACTCTCAGTAATGTGACCCACGATGAAAATTATATATCAGAGTGCAGGAGCCATCGCCATCCGCGATGTGCTGAATAGACTGGAGAGAGACTTCAAAGTCACAACAAGTAGACTCAGTGATGCTCCACTTGTGCAGATAATCCTTGCGACTCCCGATCTGATTCGGTTGACGGAGGACTGCCCCAGTCGTTGCTCTTTGAAACTACAGTCGAAGGGTCAGCAATAGTGATGTACACTCGGAGGCTTCCCGCTGTCAGTCAAGCTTACGGTAGGGAAACTACATATATCTACACTTGGAAGATAAAAGGTAACAAGCGACATGTAATCGAATATTTCATACGCCTTTTAAACTTTCAGGCGTCGTAGCACTTATCACTAATCCCCTTTTGGTTTTTATACTTCCTCCTCACCTGGGCGTGACTACGAACCTAACTCCTAACTCCTCCTATCACCCACTACCGCCGTCCGCGGCATGTTCTCACCGATCCTTCTGATGCACTTACATCCCTTCTTTCGGATAAAGATGCCGCACTCAGGAACAGACATCGACCTCGCCGGCGAGGTCAAAGAATCCCTCGCCCGCCGGCCGGTGCAGAGCACCACGGCGATACACCTAGTATACGCCCTCCCCCATAGCGACTGCCCAAGCCGAGGCTGCCCTCGCCTCGCCCTCTTGTCTGGTGAAGCTGTAAAGGCCCCGCGGCCAACAGCGTAGATCATTTACATACACACACACACAGTAAAAATGTATCTATGTCATCACAGACTGGTTGCGCTAGAGAGCAATTGGGGAAGCCTATGTTTAGCAGTTAAGTAACTAAAGTTTTTAGGCAATGTGTGTTGCCAGTGGTCTCTTACAATAGTTCTTATAAAAAGCTCCGAGTTGCACGATGTTAGATCCCGCACAATATGGGGCGAGCCTATTGCCATATACCGAGCAAACTCCAGACTGATAGTGGGAATTTTTCGATAGAAAAACTACATTTTCATACATACAATAGGTTCCCCCCTATTACATAAGCCCTAACATCGCCGGCGAAAAGTGGGTGGACGCAATACACCTCTGCCCCCCTGCTTGGGGAATATAGGCGTGACAGCGTTTATAAGCTACATTTAGTCTGACCTAGGATTTGAACGCAGGATCTCATGATCGCTAAACGCATTTTTCACGACTAGTAGTATAGTATTTTTCATGAAGGAAGGGTACTGTGACAATTGTAAGTATCAAAGAAAATTATACTTTATTCAATGGCAATAATGGCCTTAATACCATTGAATTAAATATTAATTTCGTTTGGCACTTAGAACTGTCACTACCCACCTTATGTGAAAAATATTATAGTTACGATACATTTGTAATTTTTTTTTAAATAAGACGTAGCCTAATACTAGGATTTATTCCTGTGTCGTGGGTGCGTTTACAAACATGAAAATTGAGCACAAATGTACCTAGACCGAAACAGATCATTGTGGGTAACACAAAGAATGGGCGGAGTGGCTTAAGATCTTAACCACTGCGCTAAATCGTCCGTCATTGTTCGTTAAATTATCCAGTGGCATACAGAATACCACGACCATTTCACGAAGTTATCGTAACGCACCGCGTTTGGTTATAGAATAATAGACAACGGCGAGCCGGCAAACGCACGACTTCGATTAATTATACCCGTCTAAATAAAGTGGTTCTGCCGGCCGTGCAAACAGACAATGAGTGGTTAAGATCCTATAGATTACCTGCATCACCATCAAGGTACCAGGCAAATCGCGATTGTTGTCTCGAAACTGACCTTTAGCAAAAATAGACAGGTCCATTTTGATTTAAAAAGAACTATAAAAAAACGCCTTCACGCCTATATATATAAGGGGGTGGCAGTGGTGTACTGAGCTACCCACTTTTCGCCGACGATGAAAAGCCCCATGTAATAGGAGCCTATTGCCATATACCGGGCACAATTCCAGACTCTGGACTCATACTGGGATTTTTTCGTTAGAAAAACTACATTTGTCCGACGTAGGACGTACGTAAAAAAAAACTATATACGCTTATTTTATTGTTATACAAGATGTACCATGAATAATACAAGTCCTGTAAGAAATTTGTTTCAAATCGACAACTGAATCGATTCAAACTATTTTTAAAGCATGTTAACATTTTTAATTATCAACAATTTAATTATCAAAAGTTACTCGTTCAGTCAGCTGTATTTAACAAAATTCAATCATTATTCAAAGCGATACGGTTATGTAAGGAAAGAACCGGTTGGAACTCTCTCTCTCTGCCTACCCCGCAAGGAATCTGGCGTAATAATATAGATACATAGATAGAATACGGCTATTTTAACTGCAGTTCTAATACCTCAATATGGACACTAAAGTACAGGTTTCGTGATTAATTTGGCTACCAAAGAGCTTATAAGTATGGAAAACTTCTCAAAATGAGAAGTTTAATTTTCGTATTGAATTCGTAAAGCAACAATCTTATTAAGATGTCCGAGGTCATGTTTTAGGTATATATGTTACACCTTGTATATGAATGATTCCCATGCATTTGGTTCGTTTAAAAACATAATATTCCTAGACCGTACCAAATATTTATGGGTATGGGACCGCAACAAAGATTTGTCCTTTGCGGAGATTGACACCGTGACTACTCGATCTAGTGGGCAGAGAGGTTAAAGCTCTTTAATTTTTTTTTTTTCCTGGTTAAAATCCTGCATAGGACTTCCGCGAGCTTCGGAGAAGCTACGGGGGGACTAAGGGGCTCCGGGATCTCTGTATGGTACGCACCGGTGCCTCTCTTTTGCCACGGTCTGAAGAGCCCGCTATCGGGGAAGACTTGATGACACGCTCCCCCCCGACGGCGGCGTGTGGCTCACGACAACGTGGGCCACACGCCGCCGTCCTCCTCGGGGTCGCTCGTGAAGAACGCTCAAGGCCCCCGCCCCTTGCGTCCGCGACCCTGAAGGTCTTAATATCTGTACCAAGCCGTCGGTCGTTGCGTCATCATAATATCAACAGGTTTTTGTTTTTTCATTTTTGCTTGAACAATGAGCATCGGCGGCAAAAATGTATAACGGTTCTCTTATCTCCGGGGCGCATAAATTTTACATATTATGCAACTACAAAATTCACCTATCAATCCTGTAATGGACATTAAAAATTACTTTTATCATAAATTGTAGTCGTTATTAATTTACTGTTCATTCAATTTTATTACCAACTGTGAATTTCTGTAAAATTTTAGCTTGAATAAATAATTTCCCAATATAGAAATCCGCAGTCAGAAAATAATTCCGTGTTGACGGGAATGAGCGGTTACCGATGCACTTCGTGACTAATGCGCATTTGTCGTTGCCGAGGTAATTTAATAAGCATTTACATTATTTCATGCTACGAATTCAAACACATTACTAATATCGAATTATGACACTTATTCTACCTCGTTTGTTTCTAAACTAATAACCTACCTACCTACAGGTTTGCACTAGTACCATCTTGATATACCCCATATATTTAAATGTCCAAACTTTATGATTACGTTCCAATTCAAAAATAATAAAAACATACTAATAACAAAACATTAAGTATAGTTATGCCTATTACCAGTAGAATTTTCACATATCTATCAAAATATTACTGGCAGTAACCAAATCTATCTGTATCATCACAGATCCCTTGCAAGGTAAGCAGAGAGTACAATTTTTTCCAATCGGTACTTTCTTTACAGACCTCTCTGGCTTCCTCCACTCTCATAGTTCGCCTCATACACGCTCGCCGGTTACGGAGACTTTCGACTTGCCCTTCAGATAAGACACGCTCTATTAGGACATGGTAAGATAGTCTAGGTCTTCCTCGGTGCCTACATCCTTCCACCTTCGCAAATTTATCTATTACTTAATATTGAAATTGGTCAGAATTGAAATAGCGCATCGTTCAGCTGTCAATCACGAGAATCTCGCTTCAAATCCTGTAGGACAAAGAGTTATTAAGGTTTTTCTATGGAAAAATTCTTAGTAAAGAAGTCTGATGTTGTGCTTTGTATAATAGCGATAAGCTCATCCCCAATTGTACTAGGGATTAACATTGTCGGGTAAGTGTGGTGCACATTACGATTTTGTCAACAGCGCTGCGGTGTATAATGTAAGAGAATGGATGAGAATAAGTCAGTTAATTATGGAATCGATACATTCTTTTTACAAGATTTTATTTAACTTGCAATGGTTATCTGCCTGTCTTTCCGGTTCAAATCTTGTAATCTATTGTTCAAGCACTTGGGGTTATCCGATTGAAGTGAAATTCGGCATACGTATGTAAAGTCGGTGAGAATGCAATAATATGGTACCATGTAGCTGGTCTGATGATGAAGTTGGAAGGTAGCGATAGAAACTTGTAAATTATTCAACGTAACTTTTCATGTTTAGGTAGTGTTTAGGGTCTGATGATAAAGCCAACAGGTGGCCAATGGAACTACCCAAACACTCAATATAGCCTCGTCGTGTTTGGGTGCGTTGGATTTGTCTTGACGAGTATTTTAGATCCAAATGGTGACAAAGATCCAATGATCGAGCCGGAAGGACGTCATAGGAACTCCTCAAATAAGCTATATATCTTCGTGGTGTTTTTGCTATAAAAGCTTGTTTTTGAAAATATGTTTTTATTAAGATTATTTATTCTAACAATCAGTACTTCATATTATATGCAAATAATTTAACGCATCATGAATTAAATAAACAATACCACACAATTAGCTTTAAATAAAACTTCGATAAATTGGGAGTTTCGTTGTAACGTTGTCATCGATAAACTAATTTTTTAACGTTGGGTTTGGATATTTCGTCCCCAAAATGATTGCATATTGCATTAAAGTCATAAATGATAGCATTGTTCATAGATAAATATCCATTTCGTTTTACCAAGAATAAACGGTAACCAACACGTTTCGTGAACGTAATGCGGGTTATTAACGTTACGGAATTAATTTGCTGACGTTTAGTTTCCATCCATTGTTTAGCGTTCAAAATAATACTGCTATTTGAACTGTACCAGCATAATTGTTTAGCTTTTACAAATGTTTGTTACGAGCAGCAACTAACTGGTAACCGTACGGACTAAATACGTATGTATAATATATGTGATTGACGGGATAATATTTTATAAAGTATATGTAATTAAATCTGAACCTGTTAGAACTCTGTACTATCTGCCTATACCGCAATGGAACTGGCGTGATGATAAAGATAGATAGATGTAATAAAATGTATATTGGACATTTTGAAACCCCTTTCTTGTGAAGATGGGCACCGTTGGGTAAGTGAGGTAAAAGTCTCACATACTGAAAATCTTCTGAAGATGTAAAAAAAATACTGTAGCACTGGGGTCCAAAATACGTCGGTGAAATTCAAGTGTAGTTTGAACACTGAGTGCGAAAGTGCGAAATCCAATCATATAAAAACTAGCTCTAAAAACTCATTACTCCAAATAGACTTGATCTGAAATGTGATAAATTAACGCAGATTTAGGTTCGACAGTAGTATCTTTGACAGTAGGATACATTTTATAAATTAGACAAACGAAATTGTATAATTTAATCCAATCTCTGTAACCATACTCTTTACTGCCGTCTATTTTGGGACGGTTAGTGTTAATCCTACACCACCCACGCGCCCATTAAAGTAACAGAGAGCTTAGCACGAGTACTTTAATGTTAGCGTGACACTAGCGAGTAACCGTGCTATCACGTTCATGTTTATTTAGTAAATTTGTAGTGTGATAAAGATGGCATATAACCTCGGTAGCGTCACGCCAATCAGTCGTTTCCTGTCGAGTTATTGGATACTACGCCCGAATGTACTCGAAGGGAAGATAGCTGTGCTCTGTTATAAAAGGAGGAATTGTTGAATAATCAATTTAAAACAAAAAAAGCAATGATAGCCTAGTGGTTAGACCGTTGGACTGCAAAATCAGAGGTCTCGGGTTCAAACCCAAGCACGTACCTGTGTCTCTTCGAAAGCATGTACGTATTACAAATTAATTATCACTTGCTTTAACGGTGAAGGAAAACATCGCGGTGAAACCTGCATGCCTGAGAGTTTCTCGAAGGTGTGTGAAGTTCGCCAACCCGCACTGGGCCAGAGTGGTGGACTACAGCCTAAGCCCTCTAAGTTTGAGAGGAGGCCCTTCCCAACGGTGGGACAGTTTCTTAACAGGGCTATTATTATACTGTAAGCAAAAAAGAACACCGTCACGCCTATATTTCCCAAGCGGGGATGGCAGAAGTGTACTATGCACACCCACTTTTCGCTAAAGATGTTAGATTACAATTTAATAGAAAGCAAGAAAAAATTAATAAAGTCCGATTATTTTTAAGCCAGCGTTGCTCCTTACCAGATATTTTACTTGTCACATATCTTACGTAACTGCCGCATTCAGGTGCCGTACTATTTAAATATAGAATTAATTCTTCTGCCTGTAATTGTCCTAGTAAAAGCCGCGTCTATTTTGTTAGTGAGTTGCAAGTATAACAATTTAATTATTCCCTACTTTAATTTGCTAAGTACTTCATAAATTCTGGTATTGAATTGTGTTAATATAGTTAACTACTATATAACGGTTTTAAGATTTAGTTAACATGATGAAAATATATTTTCCTTGCATTAAATTACTACAAAGTTTAATAGTTTAACAATATCTATTTTTTGAGTTTAATAAACATTAAAATACACCTCACCGCAACAATGATTTTATTATCATCTACTCTGTGTCATCAACATTTACCCCCAAAAGTGGCCATCATTTCGGGCTGCCAACATTAGGCGGGTGGGAAGTGCTTGTAGAATTTTTGGCTTCACCGTGCGACGTGCAATTATGACTGGACGTGCCATATGGATATATTTCTTCCAGCTCTACTGTCAGGGGCTTTAAGGAATGGGCCTTAACCATGGATCGCAGGCTCTTGGGACGTCATCCCTTAGCTTCTAGTTGGCAGCGCGATCACGAGTGACACGGTAGTGTGAATGGCTCCACGCTTTCGTAAGTACCGAGAGGCTGTGGGGACAGCTACGATTGTAATACTCTACGGCTTGCTTCGTGCGAGGCAAATGTGTACCCACGCTAAAACTATACTACACTACAAGTTGACATATATCTAATCTTATTACATCTCTGCACGTTATATGCATAGATTTAAAACACAAAAGACATTTAAAAACAGCACCAGACCCATCGATATATTATAACAAGATACACAGTCCCAATCAAAAGTTACTCTAAAAACATCCCCAAATCCACGTGAGTAGTTATATTTATGACATTAACACAAATTAGGGCATACTGTACCTTATTCGTATCACTTAAAGTTGTATTTGCAAAAAAGCGGAAGCCTGTTAATTTTTTAGTACCGGCCACTTTTGCCTGCCTTTTGGTGGTGCCAATTGTCGTGCGGCGAGCGTATATCTACATATATTTGATCGATGACTGGTCCTATATTATATTCCAAGCAGTAGTAGAGGTGGAACTGCATACACACACATTTTACCGACGGTTTAAGGTTCTAAATAAATACGGGGCGAGCCTTTTCCATTTGCACCGGTCACCATTTCAGACTTCGGATTAGAAATGTTTTTTTTTTTCGATAGAAAACCCTGCGCAACACTTAATTCGACCTAAAGTTCTTTACTAGGATCTCGTGATAATATCCACACCAATCATCGTCCACTCCAGTTAACAGCCGCGTTGGGAATACACATACCTAACTTCTATTAGCATCAATCGAACACGTATTGTTACGTGAATTATGTACTTAAGCCGTACCACTGTCGTACTGACGGATAAAAGAGCATCGAGGCTTGTGTGACTTCAATTAATTAAACCGATCTGTCTATGCATTTAGTAGTTGTACGTAAAAGTCCAAAGAGACGGAACTTATTTAAACTGCACGCCAGATACAAAATGGCAGTTTGAATACACTTTTTTGCAGTTGACTATTATTATAACTATTTGTAATAATGTAATGTAGTTCACATTCCGACTGCAAGCGGATTGCGTAGTCGGTTGGCACTATAGATGCAGTTAAGTCAACTACACAGATTTATCCTATGCGGAGATTAAACCCGCAACTTTTCGTTATAGTAAGACGGGCGGCTAACATTCAAAGCAGTAGACTTAGCCGTCACGCCTGTTTCCCTAGCGGGGGTGGCAGTGGTATACTGAGTACATCCTCGTTTCGTCAACGATGTTAGGTCCTACGTTAATAGGGGGCGAGCCTATTGCCATGCACTGGGCACAATTCGAGACTCCTGACTCATACTGGGAAGTTTTCGTTAGAAAAACTACATTTGTCCGACCTTGGATTTGAACCCAGGACCTCGTGATCCCAAACCAATGGACTTTGCCACTAGAACAACGAGGCAGTCAATAGAAACTTGTTTTTAATTCTCATCTATCTATTTATTGATATCATCACGCCACATCTATTGATTTGAGCTCAGGAACTCAGAATTGCCTCAACCACGCCCTAAAAGACCAACTAGGCAGTCACAAGTTGATAAAGTCCACACAACTCATCGTCCGCTCCAGTAAACAGCCGAATCGGGAATACACGTACGTAATTTCTATTAGCATCAATCGAACACGTATTGTTAAGTGAATTGCATAAGCCGTTCCACTGCGTATCGTGCTGACGGATAATGGAGCATCGCAGCTAGACGGCTTGTGTGACTTCAATTAATTAAACCGAAAAAAAAAAACAATAAAATATCACTTTACAATAAATACAAATATAACCATTTAACCTCTCAACTAACCAAGTTATTAAATATTCTTTCCAAACTATTCCAAAATTCTTATAATTGTAGATCGCATTCAATGCTACATCTAGTCTAATTTTACATCCGTGTTTGTTGTGTTCATATTGTACCGTAACATTTTTGATTTATATATATGTATATATATATATATATATATATCTATCTATCTATCTATCTATCTATAACCTCACGCCAGATCCCTTGCGGGGTAGGCAGAGAGTACAGAGTTCCAACAGGTCTAAGGTCAGGAATATATATATATATATATATAATTTAACAAAATCATTATTTCTGTACGCTTACCTTAGTTTATTTTTGTTAAGTTTGATTTCTCCGTAATTCAATTAGAGTAATTCTTAAAGAGAAATAAAGATTCTTAATCCCAGAAAATCTGTTTATACATTTAACAGTTGTACTTGGGATATAACATTCTAATAAATAACGAGAGTCTATAGTCCAATGGAAGCTATACAGTCGTCAATAATAATAATGTAATAGATAACGAAAACAATGTACGGGATTAATATGCGGCGAGCGTATATAAAACAAACTATGAGAGTGCAAAGAAAGAATATCATTTTCAAGACTACATGAGGCGTGAAAACGTTACTTGTAACTGAGGGCTTAGTACGAACAGACTGACGTTAGCGTAACACTAGCGGGGTGATATGCCATCCTTTTCTTGCTACAAATATTCTAAACAAAGATGTACGCGACAGTAAGCTTTCTCGACAACGTTCCGATAACGTCAACCGCTTCTTGCTAAGTTGTTATTGGAAAACGATGGCGACGCGTCATTTCGTCTGGGAGAACATTATTGCAGTCTTCGAGACATGTGTTAGGAGTCATATAGACAGCCTTGTACTGTAATAGTTGTGATACAAGAAAAAGTTAAAAAAAACTGTAACTGGGCTACGGAATAAACGCTAAAAAATAATAAAATTGTATTTTTGTCGCTTGGTATATGGTATAGTTTACTATATAATTAAACTTAAACTCTTCCTACTCGATACGATCGGAAGCATGAGAATTGCGACCTGCTCAACATCATCGTATGGAGATGTAGGTACTCTCAGTAATGTGACCCACGATGACAATTATATATCAGAGTGCAGGAGCCATCGCCATCCGCGATGTGCTGAATAGACTGGAGAGAGACTTCAAAGTCACAACAAGTAGACTCAGTGATGCTCCACTTGTTCAGATAATCCTTGCGACTCCCGATCTGATTCGGTTGACGGAGGACTGCCCCAGTCGTTGCTCTTTGAAACTACAGTCGAAGGGTCGGCAATAGTGATGTACACTCGGAGGCTTCCCCGCTGTCAGTCAAGCTTACGGTAGGGAAACTACATATATCTACACTTGGAAGATAAAAGGTAACAAGCGATATGTAATCGAATATCTCATACGCCTTTTAAACTTTCAGGCGTCGTAGCACTTATCACTAATCCCCTTTTGGTTTTTATACTTCCTCCTCACCTGGGCGTGACTACGAACCTAACTCCTAACTCCTCCTATCACCCGCTACCGCCGTCCGCGGCATGTTCTCACCGATCCTTCTGATGCACTTACATCCCTTCTTTCGGATAAAGATGCCGCACTCAGGAACAGACATCGACCTCGCCGGCGAGGTCAAAGAATCCCTCGCCCGCCGGCCGGTGCAGAGCACCACGGCGATACACCTAGTATACGCCCTCCCCCATAACGACTGCCCAAGCCGAGGCTGCCCTCGCCTCGCCCTCTTGTCTGGTGAAGCTGTAAAGGCCCTGCGGCCAACAGCGTAGATCATTTACATACACACACACACAGTAAAAATGTATCTATGTCATCACAGACTGGTTGCGCTAGAGAGCAATTGGGGAAGCCTATGTTTAGCAGTTAAGTAACTCAAGTTTTTAGGCAATGTGTGTTGCCAGTGGTCTCTTACAATAGTTCTTATAAAAAAGCTCCGAGTTGCACGATGTTAGATCCCGCACAATATGGGGCGAGCCTATTGCCATATACCGAGCAGACTCCAGACTGATAGTGGGAATTTTTCGATAGAAAAACTACATTTTCATACATACAATAGGTTCCCCCCTATTACATAAGCCCTAACATCGCCGGCGAAAAGTGGGTGGACGCAATACACCTCTGCCCCCCTGCTTGGGGAATATAGGCGTGACAGCGTTTATAAGCTACATTTAGTCTGACCTAGGATTTGAACGCAGGATCTCATGATCGCTAAACGCATTTTTCACGACTAGTAGTATAGTATTTTTCATGAAGGAAGGGTACTGTGACAATTGTAAGTATCAAAGAAAATTATACTTTATTCAATGGCAATAAGAAGCACGAACTGTTTCTGTACTTATAGTGTTATGCCTTAATACCATTGAATTAAATATTAATTTCGTTTGGCACTTAGAACTGTCACTACCCACCTTATGTGAAAAATATTATAGTTACGATACATTTGTAATTTTTTTTTTAAATAAGACGTAGCCTAATACTAGGATTTATTCCTGTGTCGTGGGTGCGTTTACAAACATGAAAATTGAGCACAAATATACCTAGACCGAAACAGATCATTGTGGGTAACACAAAGAATGGGCGGAGTGGCTTAAGATCTTAACCACTGCGCTAAATCGTCCGTCATTGTTCGTTAAATTATCCAGTGGCATACAGAATACCACGACCATTTCACGAAGTTATCGTAACGCACCGCGTTTGGTTATAGAATAATAGACAACGGCGAGCCGGCAAACGCACGACTTCGATTAATTATACCCGTCTAAATAAAGTGGTTTTGCCGGCCGTGCAAACAGACAATGAGTGGTTAAGATCCTATAGATTACCTGCATCACCATCAAGGTACCAGGCAAATCGCGATTGTTGTCTTGAAACTGACCTTTAGCAAAAATAGACAGGTCCATTTTGATTTATAAAAAGAACTATAAAAAAACGCCTTCACGCCTATATATATAGCGGGGGTGGCAGTGGTGTACTGAGCTACCCACTTTTCGCCGACGATGAAAAGCCCCATGTAATAGGAGCCTATTGCCATATACCGGGCACAATTCCAGACTCTGGACTCATACTGGGATTTTTTCGTTAGAAAAACTACATTTGTCCGACGTAGGACGTACGTAAAAAAAAACTATATACGCTTATTTTATTGTTATACAAGATGTACCATGAATAATACAAGTCCTGTAAGGAATTTGTTTCAAATCGACAACTGAATCGATTCAAACTATTTTTAAAGCATGTTAACATTTTTAATTATCAACAATTTAATTATCAAAAGTTACTCGTTCAGTCAGCTGTATTTAACAAAATTCAATCATTATTCAAAGCGATACGGTTATGTGAGGAAAGAACCGGTTGGAACTCTCTCTCTCTACCTACCCCGCAAGGGATCTGGCGTAATAGATACATAGATAGAATACGGCTATTTTAAATGCAGTTCTAATACCTCAATATGGACACTAAAGTACAGGTTTCGTGATTAATTTGGCTACCAAAGAGCTTATAAGTATGGAAAACTTCTCAAAATGAGAAGTTTAATTTTCGTATTGAATTCGTAAAGCAACAATCATATTAAGATGTCCGAGGTCATGTTTTAGGTATATATGTTACACCTTGTATATGAATGATTCCCATGCATTTGGTTCGTTTAAAAACATAATATTCCAAGACCGTACCAAATATTTATGGGTATGGGACCGCAACAAAGATTTGTCCTTTGTGGAGATTGACACCGTGACTACTCGATCTAGTGGGCAGAGAGGTTAAAGCTCTTTAATTTATTATTTTTTTCCTGGTTAAAATCCTGCATAGGACTTCCGCGAGCTTCGGAGAAGCTACGGGGGGACTAAAAACCCCAGGTGGCCGATATCCGCACTTTGGAGGGGCTCCGGGATCTCTGTATGGTACGCACCGGTGCCTCTCTTTTGCCACGGTCTGAAGAGCCCGCTATCGGGGAAGACTTGATGACACGCTCCCCCCCGCACCGACGCGGTGCTCACGACAACGTGGGCCACACGCCGCCGTCCTCCTCGGGGTCGCTCGTGAAGAACGCTCAAGGCCCCCGCCCCTTGCGTCCGCGACCCTGAAGGTCTTAATATCTATACCAAGCCGTCGGTCGTTGCGTCATCATAATATCAACAGGTTTTTGTTTTTTCATTTTTGCTTGAACAATGAGCATCGGCGGCAAAAATGTATAACGGTTCTCTTATCTCCGGGGCGCATAAATTTTACATATTAAGCAAATACAAAATTCACCTATCAATCCTGTAATGGACATTAAAAATTACTTTTATCATAAATTGTAGTCGTTATTAATTTACTGTTCATTCAATTTTATTACCAACTGTGAATTTCTGTAAAATTTTAGCTTGAATAAATAATTTCCCAATATTGAAATCCGCAGTCAGAAAATAATTCCGTTTTGACGGGAATGAGCGGTTACCGATGCACTTTGTGACTAATGCGCATTTGTCGTTGCCGAGGTAATTTAATAAGCATTTAAATTATTTCATGCTACGAATTCAAACACATTACTAATATCGAATTATGACACTTATTCTACCTCGTTTGTTTCTAAACTAATAACCTACCTACCTACAGGTTTGCACTAGTACCATCTTGATATACCCCATATATTTAAATGTCCAAACTTTATGATTACGTTCAAATTCAAAAATAATAAAAACATACTAATAACAAAACATTAAGTATAGTTATGCCTATTACCAGTAGAATTTTCACATATCTATCAAAATATTACTGGCAGTAACCAAATCTATCTATATCATCACAGATCCCTTGCAAGGTAAGCAGAGAGTACAATGTTCCAATCGGTACTTTCCTTACAGACCTCTCTGGCTTCCTCCACTCTCATAGTTCGCCTCATACACGCTCGCCGGTTACGGAGACTTTCGACTTGCCCTTCAGATAAGACACGCTCTATTTGGACATGGTAAGATAGTCTAGGTCTTCCTCGGTGCCTACATTCTTCCACCTTCGCAAATTTATCTATTACTTAATATTGAAATTGGTCAGAATTGAAATAGCGCATCGTTCAGCTGTCAATCACGAGAATCTCGCTTCAAATCCTGTAGGACAAAGAGTTATTAAGGTTTTTCTATGGAAAAATTCTTAGTAAAGAAGTCTGATGTTGTGCTTTGTATAATAGCGATAAGCTCACCCCCAATTGCACTAGGGATTAACATTGTCGGGTAAGTGTGGTGCACATTACGATTTTGTCAACAGCGCTGCGGTGTATAATGTAAGAGAATGGATGAGAATAAGTCAGTTAATTATGGAATCGATACATTCTTTTTACAAGATTTTATTTAACTTGCAATGGTTATCTGCCTGTCTTTCCGGTTCAAATCTTGTAATCTTTTGTTCAAGCACTTGGGGTTATCCGATTGAAGTGAAATTTGGCATACGTATGTAAAGTCGGTGAGAATGCAATAATATGATACCATGTAGCTGGTCCGATGATGAAGTTGGAAGGTAGCGATAGAAACTTGTAAATTATTCAACGTAACTTTTCATGTTTAGGTAGTGTTTAGGGTCTGATGATAAAGCCAACAGGTGGCCAATGGAACTATCCAACCACTCAATATAGCCTCGTCGTGTTTGGGTGCGTTGGATTTGTATGACGAGTATTTTAGATCCAAATGGTGACAAAGATCCAATGATCGAGCCGGAAGGACGTCATAGGAACTCCTCAAATAAGCTATATATCTTCGTGGTGTTTTTGCTATAAAAGCTTGTTTTTGAAAATATTTTTTTATTAAGATTATTTATTCTAACAATCAGTACTCCATATTATATGCAAATAATTTAACGCATCATGAATTAAATAAACAATACCACACAATTAGCTTCAAATAAAACTTCGATAAATTGGGAGTTTCGTTGTAACGTTGTCATCGATAAACTAATTTTTTAACGTTGGGGTTGGATATTTCGTCCCCAAATTGATTGCATATTGCATTAAAGTCATATATGATAGCATTGTTCATAGATAAATATCCATTTCATTATACCAAGAATAAACGGTAACCAACACGTTTCGTGAACGTAATGCGGGTTATTAACGTTACGGAATTAATTTGCTGACGTTTAGTGCCCATCCATTGTTTAGCGTTCAAAATGATACTGCTATTTGAACTGTACCAGCATAATTGTTTAGCTTTTACAAATGTTTGTTATGATCAGCAACTAACTGGTAACCGTACGGACTAAATACGTATGTATAATATATGTGATTGACGGGATAATATTTTATAAAGTATATGTAATTAAATCTAAACCTGTTAGAACTCTGTACTATCTGCCTATACCGCAATGGAACTGGCGTGATGATAAAGATAGATAGATGTAATAAAATGTATATTGGACATTTTGAAACCCCTTTCTTGTGAAGATGGGCACCGTTGGGTAAGTGAGGTAAAAGTCTCACATACTGAAAATCTTCTGAAGATTGAAAAAAATACTGTAGCACTGGGGTCCAAAATACGTCGGCGAAATTCAAGTGTAGTTTGAACACTGAGTGCGAAAGTGCGAAATCCAATCATATAAAAACTAGCTCTAAAAACTCATTACCCCAAATAGACTTGATCTGAAATGTGATTAATTAACGCAGATTTGGGTTCGACAGTAGTATCTTTGACAGTAGGATACATTTTATAAATTAGACAAACGAAATTGTATAATTTAATCCAATCTCTGTAACCATACTCTTTACTGCCGTCTATTTTGGGACGGTAAGTGTTAACTCCGGTTAGTGTGTCCTACACTACCCACGCGCCCATTAAAGTAACAGAGAGCTTAGCACGAGAACTTTAATGTTAGCGTGACACTAGCGAGTAACCGTGCTATCACGTACATGTTTATTTAGTAAATTTGTAGTGTGATAAAGATGGCATATAACCTCGGTATCGTCACACCAATCAGTCTTTTTGTGTCGAGTTATTGGATAATACGCCCGAATGTACTCGAAGGGAAGATAGCTGTGCTCTGTTATAAAAGAAGGAATTGTTGAATAATCAATTTCAAACAAAAAAAGGCAATGATAGCCTAGTGGTTAGACCGTTGGACTGCAAAATCAGAGGTCTCGGGTTCAAACCCAAGCACGTACCTCTGTCTCTTCGAAAGCATGTGCGTATTACAAATTAATTATCACTTGCTTTAACGGTGAAGGAAAACATCGCGGTGAAACCTGCATGCCTGAGAGTTTCTCGAAGGTGTGTGAAGTTCGCCAACCCGCAGCCAGGCCAGGCCAGCGTGGTGGACTATGGCCTAAACCCGCTCAGTTTGAGAGGAGGCCCTTCCCAACGGTGGGACAGTTTCTTAACAGGGCTAGGTATTATACTATAAGCAAAAAAAAAACACCGTCACGCCTATATTTCCCAAGCGGGGATGGCAGAAGTGTACTATGCACACCCACTTTTCGCTAAAGATGTTATATTACAATTTAATAGAAAGCAAGAAAAAATTAATTAAGTCCGATTATTTTTAAGCCAGCGTTGCTCCACACCAGATATTGTACTTGTCACATTTCTTACGTCACTGCCGCATTCAGGTGCCGTACTATTTAAATATCGAATTAATTCTTCCGCCTGTAATTGTCCTAGTAAAAGCCGCGTCTATTTTGTTAGTGAGTTGCTAGTATAACAATTTAATTATTCCCTACTTTAATTTGCTAAGTACTTCATAAATTGCGCAGTCCAAAGTCGACTGCCCTCAACTTACAGCGAAAATATATTTAGACATTCGCCCACGACATTCCCGCCCTAGACACTTGCTCCATATTCCATTCTCACATACCTGGTATCGTCGTAATTCATTCTTCCTGCGCACATGTAATATGTTTAACGACTTAATGAAGTCCAAACACCTTACATTAGATCTATTTACTAGTTGCCCCACCTCTATTAATGCTATTCTCACCAAACACTTCACCACCTCCTAACTGACTATTATATCTTTCTTTTTGTTTGTTTATTTACTGTTTCCTTAAACTTTTTTTTTTAGTTTGTATCATTTTGTTTGTTATTAGCGATTAAGCAAATTATCTATATCTTAAGTCTATATGTGGAGGCTTGTAAATGGCTAATTGTAACTATTTTATACTATTAACTCTGTTATGCTAGCTGTAAGCCCCCCAAATAATTGAAACTAAAATAAAATAAAATAAATTCTAGTATTAAATTGTGTTAATATAGTTAACTACTATATAACGGTTTTAAGATTTAGTTAACATGATGAAAATATATTTTCCTTGCATTAAATTACTACAAAGATTAATAGTTTAACTATATCTATTTTTTGAGTTTAATAAACATTAAAATACACCTCACCGCAACAATGATTTTATTATCATCTACTCTGTGTCATCAACATTTACCCCCAAAAGTGGCCATCATTTCGGGCTGCCAACATTAGGCGGGTGGGAAGTGCTTGTAGAATTTTTGGCTTCACCGTGCGACGTGCAATTATGACTGGACGCGCCATATGGATATATTTCTTCCAGCTCTACTGTCAGGGGCTTTAAGGAATGGGCCTTAACCATGGATCGCAGGCTCTTGGGACGTCATCCCTTAGCTTCTAGTTGACAGCGCGATCACGAGTGACACGGTAGTGTGAATGGCTCCACGCTTTCGTAAGTACCGAGCGGCTGTGGGGACAGCTAAGATTGTAATACTCTACGGCATGCTTCGTGCGAGGCAAATGTGTACCCACGCTAAAACTATACTACACTACAAGTTGACATATATCTAATCTTATTACATCTCTGCACGTTATATGCATAGATTTAAAACACAAAAGACATTTAAAAACAGCACCAGACCCATCGATATATTATAACAAGATACACAGTCCCAATCAAAAGTTACTCTAAAAACATCCCCAAATCCACGTGAGTAGTTATATTTATGACATTAACATAAATTAGGGCATACTGTACCTTACTTGTATCACTTAAAGTTTTATTTGCAAAAAAGCGGAAGCCTGTTAATTTTTTAGTACCGTCCACTTTTGCCTGCCTTTTGGTGGTGCCATTTGTCGTGCGGCGAGCGTATATCTACATATATTTGATCGATGACTGGACCTTTATTACATTCCAAGCAGTAGTAGAAGTGGAACTGCATACACCCACATTTTACCGACGGTTTAAGGTTCTAAATAAATACGGGGCGAGCCTTTTGCATTTGTACCGGTCACCATTTCAGACTTCGGATTAGAAATGTTTTTTTTTTCGATAGAAAACCCTGCGCAACACTTAATTCGACCTAAAGTTCTTTACTAGGATCTCGTGATAATATCCACACCAATCATCGTCCACTCCAGTTAACAGCCGCGTTGGGAATACACATACCTAACTTCTATTAGCATCAATCGAACACGTATTGTTACGTGAATTATGTACTTAAGCCGTACCACTGTCGTACTGACGGATAAAAGAGCATCGAGGCTTGTGTGACTTCAATTAATTAAACCGATCTGTCTATGCATTTAGTAGTTGTACGTAAAAGTCCAAAGAGACGGAACTTATTTAAACTGCACGCCAGATACAAAATGGCAGTTTGAATACACTTTTTTGCAGTTGACTATTATTATAACTATTTGTAATAATGTAATGTAGTTCACATTCCGACTGCAAGCGGATTGCGTAGTCGGTTGGCACTATAGATGCAGTTAAGTCAACTACACAGATTTATCCTATGCGGAGATTAAACCCGCAACTTTTCGTTATAGTAAGACGGGCGGCTAACATTCAAAGCAGTAGACTTAGCCGTCACGCCTGTTTCCCTAGCGGGGGTGGCAGTGGTATACTGAGTACATCCTCGTTTCGTCAACGATGTTAGGTCCTACGTTAATAGGGGGCGAGCCTATTGCCATGCACTGGGCACAATTCGAGACTCCTGACTCATACTGGGAAGTTTTCGTTAGAAAAACTACATTTGTCCGACCTTGGATTTGAACCCAGGACCTCGTGATCCCAAACCAATGGACTTTGCCACTAGAACAACGAGGCAGTCAATAGAAACTTGTTTTTAATTCTCATCTATCTATTTATTGATATCATCACGCCACATCTATTGATTTGAGCTCAGGAACTCAGAATTGCCTCAACCACGCCCTAAAAGACCAACTAGGCAGTCACAAGTTGATAAAGTCCACACAACTCATCGTCCGCTCCAGTAAACAGCCGAATCGGGAATACACGTACGTAATTTCTATTAGCATCAATCGAACACGTATTGTTAAGTGAATTGCATAAGCCGTTCCACTGCGTATCGTGCTGACGGATAATGGAGCATCGCAGCTAGACGGCTTGTGTGACTTCAATTAATTAAACCGAAAAAAAAAAACAATAAAATATCACTTTACAATAAATACAAATATAACCATTTAACCTCTCAACTAACCAAGTTATTAAATATTCTTTCCAAACTATTCCAAAATTCTTATAATTGTAGATCGCATTCAATGCTACATCTAGTCTAATTTTACATCCGTGTTTGTTGTGTTCATATTGTACCGTAACATTTTTGATTTATATATATGTATATATATATATATATATATATCTATCTATCTATCTATAACCTCACGCCAGATCCCTTGCGGGGTAGGCAGAGAGTACAGAGTTCCAACAGGTCTAAGGTCAGGAATATATATATATATATATAATTTAACAAAATCATTATTTCTGTACGCTTACCTTAGTTTATTTTTGTTAAGTTTGATTTCTCCGTAATTCAATTAGAGTAATTCTTAAAGAGAAATAAAGATTCTTAATCCCAGAAAATCTGTTTATACATTTAACAGTTGTACTTGGGATATAACATTCTAATAAATAACGAGAGTCTATAGTCCAATGGAAGCTATACAGTCGTCAATAATAATAATGTAATAGATAACGAAAACAATGTACGGGATTAATATGCGGCGAGCGTATATAAAACAAACTATGAGAGTGCAAAGAAAGAATATCATTTTCAAGACTACATGAGGCGTGAAAACGTTACTTGTAACTGAGGGCTTAGTACGAACAGACTGACGTTAGCGTAACACTAGCGGGGTGATATGCCATCCTTTTCTTGCTACAAATATTCTAAACAAAGATGTACGCGACAGTAAGCTTTCTCGACAACGTTCCGATAACGTCAACCGCTTCTTGCTAAGTTGTTATTGGAAAACGATGGCGACGCGTCATTTCGTCTGGGAGAACATTATTGCAGTCTTCGAGACATGTGTTAGGAGTCATATAGACAGCCTTGTACTGTAATAGTTGTGATACAAGAAAAAGTTAAAAAAACTGTAACTGGGCTACGGAATAAACGCTAAAAAATAATAAAATTGTATTTTTGTCGCTTGGTATATGGTATAGTTTACTATATAATTAAACTTAAACTCTTCCTACTCGATACGATCGGAAGCATGAGAATTGCGACCTGCTCAACATCATCGTATGGAGATGTAGGTACTCTCAGTAATGTGACCCACGATGACAATTATATATCAGAGTGCAGGAGCCATCGCCATCCGCGATGTGCTGAATAGACTGGAGAGAGACTTCAAAGTCACAACAAGTAGACTCAGTGATGCTCCACTTGTTCAGATAATCCTTGCGACTCCCGATCTGATTCGGTTGACGGAGGACTGCCCCAGTCGTTGCTCTTTGAAACTACAGTCGAAGGGTCAGCAATAGTGATGTACACTCGGAGGCTTCCCCGCTGTCAGTCAAGCTTACGGTAGGGAAACTACATATATCTACACTTGGAAGATAAAAGGTAACAAGCGACATGTAATCGAATATCTCATACGCCTTTTAAACTTTCAGGCGTCGTAGCACTTATCACTAATCCCCTTTTGGTTTTTATACTTCCTCCTCACCTGGGCGTGACTACGAACCTAACTCCTAACTCCTCCTATCACCCGCTACCGCCGTCCGCGGCATGTTCTCACCGATCCTTCTGATGCACTTACATCCCTTCTTTCGGATAAAGATGCCGCACTCAGGAACAGACATCGACCTTGCCGGCGAGGTCAAAGAATCCCTCGCCCGCCGGCCGGTGCAGAGCACCACGGCGATACACCTAGTATACGCCCTCCCCCATAACGACTGCCCAAGCCGAGGCTGCCCTCGCCTCGCCCTCTTGTCTGGTGAAGCTGTAAAGGCCCTGCGGCCAACAGCGTAGATCATTTACATACACACACACACAGTAAAAATGTATCTATGTCATCACAGACTGGTTGCGCTAGAGAGCAATTGGGGAAGCCTATGTTTAGCAGTTAAGTAACTCAAGTTTTTAGGCAATGTGTGTTGCCAGTGGTCTCTTACAATAGTTCTTATAAAAAAGCTCCGAGTTGCACGATGTTAGATCCCGCACAATATGGGGCGAGCCTATTGCCATATACCGAGCAGACTCCAGACTGATAGTGGGAATTTTTCGATAGAAAAACTACATTTTCATACATACAATAGGTTCCCCCCTATTACATAAGCCCTAACATCGCCGGCGAAAAGTGGGTGGACGCAATACACCTCTGCCCCCCTGCTTGGGGAATATAGGCGTGACAGCGTTTATAAGCTACATTTAGTCTGACCTAGGATTTGAACGCAGGATCTCATGATCGCTAAACGCATTTTTCACGACTAGTAGTATAGTATTTTTCATGAAGGAAGGGTACTGTGACAATTGTAAGTATCAAAGAAAATTATACTTTATTCAATGGCAATAAGAAGCACGAACTGTTTCTGTACTTATAGTGTTATGTCTTAATACCATTGAATTAAATATTAATTTCGTTTGGCACTTAGAACTGTCACTACCCACCTTATGTGAAAAATATTATAGTTACGATACATTTGTAATTTTTTTTTAAATAAGACGTAGCCTAATACTAGGATTTATTCCTGTGTCGTGGGTGCGTTTACAAACATGAAAATTGAGCACAAATATACCTAGACCGAAACAGATCATTGTGGGTAACACAAAGAATGGGCGGAGTGGCTTAAGATCTTAACCACTGCGCTAAATCGTCCGTCATTGTTCGTTAAATTATCCAGTGGCATACAGAATACCACGACCATTTCACGAAGTTATCGTAACGCACCGCGTTTGGTTATAGAATAATAGACAACGGCGAGCCGGCAAACGCACGACTTCGATTAATTATACCCGTCTAAATAAAGTGGTTTTGCCGGCCGTGCAAACAGACAATGAGTGGTTAAGATCCTATAGATTACCTGCATCACCATCAAGGTACCAGGCAAATCGCGATTGTTGTCTCGAAACTGACCTTTAGCAAAAATAGACAGGTCCATTTTGATTTATAAAAAGAACTATAAAAAAACGCCTTCACGCCTATATATATAGCGGGGGTGGCAGTGGTGTACTGAGCTACCCACTTTTCGCCGACGATGAAAAGCCCCATGTAATAGGAGCCTATTGCCATATACCGGGCACAATTCCAGACTCTGGACTCATACTGGGATTTTTTCGTTAGAAAAACTACATTTGTCCGACGTAGGACGTACGTAAAAAAAACTATATACGCTTATTTTATTGTTATACAAGATGTACCATGAATAATACAAGTCCTGTAAGGAATTTGTTTCAAATCGACAACTGAATCGATTCAAACTATTTTTAAAGCATGTTAACATTTTTAATTATCAACAATTTAATTATCAAAAGTTACTCGTTCAGTCAGCTGTATTTAACAAAATTCAATCATTATTCAAAGCGATACGGTTATGTGAGGAAAGAACCGGTTGGAACTCTCTCTCTCTACCTACCCCGCAAGGGATCTGGCGTAATAGATACATAGATAGAATACGGCTATTTTAAATGCAGTTCTAATACCTCAATATGGACACTAAAGTACAGGTTTCGTGATTAATTTGGCTACCAAAGAGCTTATAAGTATGGAAAACTTCTCAAAATGAGAAGTTTAATTTTCGTATTGAATTCGTAAAGCAACAATCATATTAAGATGTCCGAGGTCATGTTTTAGGTATATATGTTACACCTTGTATATGAATGATTCCCATGCATTTGGTTCGTTTAAAAACATAATATTCCAAGACCGTACCAAATATTTATGGGTATGGGACCGCAACAAAGATTTGTCCTTTGTGGAGATTGACACCGTGACTACTCGATCTAGTGGGCAGAGAGGTTAAAGCTCTTTAATTTATTATTTTTTTCCTGGTTAAAATCCTGCATAGGACTTCCGCGAGCTTCGGAGAAGCTACGGGGGGACTAAAAACCCCAGGTGGCCGATATCCGCACTTTGGAGGGGCTCCGGGATCTCTGTATGGTACGCACCGGTGCCTCTCTTTTGCCACGGTCTGAAGAGCCCGCTATCGGGGAAGACTTGATGACACGCTCCCCCCCGCACCGACGCGGTGCTCACGACAACGTGGGCCACACGCCGCCGTCCTCCTCGGGGTCGCTCGTGAAGAACGCTCAAGGCCCCCGCCCCTTGCGTCCGCGACCCTGAAGGTCTTAATATCTATACCAAGCCGTCGGTCGTTGCGTCATCATAATATCAACAGGTTTTTGTTTTTTCATTTTTGCTTGAACAATGAGCATCGGCGGCAAAAATGTATAACGGTTCTCTTATCTCCGGGGCGCATAAATTTTACATATTAAGCAAATACAAAATTCACCTATCAATCCTGTAATGGACATTAAAAATTACTTTTATCATAAATTGTAGTCGTTATTAATTTACTGTTCATTCAATTTTATTACCAACTGTGAATTTCTGTAAAATTTTAGCTTGAATAAATAATTTCCCAATATTGAAATCCGCAGTCAGAAAATAATTCCGTTTTGACGGGAATGAGCGGTTACCGATGCACTTTGTGACTAATGCGCATTTGTCGTTGCCGAGGTAATTTAATAAGCATTTAAATTATTTCATGCTACGAATTCAAACACATTACTAATATCGAATTATGACACTTATTCTACCTCGTTTGTTTCTAAACTAATAACCTACCTACCTACAGGTTTGCACTAGTACCATCTTGATATACCCCATATATTTAAATGTCCAAACTTTATGATTACGTTCAAATTCAAAAATAATAAAAACATACTAATAACAAAACATTAAGTATAGTTATGCCTATTACCAGTAGAATTTTCACATATCTATCAAAATATTACTGGCCGTAACCAAATCTATCTATATCATCACAGATCCCTTGCAAGGTAAGCAGAGAGTACAATGTTCCAATCGGTACTTTCCTTACAGACCTCTCTGGCTTCCTCCACTCTCATAGTTCGCCTCATACACGCTCGCCGGTTACGGAGACTTTCGACTTGCCCTTCAGATAAGACACGCTCTATTTGGACATGGTAAGATAGTCTAGGTCTTCCTCGGTGCCTACATCCTTCCACCTTCGCAAATTTATCTATTACTTAATATTGAAATTGGTCAGAATTGAAATAGCGCATCGTTCAGCTGTCAATCACGAGAATCTCGCTTCAAATCCTGTAGGACAAAGAGTTATTAAGGTTTTTCTATGGAAAAATTCTTAGTAAAGAAGTCTGATGTTGTGCTTTGTATAATAGCGATAAGCTCACCCCCAATTGCACTAGGGATTAACATTGTCGGGTAAGTGTGGTGCACATTACGATTTTGTCAACAGCGCTGCGGTGTATAATGTAAGAGAATGGATGAGAATAAGTCAGTTAATTATGGAATCGATACATTCTTTTTACAAGATTTTATTTAACTTGCAATGGTTATCTGCCTGTCTTTCCGGTTCAAATCTTGTAATCTTTTGTTCAAGCACTTGGGGTTATCCGATTGAAGTGAAATTTGGCATACGTATGTAAAGTCGGTGAGAATGCAATAATATGGTACCATGTAGCTGGTCCGATGATGAAGTTGGAAGGTAGCGATAGAAACTTGTAAATTATTCAACGTAACTTTTCATGTTTAGGTAGTGTTTAGGGTCTGATGATAAAGCCAACAGGTGGCCAATGGAACTATCCAACCACTCAATATAGCCTCGTCGTGTTTGGGTGCGTTGGATTTGTCTTGACGAGTATTTTAGATCCAAATGGTGACAAAGATCCAATGATCGAGCCGGAAGGACGTCATAGGAACTCCTCAAATAAGCTATATATCTTCGTGGTATTTTTGCTATAAAAGCTTGTTTTTGAAAATATGTTTTTATTAAAATTATTTATTCTAACAATCAGTACTTCATATTATATGCAAATAATTTAACGCATCATGAATTAAATAAACAATACCACACAATTAGCTTTAAATAAAACTTCGATAAATTGGGAGTTTCGTTGTAACGTTGTCATCGATAAACTAATTTTTTAACGTTGAGTTTGGATATTTCGTCCCCAAATTGATTGCATATTGCATTAAAGTCATATATGATAGCATTGTTCATAGATAAATATCCATTTCATTGTACCAAGAATAAACGGTAACCAACACGTTTCGTGAACGTAATGCGGGTTATTAACGTTACGGAATTAATTTGCTGACGTTTAGTTCCCATCCATTGTTTAGCGTTCAAAATGATACTGCTATTTGAACTGTACCAGCATAATTGTTTAGCTTTTACAAATGTTTGTTATGAGCAGCAACTAACTGGTAACCGTACGGACTAAATACGTATGTATAATATATGTGATTGAAGGGATAATATTTTATAAAGTATATGTAATTAAATCTAAACCTGTTAGAACTCTGTACTATCTGCCTATACCGCAATGGAACTGGCGTGATGATAAAGATAGATAGATGTAATAAAATGTATATTGGACATTTTGAAACCCCTTCCTTGTGAAGATGGGCACCGTTGGGTAAGTGAGGTAAAAGTCTCACATACTGAAAATCTTCTGAAGATTGAAAAAAAATACTGTAGCACTGGGGTCCAAAATACGTCGGCGAAATTCAAGTGTAGTTTGAACACTGAGTGCGAAAGTGCGAAATCTAATCATATAAAAACTAGCTCTAAAAACTCATTACCCCAAATAGACTTGATCTGAAATCTGATAAATTAACGCAGATTTAGGTTCGACAGTAGTATTTTTGACAGTAGGATACATTTTATAAATTAGACAAACGAAATTGTATAATTTAATCCAATCTCTGTAACCATACTCTTTACTGCCGTCTATTTTGGGACGGTTAGTGTTAATCCTACACTACCCACGCGCCCATTAAAGTAACAGAGAGCTTAGCACGAGGACTTTAATGTTAGCGTGACACTAGCGAGTAACCGTGCTATCACGTTCATGTTTATTTAGTAAATTTGTAGTGTGATAAAGATGGCATAGAGTGGCGACCACGTATTGGCAAGCGCAGCGTGGGACGACCGCCTGCCAGATGGACCGACGATCTTATGAAAATCGCAGGAAGTCGTTGGATGCAGGTGGCATCGGACCGGTTACGCTGGAAAGCGATTGGGGAGGCCTATGTTCAACAGTGGACAAATATGGGCTGAGATGATGATGATGATGAAACATGGCATATAACCTCGGTAGCGTCACGCCAATCAGTCTTTTCCTGTCGGGATACTACGCCCGAATGTACTCGAAGGGAAGATAGCTGTGCTCTGTTATAAAAGGAGGAATTGTTGAATAATCAATTTCAAACAAAAAAAAACAATGATAGCCTAGTGGTTAGACCGTTGGACTGCAAAATCAGAGGTCTCGGGTTCAAACCCAAGCACGTACCTCTGTCTCTTCGAAAGCATGTGCGTATTACAAATTAATTATCACTTGCTTTAACAGTGAAGGAAAACGTCGCGGTGAAACCTGCATGCCTGAGAGTTTCTCGAAGGTGTGTGAAGTTCGCCAACCCGCACTGGGCCAGCGTGGTGGACTACAGCCTAAGCCCTCTAAGTTTGAGAGGAGGCCCTTCCCAACGGTGGGACAGTTTCTTAACAGGGCTATTATTATACTATAAGCAAAAAAGAACAAGAACACGGAGATGGCAGAAGTGTACTATGCACACCCACTTTTCGCTAAAGATGTTAGATTACAATTTAATAGAAAGCAAGAAAAAATTAATAAAGTCCGATTATTTTTAAGCCAGCGTTGCTCCACATCAGATATTGTACTTGTCACATTTCTTACTTAACTGCCGCATTCAGGTGCCGTACTATTTAAATATCGAATTAATTCTTCCGCCTGTAATTGTCCTAGTAAAAGCCGCGTCTATTTTGTTAGTGAGTTGCTAGTATAACAATTTAATTATTCCCTACTTTAATTTGCTAAGTACTTCATAAATTCTAGTATTAAATTGTGTTAATATAGTTAACTACTATATAACGGTTTTAAGATTTAGTTAACATGATGAAAATATATTTTCCTTGCATTAAATTACTACAAAATTTAATAGTTTAACTATATCTATTTTTTGAGTTTAATAAACATTAAAATACACCTCACCGCAACAATGATTTTATTATCATCTACTCTGTGTCATCAACATTTACCCCCAAAAGTGGCCATCCTTTCGGGCTGCCAACATTAGGCGGGTGGGAAGTGCTTGTAGAATTTTTGGCTTCACCGTGCGACGTGCAATTATGACTGAACGTGCCATATGGATATATTTCTTCCAGCTCTACTGTCAGGGGCTTTAAGGAATGGGCCTTAACCATGGATCGCAGGCTCTTGGGACGTCATCCCTTAGCTTCTAGTTGGCAGCGCGATCACGAGTGACACGGTAGTGTGAATGGCTCCACGCTTTCGTAAGTACCGAGAGGCTGTGGGGACAGCTAAGATTGTAATACTCTACGGCGAGCTTCGTGCGAGGCAAATGTGTACCCACGCTTAAACTATACTACACTACAAGTTGACATATATCTAATCTTATTACATCTCTGCACGTTATATGCATAGATTTAAAACACAAAAGACATTTAAAAACAGCACCAGACCCATCGATATATCATATCACAGTCCCAATCAAAAGTTACTCTAAAAACATCCCCAAATCCACGTGAGTAGTTATATTTATGACATTAACATAAATTAGGGCATACTGTACCTTACTCGTATCACTTAAAGTTTTATTTGCAAAAAAGCGGAAGCCTGTTAATTTTTTAGTACCGTCCACTTTTGCCTGCCTTTTGGTGGTGCCATTTGTCGTGCGGCGAGCGTATATCTACATATATTTGATCGATGACTGGACCTATATTATATTCCAAGCAGTAGTAGAGGTGGAACTGCATACACCCACATTTTACCGACGGTTTAAGGTTCTAAATAAATACGGGGCGAGCCTTTTCCATTTGTACCGGTCACCATTTCAGACTTCGGATTAGAAATGTTTTTTTTTTCGATAGAAAACCCTGCGCAACACTTAATTCGACCTAAAGTTCTTTACTGGGATCTCGTGATAATATCCACACCAATCATCGTCCACTCCAGTTAACAGCCGCGTTAGGAATACACATACCTAACTTCTATTAGCATCAATCGAACACGTATTGTTACGTGAATTATGTACTTAAGCCGTACCACTGTCGTACTGACGGATAAAAGAGCATCGAGGCTTGTGTGACTTCAATTAATTACACCGATCTGTCTATGCATTTAGTAGTTGTACGTAAAAGTCCAAAGAGACGGAATTTATTTGAACTGCACGCCAGATACAAAATGGCAGTTTGAATACACTTTTTTGCAGTTGACTATTATTGTAACTATTTGTAATAATGTAATGTAGTTCACATTCCGACTGCAAGCGGATTGCGTAGTCGGTTGGCAGTATAGATGCAGTTAAGTCAACTACACAGATTTATCCTTTGCGGAGATTAAACCCGCAACTTATCGGTATAGTAAGACGGGCGGCTAACATTCAAAGCAGTAGACTTAGCCGTCACGCCTGTTTCCCTAGCGGGGGTGGCAGTGGTATACTGAGTACATCCTCGTTTCGTCAACGATGTTAGGTCCTACGTTAATAGGGGGCGAGCCTTTTGCCATGCACTGGGCACAATTCGAGACTCCGGACTCATACTGGGAAGTTTTCGTTAGAAAAACTACATTTGTCCGACCTAGGATTTGAACCCAGGACCTCGTGATCCCAAAACAATGGGCTTTGCCACTAGAACAACGAGGCAGTCAATAGAAACTTGTTTTTAATTCTCATCTATCTATTTATTGATATCATCACGCCACATCTATTGATTTGAGCTCAGGAACTCAGAATAGCTACAACCACGCCCTAAAAGACCAACTAGGCAGTCACAAGTTGATAAAGTCCACGCAAATCATCGTCCGCTCCAGTAAACAGCCGCGTCGGGAATACACGTACGTAATTTCTATTAGCATCCATCGAACACGTATTGTTAAGTGAATTGCATAAGCCGTTCCACTGCGTATCGTCCTGACGGATAATGGAGCATCGCAGCTAGACGGCTTGTGTGACTTCAATTAATTAAACCGAAAAAGAACCAATAAAATATCACTTTACAATAAATACAAATATAACCATTTAACCTCTCAACTAACCAAGTTAATAAATATTCTTTCCAAACTATTCCAAAATTCTTATAATTGCAGATCGCATTCAATGCTACATCTAGTCTAATTTTACATCCGTGTTTGTTGTGTTCATATTGTACCGTAACATTTTTGATTTATATATATATATATATATATATATATATATATATATATATATATATATATATATATATATATATACATATATATATATATATATATATATATATATATATATATTCTAACAAAATCATTATTTCTGTACGCTTACCTTAGTTTATTTTTGTTAAGTTTGATTTCTCCGTAATTCAATTAGAGTAATTCTTAAAGAGAAATAAAGATTCTTAATCCCAGAAAATCTGTTTATACATTTAACAGTTGTACTTGGGATATAACATTCTAATAAATAACGAGAGTCTATAGTCCAATGGAAGCTATACAGTCGTCAATAATAATAATGTAATAGATAACGAAAACAATGTACGGGATTGATACGCGGCGAGCGTATATAAAACAAACTATGAGAGTGCAAAGAAAGAATATGTTGGAACTCTACACTCTCTGCCTACCCCGCTAAAGTCAAAAGTTAAGTGGTCAGAACAATATGCTTCCGATTGCAGTAAGGAAATGGAAACAAAATGCGTACTACTTAACTAGGTACTCAGAGGTCTTAGCACGAACAGATTGACGTAAGCGTAAAGTTGACGAGTAAGCATGCTATCATGTTCATCGTTATCTAGTTAATTTGCAGTGTTGAAATGACGGCATATCAATCTACTTGATACCGTTATGCTGAAATTAATGTTTGTGATGAGCCCTCTGCATGAGACAAAGTTCTATTTTGCTGTCCGCAGCCTAGAATTGTTCACCATACTCCGGACTGCTGAGAGATTTTATTGTTTGGGATGTTTGAATATGGCAGCATGGTACACTCTGCATATGATCGTGCACTGGAGACTGTTTCTGCGTGGTCGCGATCTTCAACAATGAGGGAAAGAAGAAGAACCAACATAACGTTGAAACAAACTAATTCGGCGAAATGTAGCAGCACAATTCTATTACCCCGGTTTACATTAGATCGAAAATCGCTTCTAGTGGACTTAGGAATCAACTTTGAAAATTATATAGTTTTAGGGCCTTAAATCATGCCGCCGTAAAAACATGTAAAATATACAAGGTAACGGCCTGCCGTGTTTCGACTTGTTAGAATGGTATTAATAAGCACTATACAACATCGTTTGGAAGAGTATTCTAGACATGGCAGCAATGATTTATAATAAACACCCAATCGGATTAAGATCATGGACATTAATAATTTAAAAAAGACCTTGCCATTGATATATCAACAAATGCAATTACTCAATAGATGATTTTATAAATGACAAGTGTATAGAGTGAATTATTGACTAATTAATATCAGCCTATACTGCACACTGGTGAGCTGGCCTTCTCTCACAAATCGAGGTAAGAGAGGTTAGATCATACTCCACCACGCGGACTCAGCGCGGATTAATAGATGCAGGTTTGTGGCTACCTGCTGTTGGAACTTATCAAGCCGCCTTTAAGGCTTCCAAAATTAAGTAGTAACCGAGACCAACGGCTAAACAGACGTGCCTTCCAACTACTATTCTTTCCATAATTAGGTCAAGCGGATTTTGAAGATATAATTTGGCACTTGTGTCTGTTATACTAAACGCTTCTTGTAGAGGATTTAGTATAGACATATGCATTTATATCTGATCGATCTTCGCGAATGGCTGATTCCCGAAACGTAATATATTGCCACTTAGACTGAGGGATATCGATAAGCCGAGGGCCTTTTCAGGTGTAAAACCAAATTTTTTCTCGGATTTCGTAACACTTTTTGTTTCCTAAGGATTTTTAAGACGACTGCATGAACAATGGCTTACACTTGAATGTACAGAAAACCAAGATTATGGTTTTTGAAAGGGAAGAAACCAGAACGAATGTTAGGATTGTGGTTGGTAACGATGTGCTGGAACAAGTGAATCAGTTTGTATATCTTGGATGCGCCTTCAGTAAGGATGGGAAATACACCGCTGACATAGAGAGAAGATTGAGTGCAGGGATCAGGGTGAATGGTGCGTTGAGAAGCTACTTGGGAGCCGGCACTTAAGCCATATGGCGCAGCTGGCCATACATAACGGAGTTCTTGTCCCAACGCTGTTATATGGTAGCGAGGGCTGGGTATGTAAGAAGGAGAATGAAAGTAGGATAAATGCGGTAGAAATGCGAGCTCTACGGAAGATGTGCGGAGTGAAGCTGACCGACCGCATTAGCAATAGTGTAGTAAGAAAGCGAGTAGGTATGAAAGATAGTATCGGTGTAAAGATAAGAAAGGGCATGCTCCGTTGGTTCGGGTATATAGAAAGAATGACAAAACAGATACACAATGTGAAAGTGCAAGGATGCAGGTACCAGGGAAAACCTAGACTATCATACCACTACCAAATAAACCGAGTCTTATCTGAAGGAAAAGTCAAGAGTCTACCGGCGCTTGCCGGTAGACTCTGAGAGTAGTCTATGAGACGAACTATGAGAGTGGAGGAAGCCAGAGAGGAATGTAAGGAAAGAACCTGTTGGAACTCTGTACTCTCTGCCTACCCCGCAAGGGAGCTGGCGTGATGATATAGATAGATAGGTAGAGAGGATTTTTAATCAAGTTTTCAAAAGCTGCTGAGAATTGCTGCAAATTGAAAGCAAAATGAGATGTATAAGTATGTATGTTTTAAGTACCCACCCCTTCCTCTCTTCTTACAATACATAATAACATTTACCTTATGACCTCATTAGCTAAATAACCCTTTATTTTCATAGAAAAGTAATCGTCTTAGCACTTAATTGCACTAAAACGTTATTATTATTCTTAATTTAAATGGTTTTTGAAACAATCTATTGATTTAGTTATCACTTTTTAAGAATTATCTATAATAAACAGTTTAAAGTATAATTTCAATAAATTTGTTTATGAAGCAAATATTTTTTTTGCCAACTTTCAATATAGATAGATAGATAGATTACTGTTTATTGTACACCAATACATTTATATAAAGAAAAAAAAAATCGCCCACTGTGTAGTATAAAAAATATATAGTGTAATTGTGCCAAACAGAATAACGGGCCATTAATAACTTTTGACATATAAAGGTTTTATACTTTTCCCTAAACAAAAAATTCTTTCGAGCCCCCTAATTTGTACGAAATCGCAAAATTATAATAAATGATTAAGGAGCTAAAAGTTATAAGATTTGCAAAGTTGATTCGTAAGTCCACTAGAAGCGATTTTTGATCCATAGTGCGATTTAGGAAAACTATCCACGGCGTTGTATGTTTTAGAAATAATTGTAATAATGATATCGGCTTAAATTGTTTAATTATTTTTGTTGATTAATGACAGTTTGGAATAAATAACGGCAATTTTACCTAATTAGAAACATACATTAAAATGGTTGCAGATTACCGAGTGTCCATATTATTTCTTAGACATCACTTCCCACTCTTTTCCTAACACACAAGAGAGTTGGCGTGATGATAAAGATAGAAAATAGGTGTTGAAATCGATTCAAGTGCGCACTTGCAATAAATTACTTTCAGATCTTGTGTTAATCATAACTCTTGCAATAAACTGCTGCGCAGGTGCGGGACAGCCGTAACAGCAATCTGGGGATGGTGGCAGAGAGTGTCTTCTCGTATTTTTAAGCAGATGGTGAGGAGGACGATCAATTAGGGCTGTTATCTTTAACTGATCGTTCTGCATACATAGGTATGCTATATACATTTTCAAACCGCATGCCCACACTAGGATTTATTTCTGTGTCGTAGGTGCGTTTACAAACATGAACATTCACATACACAAATACCCAGTCCAAAACAAATAATTTTGGATCACACATAGATTTGTCCCGTGCGAGAATCGAACCCGTGACTATTAGACACAGTGGACGGAGCGGCTTAAGCTCTTAACCACTGCGCTAATACGTCCGTCTATTATAATTAAAGAATTAATCATTCATCAGTAACCAAGAGTGTCAAAAATTTCTTAAAGCACTATCTCACAAATAACCTCATCATATTCCCTGCGATAAAATAAGTTCAGTTAAATATCTAGCAAAAGTGAAGAGTACGGTACTGTTAAAGTTGGCAAACACTCGAACTATGGAATGATTCTGAAGGGCTCCAATCTCGATAATTGTTAAGAGGATGGAAAGGTCCACTTCTATGTAGCAAACAGCATGTTTGTTACATATAAGTGGACACGGTTCGTAAAACTATTTGTACATAGAATTATATGCCTACTATTTTTTGCCGGCGACTTCGTTCGAGTGTCCCGGAAAATGCGTTAATTGACTTGAAACCCGCTACAAATTGAATTAGAAACAAAAGAAAACGGAAGAAGTAGGAAAAAATTAAAAAATACTTCCCGCTTTTGCAAAGTGGAGACACAAAAATTGGCAGATTAGCTATAGAAACGGAGACTAAAACTAGGATAAACCAAGACGTAACGCACTACGGATATGAAAAAATCTTAACAGGGCCTAAAGCCGTAGCGTTAACGACTGTACGAAATCCACCTAATATTCCACAAGCACTGTTTGAATTCTTACATAGGTATATAAATAATCATCAAAAAGCCTGAATCTATCAACTGTTGAGTGTAGCTCTCTCCTGTATCACGCCATTCGTTACGGTCCTGTGCTAATCTATCCACAAATAAATAAATATCGATCGTCAAATTTGTATCTATTCCCAAAACTTGTTGTTTTGAATAATAACATTATAATGTTAGAACTTTAAGCGTTATGTATTTGCGTATGTGCATAAGTAAAGATAGATAGAGATCTATCCATCTCGACGTGTCCAACGAACACAGTCCTAGAATCCAGTATTTATATTGGCATAAATAACTTTGTCACCGGGCAGGAAAGTTGCAAATGCCATTTATTTTGTTTGGCGTGTGTAACTTTATTCTATGGGACCGTCGAAATATGTATAACATCACAATAGAACCCTTGCCGGGTAGGCAAAGAGTACAAAGTTCCAACAAGTTATTTCCTAACAGAACTCTCTGACTTTTATGAGAGTGAACTCTCATATTTCATTTCATACACGCTCGCCGGTATGAGTGAAGACAATTGTAACGAGGTGATAAACGTGACTTTCCAATTTTTCCCAAGACGTCCATCGTAATTAATCTATCTCCACTGAGAAGATCCGGCGAGAAACTCAGCGGGCTAGTCTTTTAATTTAATTTGTTTGGCCTTTCCGATAACCATTTTTATGTTTTTTAAAAATTGTATTATACATCATTTATAAATGTTGCTGATTGAGGAGCTGCTCAAACCCAATCTGTTTTATCGTCAAGATAATCCGAAATTTTATAATACCCTTTCTTACAGAGTCTAGTTTTAATTGCCTTTTTAATGGCAATAAGCTCGCCCCCATTACATGGGACCCAATATCGTCGGCAAAAATTGGGTGTAATCAATACACCTCAGGCACCCCCGCTTGGGAAACATAGGCGTGACGGTCTTAATTTCTATCCAAGATGAAACGGTGTTATTTTTGTGAACAGAATACAGCTAAGCCGCGTGTGAATGATGTAATTGGGCCCGTGTCAAGGCGCCCGGTCCCGCTCTGTTGCCCGGCGCCCGGCACATGTTATTGCCAACTGCTTGTTTCGTATGTATACTCGTATAGCAAGTATTTTTAGACTAATACCTACACAAAATTATTTGAAAAGAAAACGTAGCACAAGAAATTATTCCTGTGTCGTGGATGCGTTTACAAACATAAAAACCACATGCTTATGCTCCTAACCACTGGTCGAAATCTTCTAGTTTGTTGATTGTAATTTATAACTAGATTCATCTCCGTTCTTTAAAAAAAAATAATATTGTCTATATGTTATTGCAGCTTATAAGCGACCCCTGTGTCAATTTAAATGTGTCCGTTCATCCGTTGACGTGATTGAGTAACAAACATACAAACTTCCAGATATCCAAACTTTCAGACTTACTATTACAAAAATGATAAAACTATAATATTTATTGACCGTAACAGTGCCTATGTCAGTATAGGAATATGGAGCCCTATTTGTATCACTGCTTCTTTCTAAGAATATTGTAAAAACCGAAAACCATGAATGTGGTACATAAGGAAAGAGAGTAAGAGTAAGACCTTTAAATCTCCTTAAACCCGTGACGTAGTCTCTCACCTCCATTGCATGAAATATTTGAGACTATTTTAGGGAAATTTAGACATTCTAGATTTACATAATATCGATGATACATGCTTAATAATTTTTTGTAAACCCAGCGCTAAGTGCCGCCTGTGCGTGTTAATTTGGCAAGTGTCAACGCGCCCTGCGGTCTATCAGGACGACCCATCTCACGCCCTGTTTCGCTAACTGCTTGCCGGAATTGTTTCCTAGGCCTTCTAGGGTAGCCTCCTATTTTTACCTATTGCTTGATAAAGGCGACTTACTAGTGCGAACGAAATATTGAAGAATCCTTACTATCCAAAAGATGGGGTGTAGTGATTAGCACAAAGAATAGAATCAGAACTGGTGGCAGGTAGAGCTTAGAGAAACACGGGCAACAAACGTCAGATTTGAGCCCTGCCACATGTGAACTTACAAAGAATACGCTGAAATATAAGTGGATTATAGACACTTCTCGCTGTACCCATTTGACGGTAAATAGAATAGGAATTCATGCTCTAAATAAACAAAATCCAAACATTTAATTTTCATAATTAGCCGACAGTCCTCTATTCCGCAACAAAAGCCTCCCCCAAAGATTGGCACAACGACCGACTTTGCACTAAACGCAACTTATATACAAACGTTTACCCACATTAAAATCAACTAAACCAGAACATGCACACGTTTCCTGAAAACCTGCTTTTTGGGATACAAGCTACCTTATAATTCTTGCTCTCTGTGTTAAGTGGCGGTGCAATGATCCCGGCTTAGCGCTTTATAATGAGGTCCCCAGGCGAGCTCGGCTTTCACACATTCTTGTCTCAAAGTCATAAATATAGTGTATGGTCGCCGACACGTCTTCCCATATCATATTAGCAAGGTAAACGTGACCTAGTTCGACCCTCTACCGCTTCTTGAAATAATGGGTGATGTTCATGTAAGACAGTGCTTTATTGTGTGTTTATTGTGTATAAAAATATTCTGATTCTGATTTTGTCTTCACCAAATTTTGTTTCAAAACTTAGCAAATGAGAATTGTTACACATAGATCAAAAATTTAATTCTGGACCACAATTTTTTCTAGACAATAACAGTTTTCACTTTGTGGTATTTATCTTCAAATCTATCATATATATTTAAATTTATCCTAACAAAACTTGTAACTCTTAATACAAACGGAAAATAAATAAAAAGTAATTTATTCCCAAAACAACAAGTTCCCGTATTAATGGAACTGAAAATACAATGTGTTTGTTTTTCATTGTTATTGGCGCATTCATTAACCGTCGCAGATAATGCGAGTTGCGGACAAATAATGCGATTGATCACTATCTGTTTGCGGGCCTCCGCGCCGCGCTGACATGTTAAATCATCGATTTCGCTTGAAATTTAACAAAACTGCCGTAATAGAATCTTGTATTATCTCCGATTTCCCCATAGGTGTTCGGTATATGTACAAGTTGGATGTACGTGACTCGTGTTCTGATTATTCCGTCCGTCCGACAGAAAGGATGTAGATTAGATTAGCTAGGTCCTGAATTTTCTAAGGTGGCTGTTTACTAATGCAAACAACATTTTATGTCGACACCGTTAAGTTTGGGCATATAGGGCTAAGGGCTATATCCGTTGAAAGTGTTACTATAATAACTTTCGACTTTACTATTAAAACAATATGTTCCGTGGATGACCAATAGTAGCTCTTGGTCAGACGGATAGCTTGCTTCATTGGTTAAGAGCTTGAGTTACTCAGTCCACAGGATTGAGTAGTCGCCGGTTCGATTCTCGCACGATGATCAACAATTTTTTTTTGGACTGGGTGTCTGTGCCTGTGAATTTCATGTTTATAAATACACCTACGACACAGGAGTAATTCATAGTGGGGGGCTATGATTAAAAAATGAAATATATATTCAGTTAGTTATATTGACAATATTTTAATACGTAGTTCTTCATACTTTAACAGTAACAAAGGTGAAACAGAGCACATTCAACCCGGAAACAACACTAAAAATCGATACAATCATAAAATTTCATAATCACATTCGTAAATTTCATACAGCGCCAGCATTCCGGCCATAAAATATATTAACTCCTATAAATTTGGCATCGTCAGCGATTTATTTGTCGCTTAAGCGATACGCTGGTGGCTCGTAAACAGGGCTCATCAAACCGTTCCGGATTATTGCCGACATACACGCCGGCATAAACTGAAGCTTCTCTTTATGACGCCGGAAAAGAGACGGTTACGGAAAGCGAGAGACAGATTCTGTGCCGCTGAATGTTCTATCAATAAATCAATTTTCATTTAAGATGTTATAGATTTCGCACTCATATTACCTGAATAACCTGGAATTTGAGTAATATTCCTATTTATTAAAGAATGAATTTGGAATAATTGACTGCCTCATTGGTTTAGTGGCAAATCGCATCGCTTGGTGATCACGAGGTCCTGGGTTCAAATACTAGGTTGGACAAATGAAGTTTTTCAAACAAAAGCTTCCCAGTATGTGTCCGGAGTCTGGAATTGTGCACGATATATGGCAATAGGCTCGCGCCCTATTACATGGGACCTAACATTGTCGGCGAAAAGTGGGTGTACACAGTATACCTCTGCCACCCCTGCTTGGGAAATATAGGCGTGACGGTGTAATTTGGAATAAATAATAATAAATCATTTATTCATTCAAAATCAGTACGCGTAACAATCTTATTGGAACTTATAGTATAAGTAGGTATAATTAACGGCTTGCCTGAACTGGTTTGAGACCTGTGTTTCAGGCAGGATTAGTGCTGTAGCATTGTAAAATCCAATGGTTTATTAACAATAACATATCTTATTTGATTGATAAGTGACTAAACTAATAACATGTTTTAATCTACTTTTATAATAAAATTAAAATTATGATATGCTATAACATAACACGTTATCTACAATTGCAAGTAATTGTTCCGTCTGTTCGTAAGACATATTTTTTAAATAATTAAAAAGCATTTATTTACAGCTAAAACTATTTAATTTTATATATTTAGGTCTCTTGTACAGATTTATTCTATTGTACAGAAAAGGACCTAAAAAGTGAAAAATCTATTAGTATATATATGTTTTGAGGTTGAGTTTGAAAGGCAGACTATATCTTTCCGTCTCTTATTAATGGTAATATCAGCAGCATAAGCGAGTGTTTTGTGCTGTTTAAGTAATACGTACATTACGCACTGGGTACTATTATTATCAATTTAGGTATTCTCCAACAGGGTTTTACAAACCTTTCTAGATTTTTGCCGACATGCACGCCGGCATAAACTAAAGCTTTATGACGCCGGAAAAGAAAGGGGTTACGAAAAGCGAGAGACAGATTCTGTGCCGCTGCTCTAACAATAAATCAACTTGCATTTAAGATTTCAGCCACATACCTACTACACTGGAATTTGAAATTAATAATGACAAAACAAATATACAGTGCAAGAGTGGAAGGATGTAGGTACCGGGGAAGACCTAGACTTCTTACCATGACCAAATAGATTGTGTCTTATATAAAGGCCAAGTCAAGAGTCTCCGTAATCGGCGAGCGTGTATGAGACGAACTATGCGAGTGGAGGAACCCAGAGAGGTGTGTAAGGAAACACCCTGTTTAAACTCTTTACTCTCTGACTACCCCGCAAGGGATCTGGCGTGATGATATAGTATAGTAGCATTAAAGAACAAAAACACTACTGATATTTAGATAACATTAGTACAAGATACTAATTTTACCAATTTAAGTATTCTCAAACAGATCCTATCGAACCGTTCCGGATTATTGGTGGCAATCACGCCGACATAAACGTCTCTTTTCCAGCTTCTCTTTATGACGTGGTAAAAAGACGTTTACCGCAAACGAGAGGCACTCTATACCAGGTTTGCGCCTCTGAATGCTTTGTTGATCAATCGATCTTATAGATTTTAGACACATATTTGAGCACATTGCACTGAAATTTGAGTATAAATAAATATACATCGTCACGCCAATATTCCCCAAACGGGGCGGTAGAGGTGAACTGAGTACACCCACTTTTCGCCGACGATTTAAGGTCCCATGTAATAGGGGCGAGCCATATACCGAGCACAATTCCGGCCTCCGGACTCATACTGGGAAGTTTTTCGTTAGAAAACCTTTATTTGTCCGACTTAGGATTTGAACCCAGGACCTCGTGCTCACAAAGCGATGCGTTTTGCCACTCGACTAATGAGGCAGTCGAGGCAAAGAAATTTGAGTTATATATCACATTAATTAAACCATGAATTTGGAATAACACTACTTCACCGATCTACAACCGAGAGATCCACTGCTGGAGAAAGAACCTCCCCGAAAGAGAACTACAAAAACCACTACTAGTACCTACTACGATCAACCTCGGTTAAATGAACTGATTTTGGTTAGGCTGTGTGTGTAATCTTCAGTACTTAATTTAAATTTAAGATACACTTTACCATTTTTAACCGACTTCAAAAAGGAGGAGGTTCATAATTCGTTTGTTTTCTTATAACTTATTTGCTTATAAACCGATTTGGATGATTCTTTTTACATTAGGTTCAGTATAGCTCCTAGGTGGTCCCATTTTAATTTCATTGGCTTTGGACCTTAAGCTTAGAAGATACACCAGGGAACTCCTTAACGACAAACAATAGGAATGTCTAAATTGAGATATTATGGGTATTACGTCAATTATATAGGTACCCCACTATAGAACTAAGCAGAATGTTAGCCGACTTCAAAAAAGGAGGAGGTTCATATTTCGTCTGTTTTTTATAATTCCTTTGCTTATAAACCGATTTTGATGATTATTTTTGCATTGGGTTCAGTATAATTTAAGGTGGTTCTATTTTAATGTTATTGGTATTGGACCTTGGACTTTGAGGATACACCAAGGAACTCCTTAACGGCGAACAGCACGAATGTATAGATTCCGTTATTATAGTTATTATATTAATCCTATAGGTACCTTACTGTACAACTCAGCAAAATAATATAATATCGGTATATAAATATTAGTAAATAATTCACTCGTATTGAGTTCTTAGATTTACGCGAATATTACACATGAAATAAAACTATTTTACGGATTTTATCGCGGTTTATTTTTTTATTTTTAGTTCCCGACGTTTCGAGTGCTTTGCAGCACCCATGGTCACGGGAGGGACTGAGGTGTTAGACGTCTAATAGGCATAGTTGTTCCGGGGTACCCTCAAACTTCTTAATTATTTTTGTTGTTGTTGGTCCGATCTACGCAGAATGAGCTCACGGTGTCTTGAGGTCTTGCAGTGTTATGCTTGGTTTTGGATTTGATTATATTAATTACCGGATCCCAAGACGATGGAAGCACCCAGCCATCTTCTCTATTGAAATTAGGATGGAAATCCAAAACCAAGCATAACACTGCAAGACCTCAAGACACCGTGAGCTCATTCTGCGTAGATCGGACCAACAACAACAAAAATAATTAAGAAGTTTGAGGGTACCCCGGAACAACTATGCCTATTGGACGTCTAACACCTCAGTCCCTCCCGTGACCATGGGTGCTGCAAAGCACTCGAAACGTCGGGAACTAAAAATAAAAAAATAAACCGCGATAAAATCCGTAAAATAGTTTTATTTCATAATTCACTCGTCTCTTAAAATTGTAAAAAAAAATTGGTTTACCTTTTTTTAAAATATTTTATTATAACTAAACTGCAACATACCTACCTAAAAAAAATTACTTTAAAAATAACTTTCCGTACAAACAATAAGTCCTCCTTCTCCTGATTTATCGACTCCAAAATCTGTTAGTCAAATTTGCAGGCAACAAACATTGAAACCTGAACATAATTTGCATTGATAGAAGTTCCATTTAAAAGAACCGATAGGAAAAAACTACGTTGATGGATGGTCCCGTCATGAGGCATCGATTACGATTTGACGAAACGCGATATACGAGGCGAAATGCATTAACATTCACGCTGAATCACCGCGAGACTAACAATGATCGAAGATAAAATATGTACCGATTGTGTTTGATTAACTATTATACTGTGTCCTTCATTCTCGATATAAACATGCAGCTCTCTCGATTCGCTTGCCAGCTCGCTAATTTTAGAGACAAAACGTCAACGCCTCCTCTATGGTATCTGTGAACATAACCTCTGCGACCATTTCTCTCTTTTAGCGCGGCAGCTGATGCCTTGTAGTAAAGTTTTGGTCAACATTTATTTTAATCATATAATCGTAGCAGTGAAATTATATAACAAAAGGTTTTTATATACTCAAGTGATGTTGTGAAATAAATTTAAAACATCGTATAGGCAAAATTCAGAAGTAGTTTACGTCTTGGAAAAAAAAGTACATTCTAAAAAGATCAACTGATAGTTGTTTATTGGTGGCGGTTTTCAGCTTAACTTGTTTATGTATAATAATATCGAATATTTGGAGACGTGAGTTTGGTCATATTAGGACTTGTAAAAGTCTTCACTCGAAAAGTAAACTTACGAAGTCTCGTGTCCCTCTTCGTGTAAAAACAGTTTAACACGCAATATACCTGCAAAAAATTATTAACCGTCTATAAATTGGCAATGTAATACCTCTAATGAGAGAAATTAGGGGGGACATTAATCAATAAGGATGATTGTTAAGGATCGATGGCAACGTAAGGACACGGGCGATGTACGAGATGCATCGACGTGGTCCGCAAGACTTAACGGTAATTCAAGGACACGAGTGGTGTACGAGATGCATCGGCGTGATCCGCAAGACTTGGGGCCCATACGAGATATGTGCTGAAGGTCATACTACTCATAGGTTTCACCCATAAGGTGCTCCTGTGTAGTTCACATTTCTACAATGGTAAGAATCTAAAATGTTACCCAACATATATACCTTAAACAGTAAATACAGAAGACTATTGCTATAAACTATAATCAATTTGTGATATTATATAACCTAAAGGATACTTTCTGAGTCTTCGGGTAGTTAAAGGGACATTGTTTATGAATTTATGAATAACAATACATTATCAATAACATAAGCCACTCATTTGCAGAAACATAATGTTTTGCATTGATTTCATTATTACATACTTGTATAATAATCCTGAAATGGCCCAAAGTGGAGCCTATTACACAAAGAATTGTGCAATATTATGAGCACTTGTATTAAAAAAGGTAAACCCAGCAATATTTATCCCTGAACAGGGTTTATAAACAGATGAGCCAAAGTAATCTCTACTTATAACAATGCCTGTTGTAACTGACAAGCAACAGAATTGTGGAAATATTCCAAATATAATATCTCAGCCTACCGATGCTGAGACAGGCAAGTTGTGCAATAATTTGTGTTACACACATCCTTAAAGTATAATATAAAATACCTGGTCTATCCAGTTAATATAAAACTAATAATTATCAATATTATCAGCCCAGATCCCTTGCAGGGTAGCCAGGGAAGATGAGTCCTAACAATACAGTCATGAAACATTGATTGGGATAAGAACCTTTTGTGGTCAGCAGTCTATATTATGTATTAAAGGAGTTTTAATATGGTGGAGTACCAATATGGAATTATAACTATCTGTTCATAAACAGTAGTTTAAATGTCAAAAAACCACCAGTGTTGTAACCAACATAGAACAACAATCCTCATCCGGTGTGTAAAAATATTAACCCACAGTGTACCTATCAGCCCACCAAAAACAAATCACAATGAACATTGGAAGTCTCCTACCAGAGAATGTGAGGTAAGAAAAGTTTGCTTGGCTTTTCACACAAAGGTTTGTTTTTTGTTTTTTTTAAGTTACTTAAAAATCAGTTAAACATTTACAAATGTTACAAATAAACCATAATATTGGAGGCTAAAGGTATTCACTGACTTTGGTATGTAACAATGTATCTATGACACTAATAAAAATGTGTGTCTGTCTGCCTTCAACGGCAAACATAACTTAATTGGTTTTGTGCAAATACTTGCAATCCGGATAAGTGAAGGTTAAAAAAAATCTAGTCTTACATATTTGTAACATTATGTATAGAAACATTATTATTAGAAACATTTTTTTTAATAATTGATATACAACTTATAGCCATTCTCATTAGAATTTAATTAAAGATAGATGATCACAACGGTGATATAATCCTTATCCCACAAAGAAACTCAATGCTAATAATAGACATTAGAGTCATATTAAATATACTAATAAAAAATTTATAAGGAGCTATTCAGCTTTCTATTGGGTAATGAGTCCAATGGTTTTGGTTTTGGGTTTTTGGTTACGCCCTGCATCATTTATAGTGTAATTAATACATTAAAAATTTCCGTAAAGTAATTAATACAGAAAAAGATCATATAGTTAAAGTACATAGCCTTATGTGAGGAATAGCTCTAGATAAGGACATTGGTACAAAGGCCTCTAGTACAAAAATGTTAAATTTTGGTATATGTACATCTTTAAAGATTATAAATATAACTAACATTAAATATAACTGAACTTTGACATAAAGGAAATACTTTATCATAAATTAAATAAGTAATTATAGCAAAACATCCTTATAATCACCAATATAATTTGTAGGCTTTGTCTGGTACTGTACTCAAAAAAGAGATCATTTAACAGTAAAAAAAAAATAACCCACATACCACTTGGAAGACACCTTAGTGGGGAAACAGGTTTCCCTGTCTTATTTGTCTTATATTGTTATAAATTGGGTACTAACATACTTTGTTTCCAGATCTAGTACACAGTAAGAGTTTTCTATCTATCTCTATCTATATAGTCACGCCAGACCCCTTGCGGGGTAGGCGGGGGGTGCGGGGTTCCAACAGGTTCTTTACTTACATACCTCTCTGGCTTCCTCCACTCTCATAGTTCGTTTTGAAAGGGTTTTCTAAATAAATTTATTTTGACTAAGTTAGACAGACTGGTAGTAAGAAACAATATATGTGTATATATATACAACATATAATATATATATATATATATATATATATATATATATATGTTGTATTTGTGCTGTATAGCAATGCAAACAACGGGAATGTGTTATACATATGTACTCATGACATGTTATGTTTTAGAGCTCACGCTTAAAAATGACATTCATGTGGTATACTTCAACTTTACCCTTATAGCTCTAAACAGCTGCATGTTTATATCGAGAACGAAGGACACAGTATAATAAGTGATCAAACGAACTTACCTGAAGTGAAGTTCGATCATTATTATACGAAGTCTTTCGTTCGAAGGTATAAGTACCCAACCCGCCCCGCCCGTTGGTAAAGTTGAAATGTACTACTTCTAAAAGGAATGGTCGCAGAGGTTATGTTCACAGATACCATAGAGGAGGCGTTGACGTTTTGTCTCTAAAATTAGCGAGCTGCCAAGCGAATCGAGAGAGCTGCATGTTTATATCTTCGAACGAAGGACTTCGTATAATAATGATCGAACTTCACTTCAGGTAAGTTCGTTTGATCACTTATTATACAAACGAGATCGAATCAAGAAGTGACTGGTTTTATATGACTATTGAAAGAAAACTGCTATGTTCTTGTCCTTTCATATTTCTACTAGCAGTTTCACGCGACGGCAGTGGCACCACGGACAACGTTCCGTCTGGCAACAACTGAGATTTTTTTTCTATTTGTCGCCAGTTACCAATGGTGACAAACTGATGGTGACTATTAAAAATAGACGTAATAAAACTGGGGCCTAACATCATCGCTGTAATGAAGATGTACATAATACATTTCTGCCTCTGTTTATATTGAGAATGTAAGCCCGTTCAACTTAAATGTAAGACCGTCGTCAAATTCCCATGGCGTAGGGTATCAGTCTATTGCACACCAACCACAATTCTGGACTGTTATTGGGAGGTTTTTCGATGGTAGAATCCCGAACACCTAAGCTCAGGGTTACACAGGTCTTTGCAGAAGGTCAGTCACAGCATGCGCTGCTAGGCCAACAAGGCGTACTGTTATATTTATCTTTTTCCCCACACCAGAAACTTTTCCTGTGTTGTGAGTGCGCTTACAAACATGTGGATTAAAACATACACCAACATCTAGACCGAAACAAATATTTGTGGGAACCGAACCCGCATCTACTTGATCCAGAGAGCGGAGCGGCTTAAGCAGTGCACCGAACCGACAAAATCCAACAAATATAAAAAAAACAGTCAAGAATAGTTCGTCCGCGTTTTTTAAATCAACATCAAATACCAAATCAAAAAGAAATATTTACTGCTCATTTCACTAGTCGACTACGGCGCCACTTACTGGGTCCAAATAAAGCTAAAAACCAGGTGACCCCATAAGTAAAAAAAACTTCATCAAAATCGTTCAGACCGTTTAGGAGGAGAATTACGAACACCCGCAAACCAGAATTTATTAATTAAAAAGATACATTTCCTGTTCTAGGTACAAGACTACTACTATGTGTTACAAAGAATCTTTAGTACATAATAACGACAAAGTTATACAGAATGAGAGATAGTGGGAGACAAGATAGATATACTTGTAAATTATCGACATCATCATCATCAGCTGAGATTAGTCCGATGCAGGATGCAAGCATTACCAAAGATTGCCACGACAACCGGTTTCGTGCCTACTGCTACTATAAACAATTAAAGACAATAAAAACACAACAAAGTATATTTTAAGACCCTTTAAATACAATTCTTTGTAATGCCCATTCGAGAATAAGTGATAAAACAAAATAATACAACGTATAGGCAGGGTGTGTAAGGAAATAAAAAAAACTTATAATATAAATGCGCCCTAAAATATGGCGAAGACATTGTCTAAGTCGGAAGTCGGAATTCGCGAGGCAGCGTAAATCTTTACAACTTCACCGGGACTAACGACAGTTTCCTTAAAAGAATAATTCCTTTTAATCCAATTTTATTTATATAAGAGTTCTTATCTTTACTAGTTTTGACGCGAATGCGAAAGAGTTCTTTGCTGCTTTATTCAAGAATTTAAAGGAATTGGCTCGGGGTGGGGGAATTGGTGCGGAGAAAAGTATTAACTATTAGATGTCATAGGGTGCGTTCCACTTGTAGCCCACGCCGACCACGCTCCCAATTGTGACAATTGCCGTTCCACAAGGTTGTCAGCGCCGCAATCGTTCACGCAAGTGGAACGTACCATGGGACCATAGTGATCGATTTGTCAAATACAAAGGGCGGGATTTTAGAATATTGTTCCTCTAAGTATATTTTTTTGTTACAGTAGTAAATTAACATATATATTCATAAAAAAACGGTCTATTGTAAAATACCTATAAGGTATTTCACATATGATTATAATTTCAGTGAATCTAAATTGCAAAAAAAAGGAAGTAGTTATAACATTTAATCAATTGTAATTATAACAATTCATTCTAGCAACCTGTTTCTCCAGTTCGAATCAACAATTGTGAATTTGTTATTACGAAATCAAGAAGTTCGATAAGTATTATTAAATTACAAAAGTGAAGGACAAGCCTCCAGCTATAAACAATGGCTCAATGAATATCATGCTCTGAATGGGTTTAATAGGTGCCTACCATCCACCACTGAATACAATAGAAACCACAATGCTATGATGTAATTATATAACATTATAACAAAAAAATGCAATTGATTGTAGGTTTACAATAAAGAAATATTAAAAAAAATATTGTTTTAATGTTTTAACTTAAAACTATATCGAATATGAATAGGTAAAAACTGAGATGTATACAAGGTAATTATAATAATATACAGTAATTTTAAAATGTGACTATATAGGTAAATAAATAGCACATATAATGCCCCTATAAAACCTTGTGTGGTGTTAGTCAGGACTGCAGACACATGATAGTAAAACAGACCACTCCTATATCTTGAAAATGTATAGCAGTTGAAAATAGCTTGAAATAAAACCACCACTTAATTTTTGGGTTGTTCGTGTTTATATTGGTGAAAAGTGCATATTTACAATAGTAGGGTTTTCATTCTAAATATCTCTGACGATCCCTTGCAGTGTAATGGTCGTGGTCATTTATGCATTAGCTAATTTTATTAACATAATAAAAATAATAAAGTATTACTTACTGACTACCTCGTTGGTCTAGTGGCGAGCACATCGCTTTGAGATAACGAGGTCCTGGGTACAAATCCTAGGTCGGACAATTGTAGTCTTTCTAACAAAAACTTCCCAGTATGAGTCCGGAGTCTGTAATAGTGCCTGGTATATGGCAATAGGCTCGCCCCGTATTATATGTGATCTAACATCGTCGGCAATAAGTAGGTGTACACAGTACACCTTTGCCACCCCCGCTTGGAGAATAAAGGCGTGACGGTGTTTATTTTTTTATTTATTACTTATTAACTTAATTACTATGAGAACATCGTGAAATTACAAAGATAATGTTCATTTGATAGCTTCTTCGATACCTGTATACTTCCAGATTTTTAATTCACATTGGCTATTTATGACTTTTTATTTTGTACATCTATTATTGTTATTCTAAGGTACATCTCCCCCTTTTTATTCAATCTTTTTCTTAAATACATGTAAGTAACAGTTGTTATAATGGGTAAACTCTGAAATCAAAATGAGTTTAATAATTCAATAATTATTAAATAAATACTATTTCCTCATCTATCTTTCTAGGTCTCTGACCCTCTCCTCTGGGGTAACAGTTGTGATAGTATGTTCCACATATTTGTAAGTATTTGCTGAGATAACTAATTGAATGCCAATCAATATCAGGATTATGAGTTAGTTTGCTGAATGGATAGACACCACACATTTATTGGTAGAAACATAAAAAGAAAATTGAGCATGAAAACAACAAAAAGTAAAGGCAAAATAGGCAAAAAACCTATCATTGTAAGGTCAAACACTTGTAAGTTATTGCATATATTTACAGTGAATATCACATTAAACAATGTTTACTTATTTAACTAATATCATGTTAACTAATATCATGATATTTTATAGTTTCTATGTATGTTGATATATCTGAGAATACAAGTGTAAAAAAATAGTTGAAGTACAATCTATCTACTATATCATCATGCCAGATCCCTTGCAAGATAGGCAGAGAGTACAAGACATTTATAAATAATACAACTAAATTTTTGTGCTCATTTTAATAACGTAAGGTGTAGTTACTACTACACATTCCCTACTGGAATGTAGTATAAAATACCTATATTAAATACTGCTGCTAACGTAATATTATTTAATAAGGTACCTCGATTTACTTGTTGCTTACTGTAACATCGTGTGTCCCTAAAGTTCGTATTATTATCCTCCGATGATTATCTACCCATGTCAAGTTATTTTTACACAATTGCGTTTCTTCTATACATTTCGTTTCACGCTTTTGCAGCTCATTTCACGGTTTTTCAAGTTATATTATATGTTTGATACCTATAATTTATAAAAATAGCCTTGTTAAACTTAAGATAAAAATTCTATAATTATTTTTCAAAGTTTAATATTTACCGCCTATTTTGACACTGACAGCACATTGACAGCGCCCACCGTGACCCACCTCTTGAGGTGGATCACCGTGAGCGCCTTGTGAGCGAAATCCATGACGTCATCTATGACGTCATCGATGCGATCACATCGATCGCGGGCGCCAAGTGGAACGCCTGAAATGGCGAAAATTTCGACGTTTATACCAAGTGGAACGTACTCATATACATAGTGTTGTGTTTTTAAGGTTATCAAAGACACGATGATTTCCTACAAAATGTATGAGAAAAGATTTTTGCGATTAGTAACTTTTCTTAATATAAGAAACAGGATCGATTGGCATCAAAAGCTTTGTGTAAATTCCCCATTTCCTTGATAACCATATTTTTTTTTCGAAATCGGAATTTAGCACGCTTTCTCGACAATGTTATTACAACGTCTCATAGTTCACGCTAAGCTCTTAGGAAGCAGCAAGCCATCTCAATTCTCGACAGTCAAACACCAGCTATTACCTAAAATTAAAATCATTTTAGCATAATATATACTCCGCATTACGCCCGCGTGGTGGAGTATGCCCTGAACTCTATCACCACGATTTGTGTGAGAAGGCCTTTGTCCAGCAGTCGGACAATATAGGCCAATTTGTTTATCATTATTATTATAGACTTGACTTGACAGGTCTTATCTGAAGGACAAGTCAAGAGTCTCCGTAGCCGGCGAGCGTGTATGAGACGAACTATGACAGTGGAAAAAGCCAGAGAGGTCTGTAAGGAGAGAACCTTTTGGAACTCTTTACTCTCTGCCTACCCCGCAAGGGAACTGGCGTGAAGATATAGATAGATAGATAGATTCTCTCTCTTCAATCGTTCCCTCATGACTGAGGATTGTGACTCCGCTGCTGGACTTTTTTATAATTTCTCTCTATCTGCTGCGATTACTTGCCAGGTGGAGCGCAACGCTGATTGGCATCCCGAGTTGTTTCAATATCTGTTTCTACCATCTCTTAGGTACACTGGTAATAGATAGATTACAAACATGAATTCAAAGTTCATAGTTGTAGATATACAACTATGAACTTTGAATATTAAATGAGGCGTGTGGTGGTGTAAATTTTATGGTTAATTTGGGTACCATAGAGCTTAAAAAATTATAGAAAACTCCTTAAAATTGGAAGTTTATTTAATTAAAGGGTATTGAATTCGGGTAGTAAAAATATAATTAGGGCTTGCATTACACCTTGTATATTATAGCACCAGATTCTGTGCAGAATATTCCGACAGCTTCTGAGCGTTTACACAATGCTGAGTTGTTTTGTGGCTTTACGCACCCCTTGTGAGTGGCTGGACGATGGAACGATAGTTACGGTTCACTTTTCTAGAATTAGGCTGAGGCAAGTATGATACAAGGTGTTAATATTTAGGTGGAAATATATAAATAAAAACGAATACTATGAAAAATGCAACGAACGTATATTGTTAGCACACAGGTTACAAGATTACGTGTCGAATTTTGGACAGATCAAAAAGATGTTGCCAACTTATGATAAATATGGGTGCGTTCTTATTTGCCAACACAAGGACACATACCTACTTTTCACTCCTTCGATGACTTCCGCCACTTCGTACCCAATGCACTGTTTAGGTTGCAGATGAAGTGGCCGGTGGAGTCGAGTACAGCTCCGATTCTGGCGCAGGATATGACGAAATTCATTTTGGACAAAATTCCTATTGCCGGACGAGCCCGTATCGACAGTTTGAACGTAACTGTCTTCACCACAGACAAAACTAGAGACATGAACATTTCGATGCGTGCAAAAATGTGATAACGAAACAGCTTCATTCCTTATAAACATGTTTAATGTCTTCTATTTTCACATTTATATCGATTACGGAGACTCTTAACTTGTCCGTTAGACAAGACACTGTCTATTTGACCAATCATTTGACACTCTTCTATTTGCTAGTCTTCTTCGGTACCTATATCTAACCACTTTCGCACACTCCTTTAAATAATATAACATTAAATATATAACCACCAATATCTTCAATAATAATATCTTCAAATTTCTGACCCTCTATCGACCCCCTATTGTAAAACACCTAAATTCCCTATTAAGCAGAAACCCATAACCTTGGAGACGGAGACGTTTACACAAAGTTGCACGTATTTACCTTAAATCATACGATACTGTCTGAGGTAATGATAAAATAATGCGAGTGGCGGCTGATTGAGGCGCGACAGCTGCACGCCTCGGCTGACTACTAAATATCCGTCGGATTAATACTAAGTACGCCCGTACGTATTAATTAAGGTAAATACATACTCCAGCGTTCATTAGTTTAAAGTTTTATTAAAAGGTAGATGTATTATAATTAATGAAATAAGTAATTGAGACGAACTAATGGAATAGAGGGAGCCAAAGAAAGGTTCGTGCAGTGGTCAAACGGCATCGCTCACTTGACCAAGCAGTCGCGGATTCGCTACACGGGACAATTTTTTTGTTTAGTGTTCGTGTTTGTGTATATGTTCGTCTTCATGTTTGTATACATTGGTGCGTTTTACTTTTCACGTTTATACGTAATAGGAACAATTCCAAATATTAGGCAATATAGTTTTCTATCGATAGATTCTCAGTAGTACTCCGGAGCCTGGAGTTGTGCCCCGTACCTTTACCTTTAACCTTTTACTTTTGGACCTAACATCGTTGGTAAAATATATACAGTACACCTGCCACCCCCCAATAATGTTATTATTTTAATCACAATGCTTTGAATCATTATTATCATTATCTCAGCCTGTACTTGTTCGCTGTTGAGCATAGGCCTCAGCAATCATTCTGCAGCGCACCCGGTGCGATGTCACCTGCATCCAACGACTTCTTTGAGGACGGTTGTCCTCACAAGAACGTCGGTCCATCTGATAGGCGGCCGTCCCACGCTGCACTTACCAATGGTCTCAACTCTAGAATCTTCCTGCCCCAACGCCCATCTAAACTTCGCGCTATATGGCCCGCCCATTGCCACTTCAGCTTACTAATCCTATGGGCTATGTCAGAGATCCTTGGTTTCTTTACAAATCTCCTTATGCCTTATTGGATCACGTAAAGGAACGCCGAGCATAGCTCTTCCCATAGCTCGCTGAGCAACTCTGAGCTTTTTTATGAGACCTATTGTAAGAGACTATGTCTCTGATTTGTATGTCATCACTCGCAACACACATTTCAACAAACTTAAGTCTTGAGGCACTTAGGTATTTTGGATGAGAAGACGTTGCGCAGACGCTTTGAATACTTTTGTTAAATGCTTAAAAGTAATGTAAAGAATATATACAGAAGTGATAATTATAAGTTACCTGGATATCCACGTTTTGCTATAATGAACAGAATTGAGCATGAGTTTTTGCAACTTCAGTAGTAGCATAATCGTCACTTTTACCGTATCCCGATAGCCACACGACTGACAATAATCTTTACAACCACACAGAAAACCTCTTTGTTAAATATTATCCTAATCCAATCCTATAATCGCGAAAGTTTGTGAGGATGGATGGATATATGGATGTTAGTTACTCTTTCACGCAAAACTACTGAATGGATTTTGATGAAACTTTACAGTAATATAGCTGATACATCAGAATAACACATATACTATAATTTAAGCTTGAGACAAATCAGCCCTAAATGCTAATCCAAATAAAATACTAACATTGCTTACTTATGCAAAATACGAAATTCCATTTTTTAAAAGAACATCCGTAATGACATTTCGAATGAAATCTTTTAATTTCAGCCAAATAGTATTTACTTGATTTCGCAAATAAAAATAATAGTCTTGATGTCACGAGCGATGGGAAACTTTAACCAAAAGATTAAACAAAGGCAAGAATAAAGTTCGCCAATCGCGACATTTTACTACGCGAAACTGTTTTAGGTACAGGGAAACCACAACTATACAATACTTTGACCCTTAGTTGATTGCACCTCGACACGTCTACGTAGGAACGCCGAGACAAAAAAATATACTGAAATTGCTATCAAATACATATATTTTGAGTAATTTCGGCTGCAGAACAGCAGAGCAGAGTTATTATGTTGATATTTGGCTCCAATGCCATGAGTATATCGCCATTAATTTCTTTACCCGAGAGAGAGAGATGAAGAGTATGAGACGGACTATGAGAGTAGAGGAAGCCAGAGAGGTATGTAAGGAAAGAGCCTGTTGGAACTCTGTACTCTCTGCCTACCCCGTAAGGGATCTGGCGTGATGATATAGATAGATAGAGATAGAGTAAACCCCTAAGATTTAGAGAACGGTCAGAGTTTTAACGAGGGCCCGTGACCTACTCTGTCCTCCTGGGGTGGAATATAGTTTTACGACAATCGCTAGTGAGCCATTAACCAATTTTCACCGTTACAATGTTTATGGTTTATGGCTTTTAATCTCTGGATATACCTTCCTACTAATGCGTATTTTGTCGGGGAGTTATTTCTTTGCTAGGGCATTGTTATTTTATTGGACATTTTTGTTAGTATAAATAGACCATTGATACTTTCGTTGTATAGCCAAAAAAAGCGGTGAGAAGAATGGGATAGGACTATATGACTCTTCTATCTATGTTAACGTGTACACACACGTTAACACAGATAGATGATTTATAGATATGTGTATACACATTAGTCTAATGTCCTAGAATCTCAATCAAATATGGTTATATTTTCATAAAGGCAAAGCTAAAACCCACATTTGCTTAAGGCATATTTAATTCTAAAAAAAGATAAAGAAAACTCGTTACCATTTTAGTAAGAAACTTCATACATAAAATGATTACCGCCAGCTTATTACACGAAGCATGCACTCACTTAAGCACACAAACCTCATAAGTGAACGCAGCTTGCGGATATAGAGACAATATAACTATGGGAGCGTTCGTGACAAAACGCCAGCAGATAGAACTTCTCGTCCGTAACAGTACACTTTGTGTCACTCCAATCTCAAAAGGATATTCGAATACATTGAACTCCAGAGAATTTCACTCACGTTGGAGGGAATCTCACGGAAATTCCACGTGAAATTTTCACATAATCCGACGCGGTATGTACAACGCCGAACCTTATTGCTTAGAAAAAATGCGGGCTACATGCGGATCCTCGGAAATTCTTAGAGCAAAAAATTGTCCCGTCTCGCACTTTACGTTAAATGTTCGAAATAGAATGTGTGCGCTAGAACGTTACAGGGATGTACAGTGCGACAAGGATTTTTGACCCGTAGATGACATTGACAACGCGTTGGTGTGAAATTAAGGTAATCATTTAATAGAATTTTCCTACTTCTAGGGAAACTACGGTCGATTAAGCGCAGTGGTTAAGAGCTTAAGCCGCTCCACTCACTGTGTCTAATAGTAGCAAGTTCGATTCTCACACGGGACAATTCTTTGTGTGATCCACAATTATTCTGGTCTGGGTATTTGTGTATGTGAATTTTTAGGTTTGTAAACGCACCCACGACACAGGAATAAATCCTAGTGTTAAAAACAAATATCGTAATTTCATATGAACATTAATGTTACATATTTAATTGTTTACGACGTACCCCGATAGATGGCGCTGCACCAAAACTAAATAATTAATGAAGAAAGTTAGCCCGCGGTTTCGAGATTTTCAACCGATTAATGATTTGATAAGTTTAACGATGTTTCTATTCTCTAACTATAGAATGTCTCGGGATTTTACTAGGTGCTATCTGGATGCCACCTCTTGGACAAAAGATGAACTTTTGTCACGCGGGTTCAATTTAAATATTAAATGGAATGGCAGAGAGCTGCCTACCCTGCGAGGGGACCCTTAGCCATATAACATAAAACAAGATTTTCAATTATTAAAACTCTTCCATTTAATAGGAGTGGGCAATATAGCTTTTTACGAATATCAAAAGTATCAAAAGTAAGTACGACATAAAAAGTTCTATGGCAGCACTGGCAACGGACAATAAAAAACTGAAAGAAGAAAATACCACACTTACTAAGAATGTAGACAACCTCACGATCCAGATAAACACCTTGGAACAGCACCTGCGCGAGAAGAACCTTGAAATTCATGGAGTAGCTGAACAGCGTAATGAGAATCTACCTTCTATCATTCACCAGTGCGCTTCTATCATGGATCTTAAGTTGGCCGACTCTGACATTGTTAATTGTACTAGAGTTGCAAAGCAAAACAGGGAAAGTGGACTTCCTCGAACTATTATTGTCAAACTTAAAAACGTACGATGTCGAGATGAGTTTCTTTCTGCTGCTACAAGATATAATAAGTCACACCCAAATGCGAGGCTTAATACGTCGCTTTTGGGTGTAGCTGGTGACAAGACACCTGTCTACGTCTCGGAACACTTGTCACCAGCCAATAAGCAGCTTCATGCAGCAACACGGGCAAAAGCCAAACAGTATGGTTACAAATTCGTATGGGTGCGAAATGGACGTATTTATGCACGTAAAGATATAGATACTCGGTACTTATTGATAAGAAATTTGAAAACTTTAGAGGAGATCCGCTAACCTAAAGCCTTGCTCGTCAATCATGTTAACTTTTGTCTTTCGTTATAGTACTACAATTATTTTTCTTTTTGTATTTTTGATGGCTTTATCTATTTATTATCAGAATATTAGAGGGATGAAGAGTAAAGTAAATGAACTATATCATACAATTCTGAACAATAATTATGACATTATATGTTTGACGGAGACATGGCTAGACAGTAATTTATTCTCAGCTGAAATCTTTGATGAACGATACCAAGTTTTTCGTAGAGACAGGGACGTAGTATTCAAAGAAAAATTCAATAAAAATCACGGCGGTGGCGTATTGATTGCTATATCCAAAAATATTGAAACTAAAATGCAGTCAAGCTGGCAAAATGAACTGGAAGATATATGGGTAACTATAAAAGTACAGAAAATAACGATTAACTTATGCACCGTTTACATTCCATCTTACATTCCTGATGACATATTTGTTAGCTTCATTAATCGCTGTGAACAAACAGTAATAGACTCGACTGAACACTCCAAAATTATTATCATAGGAGACTTCAATTTACGCAATATAACGTGGAAAAATAACAAAATTAGCGACGTATCGGGTGTAAAGGCTACAATGCTAAGAGATTTCATATATCTAGGAAACCTAGCACAACTCAACAATGTAACTAATAGTTCGGGAAGTATATTAGATCTTGTTTTGACTGATCTACACAATATAAGTCTATCTCGTACATCGGGTTTAAGTCGTGTTGATGAACATCATCCCCCGTTCGAGCTCTTACTGACGTTTGACAGTTTTGCTCCACTGTTGGAAAACAATAGGATTCAACCCAAACTTTGTTTTTATAAAACAGATTATGAGGCTTGTTCTAGGGAATTTAAGTATATTGATTGGGAATCTAACGCGACATCTATGGACTGTGATACTTTCCTTCACTGGTTTTATAATATATTGTGGACGACTATAGAGAAAAATACTCCTAAAACAAAAGTTAGAAAACGTAAATACCCTATATGGTTTTCTAATGATCTTATAAAGCTTATGAACAATAAAGAGAAATACCATGCGAAATTTAAAAAATACCAAAATCCCCGTGATTATGACACCTTTACATTACTAAGACAAAGAACCAAAATTGTCATGAAAATATGTTTTCAAAAATATATTGCTAAAGTTGAAGCAGACCTTAATGTTGGTATTAAATCTTTTTGGAGGTACACAAAAAACAAAAATATTACCAACGATATACCAAAATTAATGTTCTATCGTAACCAAACAGCGCAAACAGGCACTGATATTGCTAACCTTTTCGCAGATTATTTCTCATCGGTTTATGGACCAAATAAACCAACTAATTATTCACCTGAATTTCCAACTCACACTCATACTATTCACAGTATTCACATAACAGTTGAAGATGTCTATCGTAAGCTACAAAATCTAGATGTAAGGAAGGGTGCAGGGCCGGATAATATACCACCTATTGTTGCACGACTTTGCGCATCAACATTAGCTAAACCACTGGCAATCATTTACAACAAATCGTTGCAGAGCCAGTTTCCGCAACTATGGAAAATTACCCGCATTATACCAATTCATAAGTCTGGAGACAAGAGTGATGTTACAAATTATCGCCCAATAAGTATTCTAAATTGTTTTGCTAAGGTCTTTGAGAGTCTAGTATATGAACGTATATACAATCATTTATATTCCATTCTCAGCTGCAAACAACATGGTTTTATTAGTGGAAGATCAACAAATTCGAACCTTTTAGAGTATACCAATTATCTGTGCGACGCTTTCAATATAAAAGCTCAAGTTGATTCCATCTACACAGATTTTGCTAAGGCCTTTGATCGCGTTGACCACACTATATTACTACTTAAAGCGGATTACTTGGGCATCCATGGAAATCTGCTGCGGTGGCTTACTTCATATCTTTTGAACCGCACATTGCTTGTGGCTTTACACGGATATGAATCAATACCTTTTTCACCCACATCTGGTGTACCACAAGGGTCAAATTTAGGTCCGTTGCTATTCCTTTTATTTATTAATGATCTCCTATACATTATTCAAAGCAATTGTTTAGCATATGCGGATGATATAAAAATCTATCAAAGAATTCTCACACCAAACGATTGTGAAACCCTCCAAAGCGATATTGATCGTATACATAATTGGTGTATAGATAATAGAATGAATTTAAATGCGGAGAAATGTAAAGTTATGACTTTTACTAAAAATAAGACTATTATTCAATATAATTACAAAATTAAAAGGACAAGACTACTTAAAGTCAATCAGATTCGTGATTTAGGTGTTATTTATGATAGTTCACTTTCTTTTAGACCCCACTATGATTATATCACTAAGAAAGCAAACAAAATGTTAGGTTTCATTTTAAGGACAGCAAAACCATTCAAAACTGCAAAACCACTTATAATACTATATGTATCTCTCGTACGCAGTAACCTTGAGTATTGTTCCTCCATATGGTCGCCTATCTATACCAAACATATTAAAAATATAGAAGCCATTCAAGTACGTTTTTTAAGAGCCTTGTGTTCTAAATATGGATTAAGAAAGAAACTTGTTGAGTATGATGATAGATTAAATAAATTCAATCTTAAAAGTCTTCAGCAGAGACGAACAATTGCAGACCTAACCTTATTGCATAAAATTGCTGGCGGTAATTTTGGCACAAACCTCTGTGAAAAATTACTTTTATACATACCATCACGATCACAACGTAATCAGAAAATGTTTAGCATACCTCCTTCCAACAATAATGTTTCTCAAAACAACCCCATTCACAGAATGTTAAAATCCTACAATAAGATAGCTGATGTATGCGATATTTGGAATTACAACGATAATAATAATAAATTTAAAGAAGATATTTATAAAATTATAACCAGTTAGGCATAAACATATTGCTTTACTCTCTTTTCCAACCTATATTTTCAACTCTTTTTATTATGTGTTTAAATAATTATGCATGCTACTTTTGCGATCCTATTTTTGAATCTTAATTATGAACCGTTGTGTAAGTTGTGTACAGTTGGTAAGGACGCCAGATGTAAAAATGTGATTTATTGTAAGTCTTAAGATAAATGATGTAATCTGTCTGTCTGTTACTGTGCCTATTTAAATAAAATAAAATAAAATAAAATATCAAATCGAAACTATATATCGATATTTGATATCGGATTTCGTAACGCTATATTTTCTGAAACTATATATCGATCTAATATCTATAATGTGAGAACATGGTGCATCACGTATACGTGACGACTGTATTTGTAATATATCGTAACGAAAATAGATTTATACCTAATACTTATGTATGATTTTATAATGAATGACATTAGTTAATAACAAAAAATCATATATAGTAACAATATTTACTATATATATAATTTTTAGCTTTTTTATCGGCTAAATTAGTCTTTTCAAAATACTCCCACAACACACTGGCATTTTTATTCATATGAGACACTTTTATTGAAAATTTAATGTAGTTTACTATAGTATAGTATTTATACCTATTTAGTTTCTTTCACAGTTTTATACACAAAAAATCACAAATGTAGTTTTATTTACAGTTTTATACACAAATCACAAATGTAGTTTTATTTATTAACAAATCACAAATGTTTCAAAAATCACTGCTAATACCTATTTATCTAATTAGGTAATTAAAAATAACTTTTAAGAAGTCAAAGAAAACTCAACAATACGAAATTTCCGGCATGAAATGAAACTTATTGTAAAACAAAACAAATAATAGGTAAATATCGCCAAATTCATCGCTTTCTAATTCAAGGCCCAAAAATTGTTGCATAAAGCATCATAACATGCATATGCGTAAGGTAGAAGTGGGTAATATAGCTTTTTACGAATATCAAATCAAAACTATATATCGATATTTGATATTGGATTTCGTAATTCTAATTCAAGGCCAAAAGGTCACTAATTGTTGCATAACGCATCATTAAATACACACGCGTAAGGTTGATATTTTGCATCATATTTGTATCAAAATTCCTATGAAAGCGCTTGTAAAATCATAACTAACCTTACGCATTAGACGTAAGGTATGAAATCGTTCGTTCGAAGTACGTAGTACCCGCCCGCGAGTCGCGCTCTTCGCATGAAGTCCGTCGCCGTCATTATTCGTATCCGCTCGGCGCCACTCGGCAGTCCTTCGGTTCGCTTCGCTACACATATCGCTGTGCTGAATTTTATATTGACATTATAGCGATATGTCAAATATATAGTTTTAGCCCAAGCCGATATCCGATTTAAGATATTGCAACAATATATAGATACAATATCTATATACGTTTTGTATCGCCCACTCCTACCATTTAATATTTACATTGAACCCGCGTGACAGTTCCAACAGGTTCTTTCCTTACAGATCTCGCTGGCTTCCTCCAATTATATATTGTACTTATTTTTATTATTACTCAAACAAGGACCTATACAGGTATTTAACACATGACTCTTTTAAAGCTTTTCTCGCAAGTATTAGCAACATATAGTAAGGAGCCACTCTATTGTGTTTATATTTTTTTCATGAATTAGACTACAATAACGTTTTTTTTTTATATTCTAATTTCATATTAAGGCCCTACAATATTATTTATTAATGTGCCACAATGACCACAATGTTTGTTTAAATGAAATAATATATTATTATTAAACCTTACAATTTTATGAATAACAAGAGTTGATTTAAATATGCAATTTGCTATAATTGAAATAACCGTTTAATTTACAAGAAAGAGACCTAAAAAAATACCCATTAAGAAACTAATTTTGTGGGGAATGTCGAAGGGAATCGGAATGTTGTTCTTCCCAAATTTAGGGAATTTGGCCTAGATTTTTGGGGAATTTGAAGGATTGGCGTAGGCAACCCAGCAATTGAGTATACTCCTTTGTACGCACGGAGATAACTTAGAACTTCGTTCACCTAGTGGCGCTACGTTTATAACAAAAACTTAAAAAAAATGAATACCGACTTCAAAAAGCAAAAAATAAATATTTGAAGTCGGTGCTGGTAGGTGCAGTCGGTTACTTAGCACCGACTTCAAATATTTATTTTGTGCTTTTTGAAGTCGGTGTTCCTTTTTTTTTAAAGTTTTTTATTTTACAATTTTTAGTGATGAGTGAATTAATTATTATTATTTATATACCTCCTTTATATTATCCTACTTATTTATACAGTGAGGTACCTACACAATTGATATAAAACTCATAATAACAGAATTTTCACATTCATGCTGTTTGCCGTATAGGAAACCCCTGGTGTATCTTCAAAGTCCATTGTCCAATACCAATAAAATTTAAATTCGACCATCACGTAGCTATGCTGAACCTAATGCAAAAAGAATCATCAAAATCAGTTTATAAGAAATTACAAAAAAATACAGACGAATTATGAACCTCCTCCTTTTGTGAAGTCGGTTAACATTCTTCTTAGTTCTATGGTAGGGTACCTATAGGATTGACGTAATACCCATAATATCTTAATCTACGCATTCGTATTGTTTATCGTTAAGGAGTTCCCTGGTGTATCTTCAAAGTCCAAGGTCCAATACCAATGAAATTACAATGGGACCACCTTGGAGCTATATGGAATCCAATGCAAAAACATCATCAAAATCGGTCCACAACTGACGGAAATATCGGTGAAAATACATAAAAAAAAGCATACATGCAACCGAACATAGAACCTCCTCCTTTTTGAAGTCGGTTAAAAAAGAAAAAAATTTCAACCGGTGGGCCCGCAGGTCACTTATTATAAAAAGAGAACTGGACGGGTAAATTTCATAGCAAATGACAACTCAGCAACTGACAGGAAGCGACACTTCACTCGATAACAGCATTAGTTCCAATTTTAGCCGCGGGCCCCAAAAAGCGTGTTGTCACTTTTATCTTTACTTAGTAAATTTTAAGTGTGAAAAGTATAGCATATCAAATTAATAGCGACAAGTAAAATACATCGTATTCTGCCTGTATTCGTAACCTTGCCAAGAAATAGGGACAGAGGTATAAGCTACGTTTGTCCACATCTTTTTCTGACGGCTAAGTAACATAATATAGGTTTGTTTAAGGGGTTGTGGTACGCGCACTCAAATAAGCCAGTAACGCAATAATGGCGTGACGAACGATTTACCACAGTAGTTAAGAGCATAAGCCGCTCCGCCCACTATGTCTAATAGTCGCGAGTTCGATTCCCGCACTGGACAAATCTTTGCGTGGCCCACATACATTTGTTTCAGCCTGGGTATTTTGCCTTTATTTGTTATTATTGCCTTTCGGCACAGCTCACACCAAGGCTAATGCTGCAGCAGCAGCCTATTGAAGCTTAATATTATTTTGTTTTTGTCTTTTTCTGTATTTGTTTATTTTTAATTTTACTTTTACGCAACCTGTCCTACTTTTTGTGATTTTAAAATGTGCGCTGTGTTGATTAAATACTTTTCATTTCATTCATTTCATTTATTTGTGTATGTGAAATTACATGTTTGTAAACGCACCCACGATACAGGAATAAATCCTAGTGTGGGGCTACGTTTTTTAAAAAGAGAAAAAGAAAAGAGAACAGAAATGTTGACCAATTAAACTAGTTTTACCGTGCCACTTTCGAAGCGCATATGACCTATCAGTTCTTAATCGTATAACATCATTATAGGTGGCCGAGTCATTAATTATATTTTCATAAGATTAAAGGAATACCAGGAAAATTAATAATTATAAAAGTACAGCATTGACAAGACACGCCTACACGTGCTGCGATATACCCATGGAAATTCATAAATAAAAAATAATGTGTATAATATATTGCGACGTTATTTCAATAGGTAATTATTTAAATACTAGCTTCTGTCCGCGACTTCTTCAGCGTTGATTTTAGACAGGAACCGTACATTTATTCGGGAAAAAAGTATCCTATGAGTTAAACCAGATAATAAATATTTGTGTGCCAAATTGCATCCAAATCCGTTAAGCCGTTTTTGCGTGATTGAGTAACAAACATTAAAACATCTAGACATACAAACTTTCACATTTATAGTATTAGTAGGATAAGCAGTAATTATAGAAGTAGTAATCGATAAATTATTTTAATAAATAGTATCAATAGATTCATAATCTAAGTGTACGGCGTATTGAACAAACGTCAACGCATTCACGTCCGACTGCTAAAGGGATATAGAAAATGAATCTGATAGACTATGAAGCTGACTTGCGGTAATATATTAATTTCTTTTTTAGTGTAATTATAATAAGAATAATAATAGCCCTGTTAATAATAGCCCTGTTGGGCACGGACCTCCTCTTCATCAAACTGAGAAGGTTTAGGCCGTAGTCCACCACGCTGGCCCAGTGCGGGTTGGCGAAATTCGTACACCTTCGAGAAACTCTTAGGCATGCAGGTTTCCTCACGATGTTTTCCTACCCTGTTAAAGCAAGTGATAGTTAAATTTTAATACGCACATGCTTTCGAAAAGACAGAGGTGCGTGCTTAGGTTTTAATCCGAGACCTCTGACTTTGCAGTCCACCGATCTAACCACTAGGTTATCACTGTTTTTTAGTATTCCATATAATTAGTCTGGTTTATTTTTGTTGGCCGTTGGTCTAGTGGTGAATTGTGCTTTGAGATCACGAGGTCCTGAGTTCTAATCCTGGTTGAACAAATATAGTTTTTCTATTGAAAAATTCCCAGTATCACTCCGAGGTCTGAATTCGTGATAGGTATATGGCAATAGACTCGCCCTTTGTTAATGGGACCTAACAGCGGCGAAGAGTGGGTGTACACATCTCTGCCACCCCCGCTTGGGCAATATAGGCGTGATGGTGTTTTTCTATCTAAATCTATCTATATCATCATGCCAGTTCCCTTGCGCGGTAGGCTGAGAGGCTCTCTGACTTCCTCCACTCTCATAGTTCGTCTCATACACGCTCGCAGGTTACGGAGACTCTTGACTTGCCCTTCAGATAAGACACGGTCTATTTGGTTATGGTAAGATAGTCTAGGTCTTTCCCGGTACCTACATCTTCCGCTTTCGCATTGTATATCTGTTTTGTCATTCTTTCTTCTGACATTCTTCCTATATGCCCGAACCAACAGAGCATACCCTTTTTCATCTTTACACCGAAACTATCTTTCATACCTACATGCATTCTTACTACGCTGTTGCGAATACGGTCGGTCAGCTTGACTCCGCACATTTTCCGCAGAGTTTGCATTTTGACCACATTTATTCTTCTTACATACCCAACTCTCACTGCCATATAACAGCGTTGGGACATGCAATCCGTTATGTATGGCCAGCGGCATCTTTTGGCTTTAGTGCCGGCTCCCAAGTTGCTTTCCCATCGCCCCATTCACTCTATTCCTTGCGAATGCAAGGAATAGAGTGAATTGGGCGATATAGAGAGAAGAGTGAATACTCTTCTCTCTATATCAGCGGTGTATTTCCCATCCTTACTGAAGCCGCATCCGAGATATACAAACTCATTCACTTGCTCCAGCACATCGTTACCAACTATAATCCTTACATTCGTTCTGGTTTCTTCCCGTTTAAAATCATAATTTTGGTTTTATTTACATTCAAATGTAAGCCATTATTCATGCCGTCGTCAGCTTATGCAGTCGTCTTTCATAACTGTGACTAGTGTTTGCAGATCAGTGGCTGTTGGTGGTATGACAACCGCGTCATGTACATATAACAGGCGGTTGACCACTAGATCACCTATTTTTAACCCTTCATTCCTTCATTCATCGCATTCAGTCTTTGAAGACTTTTATCCAGATATATTATAAACAGTATATAGCGGACAACACGCATCCCTGCTTGTTTTTTCCGTGCTGGGGTCGAAACTGCGACTACTCGATGGAGTTGGTGGATCAGCTTCGGCTCTACTGGACCAAACCGTGCGTCATTTTAACTACCAACCATTATGTTAATTACCTATCTAAGAATTAAAACTATTTATCGGATTTTATCGGGTGCTTTACAGAATCCACAGTCACGAGAGAAATCAGGGCCATGGGTGCCGCGAAGCACTCGAAAAATAGTTTTATTTCACCTATACAAATATTATATAGAGGAAAGATTTGTTTATTTGCTTGTAATCGATAAACTATTGAACTGACTTTTAAATTCTTGAACCATTAGAATGTTATTTTATCCAGAAGTAAAATAGACCCACTAGGTAGCGCTGTTGTTAACCGGGAGTGAAGCCGCGGGAAACAACTTCACGTGTTACTTACGCGTTAATCTAAAAACTCAATACCTACCTTTTTTTACCTGGGTAAAATCCTGCATAGGACTTCAAGCCTCAGGGGAAGCTCGCGGAGCGTGTCGGATTCCTACCGACGAAAAACCCCAGAGGTCAACTTTGGAGGGGCTCCGGGAGGATCTCCGTACGGAACGCAGGTCATCAGGTGCCCCTTTTGTGCCGTGCTCCAAAGAGCCCGCCATCGGGGGGACACGCTATCCCCTGCACCGACGCGGTACTTACGGTGTCGAGGGTAACACCACGCCGCCGTCCTCGGGGTTCGGTAAGGGATGCTCAAGGGCACCGTTCCTCGCGTCCGCGTCCACGAAGGCCCCTGCTGATGTTGGTACAGGGCGGGTCCCCTGCCAGATGTTAGAGCAGGGGAGGCGAGTTGGCCCGTGTTCTTAAGCCCCGGACTATTGGACTGGGGAGCCTGGATGGGCTGTGCTTCCAACCCGGCGCCGTCGCCTTCGCCGAGCAGGATCGGCCCTCTCCCGATCCCGCTCGGCCTCCTCTTACTGGCACATCACAGTCTCGCAGAAGGAGGATACGGCCCCCTAATACCTACCTAAACTAAGTTTAAACCTTTTAGCAATGCAAAAAGACTTCTGGATCTCACATACATGAAGATATTACGGCTACCGTTGCTTGCATTGGGTGGATGGCCGTTAAAAAAGGGTGCATCAAGATTGAAAAACCAGCACGCCTGGAATGTTGCCGCCATGAATAGTGTCTGTTATGTGACTCAGATATCTTATATCATTAACAACATCAGTACCATGTCATCATTCGAACTTGGTCACTCGTATATAACATTGTTCATGACTGCAGTTGTTACGGTAAGTTGCAAAGAAAATTCTTGATGTTGATTTATTTATTTATTATTTTTATTTATACGCATGACTGCAGATTACAAATTAAAGATTTAGAAACAGTGAATAAGAAGGTTTTAGTTACAAAGGATATAAGTGATTTTGGAATCCGATTGAAGTCAGTATTTTAAAAAATAATGGTTCAGTACTATACAACCCATAGTGTTCAGGGTCTGATAATGAAGCCGAAAGCTCACTTAAATTGCTCTTAACTCGTAACTCCTAAATGAAGTGCCACATAGGATTAGAAAGTGTACATATTAATTGAAAATTGATATTTTTCAGTCTAGAGTCATTTTAGTATTCACCGAAAAATACCAAATAATTGCGACAAATTTTCTCGAGTCAATGCATCTTTTCAATCATGAAATTACAACTGAATACGCTAAAAAGGTAATTTACATGAGTATTAATTCTGCATATTTTGTTGAAGTTAACATTTACACGACGCACTTAATATGAAATCTAACTTTAGCGTTAAGCTGTCGTTTTTACATGCCATATTTTTGACACAACGAAGTTATAGTATACAAATGAAAGTAACAGCAAGCTTTCTGGATAGCGTTACGCCAAGGTCAATGTCTTCATACTAAGCCCTTTGGTACCTAAGTATTAAATTACGTATGTAGAAAACGATCTGAAGTCCTCATGTACGAAAATTACTATGAGCACAAGAGAAAATGTTAGATCCTGTAGAATGCTAAATTATTATAAATACTGAGGGCAAAGCACGAAATAATTGACGTTTGCGTGACGCTAGCGAGGAAGCGTGCTGTCACGTTCATGTTTATTTAATAAATTGTAGTAAGACAAGCATAGCATATCAACTCGCTAGCGTCACGTACCTGTCTGCAATTCGCATGGTCTATCTATGACAGCATAAAATTAGATTTATAATTTCTTATGATAATTTTCAGACGCACATTCTCGTGCACAAAATATCACACATATTCACGATTTACCTATTTGCCATGATGGTAGCAGGCTGTACGTTGTTCAACCTTGTGCCGCTTTACAACAATATCTCCAACGGTATGTTCAGCTCTAACCGACCCGAAAACTCAACTTTCGAGCATTCCGTCTACCACAGCGTACCTTTCGATTACACTACCAACTTCAGAGGGTACCTAGTCATCTGTATTTTCAACTTCTACGTTACCAATTTCGCGGCTTCCTCCTTCTGCACTCACGATTTGAACTTATCATTGATGGTCTTCCATGTGTGGGGCCATATAAGAATACTAATTGACTATCTGGACAATTTCCCGAGGCCTGCACCGAAAGAAGTTAGTGCAGATGGAACTAAAACTGTGACAGATCACGTTATGTTTACTGATGAGGAATCGAAAGACATTTTTGCGAGAATGTGTGAAGCTATTCGTTACCATAATTTCATTATCAAGTAAGTAGCAAGGTATACTCAGTTACCGTACCTTAGTAGTTACATACAAAGGCGAGGCGCAACCTTTGGAGGGAAGGAGTATCGCTACTAGATCCCTTTGTCCCGCCTACTGAGTGTCTCCCGCCTGGACATAAATTGCCATGGCCATTCCGGAAGTCCTTAAATAGACTTCGGACCCAGGTCGGCCAGAACAAGGAAAACATGTTCAAGTGGGGATTCACAGACAGTACCAATCTGGGGTATTCAAGCGGAGTAACTCAAACGATGACAGCAGGAGGTAGGTAATGCAATCGCTCACAATAAGTAAATTAGGTAAAATTAGGTAACGTAATCGATTCCAACTATTTTGTAATATGTTACGTCAATTAACAGATACGACGTTAATAAACAGATGCCATAATAACCCCAAAAAAAACTTCCCACAACGACAACTAGTAAATCAAAACTTCAAATAAATTGACTTAATAATAATATAATAAACAGAATTTAGATACTGACGACACTATGAGGACGGCAGTACACAACAATAAATTAGAAAATTTATACGAGGACTGCATAGATGACACTGGCCATGAGACTGACGAATACTCATATGATTATAAGCCGGTATCAAATGACGAAGTCATTGACGAAAACCCCGACAATATTATACCTCCACCGCTAAATTTTCCGATGAATTCCTTGAAAAACCCCCCAAAATAGTAAATACTAATTATAACGATTCTTTAAAATTTATTGAACCAAAAGATATCCCTACAATTAACATTCTCTTCTACAATTATCATTGTCTTCTTCAGTGCCCTTCTCATCGTTCTGATTTTATTCACTCCTCCTTCTTCGTCCAATCTATACTTCGTTGGAATGCATTGCCTCAGGAACTCAGGATGGTAACGAACCGTCTCTCTTTTAAAAACAAACTACACGAGTACCTACTCAAAATGTTGGCAGAATCCTCTCAATGATAGTTTCACGTCATTATGTATATGTATATATATATATATATATCTATAACATTATTATTAGTTTTATATATAGTATTATTATATAATATAAATAGTATAAATTTTGTTGACTAAGTTAGGTGAGGTTGAAACAGCTATTGCTTTCAGTACATTAAATATTTTACATCAATCCATATTAGATATAGAAGATTTTTATCAACCCTTAAAGAAATAGAGAAAATAGATAAATAAATGTATCCAAAATACTGATAATTTAATTAAGATTGAACATTGTATAGATATAAGAGCGTAAATCAAAGGCAAACGAATAAAGTTTACTATATCGGTACCAATTGTCCAATCAGATTTCTACCGACACCGTCTTAAATATTTTTGTTTAGCGAAGCCTGTAAATAGCCACTACCAGACAAAGTACCTCAATATCTTCTTAACTCTCTTACCATTCGCACGAACTCTAAGTAATATTACTGACTTATCGTCTCTCTATTGCTCCAAGGTCTGCTGTAAGAATTTGCTCAACAAACTCAATTTTGAGTTAAGCTCGCCTTTGTATATAAACTTTCCCATCTTATTGTTATTATAATTATACTTGTACAATAAAGAATAAAATAATTTAGGCAAAATTGCTATTAATGTCACAGCCTGCTGAACAAATTTAACCATTATTCAGAATAATATAGTAATTTTCATAACAATTACAAAAAATACCCCTCCTTATGCTGTTTTTATTCATTTTCAGCTTCTCATCGAACATGTCAAATGTTTTTGGTGAAATTTTATTAATTTACTATACGTTTCATCAAGTATGCGGCTGTTTCTTGTTATTAGAATGTTCGCAATTGGTATGGTATATTTGGCTAGTATTATATTCACAGAAATCGTAATAATAAAATACTAGAAGTAAAATAGCGCACGATTTTGTTCGATAGCACTGTCGCCACTTTGCCCCACACGCACAGTTTGAAAAAAATAGAAAAACTCATTATTACCGTAAAAATACTTTTCGATTTTTGTGATACCTTATAACTACAGGTACAAGTGTTTGAAGACCTTTTGCAGTAAGATTTGTTGCAAAATACCAACTTTACCCACTACATTAGTCCACGCAGTAAGTATATTGTGAGAATTTTCTCACAAGTGTGACTAAAAATTTACAAGGCTATACGACTAGTGTGTTATGATTACGATATCTGTTATTATATTAGGTGATAATTATAGGTCTATCATACTAACATTGATCTAATGCTGCATAGTTAGCGATCACGAGGCCCAGGGTTTGAATCCTAGGTCGAAAAACATAATTGTTGGCATTTTTGCAAACAAAAATAGCCGGCATTAAACTCGCCCGAATTTCATAAGAAAGTGTCAGCAAAATTAGAGTGATTATTTTATTTTTTAAAGCAATAGGTTATATTTCTAATGATTCAATCAAATTGTTTTCAGGATGTCAAAGCGTTACTGCGTTATGGAACGATGAGCTTTATTTTATTTCAGCAATTGATTCAAATATCTGTAATATTTGAACTAATGGGGACATCGGTTAGTGTATACCTTCGATTTTTACACTGACGTTCATTGAACATTCACTAGTTTGATAAAAACACAACTTAAACTCATACAAATAGGCAATGCAAGTTATCTTTTATTTTACCACGTTATTATTACCACGTTTTTGTCAACTCGCTTTGGTGTCTGTCTGTCTATTAGGTACAAATTTGACAAACGATTTTAAACTGCATTCCCGATTAGCTAGAAATTTGAAACTTTAAACATAGATCACAACTGGAAGACAATGCAATAATATGGTACCTTGGAGCTAGTCTAATGATGGAGCCGGAGGGTGGCTAGGAACACCTCAATTATATAACTCAACCCCATCGTGTTTGGAGTCGTTAAATTTGTCTTGACAAGTACTACGTCCCTGGTTGGTGCCCAGGGTCTTATGATGAAGCCGGCAGGTGGCCATAGGAACTTCTAAAATAAACAATCGTATTATAATTATAATAAAAATAATAATAGCCTTTATTCAGACATTAATATTTATACATATGTTTGCTTAAACCTAATAACTTTATAATTTTAAATACAAAAACAGTTTAAAGTTATTTTGCCTCGTCAGCCCTGTCTGTATGCCCATTGTTGGCAAATGCCTCTTCCAACTTCCTCCATTTCTCTCTGTCTATAGCTGTTCTGGTCTATGAGCTACCGGCTATAGCTTTTATATCATCCATCCATCTTCCAAATGAGCTGCTTCGTTTTCTTTTTTCTTTACTTGTAAACCAGTACATTATTGTTTTTGACCACTTTTCTTTCCCTCTGATTGTATGTCGTGCCCATTTCCATTTTAACGTTCTGATAGTTACTGTGACCTTCTTTATTCTTGTATATTTTCTATTAGTTGTATTTCTTATTCTGTCTGATCGTTTTGTACCCATCATGCTCCTTTCCATAGAATTTTGGTTTCTAGTTTTCTAATATGGCCTTTGGTGGTTGCCCAGGTTTGGCAGCCATATGTAAGTACTGGCAATATACAAGTATCAAATAGTTTTCGTTTGATTGTCATATTCATTTCCCTATGTTTCATAATCTCTTTTAAGTTCCAATATTGTTTCCATACGTTTCCTATATGTCTATCATTTTCTTTCGATGTTAGGTCTATTGCCGATATTATTTGACCTAAGCATGCATATTCTTTTACGTAATCGTTTGTGCTGTTATTTACGTAGATAGGTTCTTGCTTTCCATTCGTCATAACTTTAGTTTTTTGCATGTTCATGACTAGTCCTGCTTGACGAATTACTCTAGCTAGGTCATATAGATATTAATATTTCCTCCAGTCCTTCCTTTGATTGCGATATGATTATCAAATCATCTGCGGATCTTAAGTGTGACAGGTTCTCACCATTAATTGTTAGTCTGCAACCCTCTTAATCCAGTTGGCGAAATACTTCTTCCAAGATTGTTGTAAAAAGTTTAGGTGACACTGGATCGTCCTAGCGCACCTCTTTCTATTTTATTTTTTTACCTTCTTTCTCGAGTTTGATTTTAGCTTTAATATTCTTGTAGACGTTTTTCAGTATTTTAATGTATTTATTTTCAATACCTTAAATTTTAAGAGCTTGCCAGATGTTCTCGTGTTCTAATGAATCAAAGGCCTTACTGTAGTCCACAAAAGAGCAGTAGAAAATTCTGTTAAATTCTTTGCCTTTTTCGAATAGTTGTTTCACGATATGGATATTATCTGAATCCCGCTTGTTCTCTGGGTTGATTTTCGTCAAGCTTTTTGGTTATTCTGTTGAGAATTACTTTAGCGAACATTTTGTAAATATTTGACATAAGACCAATGGGTCTGTAGTTGTTTATGTTGTTTTATCTCCTTTTTTGTGTAGCATTATTATAGTTGATGTTGTTCACTGATCAGGTATTATCTCGTTCTTCAACACTTCATTAAATAGATATGTCAGGATTGGTACCAGATTGTCTTTGTTTTCAATAAGGAATTCATTGCTGATGCTGTCTGGACCTGGAACTTTATCTTTCTTTTGGATTTTTTATAGCTTTGTCCACTTCTGCAGGTAATATATCAGGTACATCCTGTCCACCTCTCAGATCTGTTGTTTGACTGGTAGTTACCTTGGTGTATAGTTCACTTAAATAGTAAGTGGCTATTGTCATAATTTCTTAATGTTTGGTTTCACATTTGCGGTTTCTGTCTGTAATACTGGAAATCCAGCTTATTTTTCTTTCACTTGTTTGACTGCTTTTTTGATACCTCCGGTATTCTGAAAACATCTTTCCAGTAACTTCAGCCTATATCTTTGGAGGTCTTTTTCATGTTTGAATGGATTATCTTACTACTTTTAGCTATATCCCTTCCCATAATCTTTGGTTTTTTAGTGATAGATATTAATTCAGTTCTTTTTTCAGTAATTCTTTGGTTTCATTTGTTAGCCACTTTATCATTTCCTCTCCTTTACTTGGTTTGCTTCTGTTCTTTGTTTTCAGTAACTTTTCAAACTTGTTGTATTTATTTTGAGTATTAAAATGCTTTGTGTTCTCTATGAAATCTTCTCATTTTTCTTTCAGTCTTTCAGTATTCTCTGGTGTTGTAATGTTGGTTTGCTTAACTTGAAAGAGTCTCTTACCTTTAAACCGACTGAGTCATAGTTTGGCTCGGACCGTTACAGAATGGTCCGAATGGTCCGAACCTGAATTTCAACAGCAATCACAGGGTTGCTGTTGAAATTCAGGTTATTTATGACTCTGCAGTCTTGAAACCTTTTACTTTTATTAGTTAGGATATAATTTATCTTATTTTTATGGCGACTATCCGGACATATCCATGTCCATCTGTTGCTAACGCGTTTTTTGTATCGACTGTTAAGTATTTTCAAGTTGTTTTCGTATGCCATTTGTATAAGTTTCTTGCCATTCCTTGTTCTGTTTACTGAACAGTATGGACCCAATACCACTTCCTCTCTATCACCTCTGCTTCCCGTTCTCGCATTGAAATCCCCCATCACTATTAAGTTGTTATGTATGTGTTCTTTTATTGCATCTGCTAGCAAGCAGTAGCAGCGAGTGGAAAGAATCGACTTCCATATTGCTGGATTGTTCAGTTGAAGAAGACATTTGTACAATTGCTCACATTTCGTTTTAGGGTGGTAATTTCAGATTAAGTATTGTGATGCGTTCCGATACACCAATGAATTCGTCGATGTAGAGTGCCAGTTCTTTTTTGATCAAAAATCTTGCTCCATATTGACCTGATGTATCTCCTTTGAAGTAGAATATAAACTTTCCCATTATCTTCTATGCTTTCTCCCAGGCATCGGACTTCACTGAGTCCCACAATCGACCAATTTGTATTTTGTAGAGCTAGAATCAATTCAGCCAGGCTTTCGTTGGTTCTTAGGAAGAGAGTATTACATGTTGCAATATATATTGTATCATAATTTTGGCGAGGAATTTCAGGAAGCGCATGCTTGATGTTTGGATAAGTCAATTGCAAGGTAATAGTCATCTTCCCTCACAGTGACCATCGGGCTTGGGGTGCAATTTGTACAAGCTAGTTTAGATAAATTTGTAGAAGTAGTTGTTTTGATTTCGGGTGTGTCGACACCTTAAAAAGTTTTTTGGCATCTCAGATAGTGACGACGACCTATCTCGTTTAACAAATTTAGTATATTCGTATATTTATAACTTCTTTTCCCGCAGCCTTCGACATCGGGCGTGTTGGATTATTTAATATGTTGATTTTCTTTTGTGTTGAACAGGTCGGTGAACCTCACCCCTTTCTTTTTCTTTTTTCTTGGTTTTATCACTAGGTGTGTTGTTCACTACTAATTTGTAGCATTTTAAACCGAGTCTTATCTGATGGAAAAGTCAAGAGTCTCCGTAACCGGCGAGCGTGTATGATACGAACTATGAGAGTCGAGGAAGCCAGAGAGGTATGTAAGGAAAGAACCTGTTGGAACTCTGTACTCTCTGCCTACCCCGCAAGGGATCTGGCGTGAGGTTATAGATAGATAGATAGATTAAAAATGCTATATTTCCTTTCTTTTTTGCCTCCTCGACTTGTTACTGCAACTGCTTTCTTTTTTCTAGTAGCTCCTTAGGAGAGTCTTCCTTGATATAAATACCTTGTAAAAGTTTGAACTTATTTCTTAATATTGTGAGTTTTTTGCATGTAGTCGTGAGAGAGACTAGGACCGGGTGGTTTTTCTTGTTAGTTTTTGGCTCAATCTTGTTTACGTTACTAATTTCCTGGTTCTAAGTGTATATATTTGTTTATTTTTTTGATGCAGCGAAACTCGTCTGCCTTCGGGGGACTTGGAGGGGTTATGTCGGAGTCCTTGATCCACTGACAGTAGGAGTGACCCGGCTGTCAGTGTACCAAGTGTACCGACTAAAAACCCTGCGGTGACACACTACCGTCGCGAGTGTCGGGGTCATGGAATCGCGGTTAGGTACGCAGCGCGACCCCAACGCGATCTACCCTGTTAGGACCCGCCCTGGGAGCGTGTAAAGGGCGCTGCCACCCAGGTGATTTCGTTTGCGGTGCCCAGGGCTTAGTCTATGGGCCCCGCTACATGTTGCGCCTCGGCGGCGCTAGAGGCGACTGACCGCGGCTGCGCGGCAGGGGATGCGGCCGCAGCGGCTAATCCGCCCCCTCGGGGGCCGGGCTTTCGGGCCGGACAGACCCTGTCACCCAGCGGATGGCCGGAAGGATTTCCGGCCGCGGCGCTCTAAGTGTATCCCTGTGTATTACGATTTCCTTGATATAGTCTACAAGCTCACTCTCAGTTTTTCCCATATGTTCAATTCCGAATAAGATTAGGTAATTTTTACTTTTTTTTCTATGTTGTTCAGTTTTTGTTCCAGTATTGATACTTTGGCTATAAGGAAATTATTTTCTTCTGTAATTATTGTCATTTTTTCATCCATATCTTCCATGATATTTTTTGGTCACTGCAATTGTTATGAGTACAGTTTGTTGATTTAATAATTTCATCCAATTTTAATAATAACAGTTTCATACTTTTGCCCATTTTAGTTATTTGTAATTAATTTAGGTGGTAAATCTTATGCTATGGCAATTCTGGTTAATGGTGTTTTTAGTAATACTAATGGCAACACTGTAGGTAGCTATCAGTTGGCACTTCCTTAATTTGTTGTTTTGGTAATGTGCTGTCAAATCTCTATAGCCTATGGAATGTGGTAGTGAATTGCACTTTTAGGTTATAATGCCGTATAGTTAGTGCAATTACTTTGTTGTAAATGTATTTTTGCACTGTCTACGTCTTTGCCAAGGTTTCCTCTGCTTTCGTATTAAATTTAATTAGTCCAAATACGACGAGACTGTTTCCGGTTCCGGTAATTGTATCGTAAACACGTACGTTAGTTACCTCCAGAAATAAAATTAACTATCAGTGTTAAATAGTGTTTAATCAGTTGCATCTCGACATAAACCCTTCGCTTTTGTGTTGAGATGCAATTGATTAAACACTAAATTAATAAATACGAAAAACGTGGGGCACATGCAATAAGATCCATCAGCTGCAACTGATAAGAACAGCTACTCACACTTCTTGCAACTATTATCTGTAGCAGACGCCCCACGTTTTTTGTTTTAATTTATTTTATAAGTTTACTCTGCAAGGGATTTGGCGTGAAGATATAGAGATTACTTCATATTTTTAGTCCGTTTCAAAAGCGTGGTATATTGCACAGTATTTTTTATTCAAAATTATTTATCCAGAAGCCAGAGAGGTATGTAAGGAAAGAACCTGTTGGAACTCAGTACTCTCTGCCTACCCCGCAAGGGATCTGGCGTGATGATATAGATAGATAGATAGATTATTTTTCCATTAAGACCATCGCACCTCACATGGACTCGGCGCCGACTCCACTTCGACAGTTCACAGTTCCTTTCACTAACGGAGCCTACCCTACCATAAATCTTAAATTCATTTTCTGGAATATTTTATTAATAAATATTTACGTATTTTCGCTCAATACACCTTAGGACGTACAGAAATGAGCAAATCAGTTTTGAACACGGGTTTAGTTATCTTAAGCCAGCGCTATTTTTAACCGACTTCAAAAAGGAGGAGGTTCTATGTTCGGTTGTATGTATGCTTTTTTTTTTTTTTTTTTGTATGTTCAGCGATATTTCCGTCAATTGTGGACCGATTTTGATATTTTTTTTTGCATTGGGTTCAGTATAGCTCGGCGGTGGTCCCATTTTAATTTCATTGGTATTGGACCTTGGACTTAGAAGATACACCAGGGAACTCCTTAACGACAAACAATAGGCATGTGTAAATTGAGATATTATGGGCATTACGTCTATCCTATAGGTACCCTACTATAGAACTAAGCAGTATATTAGCCAACTTAAAAAAAAGAGGTTCATAATTCATCCTTTTTTTATAACTCCTTTGCTTATGAACCGATTTTGATGATTCTTTTTGCATTTGGTTCAGTATAGTTTTAAGGTGGTCGTATTTTATTGTTATTGGTATTGGACCTTGGACTTTCAAGATACAAGAGGATCATCTTAACGGCGAACAGCACGAATGTATAGATTCCGTTATTATAGTCATTATATTAATCCTGTAGGTACCTTACTTTGCAACTTAGCAAAATAATATAATATCGGTATATAAATATTACTAAATAATTTACTCGTCACTTAAAATTGTAAAATAAAAATCTTTTAAAAAAAAGGTAAACCGACATCAAAAACCAAAAAAATAAATATTTGAAGTCGATGCCAAGTAACCGACTGCACCAACCAGCACCGACTTCAAATATTTATTTTTTTGGTTTTTGAAGTCAGTTTACCTTTTTTTTTTTAAAAAGATTTTATTCTTTTATTTTGGCAGTTGGCCCTGTCATTGTATCCGTCAATTTATGAACACGAATTTAAATTATGTTCCAGGGCGAAAAATTAGCAATAGCTGTATACGCTTTACCATGGGAATGTATGGATACTAGAAACAGGAAACTTGTCTTCTTAATGTTGCTGCGGGCACAACAGCCTATGAATGTGAAAGCCATGGACATGATCACCGTCGGTGTCCAAACTATGCTTACGGTAACTATACACGGTAGAATTTTAGTCTTCCTGGACCGATAACCCATTTGTTGTATCCAAGGCCTGTTCACTGGTACCAAAAACAATTAAAAAAGGATACTTTAATAAGTAACATTTCCGTAATAATACTAATTTAATGCATCAAAAACACGTATGCAAAGCGCCAAATGACGTTAAAAATGGCGGCGCGGCTCGTCAGCGGGCCGGTAGATACTTTCGGTGTTATGGATTATCACCCTAGCTGTAATATACGGATACATCCCTAAGGTGTTACTTATTGAAGTGCCCTTTTTATTTATTTTTTATTACCAGCGAACGGTAGGCATATGATACATTAGCAGGACTCGCTACAGTATGACAAACATTACTTCGTGTATAGCCTTCGCGGCGAATTAAAAACAATATAGAGTGTAAGGCGTTTGTAGACTGACACGGGCTGATGAGTGTGCGTGTGCCTGTGTGTGTACGTATGCGTGTGCGTGCTTTTGAAAGCTATTATAACGTCATATTGTTCTTAGACCTCAGGTGCCTATTTCAGTAAATTTTTGTTATCAACACTTACCTAAAATGCATTATTTACGGACATGGATAACATTAAGTTATAAATCAACTTACTTTTGCGTGTGCGTGTGTGTGTGTCTGTCTGTGACTGTGTATGCGCATGTACGTGTAGTAAATAGTTTTAATAAGATTTTTTCATCTATTACAGATACTAAAAACATCCTTTTCGTACTTCATAATGCTTCGAACATTGGCCGAGAAATAGCTTTCAGTCTCTTTAGACTAAAGCCAAATCGAGCAACTAACACCGAAGTACAGCACTTGGAGCATTTAATCGAATAATACTTTCATGGAGCACCAAATTCCATTTCCTTATTCTAGCATATTAAGTCAATATTAATATCAATAACATGTTATTAAGTATCACATATTTTTATTGTTAAACCAAAATATCAACAATTTTTAGCAAGCAAGTAATTTGACGATAGTTTTAGATACTTTTTATGCACGGTGTAATTTTAGTCGTCCTGGAGCGAAAGCCCAGATGATGTATGATGATGCACCATTACGCCTATATTCCCCATGCGAGGATGGCAGAGGTGTACTTAGTACACCGACATTTCGCCGACGATGTTAGGTGCCATGTAATAGGGGGCGCCATATACCAAGCACAATTTCGGCATCCGGACTCTTACTGGGAAGTTTTTCTTTAGGAAACCTTTATTTGTTCGACTTAGAATTTGAACCCAGGACCTCGTGCTCACAAAGCGATGCGCTTTGCCACTAGACCATCGAGGCAGTCATCAATTTAGTGCATTAAAAAATATCTATACTGAACGCAAAATGACATTGAGGGGCGGTGCGGTTTGCCAACTGGCCGGTATATACCTTCTGTGTTCCGAATTTTCACCCTAGCTATGATATTCGGATGGGTCAGTAGGTAGATTTTACTTACTGAAGTGTTATTTTCATTCATTTTTACTAGTGAACAGCAGGCATTGGAAACATCATTTGGGCTTTCGCTCCAGGTCGACTAAAAATTACACCGTCTATAAATAAGTTATTTTACTATCTATCTATAGATCCATTGTTCAGAAAAAGAGAGGTCCAACATGTAAAATATAGTTTTATTATTTCTTTTATTTGTACCACAACTTTCCGCATGGTAACAACTGAGATTCTTTTTTCTATTTTTCGCCATTCGCCAATGGTGATAAGTGATCGGACCAACAACAACAAAAAGAAGTTTGAGGGTACCCCAGAACAACTATGCCTATTGGACGTCTAACACCTCAGTCCCTCCCGTGACCATGGGTGCTGCAAAGCACTCGAAACGTAGGGAACTAAAAATAAAAATAAACCGCGATAAAATCCGTAAAATAGTTTTATTTCATGTGTAATATTCGCGTAAATCTAAGAACTCAATATCAAAATCGATCGTTCCAATTGCATTAGTTTTTCTTTACTCATCCCCATTGTCCTATTCTCATTAGTGAAGTTCGAGAAATAAGCTCCCAAATTGAACTCCGGCTCGCAACTCTTAATTTTTTGCAATTTATGTCACTTGCTAATAATAAAAAACATACCGTACTGAAAAATTTTCAGACAAAATGGTTCATGATGTGCCCATACGGCGCTGACTCTCTTTTGCATTTTAACACGACCTCTAATCATTTATTTTAATTTCTAACTTTGTAAAGCCTTGCCCCCTGCGGGGGCAAGGCTTTACAAAGTTTATATTTTTTGTACTTATTATTATACCACCGGATCGGAATGCACCTCCCACTGAGAGACTCAATCATTAGAGTCAAAAACACCTCGATGAACCCTCCGCCAAAACTATCGAAAGAAAAACGGTCGTCAAAGATATTCTCGTCGCATCCACAATAGTGTCAAAACGTTAGAATACCATCTGAAACAAACGACATCCCAAGAAATGATAAAATAGTAAATTATTTTGAGGTCTAAACACCTGCAAAATGTCCCCGTCAATCATACGGGTGCGTGAAATTGAATCTCATGAGCGCAAATCACACAACCCTCTATTACCATACGCGATGGTGTCGGTCACCTCAAACAACCAAATCAATCTGAACCCTGCTCTATATCCCACACAATAAAGTTCCAATTCTGTATTCTAGCTATATGATATACGAACAGTATTCGCTCGTAATATCTTTCATTTTTGTTTAGGGCCGCAATTTTACCTTTGGGCTAATAATATACAGAGTCTGTGTTTAAGCCATGCTTGTATTTTATTTACTTCACCTCATTTCTTTGGGTGCCCGCTGAAATGGGATTGGCATGTGTCGTGAGGAGTTTAAATATGAATTCATCCTTGTCTTATATTTGGTAATACAGAAGCTGAGAACAAAAACTGTTTTGCGACAAGATTGGCTCTAAAAAAACAAAATATAAAATTTCACTTCCCTCTTTTGCAAAGTGGAGGACATAAAGAATTGGCACATCAGCCAAAGAGAAGGAGACTACAACTAGGATAAGCCCAGTTGTAAAGCACCACGGATACGCAAAAATATTAAGGTCCTATATATGAGCCTCGTGTTTGATAGTAATAGGTATGGCAAAAACGCTAGAAGGCACGGAAATTATCCGGAGTTTCTACAAGATCCGTGTAGAAGATTACCCCAGACGCATTTCGCAGCATAGCATAATGGTACGCTCGTTGTGCCAGAAAGAAAGTGATGCTGATTGTTTATACTCGCAGTTAGACATTTGTGTATGTGCGAATGATATACGTTTTTGGCCGGGGACCGGGGGCAGCTTCACCGGACAAGAACGTGTATCACCATTAAAAAGAGAATAATTTACTCTAAAAATTGCCATGTCCGGTGAGAAATTGAGCCACACAATGGTCAACCTCCAGCCATGTTCTCGCTAAACGCTCACGTATGGACGGAAAGAACAGGTAAAGGTGACAGCCCTTTGTTGTTATATCCCATCTTTCCTGCCATTCGGTCAGGAGATCTTCATAGACGATTGATTTCGGTTTAAATAATCTAGTGATTTTAGAACGTTCTCGAGGCAATAGAAACTCGGTGTTGTCTGGAGTGGAATAGTACATTTATGCGCGTCTCTGAACCTCAAGATCGACTGGAAGCACGCCCGCAAGCACCGGTAGGGCTTCTGTAGTGACCGTTCTGTATGCCTTACACAAAAATATCAGTGCCAAGCGTTAACTCTGAAGAAATTTACGCCGTGCTGCCCTTATCGTGGCCCTGTCGGCCCATACAGGTACACAGTAAAACACATGTAGCCTAAGTATGTTGCTCCGTATATTATTTCAAGAGTGTCAAAACGAAGGTTAAGTTCCCGTTCGGTGATTGCCAATTTAGTTTCATTACAGGACGATTTTATGGCCAAAAGAGAAACGATTGTGGTAACGTGGTAATGGTGGAAATACTTATTATTTTCGCCAAAAACGTCGAAGCTTCAAATACTAAGTCGCAATAGTCGGCTCGTCTGGAGTCGCCGATACTTAGCGGCGATACATTTGCCCTAGTAGTTGTTGGTGGCCGAGGCTTCGCGTCAAGTGTAATGTAGGAGGACGACGGCGGTTCTTACGAGGCACGCCTGCTGTTACCGGAGGGTGGCGACCTTAGTATTATTTGGCTCAAGAGGAATGCGCCTTCGCTACGATCGGCGGATCGTCATAAAAAGTAGACATTTTTCAACAATAACAACGTATAAGCAATAAATTAATGAGTAAATAAATGAACCTATTTTATGCACAATTATAACAACTAAAGATGATTTGACGCCTACCCCAGGTTGAAAAAAATTAAAGACTTATCAGTTTCCGAAGTTTACGATTTAAAAAATGTAATGAATACTTATCCAGGCACACATTACCACACACAGCACAATTTGACACAAGCATGAGCCAAAAATTATATTGGACAAAACTTTTTTTTAAACCGACTGTAAGCTGATGCACTGCACCGCGCAGTAGCGGGGAGGGAAATCCAAATTGGTCGATTGAGTTAAACGTCAACCAATATGACGCACCCTTATCATATAGCTGTAATTAATAAATTAATTATTGAAGCACGGAATTCAAACTCTAACACAAATCGTTTATTTTGCATAAACCCTGTGAGCTGAAATGCACGGGAGGCGCAGAACAGCACAGCCCCGCTCGGCGCGACGACAAACGTCATGATCCGCTACCATCGCGCTCGACGCAATTACAGATGAAGCATGGCGGGGACGAGATGCCAATACGCGTGCGAGAGGGACGCTAGTGTTGGGCGGCCACTAGGCCCATAGAGATAAGACTTAAAGAATAGAGAGCTCCACTATGTCTCTGTTGCGCTCCGTCGGCTATATGACCGATCCTTTATAGATACATTGCAATTCATACGAGGCGCTCGTAGAGTTGTGTGCCTGCGGTGTTTTTAGGGATCACCAACCAATCACTTTCAGCTCGGTCGGCCTGAGATGGGCGATCGGGTGCGGCATTTTCTAAATTGTGCATGTGCTTCGGAAAGCACGCTAAGCCGTTGGTCCCGATTACCACGTCATGTGGTAGTCGTTAAGCCAAGTTCGCAGCCCTATAAGCTTGATAAGTTTCAACAGCAGTTTAACAAATCTGCCTCTACCAACCCACACTGGGTCCGCGTGATTGAATATGACCTAATCTCTCTCACCCAATTTATGAGAGAAGGCCGTTGCTCAACAGTGGGAAAGTATAGGATCTACCTATTTATCTATATAATCACGCCAGATCCCTTGCGGAAAGTATAAGATCATATTATCATTACATCGCTACATATCAGAAAACAAAGTCCCACGCCGCGTCTGTCTGTCTGGATGCGATACCTACCTAACGGATTTTCAACTTGACACATGGATGGATTGATTGAAGAGAAAAGTTTATGTGTATAATCCGCTAGTTATCAATAATAATAATTTATACGCCAAAGTATTAAGAAAACAAAATGGAAAAAGACTAACATGCTATCAGATTGACCGTTCGTCTAAAGTCTTCATCGTCATTGTAAGTAATGGTGACCTGGCGCCATTATTTACTACACTTAAAATATTTCACAAGTCTAATAACACGCTCGACTGGTCTGGACAATATTCACAAATGTCACAAACGACCCTTTAGTTACGCCCCTTTATATCATCCAAATCTTAATAATCTTTGAAGGATTTTGATAATTGAACTAATGATAATTAAACTATATTCACCTAGGTACATTTAACAAGGAATAAAATCATGCCACGGAATAAAGTGCGTTTTACATGAATTAAACTTTATTCAGATATCTATATCGAGGTATAAAACTACAAGACGTGGGTAAGTGTGTGTGTGAGTGATGTACGCTGTTGGCCGCGAGGCCTTTACAGCTTCACCGGACTTAAAGGCGAGCGTGCAACCACTACGCTCGAAGGTGGGTAAGCTAATCGTTTAAATGACTAAGAAATCGAATTTACCCGTGTAATACCGATAAGCTATAGGCACTATACGTAACGGGCATAATTATTATTACTACGAAAGTGCCTGTGAAAATACCTTCCTGTACATTTGTTTAACAGATAAGTCGCTTACAACTAGTTAACATCACATGGAATATTTTTTCTATGCTCCTGCTCTATATGCGTTGAACTTAAATGTAAAATAAGGCGTTATATGCTTTAAATAAGGCGTTAAATAATAACATGATGCCACATCTCAATTATCGTATACGAGGGCAAATAGCTAATACATCAATTTACTAGTATTGCTACTAGGACGTTTTAAAAAATGTCTTTTTGCGAAGATGCCCTCTTGATACGAAAGTTTAAGTATTAGCTATGGACGTCTTGGTAAGTCTTAGTGAATTTGTTAATTAACGCATTACGTCTAATCTCTAGTAGAAACATTACAAACATGGCGTTCATAAGGCAATAACCTGTCTGCATATGTGACCATACTAGTAAGATTGACCACACTTGTAAGAAGACGCACTTGATTAAGTTATAATTCAGTAGGCTAGGCACTAATTATTTGACGATATCGTGACGTTATTGAGAAAGTGCGCTGTCACTTTCATCTTTATTTAGTAAATTTGTAATGTGAAAAGGATGGCGTATCAACTCGGTAACTATTCCGTGACTTGATAGCATCCGTTAACATTAATGTGCAACACATGCATGTTTCAAAGGACCATATTGAATTTAGCCCCACAAAACTATAGGTAAATTGTTTAGAGAATCATGCCAATGCGCTGTAGCCTTTAGCTTAGAAACATACGTGAGATGTTACAATCTTCGGAAATTATTGCTGTTCAAGATTCGGGTTGTATAAACTTGTAACAGAAGGTGAACAAATAAAATAAACTAAAAAAAAGTATCTTTGCACTTTGCACCTTCATAAGGAAGCCTTTTCCTTTAATATGCTTGTAAAATTCATTCAATCGTTACCGGTGTCAGTATAATCACGAAACTAGCGTTGCACTTCTTTTCACGCTATGTTGTGATAGCCGATCAGGAGAAATAAATGACAACGGTTCAGTCTAGTGATATTCATGTTTGTAAACGCACCCATGGCACAGGAACAGTTACTAGAGGGGGGGATACTCTAGTAACTCTAGGTGTTTGTAAAACTCATTCACGAAAATTAATACAAACGAATTATTTTATACTAAAGCCACAGATCTACTAAAAATACCCAAGTATTATCTTAAGGTCATATAATCTCTTTTGTCAACCTCAAAAACCCAGCCAGCAACAAAAGCCAATAGTCATAAATCGGTGAACAGCTTTAAAGGCAGTTATGACTATCCCTGATCATGGCTAATATGTGTACAGAGTATTAAACTCAAACAAACATACAGCGAACCCTTAATAAATAGATTGTCGTCATTGGTTAGCCGCCACCACAAAGCGGCGTTTGCTACGCACCGTCTAATCTTTATACAAACTCGCTCACTGTTGCTGTGTTAAATGTGTAGAATGATTGTTTATATGTTGATTGCTTTACCGCGCCCCCGGCTCATTGTCTCTGTTCGTATTGCCAACATAAATAAATACATCTTTCTTATTCCGGATAGCTTACTGGTGCTGCAGTATGCAAAAAAATAGATACGAAAATAAGCAGTGCGCATTTCCATATTTGAGCATCTTTAATATAATGCACTTGTACAAAGTTCTGAACGGAGTAACAACTTGATAATTTACGGTGTTGTGTTTCGGTGTCGCAAAGTTATTGTGGTGATCACAGGCGTACCGGGTATAACTGAGTTCTACAAAGAGTTTCCTTTTGAGCTACACTAAAATACGAACTTACCTGTTTGTGTTGTTGGTAAGTAAAAATTATAAATCTGTCCCGTGTGGGGATAGAATTCCCGACAGCTCGTTCGGAGTGGATCGGTGGGCGGAGCGGATTAAGCCCGTCTTTAATATGTTTTAAACATAATCTGTTTACAGTATCAGAGAAAAATTAACTACAAAAATATCAGTTAAGGCCAATTGCTACTGAATTCACTTGTACGTAATATTTCTAAGATATGCAGGTCACGACGAAATTCCAGGCGAAAATGACGAAACAAATAAATCGAATATGCATTTGTACAACTTCAGCCGCCAACTCAAGCACAAACTTCATTTCTTCCACAATCATATTAATATGGATACCAAAATACATATATTTGACCATTTATTAGGAGCCTGGCTAGTTCTGGAACTATTAGCCAAGGAGAAATACCTCATCGAAAGTTTTTTTTTAATCCACTTATTATTACCTACATTACAAACAATGGCCGAAACCAAAAACGACAGGTGGGTTCAAAATATCGTAACAAATATTCACACATTGGTTCTATTGGTCTTCTATGTGTTCCAATTACTACCATAGATGTTACAGATATTATTTATCTGGGTATACTTGAAACTCAGTGCCATCACATTTCATACAGCGAATATGTATATTACTTCAATCCTGACCTACAGAAGAAAGCATTATTATTGGGATATGAATCATTGGACACAATAAATGCATTAAATATCGCTACAATTGATAAGATTAAGCATTTCTCGAAAGTAATATATTCTACAGAAGACGGATGGGTGTCAATGAATCAGATAAAAGCTTTTGAACCAGATTTAAAGTTGGTGGAAGTGAATGTAAACCACGCTTTTGTTTTAAAACCACAGGCTTGGTGGGAAAAATTGTTGCTAATTCAATAAATGATAGCTTTAAAATGTTAATTGATATTAATGTACTCTTCGGAACACTGTTCAGCTAATTGATTTACTGAAATAAGGACAAGCATATGTACCTATAAGTGGAGTAATAAAATTAACTTGAAAAACAAATCATTTTAATTAAAACACCTTCTATTTTTCATAATCTGTGTTATGAAGGTTTTACAATTAATTTAATTCTAAATTAAATGTTATATTTTTAAAATTAATCACAAGCACATATAATATAGCATGTTGCCATCGAAACGCTAAGAAGAATACCACAAAGACATAAAAACTAAAATTAATTCCATCAGATCCTTATATAGAGCTTAGAGACATCGAAAATATAGCAAGTTATTCTAACATAATCTCCCAAGTAACACATATTCCAATTTCCTATTAAAATTATCTGGGCTCTACCAACAATATATGCGCAAAGGCTCTTTCCCCGAGATGAATAAAAAAGCGTTTGATAAAGTTGAATGGCAACAGGTCGCTCGGAGAGAGCATATTGTCAATTCCCCATATTGTGAAGTTCCGAAATCGAATCGGGACCTCGACGTCTCCCGACTTCAATCGGATCTAAAGGGCTTTATCTCTGATACAAAACAGAGGTATTTCTGTCACGCGGATCTACTGCTGCCGACAGATATAGTTATTTTATTGAGTAACGTGCTTGTGCAATGTAGTTTTAGATTTTGAGTACGAATATTTATGCATTGAATTAGGGTAGTTCCCCGCTGTCTAGACTTTTCAAAAGCTTCTAGGTCACTTGCATGAGCGTATATAAATAAATACATATACAACTGTGAGATTCATGCTGTATTAGGTATTTACATTACATATGCAAAGCCAAATTTCAATGAGGTTACTTTGTCTTTAAAAATGACATTAATATGAAAAAAAAAATATTTTTCGGATTTTATATCGGTTTATTTTGAAATTTCCAACGTTCTAAAAAAAATGAAAAATTAAGAATGAACCGCGATAAAATCCCAAAAATAGTCTGTAATATTCGCATAAATCTAAGAACAACTTAATAAATGATATTAATACCTATCTCCAAATAATCATAGGTATTATAAACATAGGTTAATATCACCTTTTTCAATGAACGACGAACGAGCTGGGCGTAATTTGTGTAAATATTCATAAAAGATATCACATCTTCTCCTACGTTATTCCAAACTACGAGATACATCATTTTCAGTTCCCAAAGAGCACGTTACACCGAACAGTTTCAGTATGAATGCGTTGAAAAGGCAACACCGTCTAATGAATATCATACAAATGATGGTGTCTAATTAAAGGCGCATTCGGTTCTCCGCTGTCTAGACTTTTCATAAGCTTCTGGGTCACTTGCATGAGCGAAGACTTGAATAAATACATATGCAACTGCGAGTTTCATGCTGTATTAGGTATTTACTTGCTTCTTATCAAACTGAATGCATTGACTTGGTTGAATTGAAATTACCGTGAAAATATTGAATCTAGAAATAGTATAGAGCCGTTAAATACTTTGTAGCCTTATTAGTCTAGTAGTACATCTTGCATGCAGTTGGTGATTATAACGTCGCGAGCCCTAGAATTTAATCTAAGTTCCCCACTATGAATTATTCCCGTATCATGGGTGCGATTACAAACCTGAAATTTGCATATACGAACCCAAACCGAAACAAATATTTGTGGGTCACGCAAATATTTCTGTGTGGGAATCGAGCCCACGATTACTCGATTCAGTGGCGAAGCGGCTTAAGCTCTTAACTGCGAGTATAAGACCAAGCCGTAGTCAGTGTTGGGATATTTCCACATCAAAATTTTATTTTCGTTTTTTATTTTTGTAATCCGTGTTAATCCTTCTTCCCTTACTAATCAGCTTACAGTTCCACAAGGATCTTTTGACCTGCGGCCAAAATCAGAACTAACGCTGTCATCTAGTAAAAATTCACTTCATGACAGTCGCAGAGTTGCCATTTGCTAGTTATTAGTTTTAATGTTATTTTTTTAATTAGTGATCGTCCGGACCCACCTGTTCAAACATCTTGCGTTGCCAATGTCATCCGCGGGCCAAAAGATCCTTGTCGCACTCTAATCTAATATGGAATAGAAATATTGCAGTGACAGGCCGCTTCATTAATATAAAATGGTTAATATAAAATTATTATAGTCCTTTCTAAAGGCACAGCATGGACGCAGGAAGAAAGATTGACGTTATTCTCCTTCTCAATAAACACGATTTTGGGTACGTTTAAATCAATAAGCTATGTTTCATCTCCAAACTGTAGCTCAGTGTCTCATCTTAGTCCGAAACAGTACATATTGCCGCCGGGTATGTAAATCGTGTGTGTTCCGATTCTGTGACGAGCAACCCCACTTGCATTGCATCTCGGTACCACCTTGATTGTTGATACTAGTGTATCGTCGAACATTAAGTATTTTAAAGAATAACGAAAAGGAAAATGATAAAATTTCCAACTATAGACCTATTTCTATCCTGTCAACAATTGCAAAAATATTTGAATCTTTAATTTGCCCCGACCTTCAGTTACACATGAAGCATTATTTTAGCGATAGTCAGCATGGTTTTATAGGCTCCAGATCTACTAGCAGCAATTTAGTCACTTTTACGGAATACTTGGTGGAGGCTATTGACTCCAACAAACAGGTTGACGTACTGTATACTGATTTCAGCAAAGCTTTTGATCGTGTGCCACATGACATCCTACTACATAAACTATCCGCGTACGGCGTCACTGGTTCTCTTTTAGATTGGTTGAAATCGTACCTTGAAAATCGCAGCTTTTTTGTTGTAGCCAATGGTCATCATTCCGAATATTATAAAATCACCTCAGGTGTTCCTCAGGGTTCCCACATTGGTCCCGTTCTATTTAACATCTTCATCAATGATATCACGAATGCTTTTAACTTTTCCAAATGTTTTATGTATGCAGATGATTTAAAATTTTGCAGGGTAATAGAATCCGCTAATGACTCCTATCTTCTTCAAAAAGATATTGATAAGCTCGAGGAGTGGTGTGAAGCTAATCTCATGAGTCTAAATGTAAATAAATGCTACCACGTAAAATTTTCGCGCAAACAGAGTTTACTTCCTACAACTTACCACATAGCCTCCAATGTAGTACTAGAAAAGGACCAAATCAAAGATCTAGGTGTCATATTCGATAGAAGGCTGACCTTCTTACCCCACCAAGATGATATTATAAAAAGGGCATCTCGTATGTTGGGATTTGTCATAAGGACTATCAAACCTTTCCGCGGCAACAGGGCCAAAATATCGATTTATGGCAGTCTTGTGCGTAGTATTCTAGAATATGCAAGTGTTGTATGGAGGCCTCATTACGCAGTACACACCCTGAGGATAGAACGTATTCAGAAAAGGTTTCTCTGGCACTTAGCCTTTTCTTCGGGTATTGCGAAAGCGATACGATCATATGAGTCACGTTTATGTCACTTCAATTTACCCTCATTGGAGAAACGTAGATGTGTAGCTGATTGCCTCTTTTTATTTAAAATATTACGTCAGAAAATAGATTGCCCTCAGTTACTATATAAAATTTCATTCCGGGTACCATCTAGAATGCCTCGCGCTGCCATAACTCCTCTACATCCTCCGTTCCGAAGGACCGTCTTGGGCACAAACTCTCCTATACCTCGTATGTGTAAGCTTCTGAACAGTTGCAGCGATATCATAGATGTGCATACCCACTCTTACGTCCATTTCAAGCGGTTGGTGTCTAATGTAATTTAAACATCGCTGTGACGATGGCAGTACTGCTACTTGATTACATTAATTGACTCAGTCTTTTTATTTTACATTTTTTATCCGTGCCTTCAATTTTTGTTATTTTTAATTATGTAACGCAATTGCACGCGGTGCTTACTTTTAAGTGATTGTTACATTTAGCAAATAATAACGCTGGATCTATTATACTTGAACTGATGTAAACAGTCGTTAGTAAGCCAATAAAAAAAAATAAAAAAAAAAAATAAATAAAAATAAAACATACAAAACTAGCTATTGCGTATCGGTCTTATGTGAATATTTACTCAAGGATTTCTCCCCTTCTGTCATCAGTATTTTGCCATGTGAAAGAAGAAAACAAAGCATTTTGTAACCAACATATCTGTTATATAACGTTTATTTGTATGGGGATATGAGTATGAACTTGAGGTACTACGAGGCACTGCTTGTGACTTTATTTCAATTTTTTTCGGTTTTCGACTTTTTTTTTTTCACTTGTTGATCTGGTGGCCTTTAATGATCACAAATTTCGATTCCTAGGTAAAACAAAGTGTGAGTTTTTGGTAAAATCATTACTTCATCGTGAGAGATCTCAACAACCAAGTATCTAAACGATTTTAGTTCTACACTACCCGCGATTTTAATGGGAACATGCTAAGAAATGAGTATACTGGAATTCGCCTACTCAAAGTAAAGCCTACTCAAACTAAGTAACATTAAAAAATATACACGAAATTACTGGCTGCAATACCAGTTTATCTAAAAAACAAAGTCTTGTATTAATGAATTGCTTGTAAATAACCCAGAAGTAAGTGAAAGTTTGGAAGCAAAAAGCGGAGTATGGTTTTCATTAGACACCGCCATTTGCATGGTATTCATTAGCCGGTAGAGGGCGGCACTCTCCCGCCCACAGCTGAGCTTTGAAATTGTCCTAAAAAGCTTAATAAAATAAATTTATACCACTAATATAACCCACAACTGAATGCGTCCTTTGCGCAAATAAGAATGAACCCTGCTTGATTCACATATAGTTCATTTCTTTTAAATAATAAATGCAATTATTTCCACATGGACGCTGAGCTAAGTGCCCGCTTAAAGAATAGACACAATCCATACGCACTAATAATTTGTTCTTAAAAGATTTAAGGATCCAAGCCCCGAGTATTTAAGCTGGCTTTTTAAGCTTAAGCGTCTCATAGACGACAAAATTAACAGTCTTATTCGTTACATTGTATTTTTAGCAAGTCATTTAAGGTTACTGGCTGTACTAGAATTAGCGTATAATGTCGAAGGTTAGTGTGTTTATACATCAGTCTAGACATCTTTTGATTTTCTGCGATTTAAGATTTAAGTTAGAAAAGTGTACTAGTATTTTTCATGTAAGGTAGGTACTGTGACAGATGTGTCAAAGAAAATTATACTTTATTCAATGGCAATAAGAGGCATGACCCGTTTCTATACTTATGGTTTTATGCCTTAATTCCATTGAATTAAATATTAAATTCGTTTGGCAATTAGAACTGTCAATACCCATCCTATGTGAACTATACTATAACATATAAACGCAACAGTTTCAGCATTTTACTTCAATTACGGATCACCCTTCACGGCATTAGCACTTACAATAATCAGATTAAAAAGAGCACACGATACTCCAAATTTGTTAAATCTAAAATTAGGAGAGGGTATAGAACTCCTTAAAAACAAGCACATAAATTTGGCTGTTAATTAATCCGCGTTTAAAGCTACCTTATTACGTGATTTTCCTTTGAAAAGTGAAGGAACTAAATCCCGCAAGCGTGGACTAACGGACGAGTTCTAACTTTAGACGTAGAACTGACTGATGGTAAGCACTGCCGGATAAGCAAACTAGGGTTAGCGTAAACTAGGCCAAGAGTAGAGGTATTTTTGCGATGACTGAATTGAATAATGGACTTTAAAACATGTAAATAAAGTTTAATTTGCATTAAAGAGTTACTTGCAACTCAGACAAATGAAATTCTTTAACCCTTTATCTACGCTAATTATTAAAGAATGTTACGCCTATGTACCCCAAATGGGCTGGGAAGACTCCCACCAAGGGTATACTCACATTTTGTCGAGGATGAGAAATCTAAATAAAATATAAGAATAAATACATAAAAGTACAACGAACATAGAGCCCTGAAGCTCCTTTTCGAAGTCGGTCAATAAAAGGGGCCGGATCTATTGCCGTTACACCGGGCACAATTCTAGACTCCAGATGACTACTTTTTCGATAAAAAAAACTTCGATAACACTTTTTTCGACCCAGAAACCGAATCCTAAACCTCTCAATTGCTACACCACAGACTTCTAGGGACACAGAAGTAATCAGTAAAAGTCAATATCATATCTTTGATATCACTACATATTATAAACAAAAGTCCCCCCGCCGCGTCTGTCTGTCTGAACGCGATAAATAAATTTTCATCCACCAATGGACGGAGTGATTCAAGAGGAAGGTTTACGTGTATAATTCACCCGTGCGTAGCCGGGCCGGGTCACTAGTTATAATTATATACCAATCGAATTACACCAACTCGTTTAAAATACTCCTTTTACTTGTAAGTCTTCGTTTGTGGCGCAACGAGAACGTCTTTTAATTAAAGTGACTATTAAAAAGAAGCTCCGAAGAGGCACTTAATAGGCTTAGAGGATCAGATATTTATTTGAGGGATCCTGCTGAAATGAGCATGGCTTTGATTGTCTGCCAACGTATCTGCATCACAAAGGCGACTCTTTTTAATTAGGCGACTATTCTGGAGTCCCCTTGCACACAAATGATGGAAGATTAACGTGATTTCAGGACCGCCCCATATTCGAGTTTCCTTGTGAGAAAACTTAACGGCTTTGGATTTGTTTTTTTTTTTGTTTATAAAGCAAAATATTTAATTTGTTTAAAATGAAGGAAAGAACCCGTTGCAAGTATGTATACTCTGCCTAGCTCGCAAGGGATCTGGCATCATGATATAGTAGAACAGTAGTGTACTAATTTATATTTTTAACCGATTTCATTTTCGCAATTTCCAGTCCGTACTGGTTCACATATTGAGTTCTTAGATTTACGCGAATATTACACATGAAATAAAACCATTTTTCGGATTTTATCGCGGTTTATTTTTTTTTTTATTTTTAGTTCCCGACGTTTCGAGTGCTTTGCAGCACCCATGGTCACGGGAGGGACTGAGGTGTTAGACGTCCAATACGCATAGTTGTTCACGGGGTACCCTCAAACTTCTTAATTATTTTTGTTGTTGTTGGTTCGATCTACGCAGAATGAGCTCACGGTGTATTGGTTAAAAAAAAAAAAAAAAAAATAAACCGCGATAAAATCCGTAAAATAGTTTTATTTCATGTGTAATATTCGCGTAAATCTAAGAACTCAAAGAAGCTTATTTTCAATAAGGAAATGTAAACCCACCCAATATCCACGCAGCGTTCCGTTATATCAACGAGCCAATTAACTATAATAACATAGACAATACCCAATCAAAATGTTCCGATGAAACGGAACCAATTTATTATAGTTTTATTTCATGTGTAATATTCGCGTAAATCTAAGAACTCAAAAGTTGATCAGATTAATTTAAAAACATTTCTAGATAATGTTTTATCTTTTTAGAAAAAGTAGCCCAACTCTAGAGATTATGCCTGCATCGTTGGGTAGGTTTAATTATTTTTCATGCACAAGCACCCTGATCGGAAAGAACACGAAATATTCTAAAAAAGAATAAATAATTTATAAAGATCTTTTTTTAATTTACAAAGATCTTTTTAAAGACAAGCTTTTATAGCAAAACACAACGGAGATATCTGGCATCTGGGTCCATAGTAACGTTAAGACAAATCCAACGACCACAAACACGATGGAGCTATATTAAGTAGATGGGTTTTCCGGTGACGATCTTACGGCACCATCATCAGACCAGCTCTATGGTATCACATCATGCATTGTCGCCGAACTTACACACGCCAAATTTCAGCTCAATCGGATACCCGCTGTGCTTGAAAAATACGAATGCGGCTCACAGCGGTTGGAAAAAAAGAGCCGCAGGCAGTGCAGTGGCAGACTGATACCGGCCGATGATGCCTACGATGACGAGTGAAACGACTATAAACGTTTAGGGGTTGCATAAAGATTTGTCCCGTGCGATGTTACCCGCAACTTATCGATCCAATGAGTGGAGTAGCCCAGACTCTAAGCGCAAATTCTAGTAACAAAATCAAAAATTCTTCTGAAAAGTACTAAATTGGAAAAATATAATTATAAATTTTCTAGAAGGAATAAGACAAATTGAAAACCGTTTTCCTAAACTAATATTTCTGCAGCGACAACATTACGAGTTGGTGATCGCCAAGTTGTATGTCCACGTCAGCAGCTGGGAAAAACATAATTTACTACATGTGCAAGACGGATGCGTGTTCCCTGTTCCTCTTGGTATAACTTTAAAAGATTAAAAAGTTTGTCCGCCGTGGTCTGAGGGCTTCACACGAAAAGGTTAGTAAGCGTGCTGTCACGTTCATGATGTTTAGTAAATTTGAAGCGTGACAAGGATAACAATTCGACTCGCTAGCGTCACGCTAACGTTAATCTTTTTGTGCTACCCCTCTGGTGTTTTGTGTCCCATCCGCAGTCTCTGTGGCAACCAACATAATGTTAACACATAAAAATAAAGACAGGACATTTGTAACGTCTGGAAGTATATTTTGACACGAATACGCGACTCAAAAGTGTTGTATGTAATGCTGTCAGGCTTATAGAAGGGTCTAGTTTTAAACAAAAATGTTAGCGCTGGGTAAACCGTGGTCTAGTTAGGTACTGAACTCTATATGGACAATAAAAGTAGTTTCTCTGTTGTCTTACTTCCTCGTTAAAAGCGACTAATGACAAGGCGATGCTCTCACGCCTGAGTTTACTGTCTAGGGTCAGGCAAATCTCTCAAAGATGACGATTTTGTGAAAGAGAAATTATGTAAGGTTATTATATACAGAGAGGCCAATATTTTGAGACACGAATTTTGAGCAACAATGCATTACTATCAGTAATGGGTCTTGTTCAAAACCAGAATGGCCTACGTTAAATTTGTAAATAAGCTTCTGTGATAGTACACCTCTGCCACCCCCGCTTGGGGAATATAGGTGTGTGCTACTCTAACTGTCATGATCTCATATCATAGTCGCTTAGATTTATACTCTATGACTAGATATGACTTAATATCACATTGCCTTGTAGGTTATCTTTCATGTAGGTATTGTAATACCGCGCTATTTATTACCAACAAGAGTTCATAGGACGCTGAAGTCAGACATAATGTAGGGGAATAAAAGTTGAAGCTTGTAAATTAACGGCATGCTCGGTGGACGGTCATGCAAGCGTTCATGGTAGTTCCTGTTCCGGATATTTTATTTATTTATGTTTGGTATAAAAATCAGGGATATTATATAGATGACATAGATGATTGACTACATTAATTACTAATTATGTACCCGATACCGTTACCCACGGAGTATTTGAATCCAATCATTTAAAGCTGCTAATGCATACCCGTTAGGCAAGCAGGTTAAGTAAAATTTAATTTTTATAAGGAACTTTAAAGACAATTTAGGTTTTAAGTACTAATGAGATAATTTGAGTGAGTTTATATATCTTGAATGCACCTTCAGTAAGGATGGGAAATACACCGCTGACATAGAGAGAAGAGTAAGTGCAGGGAACAGAGTGAATGGTTCGATGGGAAAGCTACTTGGCAGCCGGCACTTAAGCCAAAAGCTGCTGACCATACATAACGGAGTATATAAGGGTTCTAATTTTAGCAGTCTAATATGGTGTTTACATTTACATACGTATGTTCCACCGTAGCGCTCAAACTAATCATTCGCTTTTGATGAATGATGTGTCAATCTATTCGTTATTATGATCCAGGCTTAAGATCCAGGTAATATAAACTACATTTTATACAGTCAATATCTATATGAAAAAGTGGGGGTGTGGGTTTTTATCTAAGAGGAGATAATTCGGAGTTCATAAATTTAAAAATATGAGATATACCACGCGGCAGAAAAACAATAGCGTAGCGTTTATTCCGTAGTCGGGTTGGAGTATTTTTTATTTGTTCTACAAACCATAGGGTTACAAAAAAATTCATCATCCTTATACCATGGAATGTGACTGTTTTTCTTAGGCGCTGACGACAAAGGAAAATATCTGCAGAATCATAACACAAGGCAAAAAAAATCAAAATAACATAATACGGTGACGCCATGTTTTCAATTCATACACGGCGCCAAACAGCATAATCCGCATCAAAAACTTTCTCACAAAGCGGTCGTCGTAAATAAAATTCATTTTGAAGATGTCAATAATGTAAGTTGGCAGTAACAGCCGGGGGCAGAGAGCTTAACACGAAAAAATTGACTTTAGCCTGACGCTAGCAAGCTAATATGCCATCCTTGTCTCACTACAAATTTAATAAATAAACATGAAGGTAACGGCATGATTACTTGTTAGCGTAACGCTAACAACAAAGTTTTCGTGCTAAGCCCGCAGGTGAGCGGATTACCACGTACTGACTGCGCATATATCAGTATAAAAGATAAATAATTACTTTCTTCCCCTAGAACTGTCTCCGCGACGTTTATTGGTTTGTTTGTTGGAAACTTCAGCCGCGTCGTGTCAGCTACCTTCCGTTTAGAGTTGCCAGTTGCGAGCTTGTTGAGAGCTCCGCCCACTGGGTCCGGTCGCGGGTTCGATTTTTGCAAGGGACAAATCTTTGTGTGACCTACAATTATTTGTTTCAGTCTGGGTATTTGTGTATGTAAATTTTCATGTTTGGAAACGTTCCTACGACACAGGTATGGGAATCCGTTTTCTTAAAAAAATATGTGTGTGTGTGTGTGTGAATGATGTACGCTGTTGGCCGCGAGGCCTTTACAGCTTCACCGGACTTAAAGGCGAGCGTGCAACCACTACGCTCTAGCCAGCCAAAAGGGCAAGAGGCGACATACTCGGTTGGGACAGTCGCTATAGGGGGACGGATGCACTACTAAGTGCACCGGTCAACCACCGGCTATGGGAGGGGATCTACTACTACGTCGTCGTCGCCCGTATTCTGAGCGGAAAGAAGGGATGACAAAGCATCGGGGGGGTCGGTGAGAACATGTCGCGGCCGGCGGTGGCGGCAGGGGTCGGGGGGGAGATCGTAGTCAGCGGTGGCTACGATTAACGGATTCGCATGGGTAGATGCGTTCGCGAAGTGACGTGTTGACGCCTTTTTAATAAAGGCGCGAATAGGTTCGAGACCTAGATCGGAGTGGAGGTCGACGTTCCGTACGAACCAGGGGGCTCCTACGGCTTTACGGAGGAAGCGGTTTTGAACCACTTGGAGTTTATCGATGTGAGAGGGGGCCGAATGCCCGAACACAACACACGCATAAGTCATGATGGGTCGAACGCAAGTTTTGTAAAGTGTCACCTTATTTCTAAGGGACATTTTACTCCGCTTGCAGATTAACGAATGGAGACGACCGAGCACAAAGGATGCTCGGTGACGGACCTGCTTGATGTGCGGGCCGAAGGACATGGTGCTGTTTAGGGTGACCCCTAGATATTTGACTTCTTTGACTCAGGGAATGGGTCGATCGAATATGGTCACTTGACCGAGATTACTTCTAGAGCGGCGCAGGGAGTGGCGCAGGGTGGCACCTCTGGAGAAGAACACCGCAGCGCTCTTGTCCGGGTTCACCTCAATACGCCACTTCCTGAACCAATTCCCTAGGGAATTGGCGGATGCCTGAAGGTTTCTGGTAATGAAACCCTTATTCTTATGCGAGACGTAGAGAGCGGTATCATCCGCGAATAGGGCTAGATGCGCCTTACTCGAACGAGGAATGTCGTTCGTGTAAAGGCTAAACAGGAGCGGAGAGAGAACTGAGCCCTGTGGGACTCCAGCACTGATGGAGTGGGAAGTGGAGCGCGTCATTTCGACGCGATAACGGAAGGCGCAATTCGACAAGAAGTCTCGTAAGATGAGCACTAGTCTGTCCGGCACACCCAATTGGTAGAGCTTGTAGATCAAGCCGTTGTGCCAGACTTTGTCGAATGCCTTCGCGACATCTAGGTAGAGGGCGCCCGTGTAGATGGGTTTGGGTCTATTGAGACCGGAGAGGATGTGCTCCGTGATGCGGTGCACTTGGTGGACACAAGAGTGTTTGGCTCGAAAGCCGAACTGCTCGTCGATAAGGATACCCCTGGACGTTACGAAGTCTTTGAGCCTCGCCAGAAGGAGGCGCTCGTATATCTTGGCCAGGGAGTTGAGGAGACTGATAGGGCGGTAGCTCGCGGGGAGATTGCGAGGTTTGCCGGGCTTGGGAATGCCTATGACGTCAGCCTCCTTCCACTTAGCGGGGAAGGTGCAGTTCGTCATGGCGGCGTTCAATATGGCCACTAAGAGGCAGATGAGTTGGGCGGGCAGGCATTTCAGAACGCGATTCGAAATGCCGTCACGGCCGGGGGCTTTTTTAGATCTTCGACCTCCGTTTGCGTGATAGGAGGCAAGGAATCGACGGGGGGGAGGGATGCCCTGCGCTCGACTTCCCTGTCGACCGCGTCGACGTGGGACTGGTCGACAGACTGAGAGCTGGGGGTGCACTGGCTCTCGAGGAAAAAAATATGTAAAAGAGAACGAGCCTATTGGCTTATCCTCTATTATATAGAGACCTAGCATCTTCAATAAAATGTTTGTGTACATACACATCTGCCACTACTGTTTATAGAATGTAGGTGAAACGGTTGTTATAATACTAACATAATGTTTGTACGGTTAGCATAATTAGTCGCTAATCATTCTCAGTTTTCCTCAGTTTGAAGTCACTTGCACACTTTTGATTTACATGTAATCCATTTATTTAGACCGTTGGACTGCAAAGTCAGAGGTCTCGGGTTCAAACAAAGGCATGCACCTCTGTCTTTTCGAAAGCATGTGCTTACTAAAAATTAACTAGCACTTGCTTTAACGGTGAAAGAAAATATCTTGAGGAAACCTGCATGCCTAAGAGTTTCTCGAAGATCTGTGAAGTTGCACATGGCCAGTGTGGTGGACTATGGCCCAAACCCTCTCCGTTTGTGAGGAGGCTCGTGCCCAATGGTAGGACAGTTTCTTAACAGGGCTACTATTATCAATTATTATTATATAAATATATTTGAATATGTTGGTTCTAATAATTTACACTAATGTTTGTAAAATAAAGAGTACCTGTTACCCCATTTCAATAACTAAGATGTAAATCGGCATACGTTGTTGTCTGTACTATCATTCAAAGTTCTATACTTCTAACCAAACTTAATAACAACTTCTTCTCTAAATTCTTCGTCTTCTTCTTCAGCCGAAAGACGTCCACTGCAGGACAAAGGCCTCGCCTAAAGACCGCCACAACGACCGGCTTTGTGCAGTACGCATCCAACTTTTACCCGCGACCTTCACTAGGTCATTGGTCCATCTTGTAGGGGGCCTACCCACTCCACGTCTTCTGGTACGTGGTCGCCATTCGAGAATCTTTTTGCCCCAACGGCCGTCAGTCCTACGCGCGATGTGCCCCACCCACTGCCACTTAAGTTTACAATTCTGAGTGCTATGTCAGTGACTTTCGTCCTCCTGCGGATCTCCTCGTTTCTGATTCGATCCCGCAGGGTAACTCCAAGCATAGCTCTCTTCATCGCCCTTTGGGTGACCTTGAGCCTTCTTATGAGGCCCATCGTAAGCGACCATGTCTCAGTGCCGTAAGTCATCACTGGCAACACACACTGGTCAAAGACTTTAGTCTTGAGACACTGCGGAATTTTGGACGAGAAGATGTTAAGTAACTTCCCGAACGCCGACCAACCGAGCTGGATTCGACGATTGACCTCTTTCTCGAAATTGGACCTACCTAATTGGATTCTTTGTCCCAGGTATATATAATCGTCAACAACTTCGAGTGTAGAGTCTCCAACCTTTATAGAAGTTGGTACTACATGGACGTTTGACATGATCTTCGTCTTGTCCATGTTCATTTTTAGACCTCCTTGTTGAGAGACTCTACTGAGGTCGTTGAGCATGGTACTGAGGTCTTTCAGGGTATCAGCCATGAGCACGATAACATCGGCAAATCGAAGGTGAGGGATGTACTCGCCGTTGATGTTGATACCTAGTCCTCTCCAGTCCAGAAGCTTGAAGACATCTTCCAGCGCGGCGAAGAACAGTTTCCGGGATATAACGTCTCCCTGTCTCACACCACGCTGCAGTTGAATAGGTTTCGAGCTCTGGTCCTGAAGGCGGACTGACATAGTAGCGTTTTCGTACAAACTCTTCACTTCACCTCGATATACCGGTAGTCAACTTGGCACCGCTGGAGAGACTGTAGTACAGCCCAAGTCTCGATCGAATCAAAGGCCTTCTCATAATCCACAAACGCTAAGCATAGTGGCAGGTTATACTCTTCAGTCTTCTGTATGACCTGTCGCAGCGTATGAATGTGGTCTATGGGGCTGAAGCCTTTTCAGAAACCGGCTTGTTCGGGAGGCTGGAAGTCATCTAGTCTGCGCGCGAGACGATTCGTGATGACTCTCGAAAACAGTTTATAGACGTGGCTCAGAAGTGAGATGGGTCTATAATTCTTCAAGAGGGTTTTATCACCTTTTTTGAAGAAGAGAACCACCACACTACCGCGCCATGACTGTGGCGTTTTGCCCTCGAGGATGACGGTGTTGAATAGTTTTTGGAGAGCCCTCAATATCGGCTTTCCACTAGCCTTGAGAAGCTCGGCTGTTATACCGTCATCGCCCGGCGCCTTGTTGTTCTTGAGCTGTTTGAGAGCCATACTAATCTCGTACAGACTGATGTCCGGGATGTCTTCGGTATAGTGTCGGGTCAATTTGGCTCTTGGGTCTATGGCCGGATTGCAGACAGGTGGTTGTACTGATGTGTAAAGCTGGCCGTAGAACTTCTCGACTTCCCTCAAGAGTCCTGGTGTAGAGGATACAATCCTGCCGTCTCCGGTCTTCAGCTTACTCAACCGGCTCTGTCCGATAGACAGATCCCTTGCAAACACTTTAGGGCCTTTGTTGCGCTCGATAGTCTCTCTTATTTTGTCAGTATTATACTCGCGTAAATCGCGAGTCAGAGACTTAGAGATCTGCCTATTGAGGCGCTGGCATTCGGAAACTTCTGCTGGAGACTGCAAGATCATCCTGCGTCTTTCCTCCATAAGCTTGAGGGTAACGCCTGAGAGCTTTTTGGTTCTTTTTGTACGGTGGGTTTTAAAGAACTTGTGCCCGACCGTATGGACAGTTTCCACTACCCTGCTGCTATAATCGTCCACGTTTGTGCACTCGCCTAGACCTTCGAAGCGATTTTGCAGTTCGAGCTGAAAGCTATCGGGCTCCTGAATCTGAATAGTTGCTGGACGGAGTGTAGACTTCATCAGTCTAGACCTTTCAAGCTTGAAATTGATATTCAATGTGCCTCTTACTAGTCGGTGATCACTTCCAGTTTAAACTGCGTTGATCACAGAGACATCGTTGAATATGTGCCGCCTCGTCGACATGATGAAGTCTATCTCGTTTCTTGTAACACCATCGGCGCTCACCCAGGTCCATTTACGGTGTTCCCGCTTCTGGAAGAAGGAGTTCATCATAAAGAGTCCCTCCTTTTCCATGAAGTCAGCCAGCATTTGGCCCCGGGGATTCCGTTGTCCAGTACCAAAGGTTCCCACTCTCAGCTCATCGTCGCCTCGTCTGCCCAGTTTCGCGTTAAAGTCCCCCATGACAACGGTGTTGTGAGTTTCAGAGGTATGTATGGCTCTAGATATATCCTCATACATAACCTCTACCTCATCGTCGGGGTGTGTCGAAGTTGGTGAGTATACCTGTATAATTTTCAGTGAATACCTTTCAGTCATTTTGAACATCAGGTACGCTACCCTGGTCGACACACTCTCGATCTTGACAACGTTGTTCACGAGAGACCTGTGGACTGTAAACCCGACACCACCCTGGGACTGCTGGTCGCCCTCCCGGAAATAGAGCAAGTTACCGCATTTAAGTGTTATCGAGTCCTCACCCTCTCTTCGGACTTCAGATAATCCTATGATATACCAGTGTAACTTGCTCAATTCTTCCTCTAACTCGTCGATCTTTTCGTCAGTTCGCAGTGTGCGCGTGTTAAAAGTTGCCAGGGCCAATAGTCTTCGTTTTTGGGAGCCATGCCTCTTCCGGGGATTCTTAGCACCCCCCGCCCCGCCGTTACCGTGGCTGCTACCGTGACCAGGACTAGCGGGGCCACCGGGGACTGGGGGCCGTTTAATATTTGTGGGTATCATTAGGGGGATGATGCGATAATCGCCACGCTTGGCAGGCGGATTGGCGATCACAGTATAGCGTTAGTAGGTATTAAGAGGATGCTGCTGCCCATCCTCTCGTCTTACAAGCCCCTTAGGCACCTCTTACGGCACCTGTGGGCTATGATCTCCTAGCAGTAACCCAACTAACTAGGGCTTTGGATGCCATGTGTATCGCCATTCCAGAGAGTGGTGCCCTGCTTCCGACAACACTCAGCCCAAGCGAGCCCTCTTCCGGTGTGGCACTAGAGTACTGCCTCGCTTGAACTACCGCTTGTGGTATTTGTTGCTGGATTTGGTCGCCTCTCACGACCCGCTTTAGGCTAGCATGCGGTGGGGAGACTGTATTCTTGATCCGTCCCCACACGGACAATCATCACGGACCATCTTCTCTAAATAAAAAATAAAAAAATATTCAACACACACGAAGATGAAATAATTTCCAAGAGCTGGTAACATCGCGCAGCATCAATGGCTCCGGTATTATAGTTAAGATACTGCTACATTATCGACTGGTGATATTAAATTTGCTGTTTTTGCATTTCTCCCCTCCGGCTATAATTTCCCCTCCTTTGCCGGTGAAATGCCTTCAGACCGTTTCGAATGCAAATAAACTACACCTTTGTGTTTTATTATTCAAATAGGGAATAATTTAATCTTTTTTATAGCTTCGTGTTTGCGGAGGTGCCTAATAAAAGACATAATATAAATGTTTCGATACATTGTTAAATTTGTGAGGAGAATAATTTGGCTAGATGAAGAAAAATATTTATTAAGTATGTATGATAATGTTACGACTTCAATAGACCCCGATATCTTGTGAACGCTATCGGGGGATGTTAATTTTAAAACGCATTAAACACCCTTAGATCCCTTATCGATTCATCAAGGAAGATCTCGAATCCGCGTTTGAGTGCTAAAACGTCTAGAAGGTTTCTCCCTTTTAATTATCGAAGGAGTGCGGACACGGTAAACAAGTACCTACTTGTTCAGGTACTAATAATGTAACAATGATTTTAATTTTTACCGTCAGAAACATCCGGTAAGGTAGTATACCTTTGGCACATCAGGGGTCATCAGCCATTTTCAGAAAGTCATAAGATCCGTAACCATGTTGATACAAGATTTGGTAAGATTTGGATCCATTAGTTTTTCCAATAAGTCCACTTTTATGTTTCATTAACGTATATATGTAGTATATACATCATATCTTCTCCCTTAATATAATGAATACCGAAACGTAGTAATTATATTCTTTTTGGAATACAGGCCCACAATGTTTCCACAAGGATCTTTTGGTCCGCGGCCAAAATCAAAAATAATGCTGTCTATCTATCTATCTATCTATATCATCACGCCAGCTCCCTCGCGAGGTAGGCAGAGAGTACAGAGTTCCAACAGGTTCTTTCCTTACATACCTCTCTGGCTTCCTCCACTCTCATAGTTCGTCTCATACACACTCGCCGGTTACGGAGACTCTTGACTTGCCCTTCAGCTAAGACACGGTCTATTTGGTCATGGTAAGATAGTCTAGGTCTTCCCCGGCACCTACATCCTTCCACTTTCGCATTGTATATCTGTTTTGTCATTCTTTCTTCTGGCATCCTTTCTATATGCCCGAACCAACGGAGCATACCCTTTCTCATCTTTACACCGATACTATCTTTCATACCTACTCGCTTTCTTACTACGCTGTTGCGAATAATGAATCAATAATGCTGTCATCGTTTAAAATGTCACTTCATGACAGTTGCACTTTGGTATGAAATTTACCTTACCTAAATTATATCTTTCTTTATCATCACGCCAGATCCCTTGCATAGTAGGCAGATAGTTCCGTGTTTCAACAGGTTCATTCCTTATATGCCTCTTTTGCTTCCTCCACTCTCATAGTTCGTCTCATACACGCTCGCCGGTTATGGAGCCTCTTGACCTTCAGATTTTTAAATTAGTAACCGTGCGGACCCACCAGTTGAAATATCTCCTGGGAAGTAGAAAAAGAAATATTTAATGGTAACCCTCATTTCAGGCCTATGTTCAGCATTGAACAAGTACAGGCTAATTTGATGATAATAAACAGTCACTTTTCGCTCCGCCCTCCCCCCCCCTGTCAATGTCATCCAGGGGCAAAAGATCCTTGTTGCACTGTGAACGAAATCCCATGCCTAATTAAATCATGGTCCAATGAATCATAATATCCAGAACAAAAGAAATCACATCAAATCCAAAAACAAACAACTGTGACATTATTTATCGACAAAATCAATAGACTAACGATGTTTACTCAGCGTTTATCGGAACTTAAATTTCGGGAGGGTATAAAGAAGTTAAATAAAATGAGGTAGCGGCGGTGAGTGAGGCGTCCAGAAAGTTCGGCAGGTTGGGCGATAAATCGAAATTTATGTGCCGCCCGCTTAGACGCCGGCGCCGCCAGCCCGACCGTTGCATAACAACACGCGCTAAAAGCATTGCTCTGCTTACCTCCCTGTTTAGTATCTATATAATCTGCCCATATAAAGTTTGAAGCTATTTCAATCACTCAATTTACTTATAAGATAATGTTAAGTTGGGAACTCTGAGACTGTATTATGCGACGTTGAAAAGTCTTTGAAGAAAACAAGTGTAAGAAAATATTTATACCAATACACTAAAAATAATGCCCTGATATGAATATATGAAATACAATATATGAATCGTGCCTTAAATTTTCCTCTGCTCCTCTTATTTCAAATTAAAACTAATTATGTTTACACATACATTATATATTAGGTGACATAAAGTAATTTGTTTACTTACTTAGTAACACGACAACTAACACTGCATATACTATTTACGTTAAAAAGAGATGTCAATAAAACTTAAAAAATATATCAATTTAGAAAGCACTTGTACAATCTAAATGAACGAAACTAGTAATAGATATTTTGTCATCAAAATCTATTCTTACTCCCTCCGCTATGAGAGACGATAATATTAATGACACATATCGTCACCGTGTCCAAAACTTAAGCTACCAAAAATCATCAAAATTTCACGACAAACAAATACGACAAGGAAATTCTAACCGATCTTTACAACCAATTTAAGCATTATTGTCTGTACAATGTTACTCACCTTTTACAAATATCTGGTACGTGATCAAATCTGTCACGTCTAACAACACGTCGTTCCAACAAAGTTATCAGTCATCTAACACAGTATGTCCCTCTAACATGTAGCCAGTTTGCTATTTAGTTATTTAATTTTTACTAAAATCTAGCTAAATCCAGCCTACATTGCTCTTACTTACACCGTCACGCCTAAATTCCCCAAGCGGAGGTCGCAGAGGTGTACTGAGTACACCCACTTTTCGCCAACGATGTTAGATCCGATATAATAGAGGGCGAGCCTATTACCATATACCGGGCACAATTCCAGACTCCGGACTCATACTGGGAATTTTTTTGACCACGTGATCACAAAGCAATGCGCTTTGCCTCTAGACCGACGAGGCAATTTTACTTAACCCTCAATAGAAAATGTAGATAGAAACAAAACAAATTCCTTATTTTACAAAATAAAACGTGGACTTTCTGGCCTTTCTTATCCACAATCGCAGTCTTTGTGTTTGTCGATACTTTTACAGAACTTTAATAGTATGAATAAAAAATATTCTTTCTGATCCATGATTAAATGTTGTACTAGCTGTTGCCCGTGGCTTTGCAGGTAGGTATTTTATAAATTGGCTATTTTTATTACAATATTATAGCTTATACCACTCAGAATTAAAGTGGCTTCCTAACTGTGAAATTTTCAGAATTGGGTCCAGAGATTACTTCCTGCGTACATACCTACATGCCCACTTACTAAACGGGCGCTTACTATAGCAATGTCAACAACAACACATACACACGGGCCCCGCGGCCGACAGCGTCGATCATTTACATACTCACGGACCCCGCGGCTAACAGCGTAGAACATTCAAACACACACATACACATATTCCTAGCATATTAAATAGGTCCGCTAAATAAAGTTTTATAAAAGATCTCGAAGGTGCGAGTAAGTTTTGTAACTCGTGGTAGTGCTTCAATAATATAGTGACATGATTAGACTAGCCGAATCAATTTATCACAAAGTTGCCACTGAAAACAATAAAACACCGGTAACATTTGCCGGTAACGCAATGTGGTACGCAGCGCTAGCGGTAACTTTCTTAGCAAACACTGACATTGTTTCAATCTCGAAGGATCCCCAGAGCAATGAATATAACAAACGAATATAGGAAAGAGTCCATAGAGGTTTCGTTCTCTACTGTTCAAGGAAAACTCTAGGTCTGGTATATAACAACAATGAGTAAAAAAAAAAACCTAAACAATCTTTTTCACCTTTCATTGGCTCCATCATTAGACCAACTCCATGGAACCATATTGGCTCAATAAGAGCTTGTAAAGTGCGACAGATTTGCGATTTTTCTGAAAAGTAATAAATATGGAAATAACAAAACCTAGAGTTCTGGAGTTAAAAGAGGGTCAGTTATGATTTATTAAAGACCAAATAAACCGTGTCTTATCTGAAGGTCAAGTTATGGCAAAATTTGCTATTACTTTGATAGTACGTAACACCATAAGTCACAACACCCCCGTAGCTCTATTTATATGGATTGAGAGGCACTATACACTAGTATTAATCAGTGTTTATATATAAATTAGTTTTTATTTTAAAGTGAAACTTTTATTAGATCGTCACAAACTTTTTGGCCTGTGTGTTACATGTCGCGTGACGGTCGGCCGCGGAGTAGGGATAAAGTGAAAGGCGCTCGCCAGAGCAGCCAAGGCCAATATGTTTCACTTTTACCGTGGTTTCATAAAACCACACAAGAATTTTTTTAAGATTAAGTTAGATTAAGTAGTTTTAAGTCTGTAAATTATTTTAATTTTATTTTTTTTTGTATATTTTGTCCTCAGTTCTTCACTAATACACTTTATATCGTTTACACTAGTCCACACACTTAATTGTTAAACTTCAGTCAATAAATAATATCAAATTAACACTTCTTTTAATTTAAAAAAGATAAACAAAAGCACTCAGCCGATACTAGCTCCACGCAGCGTACGTCACTCTCACGATCAAAAGAAACTAATTATTATATAGTTCGAATTTTATGGGTTTAGTGGCGATTTATGTGAACAGTAACCACAAGGTCCTTAGTTCGACTCCTAGGTCGAATAAAGTATAATGTTACGATTGAAAAATTCCCAATTAGTTAATGGAAATAGGCTCGCCCCCAGTTACATTGGAACCTAACATCGTCGATAAAAAGTAGACCCCTGCTACCCCCGCTTCAGGGACTATAGGTATGACGGTGTTAATTTTCTTATGATTAAATTGATAGTCAGCTAATAATGCTGTGGCAATTGTAGGGTAATCGCAAATACGAAATGGATTTATTGATCATACAAATACATATAAAAAATTTAATTTAATTTGACTCAGTGAGTGCAGGAATTGAAACATTATTATATATTAGTACAGAGTACAAAGTTCTAATAGGTTGTTGGCTTACATATCTCTCTGGCTTTTTCCAGTTTCCAGGGACAGTTTCTTAACAGTTTCTTATTATTCTTTTTATTAACCCTTTATTACTTTGGAACTAAACAACGTCGGCGATTTGTAGTCGTACTCTTCTGCTACCCCCGTTTAGGGAGTAAAAGCGTGACGGAGGAAATTATTTATTTATTAAGGTTTGCAAACAGCTATTAATACATAAACTTTCGAAGAGCTATATTTTAAATCCATAGCCAATTATAATCACACACCACATTCGCTATGAGCAGATATATAAAAAATAGAAAATGTGGGAAATTATACAAAATGTTCTGAAAAAATATATAAACTTATCATAAATAAAATAGACTAAATAAACATTACGCTAAAATTAATAATCTTTATGTAAATCATGTATACAGGAGGAGACTATATTTGATATTATGTCTAAAACGAAGGAAATATTTATTATTGAAATCAATTTGGTCACTACATTATTATAAAGGCATATAAAAAATGTTTAGACGTAACTGCTTACTTTTTTTTCTTTTTCTTTAGCCACTATCGTCCCATTCTTGGGCAAAGGCCTCCCCAAAGGCCGTGATGTTGTTCATAGTTTTGAGGGACCTAGTTGGTAATTATTTTTGCCCAAGCTGTATGAGACATGCGGCAGATGTGGCAACCCCAGTTCTATTTTAACGTGGCGGCTTGTGACCAACAACAGATTTTTTTCTTATGGAGCGTGTGTGTGCACTATTCCTAATATGGCTTGTTTAATTTTTTAACCTTTTGAAATATTTATTCACAACAAACAATTTTTGTCTAACTTTTTTAATTATACTGCATTTTTTTTCGAGTACCTACTTTTATAGTTATTATTTAATGATAGCCAAAGTTAATTTTATAACTAGTGTTTGACTTGTAAATATTTTATTTCAATAATTGTGATACGTGTACTTACTACCTGTACATAACCATTGGTTTTTCGGGATGAGGATACCAGATCTACCCTGATGTAGTTCTCGCTAGTACGGAGGTCAGTAGAACTTAAATTAAACAACCATAACATTTATAAACTGAAACCATTGCACCTTGTCCATTAGATTTTTTATTATATGTTTTGTAATTATAATTCGTTGCCCAAAGTAAAAAGTGTACTACGTTGAAATATAACATGTATGAAATGTATATGGGCGTAAGACCATTCCAGTTATAAAATGAGTGAGTAATCAACCCATCTTAGTAATATTTTTATTAACATTTCAATTAGTACATTTTTAGGACTGAGTAATAACACCCAAGTATATTTTTTTCATTTAGTTAAGTTTTCGGTCAAATTACTTAATGTTATGCTATTGAAATATTGTTGGAATATTGTTTAGGTTACGTTCTTAGGTAGGTATACTCAATTTGTCCGTGCGCATTTATTTAATTATATGTATGTACTTAATTTAAGTAAATTAGTAATAATGTTAATAAAAAAAATATGAATAACAACAGGTAGACATTGAATGAGTATTTATAGTTAACCAATTCTTTGAACTGGGATTTCCAACACGAAACGTAGTTGGTTTTCCTCGAATGGGATTAAGTTTAAAAGATTCAGAGTTTTGTAGGCCATCTTTCAGCTCTGATTACTCCGCGTAAATAAATTACTTCACTAGTTGTTTAAAGGTTTCGTAATAAAAAATTGAATTATAGCGTCGTGTGTAGGTAGGTGCCTTTTGCGCAGACTTTTTCTATCCAAAAACAAAAATATGTTTCTTATGCAATTATAAATAAAATTGGCATTGGTTTAGAATTAATAAAGTGTGATTAACAGGAAATTGAAAGGTTACAAAATTGGGAAGGTTCACCTTATAACAAAAATATTATTAAAACAAGCGTTCATAGCAAAAAAAGCAACGGCCTCCTTCCGGCTCCTTCACCAGACCCTGGACACCATTCGGGTCTCCTATACTCTTTAAGACAAATCTAAGGAGCCTATATACGACAGGGATATTTTGAGTAGTTGGGTCTAGTTGGTTGGGTCTATTGGCTACCTCCGGCTTTATCATCAGATCCTGAAAAAAAAACTGGTTGTACTTGTCAATTGTCAATCCAACTAGCCTCCAGAATAGTGGAATTTAAATAAAAGCTTATAAAAAGTGAAAAAATGTCATTATTATAGATAACGTCAAGAGTTTCCGTAACCGGCAAGCGTGTATGAGACGAACTATGAGAGTGGAGGAAGCGAGAGAGGTATGTAAGGAAAAAACCTGTTGGAACTTTGTACTCTCTGCCTACCCCGCAAGGAATCTGGCGTGATGATATAGAAAGATAGATAGATAGATATCAGTTAATATCCGTTAAAGTCTACAATATATTTTTATTATAACACAGTTACCATTGATATTGTCCACGAGCCAACCAAGATAATAAAGAAGCATTGATGCATTGCAAAATATTCGCAATAACTTTCGAACGAACGGTGAAGGCGCTGCGCTAGGGTTACACTTTGAATAAATATCGACTTATTTGTATCGATTATAAGTCATTTATAATCGACATTGTAATTAATCAGTATGTTTTGTAATACTTAAAAGTTTACAATGCTTGTAAATGGCCTTCTGACTTATTCATCTGTATTTATTTTGTCATGTTAGCTGTAAGCCTTTCGCGTAAAATAAAATAGAAAATATAATATTGTATGGGTAGATGCATACTGAGAGTCAAAAACTCTAAACAATTAAGGAAATACCGGTCTAAGTTCACCTTAAAAGTTTAATAAAAATTAGCGGCTTTCAAATTATATTATCTTACAGAAAGCAAACAAAATTTTTTTTCTGAACCTTTGCAACAATTATTTGTTTACTTGCTAAATTTCGTATTACCTTGTGATATATAATGCATAATTAATACAAAATATGAATCTATACACCCCAACATCGATATTGTTTAAACAGAAATCGTAAACCCCTACTACGCTGCGCTCATTTCTTCAATGTAGAAACAATGGTTTCAGTACGCCATTCTTCTTCGGAAAAGAAAATAAAATGTCGTTATGAAACAACAAATTCTTTTAGCGAGTTAGAAACGGAATAAGAGAAAAATGCTGCGATCTGACAGTTTATTTTGTTGCAGACCATTCTCTATTAAAGTATTAATAGAGAATGGTCTGCGCTCGCGCTCGATAAATACTTTCGGTTCATTTCGTACACTTATGGTACACAGAGAGAATGATAAGGGACACTTGTATACACATAAAGATAATGTGTAAGGGAAGGACGCGTCGAACGCGAAATATCGATGCGATGAATGTAGATTGTGGAGCAAATATATTCATACAACCTTTAAGAATTGTTTTTTTTTCGAACCAGACTTTTAACGATTGTATATATTATATTTTTCTAGATCCTCAATGGATATTTGGTTGTATATGGATATAGATTGCGCTCAGTCCAAAAAAAGTATGTAAAAACATGTGGCTGGGCAACTTTCAATTTTTTTTTGCAAATCTAATCATGCATTATGCGTGCCTTCTCCGAAGACTTTTTCTTTCTAAAAAGTCTTCGCAGAAGGCCAGTTATAAATATAATTGGTTCAAAATTTATAAAGTGTGATTAACAGGAAATTGAAAGGTTATAAAAATTGGAAAGGTTCACCTTATAACAAAAATATTATTAAAACAATCTTTTATGGCAAAAAAAGCAACGGAAATATCTTGCATAGTTTGCCTCCTTCCGGCTCCTTCACCAGACCCTCGATACCACGACTAAACTATTAGGTAAATACCGGTCTACGTTCACCATAAAATGTTAATCAAAATTTGCGGCCTACAAATTATAATATCTTACAGAAAGCGAACAATATCTTCATCAATATTTCTTTCTGAACATTTGCAACAATGCCTTGTTTACTTAGTAAATTTCGTATTATCATGTGATATATATTGCATAATCGATACGAGATGTGGATCTATATATCCCAATATCGATATTGTTTAAACAGAAATCTTGACCCCACTACGCTGCGCTCATTTCTTCAACGTAGAAACAATGTCTCCAGGACGCCAATCTTCTTCGGAAAAGAAAATAAAACGTCGTTATGAACCAACAAATTCTTTTAGCGCGTTAGAAACGAAAGAAGAGATAAATACTGCGATCTGACAGTTTATTATGTTGCCGACCATTCTCTATTAAAGTATTAATAATATTATTTTATTAATGTCCTGTAGCTATTAAGCGCGTAGCGATGGTCTCGGTTCGAATATCAGGTTGGACATACAATACAATTTTTCGATAGAAACAATTTCAATATTTGTCCGGAGTCTGGTATCATTTCCTGAGTACAATAGGCTCGCACCCTATTACATGAGACTTAACATCGTCGCAGAAAAGTGAGTGTATACAGTACACCTCTGCCTACCCCGCTTGGGGACTTGACGGCGTCCATTTTTGTCTATTAATAGCATATACTGTCTCACTGCTAAACAGATGAGCTGCTTACCAATCGAGGTGAGAAAGATTAGGTCATACATGGAGTGCGGATTGGTGGAGGCAGGGGTGTGGCCGCATGCTGTTGGAACTCAGCAAGCCGCCTAAAAGCTTTCCAATTAGACTTAACATTACGTGGTAACTGGGACCAATGGCTTTACGTATCTCCTGAAACCCGGATACGCTTGAATATAACGACAAACGGACGATTAAGCGCAGTGGTTAAGAGCTTAAGCTGCTCCGCCCACTGCGTCTAATAGTCGCGGGTTCGATTGCCGTATGGGACAAATCTTTGTGTGATCCACAATTATTTGTTTCGGTCTGGGTATTTGTGTATGTGAAGTATCATGTATGTAAACGGCACCACGGCACAGGAATAAATCCTAGTGTCGGGCGTCACTTTTATTAAATAATAAAAAAATGAAATAAAAATAACATGCCACCAACATACACCCATTTTCAGCCGACCGAGCCAAACGTTGCTTATCCTTGATGATCGCTACTAGCGCCTCATAAAAGTATCATACTATCTATAAATACTTTCGGTTCATTTCGTACACTTATGGTATACAGAGAGAATGATAAGGGACACTTGTATACACATAAAGATAATGTGTAAGGGAGGGACGCGTCGAACGCGAAATATCGATGCGATGAATGTAGATTGTGGGGCAAATATATTCATACAACCTTTAAGGGTTGTTTTTCTTTTGTTTTTTGAACCAGTCTTTTAACGACTGTAAATATTATATTTTTCTCGATCCTCAATGGATATTTGGTTGTTATAGATTGCGCTCAGTCCAAAAAAAGTATCTATCTATATAACTATCCAAAGTGCTAATGTCGGCCATCCTGGGGTTTTTAGCCGGTAGAAATCCAACACGCCCCGTGAGCTTCCCCTGAGGCTCACGGAAATCCTATGTAGTATTATCCCCAAGTAAAAAAAGGTAGGTCTTGTATGCACTACGATCTTCTCCCATTCTCTGAATGATGCCAAGCCATCGGAGTCTGTACGCTTTCGTCTCTTCTATGATATTAGGTTCAGGAATGAGTTTTACGATTTAGGTGTTGTGGCCGATTCTCCAGATTCCATCTGAATTTTGGACGAGGCTAGAGATTTTCCGAAGAGTCTTTGTTTCGTTATTTCCAAAGCTTTATACAGATAATAATTTGAAATGAAAACAATGTAATTTTTCCATTAAAATGCTCGACAGCAGTTTGCTTCCGCCGTCATGTTCGATATATTAATGCAGAAATCGTGTAGAACGCTTATTAGTCACTTAGATCCGAATCCGGGGCCGAATTCGTTAATTCGGCCCCGGATTCGGATCTTATAATGCATGGCACAAATCGGACTGCTGCAGAAATAATTCTTTACCAGTGTTTAAATAAAAACATCAAGAGCATTAGAGAAAGGCCAGAGACACCACTGACTATTTCTTGCTATTTGTAATTTTTTATTTTTATTTGTAATTTTTTTCTGGTTAATTAATGCATGTAGCGATCACGAGGTTCTAGGTTCAAATCCTGGGTCAGACAAAAAATAATTTTTGGATAGGTAATTAATTTTCCAGTATCAGTCCGGTGTCTGCCATTGTGCCCGGTATGATGGCAATAGGTTCGCCTCCTATTACATGGGACCAAACATCGTCGGAAAAAGTGGATGTATACAATACACCTCTACTACCTTCTCGCCTGGGCGTGACGAAGTACTTACCCGTTCATTTTATCCTTAAAGTTATTTCGGTCTAGCGTAATCCGGGGTAGTATTGAGGTCTTTTAAAGCGAGGTACAAAGAAGATAGGTGTAAAAATATGCTAAGACAGTATTTTAATAAATACAATTTCAATAGCTTTAAAGAAAGGCTAGAGACACAACAAACTACTTTTTGTTATTTCTCCTGTTTTTCTTCTTTGCAATTTGTTGCGAGTTTTAGGACAATCGCGCTTCCCGGGACACGCCGAGGGTCAAACCTTGGTGTAATTTATGGCAGTCAGTGTGGGTCCGGCTTGCAGCATGTATAATGGTGGGAATATATGTCGGGCTTAGTCCAAGGCAATACAAACAATACTTTATCATGTTCACACGCAAGCCAACAACGTTTAGTTTTTTATTTAACAACAAAACAATTAACATTGTCACACCAACATTACCCAAGCTAGTGTGGCAAAGCTGGTGTGCTGTATATATTTTAGAAATGGTCAAGCATTGCAATTAATGGTATTTTTATCATTTGTTCCTATACACCGTAATTCATCATATACGCCGAATCACACTGAAAACATCGGTTATATACATAGAAATAAGTAATGTTTTATATCGCCGGTGAAGTAACAAAGGCTCCTCAATGACATTTTTATACCAATTTTATTATTTAATTAACTTAAAATAAAATCAGTGATAAGCAGTGATAGCCTAGTGGTTAGACCGTTGGACTGCAAAGTCAAAGGTCTCGGGTTCAAACCCAGGCACGCACCTCTGTCTTTTCGAAAGCATGTGCGTATTAAAAATTAATTATCACTTGCTTTAACGGTGAAGGAAAACATCGTGAGGAAACCTGCATGCCTAAGAGTTTCTCGAAGGTGTGTGAAGTTCGCCAACCCGCACTGGGCCAGCGTGGTGGACTATGGCCTAAACCCTCTCAGTTTGAGAGGAGGCCCGTGCCCAACAGTGGGACAGTTTCTTAACAGGGCTAATATTATTATTATATATATATATAAAATAAAATCATTTTCCTCACTACCACGTTCATGCACTTAGGTCTTGTAACATCACCATCAGCATGTCATACACGTATCTTTAACTTGTAAGATATATTACAAAATATAATAATAAAACTACACCTGTATAATAATAAATATAGCACGAAAACATAGAATAAATGTTACACATAGGGGTATTAACTAGATTCTTGAAAAAAACCATACAGAGTGAGGGATCTGATTCTACACGTGTGTACTGGAGCGTCTACCTATAGATAGGGGCTTCTCTCTGAATAGGTATGATCCCATTTCATCCAGGATTTATTTCCAATAAGCAGGATTCCGACGAAATATTCCGCGTTTTGGGGGATACAAGGATATAATCCCGGCAAATGGTATAAAGCGATATCAACTAAACATACGAGTATGTTATATGTATAGCGTAAGGTTGTTGTCATTTTCTTGCAATTCGTACATTTTATTCTATTATCGTGACCAATAGTTTTTTTAAGTTTTACCCCATACTGGAAATGATTACTGTAGATATTACCGTATTTCTTACACAGCCACTCAGATCGAAGCAAATGTAGCTTTCGTTCGTTTGTCTCGTGAGGTTTGAACACGCGCCAATTCAGTCAATTGTGCGGAGCGGCTAACTTTATGAATACTAAACCAAGATATGCAATTAGTAATTATTTCATAGTTTAGTATATTTAAAAAAAATTACGGACGATTTAGCGCAGTGGTTAAGAGCTTAAGCCGCTCCGCCCACTCTGTCTAATAGTCCCGGGTTCGATTCCCATACGGGACAAATCTTTGTGTGACCCATAATTATTTTTCTTGGTCTGGGTATTTGTGTATGTGAATTGTCATGTTCGTAAACGCACTTGATAATTACCAATAGCAGGTGACCACAAACTTGCTTCCAATAATCTGCACTGGGTCCTAATGGTGAAAATATGACCTGTCTGGAGTCTGGAGTCTGATACTGTGCCCGGGATAATGGCAGTAGGCTCGCCTTCAGTTACATGGGACCTAATATCATTGGCTAAGAGTAAGTGCACTCAGTACTCAGTACACCTCTGCCACCCCTGCTCGGAGAATAATAGGCATAACGGTGTGTGTTCACTAGTGTAACGAACTCTTTACTGCTCTTTGGTGTGCTTATTATTATTGTAGTATTGATTATTATAGCGCAGACTAAATATTATCACGCCGTAAAACAAAGTGTTACGAGCTCTTACACTTAGGGATCGCTAAAGCTTATGAATATTAACATTTTGTTGTTCAACAGCTTTTGAAAATATGCGAGCGTTCGGCCGTTATGTGCTTGCCCCGAAGTTGCCCCTTATGTGTTTTCTATCATCTACTTTTGGTCCATTCTAGTGTCAATGAATTAAATAGCCCTATATTTTTCAATAAAAGGGTCTGTAGACTCGTTTTTTTTATTATTTATTTTATTGTATTCGGAAAACATAGTGATTTATAACATACGTAATGCCTTAATCGAATCTATACACCATTAACATGGTTTCATATATGTTTAATAACATGCTTGTTCATTAATGGAAAGATATATATAATTATTATTGACTGCCTTGTTGGTCTGGTGGTAAAGCGCATCGCTTTGTGATCAAGAGGTCCTGGGTTCAAATCCTAGGTCGGACAAATGTAGTTTTTCTAACGAAAAATTCCCAGTACGAGTCCGGAGTCTGGAATTGTACCCGGTATATGGCAATAGGCTCGCCCCCTATTACATGGGACCTAACATCGTCGGCGAAACGTGGGTGTACTCAGTACACCTCTGCCACCCCCTCTGGGGAATATAGGCGGGATGGTGTGTATATATATAATTATTGAGGATCATAGTGTTGCGAAATCCATCCATAAAAGCCAATATATTATATTAAACCAAAAGCAATAAGTTACAAGTTTTCTTAATAATAAATCTGCCTATACCGTCCTACCACAGAACAAAGAAAACTAGTACTTCTTTATTCCCTATGTCCCACCATCGGGCAAGGGCCTTTTGTGCCTTATACTCCACCATGCCAACCCAGTGTTGATGTCTGGAGATGGAGAGAGTTGGAATGCAATTCAATCTATCAAGCTTTTTGATGACAGACGACAAAACTGACAATGACGTACGATTTAGCGCACTGGTTAAGAGCTTAAGCCGCTCCGCCCACTGTGTCTAAAAGTCGCGGGTTCGATTGCCGCACGGGTTAAATCTTTGTGTGATCCACAATTATTTGTTCCGGTCTGGTAATTTGTGTATGTGTATTTTCATGTATGTGAACGCACCCACGACACAGGCGTCCAACACTAAGTAGTAACCGGGACCAACGGTTTGATGTGCCTTCCGAGGCACGGAGATGCTTGAATATTAAAATGCCATAAACGGTCACCAATCTCAGACTGATTGAGATGAACGCTGCTTAAATTTAGTAACCGCTAACACAAACATATACCATTCGAGCGCCTCTTTCTTACTTTGCTTTAATAGTAATTAACTGGTGTAAAACGGTGTATTTATAATTTTTACTGAGAGGCACATGCAGTAAAGGTGAATTTTCACATCCTGTCACATTCGATTAGTGGCGTATTTACCAGCAGGCTGAGTAGGATCCAGCCTGTATATAATAATGCTTATTTTATTTGTGTAAGACAAAAAAAAATGAACCAAATTTGCCGCCCAAAAATTTGACGCAACATATTTTTTTTGTCTTACAGAAATAGAAAAAAAAAACATTATTATATACACATGTAAGTAGTTTTAAAGCATACCTTACCCCACCTTATAGGTAAGTAGTACATGATTTAGCTCAAAAGTATACCCAAAGACTATTTCTTGTGTAAACTTCATTAAATCATGAGTTGTAAGAATAATCTAGGAACAACAACGGCCCCTTAGTTCACAATCATACTAACAACGGGAAAAGCTGATGTAATGATGACGATAGAGCACAAATCATAGAATTTAATTGACAAGGAAAATTAATAGGATTGTGAACTATTGAATTGCAGAGGTTAGTAGGGGTGGCAAAAGTTGAATAGCCTACTGGCGGCAAATGTGGAAATTCGCCACTTATTCCATAAAAAAATCTGTATGAAACGTAGCTGACCACACAGCAGGACAGAGACACACGAAAAGCTGAAATGCCATCCTTGTCACACTACAAATTTACTAAATAAACATGAACGTGGCAGCACGCTACTCGTTATCGTCACGCTACTGTTAATCTTTTCGGGCGAAACCCTCAGGTTTGGGATTGTTTTCATGTTATACTATACCATATTTCACAAACAATGTCAGTATATTTTGGAATATACATGCCGAGCAGAAAAGGCGCATTTTTTCTAACATGTCCGGAGGGCAGGTGGGCTGGCTATGACCTGGATTTGAAGGGCGCCGAGCCGCGATGTAGTATCGCGGAGAGGTTGTTTTTATTTCGACCACATTCACTTGTGTAAATATTGCGAAATAGAAGCGATTTTTAGAACGATTTTATACCTTGTTCAAACCGTTTTTTAACAAAGTATTCAATCTGTTCTATCTTGTCTGGTCGGGGTGGTGAATCTCGCACACTTCGGACAAATAAACCTACAGTATATTCTATGTTTACCCTCATGTTCGTATATGTACCTATACTTGTTTGCTCCTCTCCATATCGAAGAATATGGGACGGAATAAAATGTCGATTGTCATGTTAGCAAGAATCAGTGCTCGATATAAATAATATAATAAAGGTCTTTCAAGTTAAGAATTGAGTCACAGACATACCATTACAATAAGTGCCTCAAAGTGAACTATGAGGGAAATAAAAACAAAGCGAAGTATGTTATTAATTTTTGAACAACTTTGAGTCCTAATCCAAGTTAAAAGAGCCTTATGCAAAATACATTATAATTCATAAAATTGCTGTTTGCAATTTTGTGCAGGAGAGCAAAAAGTTAATAGTTTCATTCGCTAGGCAAAGTATTATGAAGTTAAAGAACTCTATTAAAGATTACACACGAGGGAAGTGGCGCAAAGAAATGGAGTTGACTTCGTCAACTGGCTGCGCCAATCAGACGGTCTGATCAGCTTTAAATAGAGAATTATTTTAACTAGGCAGAATCATGAAGTTACTATGTAATATTTAATGTAAATTCCGATAATATTCAGGGAGCGTAATAAAAGTTTTCGTCGTACAGATATAATGCTGGACTGAGTTGACACCGCAGGGCTTGGTACAAATAAAAAAGGATATTAGCTTAACGCTATCGAGTTAACATGCCATCCTTTTCACCGTACAAATTTGCTAATTGAAGATGAATGTGACTGCAGCTTTTCTTGTCAGTCTCACGATAATGTTAATCTATTAATGCTAAACCTGCAGGTACACTACAATAACCTTACGTTATTTATTAAAAATATTATATTATAGCTCGCTTACTACTCGCGTTTCAATCAAAATCAAAATCAAAAGTTTTTTATTCATGTAGACCAAAAGGCACTTATGAATAGTCAAAAATAGAAAATTATTATTACTTAAGACTCTACCACCCGTTCGGAAAGTCATTCCTGTGGAGAAGAAGGGCAAGAAACTCCACGGTTACTCTTTTTTAAAAATGAGGTTTACAATTCTTTTTGTATGCATTGCATTTATGGAGTATGGGAGAACAATGCAGAACGAGCTAAATAGATGTGCTTAAGTATAGATTAATCATAAGTGTACTTAGATTCATGATATTGGTCAGTGTCTACATTTAACAGATCTTGTTTATTTAGATAGCTAAATGTCTGTGGATTGAAAAGTTTAAAAATCTTTTAAATGGTGTACGTGACCGTGTCATAAGACATAATTGACATTTAATAAAACACCAAGAGGTTTTGGATCCCGTGTGTGTGTTAAAAAACTTGCACATCATAAACTAAATTATAGCACATGTTAAATCGATTGTGCTACCATATCGATACTTCGAGACTAATTAATTACTAATATTTTAGATTATTAAAAAAATCATAATAGTGTAGCTAAAAATCTGACTACTAAAAATCTCGATGACAACTTCAACAAACAAATTCCGGTAATTCCAGTTTGTACAGCCTTTAAGGTAATTAGTTCACTTAAAATTTTACTCGCATATTATGAAGTCTCTGATTAATAAACCGGTGAAGGACCGAGGTGTACCGGCGGAGCTGCTCCTAAATTGAGCTTTATAGAAGTAATAAAATATTGCTTTGAAATGAGATTGGAAGAACAGCTGTTATGTTCTATTCAAAACTGTTTATAGTACTTAATTGTAGATTTTATAGCATTTTTAGATAAGGTTCTATATAAATAAAATAGGCAACCAAAATTTTTCCTAACCTGTTTGCTTCTGTTTTAGTAGCATGCTCTAAAGTTTTAAGGGACTGATTTTTTTAGCCTACGTAAACTTTATATTATAACCTAACCTTTATATTATTCGTCCTAGAATACAGATCATGACCGAAACGACAGCGAATAATCGTCCGTGTTTGTATGTATGTGCATGGGCATTTATACTACTAGTGGTTAGCAGCATTGTAGAAATTAGTTTAAAATTGTTAATGACCTCAGATTTTTTATTATTATAGTTTTAAAATACTGTAGTATATTTACCTTTCATCACGTTGGTTATGATTTGATCGACAGAAGAGCACAGCCAGGCTTGTGATGTAATTTTTGCGTATTTTGCCGGACTGTCGCCTTAAATCTATATCAATACCTACGTAGAAACAGTAAACAAACCCCCAAAACAGTAATCGTCGCTCAATACATATGCAACTAAAGAGGAGCAGACCTGTGTTGTATTTACTAGACCACATATGTCCCGTGGTGCGTATCCTTGTTGATAAGCAGAAGATAAGTCTTCTTCTTCTTTTTTATAGTGTTCAAAATCGAACGATCTTCAATTCAACGAAAATCAATTTGATTAATATATTTTATTTGTTCACACATGACTTCTGTGTTTATGAACCGATTAGGATGTTTCTTTTTTGGTGTTAATAGTTAATGTTTGTCTCGCCGATAGGTAATATAAAATATGGGTGGAGACTTTCATAACGCATCAATTGAGCAAAAATGATCACGATGTATATTACCTAATCATAGCAATATTTAATTTAACGGAAAAGGATATTTTATGAAATTAAAATATTATAATTATTATTATAATATTTTAATGAACAGACGTACAAGTTTAGACGTTTGATTTGTTGTTACTCAGTCAACAGTAGAATGGATTTAGATTGTATTTAGTAAGGGGGCAGATTGTAAGCTAAAACAATGTATAGACTGGACGTTATGATATAGTCAATATAATTTGGCCTATACCGTCCGGCCGATAAGCTGCGATTGGTGCCTCTGCCAAAAACAAGTTGCTAATGAAACTGTCGTACATGTGTTAATTATAACAAGAAATCCAGGCGATATATTTGCCGTAACATAACTTCTCTAACTTATTATTCATTTGGACGAGTTTCGGAATTCTGAGGGGATTTATACGGTCGCCTCAAACGTAACGAGAGTCTGCGGAAAATCGATCTCTCGCCTCAACATTCTATTTTTCTTTGCTTACTTCGACTCACGTGTTAAAATAGGTTTGCTTTGCTTTTGCTTTTGCTTTTTTAAAAAACGTAGCCCCACACTAGGATTTATTCCTGTGTCGTGGGTGCGTTTACAAACATGAAAATTCACAAACAAATACCGAAACCGGAACAAATAATTGTGGATCACACAAAGATTTGTCCCGTGCGGGAATCGAAATAGGTGATCTATTTAAGATAAAACCATTCATTATTCGGACCCCGAATACTTTCTGCCAGCAATGTATAACATTGGAATAAATACGTAGACTGATATACGTCTTGGTTGCGAAAAGAAAATAGGCTGTTATTTATTTATATAATGAGAGCTGAAATTTGTTTTATTTTATGGATGAGTCGTTAGTTAATTAGTGATGGCTGTATAGAGCTTCAAAATTGGTTATCGGCTTTTCATTTATTTACGAAAGAGAAAATAAGAAATCTGATAATATATAAGAGAAAATTAAATAAACTGACAACGCAGGAATCCAGAGAGGTCTTTAAGGAAAGCCCCTGTTGCAATTTTGTACTCTTTGCCTATTTTGCAAGTGATCAAACGTGGAGGTATATATAGACAATTTGAGAAGAGAAAATAGAGTTATGTATTCCAGAAGCGGGGGTAGCAGAGGTTTCATCTATCTCATTCTACACCGACTATGTTAGGTCCAGTGTAATAGGGCTGGAACTATTACCATTATAGTGGGCATAATTCTAGACTTTTCCTTTAAATCTCAGCTGCTTTGTTAGAGCGTTTTGAGGCTATATCATATTTACTTAACCTACAGGTAAAAAATACTGTTGAACTTTAAACTCACCCTAAACCCCATGGCCAGTCGTACTATGCGCAACTGGACCAGTAAAGCAGTTGTGATGAGTTCTTTATGAAAAAGCGTCAATAGTGCTGTAATCTCTTCTATCTCAAGATGGCCATTGCGTGGCGATGAGAGGCCGATTTGTGTCAGTACTAAACGGCACTCGCTTGCTGCGACTCCCGCTATAAAAACTCAATCAAAGTTTAACGAGGCTATTAAGCTTTATGTTCTTTATAGAAATGGATACCTACTGATGGTTTTCTGAAAAGGATTAATATGGGATGATAACTCACCTGGAGTTGTTTTCTACTAGAATTTATTGAATTAATTACCGTCTTTTAGTGGCTACTTTTCTGATATATTGTTTCAATGAACATACAAATTTCTAATCGTGTATCACTAGTGTTTGTGTGTAGTGAGTGTTGTAATCTCTCTTTTCGTTGTGGTGCGTTGCATTAATGAATTTCTAACTAATTAAACTGAAGTAACTAAATATTAAAATTATGGACGGAAGAATTAATGTAATATTTATATAATACGGCACCTGAATGTAGTAGTTAGGTATGAACTGTGATTCCATCATGTTTCTTTATGACTTTAACTGTATGTTTATTGACAGGAACGACACAAGACTGCATAAATCAATTTAATTTGACACGCGCCGAGCATGCTATTTCGCACGACGGTCACAGAGTAAATACTCGTGTGGACGTGCGATTAAGGTAGTAATTGATGCTTCAATTTTATGCGCGCCCGCAGCTTTTGGATTATATGTATTTATTCTAAGTTATGAATATAGAACATTTCCCTGGTATCTAATTTTAAATATTGGTGAACTATGATCAATAAAATAAATCAATTTAGTTTCTTGTGTGTTAAGTATTACCAGTGCAGTTACTTCTGTAACTTCTACGAGGATACAAATCATCTATTTATATATCTACTCTGCTTGATTCCTTTTAGAAAACTAACAGAACCGTGTTCGCTTGTATAAATAACATGAATCTGAAGAGGCCGCTAAATATTGATTGGTTTTTCATAGTGCGGCGCGGTAACGGCGCGCCGTTAAAACGGCCACAAATCGACCGCTCATTGCCGCGGAGCGCCCATACCGACGGACGTAAAACCCACACTACATGAGTTCAGCTCTTGTTGCCCTTTATGTTGAATCAGAGATGTAGAATAAAGAAATACATTTACGTATAATATACGTGTGATGGTAACTGGGATTTGTGCAGTTACCGTGTACTACATAGTGGAATGTGCCCAATTTTCTTCGTATAGATACCGTAACAAACGACAAAGAGACGACCAAAATATTATATCGGGGAGCTATTTTAATAGTGACGCTACCTTTCGCCTCCATAGAATTGAAATAGAAATAATTATTTCGTTAGGTAGGCCAACCAAAAGTAATTGTGTATAGGTGATTACAATCCTTTAATATCAATCAGACTCATCCTTTTAAATTAAATTTTACGTTTTGATCCTCAACATACACATTACTAACTGCCTAATAAGTTTTAGTAAAAAGGCGAGCTGAAAACAAAAGCCATGTTTTAAGTAATAAAAAACACTTTCATGCCTATCATCCGCAAGCGGGCATAGCCGGAGTGTATTGTGTGCATCTATTTTTAGCCGACGATGTTAGATCCTACTCTAATAGAGGGCGAGCTTATTTACCTTGAGCCCACAAGGTAGACTGACAGACTGATACTGGAAAATTGAACTTTGCAAAATTTTTCCGACTTTGGATTTGAACCCAGGACATCGTGATCACTACGCGCAGTATTCGCCACTTGGCCGACAAAGCACCACTTGGCAGGTTTAACACATTAAGTGGTAACCGGAACCAACGGCTTAACGTGCTTTCCGAAGTACGGAGACGCTTGAATACGAAAATGCCACAAACGGTCACCCATCTCAGGCCGAACGAGTCGAACACTGCTTCACCTTGGTGATCGGTAAGCACACCGTGGTCGCACAGATCTACAAACGCCTCCATAATACTGACCAATCGTAACTTATATAGATTGTCTTACTAATAACAACCACACATCCATTTAATTACAGATATTTATTCACCCGGCCACCCCAAGCACATAATGACCAAGACACAGGATCATTCATAACACCTAATACAATATTCATTCAGTCATTTACGATTCGCGAAGACGATCTCGCTTCGCATCTCGAGCCAACAAACGCCTTTTGTTGACTAATAATTAATAGATTAGCACTCATTGTGGGGGGACAGGTGGGAGTCCTCTTTGTCCTCGGCTTATGTCAAGAGCGCATTTAAACTTAAAGTAAACCAAGCAAATCGGGGTGCAGCGGAGTTATTGCGGCACTTTGGCTCCGTTTAGCGCACCCGAGTTGTTGCATCAAATATTTGTAATACAAAAAATGGCGCACGAATGTGTGTGATAATAGTTATTGCACTTTAGTTTCCTTGTTATCCACCTATCCGTCTTCGTTCTGTTTCTGGCTTCCTCCACTTACATAGATCGACTCATACACGTTCGCCGGTTACGGTGTCTTGACTTGCCCGTCAGTTAGGACACAGTGTATTTCTTTCTTGTAGATCTTTTAGATCCTTCCTTCATGTCTTTTAGATCCTTCATGGGATAGGCAGAGATTGCAGAGCTCCAACAGGTTCTTCTACAGACCACTCTGGCTTACTTCATTCTCATAGTTTGTCTCATACACGCTCGCCGGTTACGGAGGTCCTTGCCTTGCTTTTGAGATAAGACGCGGTTTATTTGGCCATGGTAAGGTAGCTTAGGGCTTTCCCGGTACCTACATCCTTCTATTTATCAATGGTTGTTATCTAAAAATATATAATCTAGCTACAAAAAGTAATAATTTATTATTTAGTATTGACAAATTTTTAAATTCGATATCCAAAATAAGGTACTTCAATAAATCATCAACGGAGCTGTAAATTGAACAATCAAAATGAACCACCCCGATAAGTGAAACGCTCTCAATTTCCGTAAGGTTAGTCCTTAAAATGAAGAAAATTTAATTTTCTCTAACGATATTTACAGTTTTAGAGGCCACGCAAGTGGCTCAGCTAGGTAAAAGAAAGTAGAAAACATTTCCTACGAAAACATTTCACGGAAAACATTTAAGGCAATGTCCTGTAAGCGTCAATAAATAGCGTAAATAAGGTCCTGTAAGCGGGTCAATAACTTGACCCGCTAGCTAACGCTAGCATTTGAAAGGCTTAGAGCCTCTGTCACCACCCTTCAGTGAAGTTTGAAGAAGACTCATCGACAATTAAAGTTGCAAATAATATATGCGTCAATTTCGTAGTCCTATCCGACGGTCTAACTAGCCAGTTTTAATTGCCGACTAACGCTAATCGAGAATTAACTAACCAGCACTTCACCCGAACGTAGTGAAAGAGGCCCTTAATCTTTATTCGAATCTTCTTTTTGCGCTCAGGTTATCACACGTTGTAATTAACTTTAATCAGCATAGATTTGGAAAGGTTTACCAAAAATTTCGAATTCAGAAACGTAATCATAATTTACAAAATAGTACTACAAACTAATGGTATTATTTTCAAAGAATTCGTCGTACTTTAAACAGAAAAGGCTTTGAAAAGTTTCGAAAGGTGAACGTAGTATTTAAAGCGCTATTTTACACGACGAACGATTTATATTCAAGGATAGGGTAGAGTGTTAAGAGCAACTTATAGAATCGTAGTACGGATTCGCGGTTAACAAGGTTTGTTTATGTAAAATTTAACCCATTTCTACATAATGCCGTACTAACAATATCTTACAAGTAAATTCAAAGACTATATCACTAATTATAATTATTTTTATAAGTTAGCCTTCAGGGTCCCACTGCTGGGAAAAGGCATCCCCCCATCTCCTGCACTCTACTCTATTGAGCGCCAGTCGCCGAGCATCCAATTCCTTCCGCCATTTCCTCCTGGGCCTGCTGTGATGCCGTTCAATATAAAGAGGAATCCAGTTGGTGATTATTTTTACCCAAGATGTGTCCGGCCTGCAACTGACCCACTATACAGTCCCACAGCTTGGCAAAGACCTTCTCTCAGAAAATGAGATAAGAGAGATTAGGTGCCAGTGCGGATTGTGGCACCTGCTGTTGGAACTTATCAAGCGACCTATATGGCTTCCAACTTGGCTTAACGACTACCACATTAAGTGGTGACCGGGACCAACGGCTTAACTTGCCGTCCGAAGCACGGAGACGGTCGAATATGAAAATTATACAAACGGTCACACATCTTAGACCGACTGAGCTGAACGCTGATTAACCTTGGTGATCGGTAAGAACACCGCGATCGCACAGCGATATAAAAGTCTTAATCTCTACGCTTAAAGTAAATTTGCATAGATATGCAAATTTATTTTAAGCGTAGAGATTGAGACTTTCATAGCGCTGTACCAGTCAATTACAGAATTGTATTATCAGAAGATCTCCGTAATTGCTAACAACTTTTGTTCAATATTGCCGTCACATTAAGGGGCGTAGTTCACAACCAATCAGTTATAACTGATGAAAGTTCGACAGTGAAAGTCAGCACAATTTTCTTTCCAATAATTCGCGAGTTGGAGGTGGTGGCGCGTACTAACGATCCTTGCTCGCTCGAGTGTCGTGTGTAAACGCGGCACCGACGTGCCAAATGACGTGGAACTGATGCCACCCAACGATGACGCCCTTTCACCGTGACACCGACCGCCTGGAATTATTTATGTCCCGCTTTGCACTACGGCGATGAAATTATATTCACCTCTTGCTGCGGTCGTGTGTGAGTGTGGGTGCATAATGTATTAACATTTGTTTGGATTTTCAGCAGATACTGTTGCTTTGTTTTCTCATAGAACTTACAAGTATAGCTGTGTGGGCAATACTGAGTACACAAAATGATAAAAGAGAACATGAAACTAAAATCTGAGGGCTTAGTTAGAAAGATTGCCGTTAGCGTGACGCTAGCAAGTAATCGTGCTGCCACGTTCATGTTTAGTTAACAAATTGTATGATAATGATGGTGGACAACTAGGTAGCGCCAGGCTAACGTCAATATTTTCGTGCTAAGTTCTGTGATGCCATCCAACGATCACGCCCTTTCGCCGTGACACTGAACCGGCTGGAATTATTTAAGTCCCGCTTTGCGCTATAGTGATAAAATTATTTTCACTTCTAGCTGTGGTCATGTGCGAGTGTTGATTTGTACCTTTGTAGAATTTACAGGAGGCAGGTGTTCAGGGGTACTACAAAATTATAAAAAAGAACGTGAAACTAAAATCAGATATCTAATATAATTTCATATGCAATGATTATTATTTTAGTGTAGCCTTATGGTATTTGTATTTTCTCAAGCTTTTATTTAACACGTTCGTGCAGTTCCGATAATAATGCATTTTCATTGTAAGCATTACCGGATTTACATTCAGCATTGACTCCGGACGAAGAAACTTCTCAACAGCACAGGCATGAAATTTTATACTTATTTTGATTGGCCGTTATAAAATGCACTATAACCTGGCTGCATAATAGCTTTTTTTTAAATTGTTTCCATATAACAAGCTTTTATTTAATTTGCAATGTTCGTATGTCTGTCTGTCTTTCCAGTTCAAATCTTGTAATCCATTTTTCAAGCATTTGCAATCTGTTTGAGTTAAAATTTGGCATACGTATGAAAGTCCGATGACAATGTAATAATATGGTACCATAAAGCTGGTCTGATGATGGAGTTGGAAGGTGACCATAGGAACATCTGAACTATATAACGTAACCCGCTCGGTTTTGGGCTCATTAGATTGGTATAGAGAACTGCTATACAACCAGATAGTGTTCAGGGTCTGTTGATGAAGCCGAAAGGTGGCCAATGGAACAAACGAAGTACTCAATATAACCCCGCCGTGTTTGGGCTCGTTGGGTTTGTCTTGACGAGTACTTTGCACCCGGATGGTGTCCAGGGTCTGATGATGGAGCCGGAGGGTGGTCAACGGAACTACCCAACTACTTAACATAGTCCTGCCGTGTTTGGGCTCATTGGGTTTGTCTTGACAAGTTCTATAGACACAGATGATGTCCAGGGTCTAATGACGAAGCTGGCAGGTGGTCAACGCAACTACCCAACTACTCAACATAACCCTGGCGTGTTGGGGCTCGTTACATTTGTTTGGAGTAGTACCATAGTACTTGTTGGTCTGCGTTGTGTTTTTGCTATAAAAGCGTATTTTTAAATTAAAAAGATCTTTTTAAATTAAATTTTATACTCTCTCTCTCTCTTAATTTATTGAGTTTGCACGAGCACTATTTTTATGTTACTAAAATGTGAGGATTTATCCAAAATATGGTTTCAAAGTTTGATATTATTCCGTCTTACATTATTTTCAATCATAGTATTATACATGGATATTTTAAATATTACTGAACGTTATTGATAATAACGAATATTCTTGACATTAAATTTTAAGTGTAGAGAAAATTGACCCGTCAATTGAAGTGCTCCACGAGTTCGAGTAGGGACGAGGGTTCTCACATGTGCCGAGTTAGCAGCTTGTGACATTAGTGTCTCGACTTTTATACCTAAGGGTTTAGCTTAATTTATTCGTAGGAATATTATACTATGGAAGTGTAATTATTATTTTTCCTTAGCCACTATCCCATGTTGTCACAGAATGTTTTATTTTTGTCGACGCTATGTTAATTGATTGTTGCTACAAATTGTAAAAGAATATTTAAATCTTGTTCTTACTTTCTTTCTTTCTTGACAACCGGGTACGAACAAAGAATTTTGTAATAAGTCTACTTTTGATTTAATGAATATATAATTTCTTAAATTGTGAGCAGTTGCCAACTTCAAATAAGTGAACCAAGAAAGCATGATGTGAAATATCCGTGAAGATTCCTTGCGGGGTAGGCAGAGAATACAGAGTTCCAACAGGTTCGGTCCTTACAGACCTTTCTGACTTCCTTCACTCTCATAGTTCGTCTCATACACGCTCGCCAGTTACGAATACTCTTGAGTTGCCCTTCGGATAAGACACGGTCTCTGTGAAATATATAATAACTTGTAAATAAAAAAGCTTTTGATACTGACATTTTAAAGAGTTAAAATAAAACTATTTTTTCGGATTTTATCGCGGTTTAATTTTTATTTTTAAGTTTCGTCGTTTCGAGTACTTTGCAGCACCCATGGTCACGGGAGGGACTGAGGTGTTAGACGTCCAAAAGGCATAGTTGTTCCGGTTTGTTCTGTCTAAAGGTTTAAATTATGCTGTAACACAATATTATCATCCGACAAAATAAATATATTCCTAAATCATCTTAACTCCATTAACCCTAAAATTCAGTTCACAATGGAGTTGGAGGCAAACAATTCCCTAGCTTTCCTGGATGTCTTAGTAATCCGTAACGCCAACAACACCTTAAGCCATACGGTTTATAGAAAGAAGACCCATACTGATAGGTACTTAAACGGTGAATCTCACCACCATCCAACACAGTTAGCTACTGAGGGTAAATCTTTGTTTCAGAGAGCACAAGGGATCTGTGACAAGAAACATCTGACTGCCGAGCTTCAACATGTCAAGCAAGTCCTGCACGACAATAAGCTGCGAGTCCCACGCCAACGTCACAGTGACCGAGTGAAACCAGCCACAGTCGAGCGTCTCCCTGCTGTGCTACCTTACATGAGAGGAGTCACGGACAAGATTGGCTACATCTTGAAGCGTGCTTCAGTTAAAACATTTTATAAGCCGCCGAAGAAGATCAGTCAATTTTTACCAGCTGTCAAGTGTCACATCCCTCTACAAGATGCAGGAGTATACAAGCTTGATTGCGAATGTGGTCTCTCTTATATAGGACAAACAAAAAGACCAGTAAAAACTCGGGTTAAAAAACACATAGCTGACCTAAAACACCGTCGCTCAAAGAAGTCTGCAGTCTGTGAACATGTCCTTGACCGCACCCGCCATAACATCAGATTTGATAGACCACAAATCTTCGTAAAAGAACACCAGTTCCTACCAAGGATGGTTCGCGAGGCTATTGAAATTAAAAAAAACATCCTAATTTCAATAGAGAAGATGTCTGGGTGCTTCGATCGACTTGGGATCCGGTAATTAATATAATCAAATCCAAAATCAAGCATAACACTGCAAGACCTCAAGACACCGTGAGCTCATTCTGCGATGATCGGACCAACAAAAAATAATTAAGAAGTTTGAGGGTACCCCGGAACAACTATGCCTTTTGGACGTCTAACACCTCAGTCCCTCCCGTGACCATGGGTGCTGCAAAGCACTCGAAACGTCGGGAACTTAAAAATAAAAATTAAACCGCGATAAAATCCGAAAAAATAGTTTTATATTAACTCTTTAAAATGTCAGTATCAAAAGCTTTTCAAAGCGAAAGAATAGTTTTATTTCATGTGTAATATTCGCGTAAATCTAAGAACTCAGTATTTTAAAGAGTGTTTTCTGGTTTCCGTTAACATCCAGACTAACTTTGTACAGCTACTTAAAAAAAGAAATTTAAACTTGGTGCAGTGGTTAAGAGGTTATGCCACTTCACCTTCTGGATCGAAAAGTTGCGGGTTTGATCCCCGCACAAAACATATCTTTGAGTGACCTACACATGTTTGTTACAGTCTGGGTGTTTGTGTATGTGAATTTTATGTTTGCAAATGCACCTACAACACGTGAATAATTCCTAGTGTGAGATTGTGTTAATGGTAAGTAATTTTGATTTGAAAAGACCTTTTTAAATACAAGATTTTATAGCAAAATCACAAAGAAAATATCTTGCTTGGTTGAGGAGTTCATGTGGCTTCTTTCCGGCTCCATCATTAGATCCTGGACGCCATCCGGGTCGAAATAACTATTTAAGACAAATCCAACGAGTCTAAACATGGCGGGGTTATACAAGGTGTCACACAAAAAACGCAAGACCTCAGACACCACGATTAGATAATTGCTTTACAAATTCAGTACAAAAACCAAATTTCCAAATTTTAAGTTACCTCTTTTTTATGCACTTTATACCCCAATAAACAATGGAACTTGTACGTGTATGTAATGCATGTATGCCTATTGAGAATTACGTTTTAGAAATGCATTTGACATCTCTGTAGTGTTTTGAATAAAGAATTAATTTAGTTTGTTATAGCGCACTGAAGGAGTAATAGCATTTTTTGCAAATTATAAAAAAAATTAAGATGCATTAAAAAATGTTGGAATCAATTTAGCTACCAACTTAGAACAAACTTCAGTCAGTTATTGTTAATTATGTTACAGCTTGTATTGAGTAGTTGGACGGTTCCATTAGCAACCTGTTGGCTTCATCATCAGACCCTCAACACTAACTGCTTGTATAGTACTTGTCAATACCAATCTAACAAGCCTAACCCCCTCGGGGTTACGTTGTATATTTCACATGTTCCTATAGCCACCTTCGGACTCCATCATCAAACCAGCTCTATGGTACCATATTATCGCAATTTCAGCTTAATCGGATGCCCGCAAGTGCTTAAAAATGGATCACAAGATTTGAACCAGAAGCACAGATAGGCAGACAGACAGACAGACAAACGAACATTGCAATTTAAATATAAGCTTGTAAAACATACCTATACATGAGTTTTTAATATGGAGTGATGATTATAGTAGAAAAAGTAGATATAAGTTATTCTAGTTAAAAAATTTAATGAAACTATGAATTTGAATGAAATTATGAAGATAATCTTAAATATAGATCATCTCTATGAAACTAAAACCACAATATTTTTTGCATACCATGTTTTTAGCAAAATAAAAGTCTATTCTATTCTGTTTTTTTTATTCTTCTCTGTTCTGTTCTGTTATATTCTATTCTAAAATAATTTACTTCATTATTACATATATGGCATTTAATTTATTCCCTATCATGGTTAGTTTTCTAGAACACAGACCTTAATTATGTCACCAGTGCCGTTGCATTTCAAAACTGAAACAAATTAGTCATGAATCAATCAATCAATCAGCCTATCGTAGTCCACTGCTGGACATAGGCCTCTATTAACACGCGCCATTGCACACGGTCCTCCGCCTTCCGCATCCAGACTGTCCCAGCGACCTTTTTGAGGTCGTCGGTCCATCTAGCTGGGGGCCATCCTACCTTACGCTTACCAAGTTGCAGTCTCCACTCTAGGACACGCTTGCTCCATCGGCCCTCGATCCTTCTGCAGATGGGACTAGCCCATTGTCACTTTAGCTTACTGAGTCTGCGAGCTATGTCGGTAACTTTGGTTCTTTGTCGGATTACCTCGTTACGAATTTTATCCTTTAAAGAGACGCCGAGCATAGCTCGCTCCATAGCCCGCTGTGCGAATTTGAAATTGTGGACTAGTTCTACTGTGAGTGTCCACGTCTCGGCCCCGTTAATATTAATAATAATCAATTAAAATTTTAATCATGACAAGTATTTGATTGAACTAATGGTATATCAATAATTAAATTGATTAATAGACGCTACCTGACCAATACTATTTCATATGGGAGTACTTAAAATTTGGACTTGAAATGGGTAAATTTGATTGCCTCATTGGTCTAGTGGCAAAGCGCATCGCTTTGTGATCACACATACGTGATTGGTTCATATCCTATGTCGGACAAATATAGTTTTTCTAACGAAAACTTCCCAGTATGAGTCCGGAGTGGAATTGTAACCGGTATATGGCAATAGGCTCGCCCACTAGTGGAAAAAGCACTTAAAAGACGATTTATTTTTTAATATTTTTAAACTTAAGACCAAAAAGGGCTCTTTAAGCTTGGAATGCCATGCTTTATATTTAACGAGCGGGATGACATATATTTGTTGTTTTTAAAAACGTAGCCCCACATTAAGAATTATCCTCCATTCTGATCTCGGTCTCAAACCTATTTGCGCCTTTATTAAAAAGGCGACAACCCGATATTTCGCGAACGCGTCCAATCATAGAAATCCGCTAATCGTAGCCGTCGCCGACTACGAACCTGACTCCTCGCCTATTAGCCGCTACCGCCGTCCACGGCATGTTCTCACCGAGACCCTCCCGATGCCCTTACATCCCTTCTTTCGAATACAGATACCGCACACAGTATCAGATACCCTCGGTAGAAGAATCCCTTCCCCGCCAGCCGGTGCTGAGCACCACGGCGAGACACCTAGTATACGCCCTCCCTCATAGCGACTGCCCAAGCCGAGGCTGTTCCTCCTTGAGGAGCCCTTGAGCTAGTTGCCCCCTTGCTCTTCTGGCTCGAGCGTAGTGGTCGCACACTCGCCCTCTTGTCCGGTGAAGCTGTAAAGGCCTCGCGGTCAACAGCGTAAATCATTCAAACACACACACAATTAGGAATTATTACAGTGTCGTGGGTGCGTTTACAAACATGAAAATTTACATACACAAATATCCAGACCGAAACAAATAATTGTAGGTCACACAAAGTTTTGTCCCAGGCGGGAAAAGAAACCCGCGATTATTAGACACTGGGCGGAGCGGCTTAAGCTTTTAATCACTGCGCTAAATTTTCCGTCAATTTTATGTGCACAATTGCACATATTTCCAGACCAAAGTCAAGATTTGAAGTTCACACGGACATATTCCTTAGGAAGGGTTCGAACCGGCGCCTACTCAATTCACTGAACCGTGCGTTTAAATTATTCGACTATCAAAGCTGCTAGTTTCTGCCCGCGACTTCGTCCACGTTGACTTTAAACAGGAACCTACATTTTTTGGGGACAAAAAGTATCCTATGTGCTAATCCAGGTAATAAACTACCTGCGTGTCAAATTTTCTCCAAATCGGTTCAGCCCCACGTTGGGCGCCAACTTTGTTACGACCGCCTGACGGCGGGTACAAATAAAACACACAATTATAAAAAAAAATACAATTGTTTATTGTTAACAGAAAAAAATATATTTAATTACGCAAACAATTAAAAATCGTAATAAGAGCAATCCAGAAAATTAAAATAAGTAATAATATTAAAATGGGGTGTGAATTCCCGGCACAGGGGAGTTTTCGGGTCCACAAAAAACCTATGGGTGCTGGGGACTTATCTTTAGGCCCCTCGATCCTGTGACGCGTGGGGGGGGGGTCTTCGGTAACCGCCTCCACCGGCTAGGTGGGGAATTTGGAGGTGCCCTGTAGAAGGCCCTTAGCCGCCGAGGTCAGCGGGAGTCGACGGGCAGAGGTGAGGCCTGCTGTCTCCCAAACCGTACTTTGTCAACCCGTACGGTGGACCCCCAGTTTTCTGGAACGCGCCAAATTGGACACATGTAGCGCGAAAGATCCGACCCCAGGCACTAGGTGAGACCAGGAGTGGGTGTCGGCATCTTTCGCGAAGCAATTAAAATATTCACGAAATGGAGTGGTGATATTTACGTCCGGTTAAAATATAAGGAAAAACAAATATATAATAAAACTTATTACCCAACCCAGAATCAAACCCCAACATTATATTTAGGACTATCACCACTTCACTACGCTATGAGGTACAAAAAATTTTTATTTCTACACATTACGGTAGGTCTATAAAAACATCGAAACAATGACCATTGATATTTTTTTTGTCGGGTATATTGAGAAAACCCTCTTTCGTGACATCAATCCAGCGAATAATTTTGTGTTTACATTATACAATTTGCGGTGGCAATTTCTAATAGATTAACAAAACAAAAAGCTCATTATTTTAATGTATGAAGTTAGAAATTTAGTTATTTCGGAAATTTTGACAACAAATATTTAGAAAAATAGATATTCACAAGCCACCGATGTTCAATAACACACGCGTGGAATGCACAGTGGGAATTAATTATCGCGGCCATATCTCTCCTGGTTTCTTGTGGAGGCTGGACCGATTTGGACGAAATTAATATGATAATAGAAATGAAGAAAAATACCGCGGTGAAACATATTCTAAACTTATCGAATGATTAAATAGAAAAGGTTATATTTTACAATTTTTAAGATACTAGCTGTCACATTTGGTTACGTTGTTACCCACTATTAAGAAATATATATAGCCACAGAAAAATACACTATTAAAAGGTAGAACAAATCACTTGTTGAATAGTAATCGAATTAATCCAGACACGAATAATTTGTTAACAGCAATCAGAACTATTGGAATAATTATATTAAACTTACCAAGGGGGTTGAAGAATGTTGCTAATTTAAACTTTTTATTTTATTTTAATAAAGCACTGTTTAAACGGAACTGAATTGTTATCGTGCGAGCTCTGGCGTCGGAAAGGGGTTGTTCATGCGCGAACTCGTTTTTATATACTGCCCCCCAGGACGGCCTACTTCCTGCCTGGCAACAGTGCGCACTCCCCAGATCTCTTGATCCTTCGTCTGAGACGAGGACAGAGATATAGAAAGAACGGCTCAACCGAAGCAAGGCACGCCCTAAACTATTGTCTGTTTTTTATAAAATTCGTGTGGGACTAAGTTAGCAATAACCGAACCGAGTGAGATAGGATCATTGTCTCGTTGTTCGCTATTGTATTATTTCTAGATCCTTCTATGTTGTGGGCGTTTCTTATTAGGTGTTCTAGAAGGAATTTGATTTCCGGTGCCAACGAATACCTTATATGGTCATTATGATGCTATCACTAGTTAAGGTGCACGGTTTCCATTCGATGTAACAACTTGTTATTTTGTTTGTTTGTGTGTAAAGATTTTTTATTTTTATTTTATATTTTTAAAACTATGTTACGACGTAACAATACAACGCACGCATCTTATCTTATGAGGAGGTAGTTTAGTTTATTTTAACTGTTCACATTGTAATGTAATGTAATCTAAATTAGTCTTTCCCTTCTATCTATACGGCTATACAATATTTGTATTGCACCAATAACAGTAAATAATTAAATATAATAGCTCACTATAAGGTCTGGGTTACATTAATTCACTGGGCTTACTACACAAAATTGACGAAAGTGTAATCATATAGGTATTTTAATGGTCACTAGGTTCTATTTATTTATTTATTACGTTTTCCATAACACAAAACTTTTGTTCTGTTTTATAACAAAGACGTACAATTCTATAACAGTGACGTGGCACCGCCATTTTAGTCTAATAAATAACATCTGTCACTGTCAAAGTGGTAGCGAGCAAACACAATATTGCGACTTCGGGTTCTAGCCCTTTGAGGTTCACATCTTGCAGTCATTGACTTTTACGTATATATACATATATACAGATATTTAAATATATAATATAAGTCTATACGGATATTTATATAAGTATATTGTTATTTATTCCCCTTATTTCCAGGTTGGCATCTCTAACGTCACCCTTATTGGTGCTGTCAGAATACCAGCGCTGCACCATGATCCATCGTTATGGTGTAGCAATATGCTGAGGCAGTATTCAATTCAACCCCACACAACCTCTGGTGTCTGTAACTGTTTTGGCTAGTTTTTTTTCCTTTTTGTTTTTCTTTGTTATTATTTTTAGTTATTATTGTTATTATTATTTTTTGTATTTTTAGGTATTGTTGTCGTTATTAATTTTAGTATCTCAACTACTATGCAAGTGTGGTTGAATAAATGTCTTTTCTTTCTTCTTTCTTCTTTCACATTGAGGACAGATGAGAAGCTAGTTGAGCTGGAAGAAGAGTTAAACAAGTTGCGGTGGAGTGTTGTTGGTTTATCGGAGGTCCGAAGAGAGGGCGAGGACACGATACCCTTAAAATCCGGCAACTTGTTTTACTACCGGTAGGGCGAACAGCAGTCCCAAGGTGATGTCGGATTTATCGTCCACAATTCACTCATAGACAACGTTGTGTCCATCACTAGTGTGTCGAGCAGGGTAGCGTACCTGATACTCAGAATATCCAAAAGATATTCGCTGAAGGTCATACAGGTCTACGCACCGACCTCGGCATACTCAGATGATGAGGTCGAAGTTATGTATGAGGACATTAGTAGAGCCATACACACTTCCAAAGCAGACTTTACAGTAGTTATGGGGTACTTCAATGCGCAACTGGGCAAACGGGGCGATGATGAGTTGAGAGTGGGGCAATTTGGATATGGGCAGCGCAACCCCAGGGGTCAGAGGCTGGCCGAATTTCTGGAGAAGGAGGGACTCTTTATGATGAACTCTTTCTTCCAAAAGCCGTCTCATAGGAAGTGGACCTGGATGAGCCCTGATGGTTTCACAAAAAATGAGACTTCATCATGAGCACCAAGCGACAAATATTTAATGATGTCTCCGTGATTCACAGGGTAAAAACCGGCAGTGATCACTCCTTCAATACAAGACGTATTGAGGAGACCATAGAGCAGAACAAGGGCTCCAAAGTGTTCGCAAGAGACGCGTCTATTGGGCAAAGCCAGTTGACGAAGCTGAAGACGGAGGACGGAAACGTAACGTCGAATAGGTCAGAGGTGCTCAGGGAGATAGAGAGGTTCTATGGGTAGTTGTATACCTCAGTAGCTGAACATGTTGTTGACTTGGTAAAAGACCCAAGAGCCAAGCTAACCCGACACGACACTGAAGATATCCCGGACATCAGCCTGTACGAGATTAGGATGGCTCTCAAACAACTTAAAAACAACAAAGCGCCGGGTGAAGACGGAATTACCGCAGAGCTTCTGAAAGCGGGCGGATCGCCGGTACTTAAAGTCCTTCAGAGGCTGTTTAATTCCGTCTTGCTCAAAGGGAAAACGCCGGAAGCATGGAACAGGGGTGTGGTGGTACTCTTTTTCAAGAAAGGTGATAACACTTTATTGAAGAACTATAGGCCCATCACACTGCTGAGCCATGTTTACAAGTTATTTTCGAGAGTCATCACGAATCGTCTCGAACGCAGGCTTGATGATTTCCAGCTTCCCGAACAAGCCGGTTTCCGGAAAGGCTTTAGTACCATAGACCACATACATACGCTGCGGCAGATTATACAGAAGACCGAGGAGTATAATCGGCCACTATGCTTGGCGTTTGTGGACTATGAGAAAGCCTTCGATTCGATCGAGACTTGGGCGGTTCTTAGATCTCTCCAGCGATGCCGTATTGACTATCGGTACATCGAAGTGTTGAAGTGCTTGTATAATAACGCCACCATGTCAGTCCGAGTACAAGGGCAGTGCACGAAGGCGATCTCCATAAAAAGAAGAGTAAGACAGGGAGACGTCATTTCTCCGAAACTGTTTACGACCACCATAGAGGACGCCTTCAAGCTCTTGGAATGGCGAGGACTTGGCATCAACATCAATGGCGAATACATCACTCACCTTCTATTTGCCGCCATGACGACATTGTGGTCATGGCGGAGTCCCTGGAAGATCTAGGATGATTGCTCGGCGACCTCAACAGAGCATCTCAACAAGTGGGTCTTAAAATGAACATGGACAAAACGAAAATAATGTTTAACGTCCATGTCGTACCCACCGCACTCACCGTTGGGAACTCTACTCTTGAAGTTGTCGACGAATACATTTACCTGGAACAGGTAGTCTGGTTAGGTAGGTCCAACTTTGAGAGAGAGGTCAATCGACGAATCCAACTCGGCTCGGCATCGTTCGGGAATCTGCGTAACATCTTCTCATCCAAAATACCTCAGTGCCTAAAGACTAACTAGACTTTCAGTCAATGTGTGTTACCAGTGATGATAAATGGATCAGAGACGTGGTCTCTTACTATAGCTCTAATAAAAAAGCTCAGAGTTGCTCAGCGAGCTATGGAGAGAGCTATGCTCGGCGTTTCTCTACGTGATCGAATCAGGAATGAGGAGATTCGTAGAAGAACCAAGGTCACCGACATAGCCCTTAAGATTAGCAAGCTGAAGTGGAAATGGGCGGGCCACATAGCGCGAAGATCGGACGGGCGTTGGCGTAGAATGATTCTAGAGTGGAGACCACGTATTGGCAAGCGCAGCGTGGGACGACCACCTGCCAGATGGACCGACGATTTTGTGAAAATCGCAGGAAGTCGTTGGATGCAGGTGGCATCGGACCGGTTACGCTGGAAAGCGATTGGGGAGGCCTATGTTGTGGACAAGTGGACAAGTATAGGCTGAGATGATGATGATGATGATGAACAAATGAACAAAGTTCCAAACATCTTTCATTCATTATATATCATTCTCTTTCGTTATAGTTCTAATTTTATATTTCTATCTATATCATCACGCCTGATCCCTTACGAGGTAAAACGAGCAGGTAGAGATTTCTAACAGGTTCTTGATTTTGAGACCTTTGGCTTCCTCCTCTTATAATTCGTCTCATACACGCTCGCCGGTTACGGAAACTTTTGACTTGCCCTTCAGATAAAACACAGTCTTGATCACGGTAAGATAGTCTTTAGGTCTTTTTCGGTAACTATTACCGTTTTTGCTAAAATGCTTTTGTTTTTTGGGTTTTTTAGACTTTGTATTTACGGAGTTTAGATTTGACCTTTGAGTTACTCTTTGACGGACGGCTTGGTAGAGTGGTTAAGAGCTTAAGTCACTCCGCCCACTGGATCAAGAAGTCGTGGGTTCGATTCCCCGCACGGAACAAATCTTTGTGTTACCCACAAATATTTGTTTCGGTCTTGGTATTTGTAAATGTGAATTTCATGTTTCTAAACGCACCCACGACAAAGGAATAATTCCTAAAGTGGGGCTAAGTATTTCTTTTAATAAATCTTCTAATTTCACAAATGTTAAAAACATACTGCACAATGGTGCCATGATAAAAATATGAAAGGTTTGCTTAATATGCTGTGAAAATGTGGAATTAGGCAATACAAGTCGATAAGAAAACGCGTGGCTGGCATAAATCGGTGCTGAGTCTCCAGCGGGGCGAAAACGCATTAACCGTCCACCACTGACGTATATTAGGAGCGTTTTTTTATCCAAGAGTGTGAGAGAAGGGTTGCCAACACAATGTGAAAAACTTTAATTTACTAAGACCTTTTTAAAAACAAGCTTTTATAAAAAAAATCACAACAAATATATTTTGCTTAGATGAGGAGTTCCTGTGGTTTCCTTCCGGCTTTATCATCAGACCCTAGACACCATCCGAGTCTAAAGTGCGTGTCAAGACAAATCCAACGAGCCCAAATACGGCGAGTTTATATTCAGTAACCTAAATACTATTTGGTTGTATAGTACTTGTTAATACCAATCTAACAAGCCTACGACAACACGTACGAGACAGGACGAGTAACAAGTTCGAGAGAGTTAGGTGGTATACTTCACATGTTCCTTTTTTTTTTACCTGGGGAAAATCCTGCGTAGGACTTCCGCGAGCCTCGGGGGAAGCTCGCGGGGCGTGTCGGATTCCTACCGACTAAAAACCCCAGGGTGGCCGACATCAGCACTTTGGAGGGGCTCCGGGATCTCCATATGGAACGCACCGGTGCCCCTCTTGTGCCTTGCTCTGATGAGCCCGCTATCGGAGGGAGACTTGATGACATGCTCCGCCCGGCACCGACGCGGTGCTCACGGCGACGTGGGCCACACCACGCCGCCGTCCTCCTCGGGGTCACTCGTGATGAACGCTCGAGGCCCCCGCCCCTTGCGTCCGCGACCCCGAAGGCCCCCCTGCTGATGTTGTTGCAGGGGGAGTCCCCCGCCAGATATTACGGCGGGGGACGCAAATAAGCCCGTATTCTTAAGCCCCGGGCTATTGGGCTGGGGGGGCCTGGGCGGGCTGTGCCCCCGCCCCGGCGCCGTCGCCTTCGTCGAGCAGGATCGGCCCTCTCCCGATCCCGCTCGGCTTCCTCCTTCTGGGACATCACGGTCTCGCAGAAGGAGGATACGACCCCCACGCCGATTCCCCTGCCAGCATAGCCGCTACTACTGCCGGCAGGGAGAGGTCCGGTCCGATCCGGTCGACCAGGATCCGCCGCTTGGAGGCCCACGCTGGGCACTCTTCGAGCGTGTGCTGGGCGGAATCCTGGTCCCCACCGCAGTGGTGACAGGTCGTCGTTCGTTCACATGTTCCTATGGCTACCTTCCCAACACATCATCAGCCTAACTCGATGGTACCATCTTATTGCATTGTCATCGAACTAACATACGTATGCCAAATTTCAGGTTGCCAACAGTTCGCAAAAAATTAAAATTCTTTTGTTTAAAAACGTTGCCCCACACTAGGATTAATTCCTGTGTCGTGGGTGCGTTTACAAACATGAAAATTCACGTACACAAATACCCAGACCGGAACAAATAATTGTGGATCACACAAAGATTTGTCCCGTGCGGGAATCGAACCCGCGACTATTAGACACAGTGGGCGGGGCAGGCTAAGCCTTTAACCACTGCGCTAAATCGTCCGTCAATGACAGAACAATATTAGTAACACGGCAAAGTGACATTTAAAGAGATCTTTGATTTTTATTTGTGTACCTTTAGTAAAAGGTCAAACCCAACGGAGTTGTAGTATCTATCTATATGATCATGCAAGATCCATTGCAGGGCAGAGACATCAATATTATTATAGGTATTATATCAATATTATTATTATGGTATAATATACTGGCCAACTGATGGGCCAAACTGCGTACCAAATGGGTCCCACAACAAGGTCATCGTCGCCGAGGCAGGCCCAGGAAGAGGTGGCGCGTTGACCTCGACGCGTATCGAAAAGAATGGCCGTTATTGACAGGGGATAGAGATCGATGGAAAAAAGAGGGACAAACCGTTGCCCAGCAGTGGGACACATTAGGTTAATAAAAAAATACAACATAGCTGTTATAATCTCTTAAGAAAAAGCAAACAGGACCTTGGCATAAGACCGCGGAAAATAACACAAAAAGTTTATGCCCTGCAGTGCGGTGGAAAGCTGATAATGATAAGGAAAAAACACTATCTGATTGTACCATAGTATACTTATGGCTTCTATACAATATGCCGACGGTACAACAGCCATTTTTGCGGACGGACGATTTAGCGCAGTGGTTAAGAGCTTAAGCCACTCCGCCTACTGCGTCTAATAGTCGCGGGTTCGATTCCCGCACGGGGCAAATCATTGTGTGATCCACAGTTATTTGTTCCGGTCTGGGTATTTGTGTATGTGAATTTTCATGTTTTTAAACGCACCCACGACACAGGAATAACTCCTAGAGTGGGGCTACGTTTAAAAAAAAAAGAACTATCTCAAGATTTGAACCGGAAAGACAGACAGACTTACGAACATTGCAAGTTAAAAGCTTGTAAAAAAAGGACTTTGGAGAAATACTGTGGAGGTTATTCAAATAAATGTACCCCTACACTAGTAATTTTTCCTGTGTCTATGACATGGAATAGTGAAGACAATGAAGGTCGTAGCTATTAAATCAACAAATGAACAGCGTCACGCCTATATTCCCCAAGCGGGAGTGGCAGGAGTGTACTGTGCACGCTCACTTTTTGCCGACGATGTTAGGTCCCATGTATTAGATGTGGTAGCTTATTGCCTTATTCCGGTCACAATTCCAGACTCCGGACTCATACTGGGAATTTTTCGTTAGAAAAACTACATTTGTCCGACGGATTTGAACCCAGTACCTCGGAAGCGATGCGCTTTGCCACCAGACCAACGAGGCAAAATATGAGAGCATAGTATGAGATTTTCCGCAAAAATAACGTGGATGTGGCAACACTAGGCACTAGGCGGCGGCGGGGCGGCTACGGGGCGGCGACGGTGCGGTACGACCCGCGCAAATGACGTGGACAAGATGCGAGGAATGACGCCCTCTTGATCACAGAATAGCGTTCCTGTCATATACCGCATACATCGACATCGCCGTCACATATTCATGCAAAAGTACTTTATATTTTAAGGAATCTCTGTTCAGCTCTGCACAGAATACCAGATCAAAAGTGCCATATATTTTTACGTTTTGACGCGCTTCAATCAGAAATATTAAGATACATCCAGCACATTTCGTATACAACTTGAGGTAGCTGTAATAGTAGTTTTGACGGACGATTTAGCGCAGTGGTTAAGAGCTTGAGCTGCTCCGCCCACTGTGTCGATTAGTCGCGGGTTCGATTCTCGCACGGGACAAATCTTTGTGTGATCCACAATTATTTGTTCCGGTCTGGGTAAGGGAGTCAAATACCACCATATGGCTTCAAGTCATCCTCACCTGCTCGTGGTACATCCTGCTAATCAACGAACGAGGCTCTGACGACCGAAAAAATGGCGGTATAACCATAACGAAAAAAAAAACTGCGTGACTAAATACCGCAGATCGGTGACGGGCAGCAGCGGCACCGATGCGAAGAGTTACGCACTGCGATCGCCAACCCGCCTGCCCAGCGTGGCGATTATGGGCAAACCCTCCAAATGGCAAGCCAAAACAAACCACGGCCCCCAGTTCCCGGCCGCCCTGCTATTCCGGATCACGGCGGCGGTCACGGTAACGGCAGGGTAGGGGGTGCGAAGAATCCCCGGGCTACGAGAGGCCGCCAAAATCAACTGACCTTGGCGACGTTTAATGGACGCACGTTACGGCTTGACGAGCACATGGCGCAATTAGAATCCGAACTCGAAGGGATAAGGTGGCACGTTCTGGGACTGTGTGAAGTCCGAAGAAAGGGAGAGGACACCGTTACCCTAGAATCAGGCCACCTTTTGTACTTCCGAGAGGGCGATCAGCTATCCCAGGGCGGCGTAGGGTTCTTGGTCAATAAAACCCTCTCTGACAACGTTGTAGAAATGTCTAGTGTGTCGAACAGGGTAGCGTATCTTATTATTAAGTTAACCGATAGGTATAACCTAAAGGTTGTGCAGGTTTACGCACCGACTTCGGCACACTCTGACAATGAAGTTGAAGATATGTACGAGGACATATCGAAGGCCTTCCACTCCACCACTTGTCATGGGGGACTTCAACGCTAAAGTGGGAGTACAAATTTGCAGCGAATCGGTAGTAGGATCTCACGGTTACGGTGGCAGGAATCATAGGGGGCAAATGCTTGTCAACTTTCTTGAGAAAGAGGGGCTTTTCTTGATGAACTCTTTCTTTAAGAAACGGCCCCAAAGAAAGTGGACATGGCAAAGCCCCGACACTAGGACTAAAAATGAGATTGACTTCATCATAACGGACAAGAAGCACATATTCAGAGATGTCTCAGTGATCAACAGGTTTAATACCGGAAGCGATCACCGACTTGTCAGAGGCTCACTGAATATCAACTTTAAGCTCGAGCGAGTCCGTTTGATGAAGGCCAGGCTCCGGCCCAACCTCCTCCAAACCGTAGTAGGATCTGAAGCGTTCCAGTCAAATCTGGAGAGCCGATTCGTTACCATGGAAACCACAAATGACGTAGACCAGGCCCTCACAAATGTAGTTAAAATCCTCAGGGAGGAAGGTACGAGATTTTGTGAAACGCGACGTATAAGTAGGAAAACGAAGCTTTCGGAGGAGACACTGCAGCTTATGAAGGAACGACGTGTAAACCCACCCAACACTTCGTTAGAGCAACGGGCACTCAACAAACGAATTAACAAACTGGTACGACATGACTTCCGATGCGCTAATACACGCGCTATTGAAAAAGCAATCGAGCAAAATCGGGGGTTGAAAGTTTTCGTTCAGTCTTTGGGGAGAAGCCATCTGACGAAGTTGTCCAAAGCCAGTGGGGACGTCATCACTTCTAAGCCGGAGATTCTTTTGGAAGTAGAAGACTTCTACAGCCGACTATACGCCTCGCATACATCTCGTCCTGATCCCGGAAATGAGGATCCTAGAGCTACATTAAGCCGCCACTTTACGGAAGACCTGCCCGAAATCAGCCTAGACGAAATCGTGATGGCTCTTGAGCAGCTAAGGAATGGAAAAGCCCCTGGAGAGGACGGAGTTACAACTGAACTATTAAAAGCAGGAGGTGAACCCGTGCTTAAGGAGCTCCAAAATATCTTTAACTCTGTCCTCTTTAATGGGAGAACTCCAGAGGCTTGGGGTAGGAGCGTGGTCGTATTGTTTTTCAAAAAGGGTGATAAGACCTAACTGAAGAACTACCGCCCTATTTCGCTCCTGAGCCACATTTATAAGCTGTTTTCAAGAGTTATCACGAATCGTCTTGCGCGAAGGCTCGACGAATTTCAACCCCCGGAACAGGCCGGGTTTCGAAGAGGGTATGGAACCATAGACCACATCCACACTATACGGCAGATTATACAGAAGACCGAAGAGTATAATCGGCCCCTGTGCTTAGCATTCGTGGACTATGAGAAGGCCTTTGACTCGATCGAGACCTGGTCAGTTCTGATATCCTTGCAACGATGCCAAGTCGACTGGCGATACATCCAAGTGTTAAGAAGTCTCTATAACGCCGCGACCATGACCATCCAGTTACAAAACCAGCAGACCAACCCTATCTCAATGCATCGAGGAGTGAGACAAGGGGACGTTATCTCCCCCAAATTGTTCACAAATGCATTGGAGGATATGTTTAAGACGCTGGACTGGGACGGTCATGGCATAAACATAAATGGCAGTCATATCTCACACTTGAGATTTGCAGACGACATCGTCATTATGGCCGAAACGTTGCAGGATTTACAACAGATGCTGACCAGCCTAGCCGATTCTTCCAAACAAATAGGTCTCCGCATGAACTTAGACAAGACCAAAGTAATGTTTAACCGACATGTAGTACCGGAACCTGTTGCAATACATGGCGCTATTCTCGAGGTTGTTCAAGAATATGTTTACCTAGGGCAAACTCTGCAGTTGGGGAAAAACAACTTCGAGAAAGAGGTCAACAGAAGAATACGGCTGGGCTGGGCGGCATTTGGGAAATTACGTCGAGTATTTACATCGCCCATTCCACAAAGCCTAAAGACAAAAGTCTTTAATCAGTGCGTCCTGCCCGTTATGACATATGGAGCCGAGACGTGGACACTCACGGTTGGAATGGTTCATAAATTTAAATTCACTCAGCGAGCTATGGAAAGGGCTATGCTCGGAGTTTCTCTGAAGGATAGAATCCGGAACGAAGTCATTCGACAGAGAACCAAAGTTATCGACATAGCCCACCGGATTAGTAAGCTGAAGTGGCAATGGGCCGGTCACATTAGCCGAACAACCGATAACCGCTGGGACAAACGAGTTCTTGAGTGGAGACCGCGGACTGGCAAACGTAATGCAGGACGCCCTCAGGCTAGGTGGAGCGATGACCTTTGTAGGGCGGCTGGCAGAAACTGGATGCGAGTAGCCGAGGATCGTACCCAGTGGCGTGCACTTGGAGAGGCCTATGTCCAGCAGTGGACTGTTATAGGCTGATGATGATGATGATGGGTATTTGTTTGTGAATTTTCATGTTTGTAAACGCACCCACGACACAGGAATAAATCCTAGTGTGGGGCTACGTTTAAAAAAAAAAAAAAATTCATTGTTTGTATTTTAAATCTTCATTGCCAGTCCCTGCCCTTGTTGACCTAGTTAGTATAAGTTTTTTTTCTCAAAAGAAGCTAAGCCTTATTTTTCTCCGTCCGTTTTCGCATTTTACTAAAGGTAAACAAAAAACAACCTTATTTAAAATACGAAATTTACGAAAATTCTGTATTTAATTGCATAATATATATTGCATTGTCACCAACTTTACATACGTATGCCAAATTTCAGCTCATTGGGATACCCTCAAGTGCTTGAAGAATGGATCACAGGATTTGAACCGGAAAGACAAACAGACTAGTCTAGTCTATATTCAAGCTTACTCCGCCTTTGATAAAATACGATATCTCAAAAAAAAAAAGAGAATTTTATAAAATGCAATAAAACACAATTGTATGCACTTCTAGTTAACTGTCAAGTATTTTTATAAAATAGTTTTGAGCACCTGTTTTTTTGGGTGCTTGGTGATTAAAAATTCGCAAAATGTCACACAAAAATATATACATAACAATATTAGTAATACAGCAAAATTATATTTAAGGAGCTTTATTTTGGATTTGTTTACCATTAGTAAAAGGCCAAACCGAACGGAGTTGTAGTATCTATCTATATTATTACGCCAGATCCCTTGCAGGGCAGAGAGTACAATATTATTATAGGTATAGTACTATGAACTGGCCAACTGGTGGGTCAAAAAGTGTACCAAATGTGTCCCACAACAAGGTCATCGTTGCCGAGGCAGGACCAGGAAACGGTGGTGCGATGACCTCGACGCGTATCGAACAGAATGACCATTATTGACAGGGGATAGAGATCGTTGGAGAAAAGAGGGCTCTTCCTCTTTTCTCCAACAATTCCAAACGTCTCTACTTTTGCCCAGCAGTGGGCGCATTAGGTTAATAATCTATCTATCTATCTATCTATAACCTCACGCCAGATCTCTTGCGGGGTAGGCAGAGAGTACAGAGTAAAGTAGGTAGTAGGTTAATAAAAAGGTACAATATAACATTTTTAATCTCTTAAGAAAAAGCAAGGACGACATTGGCACAGGACCGCGAAGAATAGCACAAAAACGAGGAAGCTTATGCCCTGCTGTAGGAAATCTGATGATGATGAGGAAAAAACACTATCTGATTGTACCATAGTATTCTTATGGCTTCTATACAATATGCCGGCGGTACAACAGCCAGAAAAGCCCGCCGGGTTTTACGGTGACAAGCCTGTGGCGACCAAGGTAACGTTATAATATAATCTAGCCCTGTTGAGAAACTGTTGGGCACGGGCCTCCTCTCAAACTGAGAGGGCTTTAGGCTATAGTCCACCATGCTGTCCCAGTGCGGGTTGGCGAACTTCACACACCTTCGAGAAACTCTTAGGCATGCAAGTTTCCTTACGATGTTCTCCTTCACCGTTAAAGAAAGTGATACTTAATTTTTATTGCTTTCGAAAAGACAGAGGTGCGTGCGTGCGTGCCTGGGTTTGAACCCGGTTAAGGTTACGCAATCGTGTATTTCACACTTTTGCTTTTTCTAAGGCAAAAGGCTAATCTATGTCCTTCCCCTGGATAAAAACTATGTCCTTGCGGGATTTAATTAAAATGTGTTCAGCTGTTTGCGCGTGAACAGGTAATAGACAAACAGGCAGATAAACTGAGTTACTTTCGAATTTATAATATTAGTATGGAAGTATATACTAGTATGGATAATTTTTATTTGTCCTGCCAGCAAGGACATCTGATTATCGAGCGAGGCCGCTCGTGTGTGTGTAAGAGCAGTGGGCTCAGCCCGAGCAGATTGACATTAACATACCACTATCGAAATGGTATATCGTCCTTATGACACTACAAATTTGCTAAATAAGGATGATCGTGCCAACCTTCTTTCTTGACAACGTTATGATAACGTGAAAATGATTCGTGCTAAGCCCTCTATTGTATAAATTTTGAGTGTTACTCCACTTGAAAGTTGTCAAATTTGTTTAAGTACCTAATGCTCTTAATGACTGTTCCACGAAAAAAGGTAATAACTAATTTCGCCATTCTGTGCTCTGAAAGCAACAGCATTTGAATCCACAAAAACAAGTAGACCTACCCATTTCCAACTGTAAGTCCTTCGCCTTACGCAAACACGGCAAACCGACAAGAGCAGGTTATATTGATGCCGCGAACCTCAAATCTCTATTGTGTTCGCCATTTCCCCAATTTAATGTAAACATTCTACAATTCCAGCCGTTATTTGTAGCAGTTTGATTGAATGCAATTATCTTAAGGGTACGTAACAATTTGGGGCATATTCCTCCCCTCCGGTAAGCGATATCGTATTTAATTGATAAGTCGTTTTGCGACCCCGTTGGCATTTGTGAGGGCTTAGAACTTAGCACTCAATCGCAGCGTTATATATAGCGAGCTCATGTCGGATTAAGAAACACCGTTCTTAATCCGAAGATTCAAATATTACACCGAGTGATACGCGTGTTAGTCTGAGATCATATTTTACCCAATTAAATGGCAGTCACCTAAGCAGTAGCACGGGTATAGTAAGTTCATTCGTGTGGCAGCAAGTAGAAAAGTCGACATGATACTGGACAGCGCGATAATCTAAACAAGTTTATCGTTGAGTGTCACAAGTAAACTATTGAATAGTCTAATATTTTTGTGTTGCCCAGTTTCATATCAATTTCTTTGCTCAAGGGTTAAATCAGTCCGACTCTGCCGAGGCCCGTGGTTCTTATGCTCGATTTTTCCCTGGTAAAAAAAGCGATTAAGGGGGGTTCTAATCTGGGTCTGTGTTTGCACATATCCTATCCTAAATTCAGCTCACTCATTTGTGGCACAGCGATTATATACTCGTGCTTTTTACTTAAATGCCCATCTAGTCAACATCACGAAATTAAGCTGGATTGTAACCAGGGATTATGTACTGACTATAACTAAAAAAAACTACAGCTAAAAAACTTACAAAAAATGTGATTTTATTAGTCATACCAAATTTAAATCGGCCGTAAAGTATGTGTTCATTTATATAGCTGTACATATACTGGCTAACAAGATAAATATACTTTATTTAGAGTAAGCAGGCTGTACCTAGGCTGTGCCTCCTGCAGTCCCTCTTCCCCCTTGCAAGGTGCCACTAATGTTCTATCATAACCATTGTGTCTGTAGGAGCAAAACCTCGTGGCGACTGCGATCGGGAACTGTTTACATTTAAATGGTATTGCTATAGATAACTTTTAGCGTAATGGCGCGGACGTTGTTATAGGAATGCATGTAAAAATTTGGAAGATTACTGTTACGTGAGAAAATTGCAAGATTTATAAAAAAAGTGACCGGGCCCCAAGCCCATTATTGCAATTTTAATAAAATTGTTGATCATTGACATCATGATTTTTAGTTTTGACAGTTTTCAATCTACTAATTCAATGCTTTCCAATTCTTATGGTACCTATAAACAATTGTTATGGTTTTCCGTAGTCGTAGGTACCAGTTCAAACAATTGCCGACTTTCGGTACGATTGTGATTGAAGATTCTTGTAGCATGCCATATTTACTAAGCACATGAAAAATTGCAGCCTTGGTGCACAGGCAGGGAAAGAGCAGTTGTACCTCGGTCTTATACAGAAAATCATTACGTACGAAAAAAATTGCTTATGATTGATGATTATTCTCGCAATCCTTTTCCTTTGTGTCTATTTACTTTGTGACATTGCCAATTCCAATGTGCACATTATACTTAGCAAACTGAACTATCTAGTTCTATAAATAATTTAAAAAACTATTAAATAATAGCTCTTAACCCTGGTATACGATGGCACATTTTTCATGTATTATTAAAACGTCTACCACGATCTGGCGTAATTTAATTATATAGACATAAATTCAAATGTCTTCGGTGCCTAAATGACACACGCGCGCACGCATGCACTCATGCACACACACACCCACACGCACGTAGGCAAGTAATTGTACCTATTCTCATTCAACTGTTTACCTACACGGCGCATAACGACAAAAATAAGGAATGCAGGCGTTCACACGTCGATGATTGTCTCAACATACACTCTAAGCCTTTTTTTCCGGGGGAAATGCCTAGCGCATATTGCCACATTGCGGACTTTGATGATGTGGTAGTTGTGTGGCGCTCGCACCCATTAAAACCCCCCGGCGTCTGTCTCTTGCCCAAGTGTCCTGCCGCAGGAATTGCGAGTGGCATAACATCTGTAGCGCGGGCGGGGCTGGTCTGTTTTGCACAGACCTGGCCTATATCACGTGTCCTTCTTCGTGAGGGCGCACGCAGGACGCAGCGCGCTTCTTTCACGGGCCTGTGACTGTTCGGGGACTGGTTGCCCCTGCCCGGCGCCCACAGGCCTATGTTCATGGGAAGTGGAGGCTCTTAATACTAGTTTGGGCTCTACGTAAATTAATTAACACCTTATCTGCCTACTCTATGAAAAATTTTGACACAATGTTTTTTATATTTGTTCCCATCGTTGTTAATTGCCTACTTGATAAATGCGAAGTCACATTTAAGTAACTGTAGTACATACTAGACATGCCTTTTAAGTTCTGTCGTTTCCATATTTCCCGGCAATTTTGAATTTGGAACTGTTCTATATTCGAATGTGTTTAAATTTTGAATCTCAAAACAGTTGAAAGTATTAGGATTAATGCTATGGTTTAGTCGCAGCGTAGATTGAAATCTGTCAGGTTACGTACGAAGATGAATCTTTCTAAGGAAAATGTTCGTGCAATAATTTTCTACAACTTTAGAAGAGGCCTGACACGGCTTCAGTGTTTTGAAGAGCTAACATCTGTCTTCAGTGATGAAGCCCCATGTCTGCGGACTGTCGAACACTGGTATTTAGAATTCCAGCGTGGACAAATCTCGCGAAGGACGCCCAAAATCCGCTTTCACTGAAGATAACATCATTGCTGTGAGACAACTAATTCTCGAAGATCGTCATGTGACGTATCGAGAGATAGTAGTTCTATTAGGCATCTCAGGGACAACCATTCAGAAGATCTTGCATGAAGCGCTTGGTGTCAGAAAGCTAGTTTGCCGTTGGATACCGCATCTGCTTTCCGACGATCACAAGGCGGCCCGCGTCAGACGGTGTAAGAAAACTCTGCAAAGGTTCAACCGAGGAGAGTCAAATCACGTCTACGACATCATCAGTGGTGATGAATCTGGGATCTATGCCTACGATCCTGATTCCAAACAACAATCTACAATCTGGGTCTTTCAAGACGAGCCAAAGCCGACTAAAGTTGTTCGTTCTCGAAGCACTTCAAAGAAGATGGTGGCCACGTTCGTTTGAAAAACCGGCCATGTTGCGACTATTGCACTTGAAGATCGTAGAACGGTTAACGCAGAGTGGTATACCACAGTTTGTTTACCACAAGTCATCGAACTTCGAAAATCTAACTCAAAGCGACGCATCATCCTGCATCACGACAACGCAAGCTCACACAGCGCTCGTCAAACGATTGAGTATTTGAAGCAGGAAAAAGTAAAAATTCTTGACCATCCTCCATACAGTCCTGACCTAAGCCATAACGATTTCTTTACATTTCCTAAAATTAAGAAAAGTCTTCGTGGTCAAAGGTTCCAGTCCGGTGAAGAAGCAGTTGACGCTTTCAAGTCAGCCATTTTGAACACCCCCACTTTAGAGTGGAATAAATATAACTGGTTTGAGCGAATGGAAAAGTGTATTAAGCTACGTGGTGAATACTTTGAAAAACGATAAAAAGTACTATAACGTTCTAGTTGTGTTTTTTTCTTCAAACGACAAAACTTAAAAGGCATGCCTCGTATAACACAATATTCTGTGGCAATATTTATGCAGCCGACGCCTTTCAGGATAATGTTCCTAAGTGTTTTAAGTTTGAAGTTCGGGGTCTACTAATAATTGTGAGCGTAGACATTTTGCCGGCAATTTTGGCGCGGAAATAATATTTTGGGCGAGAAAGGAATTTCTTCATGAGATTTTGGAGCGTTGCAACCTTCACTATACATTTTCATTATCTAAATTCCTATTTACATAATCCTCTGACGATGCGTATAAACTAAGTATGAGGTAAAAGAAAGAGAACATTTTTCGTTGTGATATGTTGAGTTTCGTAATATTACGATTTCCTAAGGAAATTGGAAAATTATGATATTAGTACTGCTAATGTATTTTAATAGTCCAATGTCCGCCAAATATGGACCTAAAGCCCTAAGAGACGAAGTATTTTGTGTCGTAACAGACGTAACTTTTGATATGTTCTAAGTGTGTAATTCCTATGCAAATAAGAACCATCTTTCTATCTTCAGCTGACAGACGAACATTGCAGGATAAAAGTTTTCCCCATAGACCACCATAACAACCGATAAGAACCATATCTAGCCGTAAAGGTTTTTTATTCGTTCTGTGGGCTGGTTACCTACAGAAAAAAGATATCCGACGACCTGAACTAGTGTGATATAATATTCGAACACAAAAAAACATAGCGCTTATTCATTAAGTTCATATTTTTTTATGTTTTTATCATCCTTAGTCGAAAGATGTCCGCTTCGGAGCAAAAGAGAGGCCCAAAAACCACCACGCCACATATAATAATAACTAAAAACATTACAAGCAAGAGAGTCAATCTACCATCTCCATGTCTAACGCATTTGTCGACTTTTAATGATATAGAATTTTATTTATATAAAACATCACGAAATCTCCCCTTTACCATTGTCACGGCCCCCATTCATCAAAGGGTATGATCCCGCTGATGCATCAGTTTCACCCGTGGCATGAGGAAGAAAAATTGAGTTGAGTTTGAGTGAGAAGTGAGGAGAGAGAAAATGTATAAGGGTGCAATCGTTATTAGTATCATCAAATTCAGAATGATATACAAAACCGCCATATTTGATGGTGTCATATCTTAGCCTTCTCCTCCACGAAATACAACTTCGAAGCCGTGGCAGGGCTTTTGTTCCTAGTTTTTAACGATTCATACCGATTCGTATTTACCCCGCAAGGGATCTGGTGTGATAGAGATAAGTGCTATAATAGATAGAGATAAGTGCTTTATGGCTGACGATAACCTATGGCATAGTTTGGAGCGGCATTTTTTAAACTTTAATAAACATTTTTTTTCCAAACTTTTAGTAGGTATCTTCTTGGTATTTTATTTTACAATACCAAAAATTGAAATAAGATTGAAAATAAAATAGATTAAAATGCAGTTCTCCCCTTGAAATTATGGTGAGCGACGACTATTAATAGTTTAGATGATCCTAAACCTAGAGCCTCTAAAAGTACGGACCTTGGGGCGTACTAGAGAACGACTAGACGAACTATAAGATTATATTATCAAGTCTGATAGGGAAAGTCCTGTAGGCGTAGGCTTGTAGTCCTTTTATTGTCCCGTCAGGAATCTTCGGTAATGATATGATCTCTGCCTAACAAAATTTTCCTGAAATTTAAGAAAGTAGACGCTTAGAAACTTAACTAACCTTTCAAATATTCAATTTGTAACCGCAAGTCAACTAAAGTCAAATCCTTTTCACGATGTTAAAATAAATGGACGCTTGACTTTCACGAAACGATAAATATCAAGCAAAAATCGGAACTACACAAACGGGGCCAAGCTATTATTTAAATAATAGACATAATGGATTTGTTATCATTCGTTAATCACAACAAAGTTATCGCTCGAAGCTTGTCGTAACGACATCGCGTCCCCGACGCAAACAAATAGCTCTCACGCAAAGTGAATACAAGATATAAATCTAGCGTTCTCCTAATCACATGCGGTGGATTTCTCCGCGGGCCATTTTATTTCAGCCCCACAAAGCCTTCGACCCAGTAAATCCAGCGATATCTCGTAGAATGCGAAAGAGTGTCACTGGCGTTCGTATCGCGAGACGCACTTTAAATTTTCCGACTGCGAAAGGATATCGCTGTGAAATTTAAAACGGTAACGCGAACTCCCTTGTGGAGCCTATGGGCCCGGTGGAGCAGAGGCTGAGCTTAGCACGAAAAGATTGACAAAATCGTGACGGTAGCGGGTTGATATGCCATCCTTGTCACACTACAGATTTAATAAATAATCATAAACGTGACAGCATGATTACTCGCTAGCGTCATGCTAGTGTCAAATTTTTCGTGGTAGGCCCTCCGTTCTTCGGCGCCTGCCTGTCATCAATATATTATAAAAAATAATAGCACAAGTATGGGTGTGTCCTTATTTTGAATTAGTGCGATCTATACTTAACCAATGTGAATGCGCATTGAAATGCTACATTTTGCTAAAACTAATAAAAAGATCAGAGGGCTTAGCATGAAAACTTTGTAGTTAGTGCTACGCCAGCGACTAATCGTGCTGTCACATTCATGTCTATTCAGTAACGTTTTAGTGTGAAAAGGATGGCATATCAATTCACTAGCGTCACTTTATCGTCAATAATAATTTAAATCTGCTAATATATCTGCCGTCAGCTCGTGGGAACTGTGCCGAAGCTTTGCATAATGGCGCCACTTAGTGTATTCCCCACTCCGCCGCCGTAATTTAGAGATATGTAGAAATCATTATCAGAATTTTAAAGGTTAGCCGTAATACTTGAAACTTTTCAGAACGAACGTTCTCAGTGTTAATTTACAGTATTACGAGGCTTAGCACGAAAACTTTGACGTTAGCGTGACGCTAGAGAGTAATCGTGCTGCCACGTTTATGTTCATTTAGTAAATTTGTAACGTAATAAGTATGGCATATCAACTCGCTAGTGTCTGTGAATATATCTGCTTGCCGTCAGCTCTAGGGGACGCCGCCGTAATAAAGAGATATGTGGAATTCATTATCTGAATCTCAAAGCTAAGCCGTAATACTTGAAACTTTTAGGAACAAACGTTCTCAGTATTAATTTAACGTATTGCGATCTGAGCGGGAAGCGTTTCGTTAAAAGCTTCATTTATTATTAAACCTACGAGAAATATGTTGAAAGCGTGTAGTAGGTTGCGTCACCGCTCTTTTTTGCAATAAAGCGGTTTTAATTAAATTTTCTTGTGCTCGCCGTTTAGGAACTCACCTAGGCTATTATTAATTACAGCACTTCAGATGCCTATTTTTTAAAAGGAATTACGTCTTAATATTCAGAGTATTTATGGCCACTGGGGTTAAAGGTTTGTGCCCTGCAAAAGAAGGGTATTTTTTCAAAACTAAACGTAGCTCCATATTAGGAATAATTCCTGTATCGTGGTTGCGTTTATAAATATGAAATTCACATAAATAAATACACAGACAAATCAAATAAACATTTGAGGGTCATCGAAGATTTGTCTCGTGCTGGGCTCAAACCCACGACTATTCGATCCAGTGGGCAGAGCGGCTCAAGTTCTTAGCCACTTTTTTTTTTTTGACACGGAAAACCCTTTCTGGGTACCCGTCCGCGTTCGGGGGACGCGGAGGGGTTATGTCGGAGTCCTTGGTGCATCGACGGTCTTAGTGACCCGGCCGTCGATGCACCAAGTATACCGACTAAAAACCTTGTGGTGACACCACCTAGGCCGCTTTGTGTCAGGGTCTCACGGGAACGAAATATTCTTCACGCGGCCCCGACGCGGACTGCCTTTCCAAGCCCCCCTTGAGAGCGTGAAGCGCTCCTTTTCCACCTACTAGCAGCAGCAGCGGCAGCCGGTCGGCCCTGTTTTCTTCGGCTGGGCTTGGGAGCCTTGCAGGCTCTGCCACCCAGCAAATAGTTCTTAACCACTACATCAAGTCGTCTGTCCTAATACAGGTCAGGCTGCTAATAGGGATAATCGAAAGCAAAAAAATGTCTGCTGATTTCGGTCAGTTGCTTGTTTACAACATTCCAGCTTCTATCTATCTATATCATTACGCCAAATCCCTTGCGGAGTAGGCAGAGAGTAAAGAGTTCTAACAGTTTCTTTCCTTGTAGACCTCTCTTCCTCCACTCTCGTAGTTCGTTTCATGCTCGTCGGTTACGGAGACTTTTGACTTGACCTTAGAATAATATATCCAGAAGCCGCGCCCAGTCGTAGTTGCACGTCGTGCGGTGAACCCAAAAATTCAACAAACGTCCCGCACTCTCCGCACTTCCCACCCGCGTACTGTTGGCAGCCCGGAAAGATTACCACTTTTTGGGGTAAATCTTGATGATATTAGAGTAGATTATAATATAATAATTGTTGCAGTAACTTGTATTTTAATGCACTGTGCAAACTTAAGAAATATATATAATTGAACTATTAGGGTTTGTAGTCATTTAATGTATGGAAAATATGTTTTCATCATCTTCACTAAATATTATATGGTTATTAACTATATTAATACCATTTATTACTAAAACTTATAAAGCCCTCAGCAAATTAAAGTAGGGAAAAATAAAGTTGTTTTACTAGCAAAACTAACAAAATGAACGCGTCTTTTAATATAAAAATTAAAGATAGAAGAACTAATTCGATATTTAAATAATACGGCACCTGATTGCGCAAGTTACGTATGAAATGTGATCATATTATGATTTATTTTGGGCTAAACATTTTATGGCTGCAACGACACAAGACGGCATAATTTAATTTAATTTGTGTGTTGTTTCATGTTATTTTGTTATGCTTAACTCCGTCAACCACTGTCGACCAAGTAGGGAAGTAGTTCCTCCTTCTATTATAAATAACTCCAAATGTTTTGAGAAATTTCCATACTTGACGAAAGGTGTAATGAAACATAAAATTTTAATAACAGGTTATGAGGCTGAATCACTTTATGTTGGAAATACTTATTATAGGTAAGCTTATTTATACAAGATATCGGCGTGCCGGTATCAACTTCCATCAAAATCACTTTCCCGTCTATAGTGATTGGTAAACTCACCGGTTTATAGTCCTTCAAACACAATTGATGTAAATAGATGGAGTCCTCTTTAGTCTCCTCGTCATCGTCGCAGGTGACATCTTGCCCATAATGCAGTCCACCACGGGTGCTGTACCGCGCTGGAGTCGCCACTCCGCTGGTCCCAGGCGCCGCGGCAACTGGGGCTACGCACACGCGTCGCAGGTGCCCCACCCGCTTGCACCGACTGCAAATGTACTCACGGAACTTACAATTTCCGTAATCGTGCCCCATTGCTCCGCAGCCTTTGCAGTTAACGAGCAATGTGTTCCGCTCGTCTCTCCGCGGCACCACCGCGGGCCCTCGCTGCGCACTACCGCCGCCACGTTGTTGTCGTGTTCTGCCCGTGCGCGCCGGCCTCGGCCGCATGGCATGCACTCTGACGCTCTCCGCCGCTTCCGGTATGACCCGTATCTCTACTGCAGCCGCGTCTCGCTCCACTGCTTCAAACGAACACGCAATTTTGACAGCGTTAGTAAAATTTAAATTTTCGTCCTCCGCGATCAACCGTTGTTGCATGAAGTCACCAGAGAGGCCGCACACAAACTGGTCACGTAAATTCTCGTTTAACCCGTCATTGAATTTGCAATTTCGCGCCAACCGTTTCAGCTCCACCACATAGGTGCTAATGTTCTCCTCCGGTCGCTGTCTCCTCTGCCTAAACCGATACCTTTCCGCTAGTACTGACGGGCTGGGTTGCAAATGATGACGCAATAATTCAACCGCCTGATCGTACGTCAACTCTGACAGCTTCTTCGGGCTCGCCAAATTGACGAGCAACTCATAGGCTTCGTCCCCCATCACCGATACCAGCGTAGGCAGCTTGAGCTCTTCCTTGATACCATTAACCTTGAAATACATTTCAAGTCAGTCCGAATATGATGACCATGCACCATTCTTAATATCAAACTCCGATATTTTGCCGATCGACATTCTGTTTATTATTATTGCACTATAGTTTTATTACTTGTCGCCACTGGAAAATTCTTGAGGAGTAGCAAAGAAACACAGGTATACAGCAGGAGATATTTATTCCGACTGATATCATATTAGACTTAACCTACCCTTCACCTATAAATTATTAAATGCCAAAGGGTGTGTGTTTCTAATACACTCATATCCCTGATAATATTATATACCAACCAACTATATTATCCCTGATAATATAGTTGGTTATATCACTATGCCCGAAAACCAAATAAATTTCTCAAATAAGACTTTACATCGGTACTATGCTATTCCAGATTTTGCGACCATCGAACTAAGCGTTACTTATTGTTAGGTCTGCACAAAACGAAACGATACGTTGTTCACTTTCGAGTTGGATTTAGAAAAGTCACTGACGAATCGCTACATTATCGTTAACAGCGTTCGGTTTAATTCCCTCTAGCTGCACTAAGATGCGAGGATAAAGACTGAAAATACGTGTTTCTATTCAATTGCAGGGACTAGCAAGTACAGCGCTTAGCACAAACAGATTGAAGCTAGCGTGACGCTGTCAAGAGAGCGTGTTGTTACGTTCATCTTTATTTAGTAAATCTTTAGTAAGAAAAGGATGGCATATAAACTCGATATCGTTACACTAATGTTAATCTGTTCACGTTATCCTGGCCTCTCAGTTTTCTATAAAACGAGCGAAAACCAAAGCAAATACAGGAACGACTATCGGACTAGCACAGTATCATTCTTTGAAACGTTAACTAAAATTTAATTCTTCTGTTCATCGCATCACGGACACAGCGGAGCATAGGAGAAAAAAATAAAAAACAATTATACCGCACCAACAACCTTTACGAGCAGAAAAACGAATTGCGCCAAATTATGAGCAGCTTCAAATAATCATTAAACATGAACGCGTAATTGTCCTTGGTCCATTGGAATGATAGCTCATAGCAGTTAACTGCCGACGTAATGTCTCTAAACAATCTCTTCCTGAACGAATTGTTACGTTTAAGCGCGGTATTAATGAGTTATTACCAATTAAAGTATAACAAGAACATGTTTCTTTAGTGAGAAAGACGTAATGTTTAGCGTTGGTAATTACGGCTGACTCAGACGTCGCAGTTTGGGGTTCCGCCGCAGAGAGGTCTCTGGAAGAAAATGAAGCAAGAATAAAAAGTCTGTCACTCAATGTTATAATTGCTTGATAATTAAATCTCTCTAACTGGCGAGTGTGTCCGAGACGAAATATGAGGGTGAAGGAAGCTAAAGAAGTTTGTGAGTAAAGAACCTGTTGAAATTCTATACTCTTCGCGTACACTGCAAGTGATCTGGCGTGATGATATTAGAATTTGGCACTGGTATTGTAAAGCTTAAACTTAACTTAAAGTTCATTTACGTTTTTGTTGAGCATATTCCCTGAAAGGTCAGGAAATTTAAACTGTGAAATGCCTAATATACAGTAAAATTTTATAGATACTTACTAGCCGATTGTGTGTGTGTGTGTAAATGATCTACGCTATTGGCCGCTTTACAGCTTTACCGGACAAGAGGGCAAGCGTGCAACCACTACGCTCAAGCCAAAAGGGCAAGGGGGCAACTAGCTTAAAGGCGCCTCAAGGAAGAACGGCCTCGGCTTGAGCAGTCGCTATGGGGGAGGGCATATACTGGGTGTCTCGCCGTGGTGCTCTGCACCGGCCGGCGGGCAAGGGATTCTTCGACCTCGCCGGGGAGGTTGGTGTCTGACCTGATTAATAGACGATTAGATTAAAGTGTTAAGTAGAGAAGTTTATTCGATAGATTCGAAAAAAAAGAGCATCGTAAGTGCATGTCACATGTTTCACTTCGTCATTAGAATATGTCAGAGTAAAGCACTAAAACGTGTCTTTAAAGTGTGTTGTATATCGTGGATTCATATGACGTCACTTCATTCTTCAGATATAGGTTTAATTCAACAGGTAGTCCCTTGAACCTACAAGGCAGTCCGCACTTATTTAAAAAAAATTCCAATCGATTAATAAAATCGATTTCCGCTTTTTTATATGTGGTATTATCGTCTGTCTACCATATTTGCCAACAGTGTGTTCAACCTCATTCTTTGTTCGTGCGCGGCGGTAAACGCACACTTTCCGCTAATTACTTCAACAGTAATCATGCCTAAAAGGAGTTATGAAGAAAAATTAGAACGAGTAATTTGTTCATCAGATTCATCTGAAGACTGTAAGTCTAATGGCAAAATCATTACATTTTTACATAGTGAATTTTGTGTGGCATTAAATATTTTATATAACCTGGAGGTTGACCGTGGGTCAACACGATGGTATGTTTTAAGCTTAGAGGGTAACCGTGGGTTATCACAAAGCAATAATAAGAACAAAGTTTTAACCTAGAGGTTGACCGCGGGTCAACACGATGGTATATTTACGCTTAGAAAATAACTGTTGGTTATCAAAAAATAAGCATAAAGTTAAATTTTTACTGTGATGTGGGTCGTTGAGAATTTATCTCATATCCCAAGCTCATAGTTGGATCAATTCTTAAACAGTAATAAAGTGCAAGTTTTGTGTAACTACCCACAATATTATTTGCTTTTTTTCCGAAATATAAATTCAAATATTTGGATATAAAACTAAAGCGATGCATTTGTTTTAAAAATCGAGCCACAAGTTTGTGATGAGGACATTATCATGACCTCGGCGATTTCTCCAGTGAAAGTTATCCACGGAGAAAACTTGCCCGAAAATATCGACAAAAACGATAAGGAGCCAGCACCGATACCAGATTTAGAACCGGACATGTTATCCGCTCTTGGAGAGGTAACAGAGGACAAACCCAGGTTTGGGGAAAATATCCATGAAAACTTGGCTCGACTTTGGACGCCAATTCTTCGGAAGGGGCTAGTCAAAGAAGTCAAGGACAATCTTAAAAAGAAGTTCCTTATACCGGAGAATTGTAGCCTTTTACACGCTCCTCAGCTTAACCCCGAAATTGCTGCTACAATTTCAGATATTACGCGAAATAAAGAGAAACGAGTAGAAGCTGCTGAACAACAGCTGGGTCTGGTTATTACAGCTCTTAACAGAGATCTTTTACTACTCCTTGAAAATGACCAGAAGAGAGTAAAGGCGATTAAGTTTTTGAGTGACTGTGGTCGTCTCCTCTGCGACCTACACCACGTTGAAACCGAGGTGCGAAAAAAGTTTATGACTCCTGGCCTAGTCTTTCTTAAACATAATTCAAGACGTAGATAGGGACGATACTGTATTCGGACAAAAACTCTCTGATAAAATTAAAGCCTCAAAGGCAATTGAGAAACAAGGCTGGCAAATCAAAAAACCTGCCCCAACAAAGACGTATACAGCTTCCTCCCAACCATCAACTAGCCAACCACGACACTCGGGAAACTGGTACGGCCCCCCCCTCGCTTTACGTCAAACAGGGGGGGGGGGCGAGGGACCTCGAAGAAATCTGCACCAAAAGGTCAGAAGATGCAATCCTCAGTGTCGAAGCAAACGACCCAGACTCAATATCAAACCAAGCCACGTGCTCCAGCTCAACACCAGTAAAGGTACACGCTGGTCAGATCCAGCAATTTTATAATTGTTGGTTTAAAATTACAAAATCTTCTCTTGTACTTAACTGGATTTTCAAAGGTTGTTCTATCCCTTTTTCTTGTCCAGTTAAACAAAATAATGTGCCCACCATAATGGACCCATGGAGAACATTTCGATATGATTATAGCAATTAATAAACTTTTAGACTTAGGGGCAATATCAGCTTGTAAGCACACTAAAGGCGACTTTATTTCAAGCATTTCTTTTTTTTTGACTCTGAAACCTAATGGAGGTAAACGATTTATCCTTCATTTAAAACCTTTTTCAAAAGTCTCACTTTAAAATGGAGGACTACAGAACTGCAACCAAGTTGATTCCTAAAGACGGCTTTCTGGCCACCATAGACCTTAAGGAGGCCTATTTATCGGTCCTTATTAATGAATCTCATAAAAAATATTTACGTTCATTTTTAATAATACTGTTTATAAATTTAAAGTAATGACGTATGGTTTATGTGTAGCTCCAAGGGTTTTCACAAAAATCATGAAAGAAGTGATAAGCCACCTAAGATAAAAGGACAAATCGGAAACATATTTGGATGACATGTTGTGTATAGGTGAAACATATAACGAATGTTTCGCTAATGTACGTAGTAATCTAGACCTACTACAATGCCTTGGATTCACAATTAATTTTGAGAAAAGTGTGTTAACCCCTAAAATAATATGCAAATTATTAGGTTTTACGCTTAACTCTGCCGATTTGTCTCTGTCTCTGCCTTCCGATAAAAGAAATAATATAGCTAAACTAGTCAAAAAGTACTCTCTATTGCCTATTTGTTCTATAAGAGAATTCTCACAACTGATTGGGGTACTCATTGCAGCTTGCCCAGCAGTGAAATATGGCTGGATTTATACAAAAACTTTAGAAAGACAAAAATATTTAGCACTTCAGAGAAATACTAATTTCGAAGCAAAAATCTATTTATCAAAGGTAATTTTACCAGATTTGCAGTAGTAGGATCAGAACATCTTTTCGTCCTCTAATCCTATGTGACTCTGTGAAGAATTCATTCTAGAAATATTTACAGACGCTTCTAAACTGACCTGGGGGGTGTACTGTAATGGTAAACGTGTAAATGGCAGGTGGAAGGCATCTGTTGCCTTTCCTACCACATAATTTTTTTAGAACTCCTTGCTGCGTTTATGGGATTAAAATGTTTTGCTAGTGACATTTCTAATCACGCCATCTTGTTAAGTGTCGATAATACACAAGCAATAAGTTACATTAATCGCATGGGTGGAATTCAATTTCCACACCTTAATGATCTAGCTAAAACCATTTGACAGTGGTGTGAGAGGCGAAACATTTGGCTTGTTGCATCATATATATGTTCCAAAGACAACGTTGAAGCTGACCAGGTGTCACGTAGAATAAATATCGATACTGAGTGGAAGCTATCGGATTGGGCTTTTCAAAGAGTAGTTTATGAATTAGGTCCACCAAATATAGATCTTTTTGCCTCACGCACCACAACGAAATGTAATACTTATATTTCATGGAAAAAGACCCAGATGCTTTGGCGGTAGACGCGTTTACAATTAATTGGAATACTCACAATTTTTACGCATTTCCACCTTTCTCGCTTATCCTAAAGTGTATAAGAAAAATAATAAGCGACAAAGCTACAGGCATTTTGGTTATTCCCTACTGGACTGGACAGCCTCGGTTCCCTTTGCTCAAAAAGATATTAATATCTGATATCATACTCTTTAAACCTAACAAAGATCTTTTGCGTTCTCATTACAAATCACGACACCCACTTCACAAGAGTGTTACTCTGGGAGTCGCGAAGCTCTTCGGGTTGCTTTCACTCGACGGAACATTCAATCAGTAGCTATAGATTTAATGCTTTCTTCCGTCTCAAATAGTACATTAAAACAATTTAGTACTTCTTACAAACTTTGGTGCCAATTTTGTGATACCAACAATATAAATAGGTTTGATCCTCAGCTCAACAATGTATTAGTTTTTTTGGCTTAGAGGAGGATCTTACGGTTCTATAAATACTCACCGATCAGCTTTGTCATTGCTTCTGGGAGATAATGTAGGATCTAACGATTATGTTATAGGTTTATTAAAAGGCATTTACAAACAAAAACCTTCCTAGCTCAAATACATAGGTACTTGGGATCCACAGATTATCCAAAAAATTATGTGTTTTACTAGCCATTTGTACTGCTTATAGAGTACAATCCTTATCGCTGATTAAAGTATCACATGTAAACAGATCTACTGATTCCATAAAAATCTTAATTTCTGATATTATTAAAACTTCTGCTGCGGGTAGAAATCAGCCAGCCATATTTTAGAGAAAATCCCCAAATATGTCCAGCTACAACTCTAGATGATTATCTATTTATGACTGCTAATTTAAGATCAAATAATTTAGTCTTTTACTTACTTTCAAGAAGCCACATAGAAAAGCTTCTTCTCAGACCATTAGTAGGTGGATAAAGAATATTCTAGCAGAGAGTGGGATCGATGTGGGCATGTTCAGTGCTCATAGTACTAGACATGCTTCCACGTCGGCAGCGGCCTCTGCTGGAGTTTCCATAGATATTATTAGAAAAACTTTTGCTAAGTTTTATAATAGACCGGTCCTAGATGAAGGAATCTTTGCTAGATCTGTTTTCTCCTTTAATTAAGAAATTTAGAATTAATCTAAAAGTATAAGTTTATAATTACTGATTAGTATAAATAGTCAAGTTAATATTACGTTACTTTAAAACAATGTTAATATATAACGTGTTTTTGATAACTGTGGTGTTATTTATTTATATTAAATTTTTAAATTAAAATTTATTCTGTTAATAAAGGTAATTGATACCTATTTAAAGTTACTCTAAACATCTACCTGTTGAATTAAACCTATATCTGAAGAATGAAGTGACGTCATATGAATAGATGATCAAACGAACTTGCATAGTGAAGTTCGATCTCTATTATATGAGTCACTTCATTCGAAGATATTAATTACCCACCCTAAATATATATATATATATATATAATTGTACCCACACCTGTGAATAAATTTTAATTTTCTCTCTAAAGAAATGAGGTTGAACACACTGTTGGCAAATATGGTAGACAGACGATAATACCACATATAAAAAAGCGGAAATCGATTTTATTAATCGATTGGAATTTTTTTTAAATAAGTGCGGACTGCCTTGTAGGTTCAAGGGACTACCTGTTGAATTAAACCTATATCTGAAGAATGAAGTGACTCATATAATAGAGATCGAACTTCACTATACAAGTTCGTTTGATCATCTATTATACCGTAGGTTTTCTTGACCTGAATATCACACCTTTCTATAATAAAACTCTATAACTTCCACAAATTGCATAGCTCGACTATTCATGCTATATTTCGGGATAGGTTGAAAGCGGTATTCAGAAATCCCTTTTAAAACGTTTTTGCCAAGTCGACATCAGCTGAGTGCGAGAAAACGTCAGCCCATTAGTACGTTTCTGTGACACGTTTCATGTCTTTTTTTACAAAGAAAAAGACTTGTTATTGGAAAGAAAATGCAGTTTCGTTAATGGCCAGGGTACGGCTCATTTCAGTTGTAGTTTTCATATTTTTACATCTGTCATATTTTTACTGGTGATGTGTGTGGTTAGAAAGGTAACATTTTATACGCACACTATCTAAATAGCTGAAAAAAGTAGATGAAAGTTGGCAGACGAGTATATTAGATAAGCTGAAATAATACATATATGGCATGTAGATGTAGGCGTGATGCGTATGTGAGAGAGGTACTAAACATTATATAATAATTTTTTGCAAAAAAAATGTCACATCTTGAATAGCAGAACTGTGGCATTGCAGTGGTTTCGACTTAGAAAAAGTTAAAATATTTTTTTTGCAACTTGTTAACGAGTTTCTCGACTACAGACTTGTTATGGCGCTCCAACTTTCAGAATCGTTTCTTCAGTAGATGTTTGTAAAATAAAACTTGACAGTATTCAAGAACATAACTTTGTAAAGCAATTCGTATTACACAATTACATAATTTCAGGCATTTGTTTTAAAGTACTAACGAGGTAAAGCATTTCTTTTTCTATCTATATTATCACGCCAGATCCCCAGCGGGGTAGGCAGAGAGTACAGAGTTCCAACAGGTTCTTTCCTTACAGACCTCTCTGGCTTTCTCCTCTCTCATAGTTCGTCTCATACACACTCGTCGGTTACCGAGACTCTTTACTTACCCTTCAAATAAGACACGATCTAGTCTTTCTTTTTCCAAATACCAAAATAGATGAGACGTGCCATACATTTTTCTTGCTATAATATATTTTGATTTAAATGTGTTAGCCAGAGCATAATATTGCTTTTGGGTTTTAAAAAAACATGAATAATTATTTCATAATATTGTTAAAATATGATCACAAGGCCTGTTTTACAGTTCATTTTATGAAAAACTATAACTATATTTATAAATTATCATTACTAGTATACAATATATATATATATATATATATATATATATATATATATATTTACCTATATTACTTCTAGATAAGGTAGCTTTCTGATGGTGAAAGAATTATAAAAATCGGTTTGCTAGGTTCGGAGTTTATCGATTACAAACAAACAAATCTTTTCTCTTTCATAATATTAGTATAGATAAATACTTCGCTAATCATGCTAGGTCCCAATGTAATAGAGGGCGAGCCTATGACCAAGAGGCGTGCCCTTCAGAGTCTATTTCAATTCGAAATCTGAAAATGGCCCGGTATAAAGGTTTGGTCAAATAGCTGACGGAGCGCGACGGGAGCATGACAGAAGCGCTCGTCTAGGTTCGGTCGTAACGTTTGCCGTCGCGTCGAGCGGGGGTGCGCTGTGTGGGGTCTCACGTAAATTTCAGTACATTACATCTCCCTAAGCCGCGCCACCGTCGCGCTGCGTTGGCTATGTGGCGAAACCTTTAGTCAGACACAATTTTAGACGCCAGATGGATTTTGAGATTTTCTCTGTAAAAAGCCTAGGGGTTCACGATACAGTTAAGATATATGTATCATTTTGTCTTATAGGTAAAGGTTTACGATATAGGTATCGTTATGTCTGACCTGAGTCATAAGCATAGGACCCTAATAATAATAATTATTTATTGTTTTCAACACAAAGGCATGTTACAATTTGTGATATAGCAAAATAATTCCTTAAATACAATTTCTACCTTTGTGAGTGACTGGTGTCCGAACTAGGAGTAACCTGGGCGACGGATCACCAGGCCCTCACCAACTCAGGACTCGTACATTTTTTGGAATTATAAACTTATTACTAGACATAAGTACCCCAAAAGTGTGTGTATGCGTGTGCATGTGTGTGTGTGTGTGTCTGTGTATGTGTGTGTGTGTGTGTGCGTGTGTGTATGGCTATGATGTCTGTTCGCAAATATAGGTCAATGTGTAGTTTGTTAAAACGGTAACTATATTATTGGCTTAAGTAGCTTTTCCGTGTTATCATAATTAATTTCTTGTAGCCACTTAGATACAACGACTTTACATTTGTATTTTGTAACAGGGTAAATCGATAAAAATTAATTTATTTTATTATATAAATAACTGCCAAGAAAACAAAAGAATTTTTGAGCGAAGGCGGTTTTTGTAGAATCGGAATGGCATACTATATACTTTCGACGAAGATTTACATGAGTGGTAGGATTATATATTAAACTTGTATGTTTTTTCAAAATGATTTGTAAGATAAACAGTTGTCTCACAGTTAAGACTTCACATATTTTATAAACCTCGTTCGTGGGATGTAAAAAAGGAAGGAAAGCACTGGTCTTCAGGACTGCTCTTTGGGCTCGCTCTAATTTTAAGATCGTTGTTTTCGGGGCGCCTCCCCAGATAGTAATACAGTTAGATATGATCGATTGGCAAAGGGCATAGTGTACTGATTTCAGTATCTTTGGGTCGGCAACATGACGTAGGTTTTTAAATATATAAATGAGTTTACGCACTCTTGCTGATACTAGGTCGATGTGGGGCTGGAAACTAAGCTGCTAGGCGTGGTTTGCGTCACTAGACTACGAGGCAATTAATTTGAAGTGATTAAATCAATGTTAATAAAATGTGTACGTTGAATAACTATAATGTTCCAAATCTATCAGATTACTCTTTGCACGATAACGGCCGTTTATCGCAAAAGACAACCAATCACGATTAGCTTTTCTAACTGCAGTTTCATAACGTATTCATACCCAACGCTAAATTCCATTATGGTATAGTTATACGAATTCGCGAACAGTTTGGCCAGTTTCCATCTTATGAAATGGTAAAACAATTAAAAGTTCCTCAGTGCCATCCCGGGCGACTTATAAAGACTTTAAAAACATATTATTGTGCTCGCTTAAGCCTTTCTTTTGTAGCTACTAATTAGCGGCGGATACTTGGGTGATGTTTTCTGCGTAAGTGGTTTTTCTTTGTTGTGCACTTCTTCTTGTACTATCGTCAGCCTATTGCTTTACCGGCGCATTTCATTTTTAATCTCCGACAATTAGACTCAAAGTATATAAGATTGCTTATTTATCTGACTGTTAAAGAATAACGTACATGTTTAGTTTAAAAAATCTAGCAATGCATGCTTATTGAATTTAAATGATTATTTCACGATGAATGTTTTTAGAACTTGAATTTAAATCTGCTGCGGTGCTCCTGGTGCCTTCTTCATAAAAAATCGAAATAAGTACATTATGGTATTTTCAATACTTCTAACTATGACAAGTCATTTCAATGTAATAATAAGGAGCAGTAGCCTGTTCGTATATTATTAAAATCCTAACTCAATGCCCCTCTTATGGCGGAGACTCTTAATAATATCTAACAATATACCTGGAGTGAGTATCGAATACGAATTCACACTATCCACTTAGCTTATGCTTTCGACAACTTTCCAATGACAGACTACACAAATTGAAGCAACCACGCGTTAAAATCGTTTAAAAAGACCCTCTCAATATTTTTAACCGTAACATTTCAAAGAGAATACACCGAGCGTTGCCGTTTATTCGAGTGAAGTCGAATAGTTGGTGAAAATGTGTAGTGAGCGGACTTTGAGCTAAGAGCTTGTGGAGTGTGTTGGGCGCGTGGCGGCCGCGAATGGAGGGCCCTCGCCACTCGCAGCCCCGCCACGGCTCCACGCCACTTGACTCCTGTTACCCGATTACCTTGAGTTATTAGTACTAGGTATCCGGTTTTGTAAGGTTAGTTCGATGGTGTAAAATGAACGAAGGATAATTATGACGAATGAAGATAGATCGATAAATTCCGATTAGTATGCTGATTAGATCCAAGGTATAATAGAGTGTAGTTCGCGTTAGCGCGTGACGGCCGCTCTGCACGCCATTTGACTCCTGTTACCTGATTACTTTGAGTTATTAATAGTATAGGGTTTTGTAACAACGTCAAAGCGTGTCCTTGGGATTTTTCGTCGAAGATGAGTGATGATCGATCGATCTCATTGGATAAGTTGACTACTGTAATAACAATAGAGTGTAGGTTTTTTACGGGAACGTGTGGCGGCTGCGCATGGCTCGTCTTAGCCACTAGCATTCCCGGAAAGCCCATACGGCATATGACTTCTATTACCCGATTACGATACAATAGATAAAATAAAATAAAGTGTATTTTTCGGTGGCGCGTGACGGCCGCTTGTGGAGCGTCTTCGTCACTAGTTTCCCCGCAATGGCTCTACGCCACAGAACTTCTGTTACCCGATTACCTTGAGTTATTAGTTTTATCGGGTTTTGTAACAACGGTAAAGAATGTTAATGGGATTTTTGCTGGTGTCGTAACATGATTGAGAGATGATAGTGACAAATGAAAGTCAATCGGTATATGGAGATCAGTCTGTTTATTACTTCGAGGATATTATAAGAGTGTAGTTTGCAGTAGCGCGTGGCGTTCGTTAGTTGAGCGTTCTAGCCACTCGCACTTTCAGTCACGCCACTTCTCCTCACCACTTGACTTTTACCTGGTATCATAGAGTTATTAGTAATGTCAGATTTTGTAATAACGGTAGAAGGTTAACTGTTATCGCGAGGTTTAGTTGGTGTCGTAGCATGATCGAGGGATCGTTAAGATAAATTAAGATCGAGCGAGTTATGCGAATTAGTTAGAGTGTAGTTTACAGTGGCGCATGGGAGCACGCATGCAGCGTCCTCGCCACTCGCTTCCCTGCCACGCCTTTACATCACTTGACTCCTGTTGCCCGATTTCCTTAAGATGTTAGTACTATCGGATTTTATAACGACAGTAAAGGGTAGTAGATGGTGCCGTAACATGTTCGAGGGATGATCATGACAGATGAAGGTCAATCGGTCTATTTGGATCAGTGTATTTATTAGTTCCAGGGTATAATAGAGCGTAGTTAAAATATGTGGAATATGATATTCGTAGCTAAATTATTATTTTTGACATATAGTGGCAGGTAATTACAGTCCAGACAGTAAAAATAGAGAAGATTCAATTTTATTAGATACAATTTTAATTTTAGAGTAGTTATATCTTTCTATATCATCACACCAGATCCCATGTGGATGAGAGTACAGAGTTCCAACAGGTTCTTTTCATACAGACCTCTCTGGTTTCTTCTACCCTCATAGTTTGTCTCATATACGCTCACCGAATATGGAGACTCTTGACTTACAAAACGTCTAGTTCGTAACAAAAAATCCTAATTCACAACGCTAACTGTACAACCCAAATATATTGAGCCAAAAATAATCTTCTCAAGCTTCGCTTCTCAAAGTAGCATTTTTACAAATTATTCACCGATGACCTGTGTTGGTAGTGACCCTTCCTCTCAGAAGATTTGCATATAACTAATACATTTCGTTTATCCTCCGTAGCTCAACTGCTTGGCACAACCAGTCGTGCTATAAGAAAATTTCCTTTCGTGTGGTACTACCGGTAGTGCAACGGGTAAGACAGCTTCTCCCGTAACACTACCACTTGATATTGTCTAAATTTATAAGTAGAATTTTACGTTCAGTATTAAATTGACAAAACACTCTCACAACACCAATTATACAACCCAAACATATTGAGTCTTCTCGCCAACTCCTCAAAGTTTACCCCTCAAAGTGGCCCTTTTACAAATTATTCACCGATGACCTGTGATGGTAGTGACCCTTCCTCTCGGATGATTAGTCTGAAACTAATTGATTAGAAGGGTGGGGTCCGAGTTTCGCTGTTAATACGAAGTAAGTGCCGGTTCACGGTTTGCGGTTGTGTCGTGCTTACAGTGTGGTCGGTTACGTGATTTGGGTCGTTCTGACTTATAGCGATTTAAGGAAGTTTAACGGTTGCTGCACATTATGGATGAATGGAAGATTAGTACAGAGGCCTAAACATGAACAATTTAACATTATTGTAACGCTGTCGAGAACGCATGCTGTTAGGTTCATCATTTTTGAGTGTGAAAAGGATTCTGTATGGCGCAATTAAAGATGGCGTATCAACTCAATAGGGTTATGCTAACGTCAAACTGTGCTAACCAGTCTGATAGATCAGAAATGCGTTTTGTCTTGTTTCATCTAGAGTTAAATCATTTGTGATAATTAAAGTGTGTAGAGTTTGTAAAATGGGCTGACAATAAGGGCTAATTTTAAACTAACGACGCTATCAGTTGTAAAGGATTTAGGTTCGTTATCTAGATTTAATTTTGCAGTATGCGGACAAAATCTATGTATCTATGTCAAAAATCTTTGTTTGATTTTGATACATACATAATATTTATATGCATACGCCGGCATCCCATAGAAGTAGGCAGACTTTACATCTCATAATAAATTATACATTCATATATCACTAAAATGATCGGTATCAAACGATTTTTACTCTTTTAGTTGGGTTATACGATATCCTTATGAATTAGAACAGGAAATGAGTAAGGGATTAACAAAAACGTTGCGCGCATAATACGCCACTAGACTAACGAGACAACTTTACTACACAATTTTTTTTTATGCTTTCGTATCTATTCTCTGCCTATCTTGCAAAGGATCTGGCATGATTATATAGATGGATAGATATTGCTTTGTCGAAAATGTGCGCAAAATCTAAGGCGACGTCTCGAAGTGGGTGTTTCAAGGTTTCTCCGAAATTTCCTTATGAGATCGCTTCGCGTAACTGTCCACTGAAAGTGCAAAGTTACTTAATTATCTAGTTTGTTATTCCTTAAAACATTTCCAGTATTAAGTTCGAATATCTGAGATGAATGATGTAAATGAGACGGTGTTTTCTGTGTAACTTAAGTATACCATCACGCCTATATTTCCCAAGAGGGGGTGGCAGAGGTGTACTGAGTACACCCATTTTTAGCTGACGATATTAAGTCCCATGTTATAGGGGGCGAACTTATTGCCAGGCTCAATTCCAGACTCCAGACTGATTCTCGGAGTTTTTCGATAGAAAAATTACATTTGTCCGACCTAGGATTTGAAAACTGGACCTCTTGATCGCAAAGCACATCATTCGCCACTAGACCAACAAGGCACTCAACAACAGTAACTTAAACATTTTTTTGTTATATTTTTTCGTTCTCTGGTTCCGTGCGAGACATAGTGAAGTAGAACAGGGCTCTTGTTCACTATGACTAATTTAACACGTAAAGTGACGCGTTACGATAACATCACGAAATTATCGTGTAATGGTCATCACTCGAACATTTCAGGAAGCTATTGAAAAGCGCCGCATTTTGTAATAGCGAACTATGACCCTGCATCACTTATACAAGGTGTATCGTAAAGAACGCAGGACCTCAGACACCCCAATTAGATTATTGCTTCATGAATTCACGACGAAAACCAAATTTCCAAATTTCAAGTTTTTTGCCCCTTTTTAAGCACTTTTATACCCCAATTAACAATAAAACTTGTACGTGTATTTGTACATACAAATACACGTTCGTACACATGTACGTATTGAGAAATACGTTTTAAAATTCCATTAAATTTATTTTTTTATTTCGCACTGATGGAAATATGAGTATTTTGTAATTTAAAAAAATGTAAGGTATATTAAAAAATATTGGAATCTACTTTCAGGCCTGCGTTATTTATTTTACAGATTGTATATGTCGGAGAGAGTAATATCTGAACATTGCAGTTAATAGAATGTCAAGCAATTTTTGTCCTTTTAGTAACCGTTTAGTTTATTCTCAACATTTTGATGATTGCTTGAGTGTGTTTAGTTGTAATGCGATGGCAGCTGACAGATGATAGAATTACGCGGACAGACTCTCCTACGTCAGCATTCAATTGGCAACGGGGCGCGTGGTCGGACGTATCCCGGAGCAGAGATGGGCAAAATGTAATTAGATTAATGATTAACGCTTACAACCTTTTATTATCTTGAACGATTACGATTACAGTCACGATTGAAGATTACAAAATGTAATCCTAATCATTAATCAGATACATTTAGCACATCTCTGTATCAGAGCAGCTAACTTCACTGCATTCCTTGTATTAATTTTCAAATATCAGTGGACAGGACAAGTATTTAGTGGTATTTTCAAGATTTCCTTCATGTTTGGCCACCATGCGGACATCGATGAATACGAATATATACCCCGCCTCGTACTCTCCTCGCCGTTATATATTTAATAATATATAGCATGTGTTGTGTAACATCTGACATGTTATCCTACTATGAAATTGAGATGACTTATTGGTCAAATCAAATAGCGCGCACTCATTGGTCAAATCAAATATCACGCGCGTCCCCGGTTCCACCATGCGCGCTCATTGGTCTAATTAAAAAGCGCGCGCTTCCCCAGTTCCACCGCGCGCGCTCATTGGTCAAATTAAATAGCGCACGCTCATTGGTCAAATTAAATAGCGCACGCTCATTGGTCAAATCAAATAGCGCGCGCTTCCCCGGTTTTCTGTAACACGTTTCCGTCCCTTTTCCAGAATCACTCCCACAAAAAAATATCCATCAACCGAGAGGAAAGATGTTACACATCATAAAATTAACACTGTCATGTCTATGCACTCTAAGGGGGGTAACAGATATGCACTGGGTATCGCTTTCCACTTATCCAACGATGTTAGGTCTTAAGGTATAAGGAGGCTAGCCTATTTTATACTAGGCACAATTCCAGACTACTACTATTTTTCAGTAAAAAAACACCGATTAAATATTATAAATGTAAATATACTTATTATACCTACATACTTAAATGTGTTATAGCGACGTGTATGAAACAACAGTATGCTATATTTAGTGTGGAAGGCGCGGCGCGTAATCAAATTCTCGTTACACGGCACGTGGTTTGTCGGTTGCGGTCACAACAGCGAGGTTACTCTGAGATGACTCACCTGGACATACCTTTACCATTGGAGAATAACGATTTTTGATTTGAACTTTATAATATAACATACCAGTTTCTGTGCGCGACTTCGTCCGCGTCGACATTAGACTGGAACCTTAAATTTTTCGAGATTATAAGTATCGTATGTGTTAATCTAGGTAATAAACTATCTGTGTGCCAAACTTCATCCAAATTCATTCAGCCGTTTTCGCATGATTGAGTAACAAACAACTAAACATACAAATTTCAACAATTATACTATTAGTAGAATTACAAGATATGCGCCATTTAAGTTTGGGTTGAGAAGAGAACTATCAAATTAGGGAACTCACCATTATTTGGATTATGCAATAATGCCCCCGCCGTTTTTTTCAAAGACATAACCTAACACTGGGATTTACTCCTGTGTCGTGGGTGCGTTTATACAAATATGGAACTCACATACACAAATACCCAGACTGATACATTTGTGGGCTGAATTTCCAATATTTGTGGGTCACACAAAAATTTACCCCGCACGGGAATCGAATAAGTGATAACAAACTCCCACAACATAGAAATATCTAGAAATATAAAAAAATACAATAGCGAACAACGGGTCTCTGCCTACGTTGTCTTTGATGAATTAAAATAAACACGGAGATTGATGTTTAGTTGGGAGATTGTTTTTTTTTGCGTTTTGCGATTTATAGCGGGTTATGAGCCTTGAATGGCCCTAATTCGTTTATTGTTTTGCGGTTTGCGCATTTATGGCGGGCTGCGACCTCTTGTATGGGTCTGATTCGTCTTGTTGTTTTGCGTTCTGCGCGTATAGAGCGGGCAGTGACTCTTTAAGTAAGCCTACACTAATTTTCTCGTTACAGCGGGTCGTGACTGTAACAAATTCATCAAAGACCGATTCGTCTGAATGTTTCACACAGTATTCTTCCTCTTAGACGCTATTTGTCATGCAGTGCTGTTCTCGAGTCCGATCTTTTAATAGAGTTGTACTCTAGTTGTATGGTAGTCTGTTGATTATAAATTTCCTCAGACAACTATGACAGGTCGTATGCTAGTTCGCATGGTAGGTATTTGTTAGTGGAGGTATGAAAGTGAGACAGTTACTGGGCGGTTCTATCCTTCTTAAGCGCTTACCGCAGCGGATTTTACTACGTAAAATCCTTTCTCTGGGAGAGGGGGTATTGTTACGTCGTAACAAAGTTCTAAAAATATAAAATAAATACAAAAACAATCATTACACACAAACAAACAAAATAACTAGTTACAATCGAATGGAAACCGCGCGATAACTAGTGATAGCATCACAACGACCATATAAGGTATTCGTTGGTACCGGAAATCAAATTGTTTCTAAAACATCTGATAACAAACGCCCACAACATAGAAAAATCTAGAAATATCAAAAAAAAATACAATAGCGAACAAAGGGTCATCTACCTGTGAATGATCCCATCTCGGTCGGTTCGATTATTGCTATCTCAGTACCACAAGAATTTTCTAGAATATAGACAATAGTTTAGGGCGTCACTTGCTTCGGTTGAGCCGTTCTTTCCATATCTCTGTCTCGTCTCATACGAAGGATCTAGAAATCTGGGCAGTGTGCACTGTTGCCTCAGGGAGGAAGTAGGCCGTCCCGTTATAAGTATATAAAAACGAATTCGCGCAGGAAGAGAGGAATTTCGACGTCAGAGTTCGCACGACAACTATAAGTGATTCATATTCGTGATTATTTGTCGTGATAAAAGTAGTAAAATCAGTGCTATACTAAAATAAAAAAGAAAATTAAAAGCGGAAAGCATCATTTTTCAACCCCCTTGGAAACTGGGGGTCCACCGTACGGATTGTGAAGTACGGATTGTGAACCAACGGGCAACACTTCTGCCGCCAACTCCAGCTGACCTCTGCGGCTGAGGGCCTTCCACAGTATCACCGTGAGCCACAGGGCACCTCTGAGTTCCCCACTAAGTCAGTGGAATCTTCCTCACCGAAGACCCCCACGCGTCACGGGATCGAACAGGCAATATATAAGTCCCCAGCGCACATAGGTTTTATCAAAGACCAGAAAGCTTCCTTGCGCCGCGAATCCACACCCCGGGTGTTGTAAATTATTTAATTTCAATTTAATTCCGTTTTTCTTTTTTGAGATTTTTTTATTTTTTTTTACAGTAAACAGTTGTAACGTCTGTAGTTGTGTTTTATTTGTACCCGCCGTCAGGCGGTCGTGACAATTGAAGGAGAATTATTCATTTATCATCAGCTGCCATAGCAAAAGGATATATAATATGTTTATATTGAAACTGAATTGAAGCCCAATGATTTAACTTGCAAGATCCCACATCCCCCGATACATTGCCCTAGACACAATCCATTATTACTACGATTTCCTTGGCTATTCAATTCGCTTGTAAATCTGGCACAAGGCACTAAATGATTACCTATATGGAGTATTATTCAATTCCATATCGATTTTCTTTACCTATTGTCCCATTTCTATTGTGTAGTACTTATATAATAATATCATGATGCTGTAGATAACGGTGGTATAATTTAAGCATAAGTAACGAAGAAGGTAGGTAGTAGCAGCCTGTATACTTGCGTGGTAGTAGAAAAGCACCTCTTATTCACTCCTATCTGTTATGCATAAAATAAACATATTAGCCCTGTTAAGAAACTGCATCACATTTGCAACAGCGTAGTAAGAAAGCGAGTAGGTATGAAATATAGTATCGGGATACTATATGAATGAGAAAGGGTATGCTCCGTTGGTTCGGGCGTATAGAAAGAATGCCAGAAGAAAGAATGACAAAACAGATATATAATGCGAAAGTGGAAGGATGTAGGTACCGGGGAAGACCTGGACTATCTCACCTAGATCAAATAGACCGAGTCTTATCTAAAGGACAAGTCAAGAGTCTCCGTAACCCGCGAGCGTGTATATGAGATGTAACTATGAGAGTGGAGGAAGCCAGAGAGTTATGTTAGAACTCTTTATGATATAGGTAGATAGTTAAGAGACTGTCCCATCGTTGGGCACAAGCCTCCTCTCAAACTGAGAGGGTTTAGGCCATGGTCCACCACGCTGGTCCAGTGCGGGTTGGCGAACTTCACACACCTTCGAGAAACTCCTAGGCATGCAGGTTTCAACACGATGTTCTGCCTCACCGTTAAAGCAAGTGATAGTTAATTTTTAATAGGCACATCCTTTGAAAAGACAGAGGTGCGTGGGTTTGAACCTGAGACCTCTGACTTTGCAGTCCAACGGTCTAACTACTAGGCTATCGCTGCTTATTATTATGCAGATGCCTATGTCAAAAACTAATTACTATAAGTTCATAGGTGTTATAAACTATACTTAGTAATATTTGCCATTAATAAGTCCTTGCAAAGCTGACAATCTTCTGAATTTTCTGATACAAGCTGTTTTTATAATGCTTGCTAAAAGTATCCTCATACTGTTTGTAGAAATAAAAAAAAAATTTTGAATTTTGAAATACTTTAACATTGCAGCAAAGAAAATAGGTTAGAGAATTTAGGTTATTCTCGAACACGCGGATCTAGTTAGTAAATGCACAATAAGGTTGATGGTAACCGGCTACTGGAACTTATGAAAGCTTCTATTTATCTATCTATATCATCACGTCACATCCCTTGCGGGGTAGGCAGAGAGTACAGAGTTCCAACAGGTTCTTTCCTTACAGAACTCTCTGGCTTCCTCCACTCTTATAGTTCGTCTCATACACGCTCGCCGGTTACGGAGACTCTTTACTTGTTCTTCAGGTAAGACTCTATTTGGTCGTGGTAAGATAGTTTAGGTCTTCCCCGGTACCTACATCCTTCCACTTTCGCATTGTATATTTATTTTGTATGTCTTAAAACTATCACACAATATGTAATGTCGTCTAATAATTTTGCATATTTCCCTAATCTAAAAAGGTAAAGGCTGTCACATTAATTCTTGGTGCAAATACAACCGTGAAGATTTCAAAAACCGCGTACATGATATTCTTAGCAAAGAATAAAAAGATCCCACAACATCTACCACTGAAGATAAATAATGAAATAATAAACAGATCAAGTCAAAAAAAATACTTAGGACTTATACTAGACGAGCGGTTAACATTGAAAGGACACATACAACACGTAAAATCAAAAATCGTACCTTTAACAGGAGCCCTACATGAAATGATTAGTTGTATTCCCTATGAACTCCGTCACACCATATAAACTACACTAATTGAGCTACATCTATATATTAATCGAAATATGGGGTTGTGACACCGAATCAAATATAAGTGAACTGCAAAGAACACAAAACAAAATAATATGTTATACAACATTTTGGAGCATACCCTTTCTCATCCTTAGACCGATACTATATTTCATACCTACTCGCTTGCTTACTACGCTGTTGCGAATCTGATGCAGTTTCTTAATAGGGCTAATATGTTTATTTTATGCATAACAGATAGGAGTGAAAACAGGTGCTTTTCTACTACCACGCAAGTATAGATCCTGCCACCACAGAAATACTTACTGACCTCATTTCTCAATATTATGCACTAATACCTGCTTCGTTACTTATTCTTAAATTATACCACCGTTATCTATAGCATAATAATATTATTATATAAGTACCACACAATAGAAATGGGACAATAGGTGAAGGAGATCGATATGGAATTGAATAATGCTCCATATAGGTAAGCATTCAGTGCCTTGTGCCAGATTTACAAGCGAATTGAATAGCCACGGAAATCGTAGTAATAATGGATTGTGTCTACGGCAATGTATAGGGGGATGTGGGATCTTGCAAGTTAAATCATTGGGCTTAAATTCAGTTTTAAAATAAATATATTATATATCCTTATGGCGATCTTTGGAGGCTTTTGTGCATTGAACTTTTTCGGCTGGTGATAAATGAATAATTCTCCTTCAATCTATACATATAATTAAACTGCAAGAAAGTCGTGTCTGTACATGTAATATTTTATGGAAATAACAACCCAGGGGTATCGTACTATCGATGTAGAAGCCAATTCTACAATTTTTGGCTTTCGTGTCTGTTTGTCTGTCTGTCTGTCGGGGGGTATGAACCGGCATCACGCGATGATGAAACTTTGCATTCGGATACCTTAAAATATTGGCTAACGTATTGTATAGTATTTATCCCGGAAAATCAAAAGGTTTTTCCAGAAAAGACGACGATAAGCAAAACATTGAATTTCTAAAAAGACACTTTATTCATAACTAAACTAAAAATAATAAAGATTTCAATGAAGTTTTGTGTAATTTTTACCTGTATAAAAGGTCACAACTCTGTATACTTGTATTTTCAGAAAACCTAACGGTTTTTGAGGGAAGAGAAAAAAGTCGATTTCGTTTTATCATTCATTGTTCCAAAACTACTCTTTAGATGTCAGTGAAACTTAGCATGGGGATATTTCATATGCCAGACAACATAGTTAATATTTATATTTTCAGGAGTTCAAACAGTTTGTAGGGAAAAGTAAAGCATCCATATCTCTACATACTACATATAATCAAACTGTAAGGAAGTCATGTCTGTGTATATTTTTTGGAAATAACAAAAACCGGATATCATTCTATCGATTTAAAAGCCAATTCTACGATTTTTGGCTTTTGCGTCTGTTTATCTGTCTGTCTACCGGCTCAAAGGTATGAACCATCTATCTATCTATCTATAACCTCACGCCAGATCCCTTGCGGGGTAGGCAGAGAGTACAGAGTTCCAACAGGTTCTTTCCTTACATACCTCTCTGGCTTCCTCGACTCTCATAGTTATGAACCATCATAACGCAAAAACTACAAGGCGGATTTTGATGAAACTTAGCACGCGGATATCATAAAATGTTGAATAACACATTGAATAGTATTCATCCCGAAAAATCAAAAGGTTTTTTCACAAAATGCAAAAATAATCGAAAAATTGGATTTCTAAAAAGACACTTAAACCAAACCTTTTTGAAGGATTTCAATAAAATTTTGGATAGTTGTAGCCTGTACTAAGGATCATAACTCTGTTTATTCATATTACGAAAAAATCTAACAGTTTCTGAGCAAATAAAAAAGAGTCCATTTTGATAAATCATTCATTGTTCCGAAACAACTTAAGGTACTGGATTGTCGCGGGATAAACCACAAAACTTTATTACTGTTTTTTTCCGAACTGCAATGTTACGACGTAAACTATGTGATTTTGCCTACACATGAATTCCTACATTTTTGGAACTCTGTACTCTCTGCCTACCCTGCAAGGTATCTGATGTGATGATATAGATAGATAAATAGATGAATTGCTTCATCAATTGATATTGGACTCAGGTTCGTCTCCTAACGACATTTTCAGAAGTTAAAAACACTCACTGGAAATTGTTCATACACGTTTGATTTAAACATTAAAACATGATTTCGTGCATACACCGATGATGCATTCAGGATTGTTTCTTCTATCGCGTTATAGTTTAGTGCGGGCTAAGTGGGGCTAAGACTGAACCCGGTGATAGAGACAGTTGATAGAGATAAGTGTGGTGGAAGTTGACAAAATATTCAATGTATTCACACAGGGTTTTTTCCGGGACAGCCGTTATTTATTTAATTGCGGGTGTTGGTGCAGGGGGGGGGGTCCCCACCAGATTTTGCGGCAGGGGACACAAGTTAGCCCGTATTATAAAGCCCCGGTCTATTGGGCTGGGGGGCCTGGGCGGGCTGTGCCTCCGCCCCGGCGCCATCGCCTTCTGCGAGCGGGATCGGCCCTCTCCCGATCCCGCTCGGCCTCCTCCTTCTGTGACATCACAGTCTCGCAGAAGGAGGATACGGCCCCTACGCCGAATCCCCCGCCAGCATAGCCGCTACTATTACCGGCAAGGAGAGGTCCGGTCCAATCCGGTCGACCAGGATTCGCCGCTCGGAGGCCCACGCTGGGCACTCGACAAGCGTGTGCTCTGCGGAATCCCGGTCCCCGCCACAGTGGTGACAGATCGCCGTCGCCTCGCATCCGATCTTGCTCAGATAATCACCGAAACAGCCGTGACCGGTGATTATCTGAGCAAGCCTGTAGGAGATTCGCCCACTCCTCCGCTGTTGCCAGGCTTCGAAGGACCACAGGATGGCTTGGACGACGCGCTTGCGTAAAATGTGCTCCTGGCTGAGCCTCGCGCCACTCCTCCAGAGCGCGTCGTCGTTCCCGCCGTCTGATTTCGAGCGCGGGCACGCATTCGTCGCTTTGGCATACGACACGAGTTCGGTCGTAGACCCTCGCGTCCATGTCCGCCAGGATATCGAACGGCGGAAAGCGTGCCAAGAGGGTCGCCGCCTCGAAAGATACGGTCCGGTATCCTTGTGCGATGTGGATGGCCATCTTGCGCTTCAGGCTATAGATTTTGGTCCTGCAGCGCCGGACGCCCGACAGTCGGTGTGACCATACAGGCGCCCCATAGATAGCCACCGATCGCACGACCCCCCCGTCGAGACGGCGTACCTCCTCCGACGGCCCCCCGAGGTTAGGTAGCAGTCTACGCATGATACCCACTACCCTTTCGACTCGGGGGACAAGACGCTCGAAATGCTCTTCGAAGCCCCAGCGACTGTCCAGGGTGAGGCCCAAGTACTATAGGTACCGCCCCACCCGGACTGGCAAATCTCTGACGCGAACCCACGAGTCGGTTGGTTCCCTGCTCCTAGGCAGTTTATGGAACCATAGCGCCTCGATCTTATGAGGCGCTATCTGCAGGCCCAACTCGCGGTTCTTGGCAACGACGACCTCTGCCCCAAGCTCGACGAGCCCAACAGTCCCCTCGAAGGTGTCCCCCTCGGCCACTATTAGAGTGTCGTCAGTGTAACAGACGATGCCGGGGGGGAGATCGACACGCAGGACCGCATCGTAGGCGAGGTTCCATAGGAGGGGGCCCAGCATGGACCCCTGCGGAACCCCGCAAGATACCTCCCTCCGGGCCTTGTTTTTTTTTGCCGGAGAGAAAACCCTTTATGGGTACCCGCCCGTGCTCGGGGGACACGAGCGGGTTATGTCGGAGTCCTTGGTCCATCAACACTCGGGGCCGGAGCCCCGGCTGTTGATGGACCAAGTGTACCGACTAAAAACTTTAGAAGATGCCTGACACGGCTTCAGTGTTTTGAAGAGCTAACATCTGTGTTCAGTGATGAAGCCCCATGTCTGCGGACTGTCGAACGCTGGTATTTAGAATTCCAGCCTGGACATACTAGTGTTAGTGACAAATCTCGCGAAGGACGCCCAAAATCCGCCTTCACTGAAGATAACGCCATTGCTGTGAGACAACTAATTCTCGAAGATCGTCATGTGACGTATCGATAGATAGAGGCTCTATTAGGCATCTCAGGGACAACCATTCAGAAGATCTTGCATTTAGCGCTTGGTGTAAGAAAGCTAGTTTGCCGTTGAATACCGCATCTGCTTTCCGACGATCACAAGTCGGCTCGCGTCAGATGGTGTAAGAAAATTCTGCAAAGGTTCAACCGAGGAGAGTCAAATCACGTCTACGACATCATCAGTGGTGACGAATCTTGGATCTATACCTACGATCCTGATTCCGAACAACAATCTACAATCTGGGTCTTTCAAGACGAGCCAAAGCCGACTAAAGTTGTTCGTTCTCGAAGCACTTCAAAGAAGATGGTGGCCACGTTCGTTGGAAAAACCGGCCATGTTGCGACTATTGCACTTGAAGATCGTAGAACGGTTAACGCAGAGTGGTATACCACAGTTGGTTTACCACAAGTCATTGCCGAACTTCTTACTCGAAAATCTAACTCAAAGCGACGCATCATCCTGCACCACGACAACGCAAGCTCACACAGTGCTCGTCAAACGATTGAGTATTTGAAGCAGGAAAAAGTAGAAATTCTTGACCATCCTCCATACAGTCCTGACCTAAGCCCTAAAGATTTCTTTACATTTCCTAAAATTAAGAAAAGTCTTCGTGGTCAAAGGTTCCAGTCCGGTGAAGAAGCAGTCGACGCTTTCAAGTCAGCCATTTTGAACACCCACACTTTAGAGTGGATTAAATGTTATAATAACTGGTTTGAGCGAATGGTATTAATAGTGTATTAAGCTACGTGGTGAATACTTTGAAAAACAATAAAAAGTACTATAAGGTTCTAGTTGTGTTTTTTCTTCAAACGACAAAACTTAAAAGGCATGCCTCGTATTAGGCACAAGCATCGCGTGGACTTAAAGTTCGAGCGAACGTTACAGTAAAAGATGTCGAGTAGGTACTTACGCTTTAGACACTGTTCTTTGGAACCAAAGTATGCGGGTGGGTGTACGCGCTGTAGATGTGCAAAATTTGCTCTTTATGGTCAAAGACTAAACCAGGAATAAGGTTAGTAATGGTTGCAAGGGCGCCAAATTTTGTGTTATCTACAAGCTGAAATATTAAGAGTGCTCTAAATATCTAATTGTGGATACAAAATTAAAGAACATAATTTGTTGCAAATAGAAACCGGAACATTCGCAACAAAATAACTTGCGTTCCTGCAACTTTAACCGGAATTCCCGGTGTACTCATAAACCTCGTAGTATCTTAATAAACAAGACAGTTTCAAAAAGCAACCGGCCAACCTTTTTGTTTCCTCTGGCACTTTCGGGTACTAGAGGCGAATAAGAAACAAGCAGGACAGTCGAGCACCCTCGGATGCTACGAATACTGGTCATCTTTGTGCCGCACCCTTGTTATGCAACCCTTGAGGGGGTTGCATAACCTAAGAAAACAGCTTGTACGTGTATAAGAATATACGTACTATTACGAATTCTATCCAAAAAGAGGCAGGAATGCTTTTAAACTTTAAAAGTCATTGTTTCACTGATGTCAAATATTACCAATCGTATATGGAATAGTATCATCGATCTATCGCATGCCCGATACTTAATTAAACTTGTACACCAAGAACTGCTCCCGCCAAGGGCCGAATTACTTTTACTACCGCCTTAATCGAGTTTTTCTTATCCTACCTGAAGACAGTTGCTAAGTTTGTTGCGGCTGCCGACTTCTCAAGATAACTTTCTATCTTGTGGCTCCTAGCTAAACAAGGCTTTCCTTTTACTGCGAGGCTCCGTTCGCTGTTGTCACAAGACTTTACTAAACTTAAATTAGTTCTATTAAGTGTCATCGACATTAAAGTCGAAGTCACGGCATCTTTAATAGCGGTTGTACACGATACAAGTAGCTACAGTGCTTGTTGAAACCTTGTTAGTAAAAACGACAGCGTAAATCTGTAAGTTTTTCTATATGTGAATGAAACATCGCTCATAGAACTGATTGCCATCGGGGCAGAAAGATTCTCTAATGGAGAAAACGTACCAAAAGATGTGTAGTGGAAAGATCTTGCAGGAGGTCTATTCACTTCACGTCTTCTGATATAGCACAGGCCACAGATTGACAGGACGACACGACTTTTACCCTTTACTTTCACCAGGTCATCAGTTCATCGACCGATGACTGATGAAGGTTGTCGTTAAAAACTGCACAGCACAAAAATCATTTTTTCTGAGCTCATCAAGAAGATGAATCGTGTAATGCTATATTGCCTTATCGTCCTGCGTGTGTTTAGTGTTACTTTGTACAACACCTTAAGTCCTATATTACGGGTATATACATTATACATTTCGACGCTTATTACGTATACGTCGCTCGCGCCGGCTTTGTGTCATTTATAACACAAAAGTCGGCTTAGCATGAATACATTTGGGCCCGAATTATCATATTTGAACGGAGGAAATGGATTGAAAGAACGAATAAACGGAATTTTAATCAGCGAGTAAGTAAAAAAAATATCTTTCGGTAGCTATGAATAAGTAAAATGGGTGCACGTGAAGAATTTTTAAAAGCAATGATATCCTTGTTGATGAAATCATTTTGTATTTACATAACTTTAAGCAAAGGTCCAAAAAACCTCCGTATGTACTTAAGAGTATATTCAACTGTTCTACTGTGCCTGGGTAGTGATTTATCGATTGAAAATCTCGAAATCGCGGGCTAACTTTCTTCATTAATTATTCAGTTTCGGTGCAGCGCCATATATCGGGGCATATCATTAACAACTAGAATATGTTACATTATTGTTCAGATGAAATTACGATATTTGTTCTAACATACCGCTCTCCGGAGGACAAATTAAACATTTTATTTTGTCCTTAACCTACTGTGCCGCTCACCATGAGAATATTCCAAACAATGGCTGGCACATTACAATTTATGTTTCTTAAAATTAGGTTATAGTTTAAAGTAAAACAGAATTACACAAACAACATTTACTACTCATCATCTGCTCCTTCATTCATTGCATATCTAAAGGTTTTATTATTTTCCTATTCCTAACTCTACGCTTACATTTGATAACCTGACTGCCCCCCAAATTCTTATGGCCTGGATTTAGGTACTTTATTATGATCTACTACCCCAGATAAAATCCAACCTAGACTTGTATTTTGTGCTACTGGACAACCACTAGGGCCTTTTTTGAAGCCTGCTCTAAGAATATCACAATATACTTCTGCTCCCAGTAGCAAGTCTATATTACTTGTTTCACTGTACGTAGGATCAACTAACTTTAATTTATTTAATTCTTCCCACTCTAAATGTTCTACCTTATTGACGGGAAGGGGCTGGTAATTAAAGACGGGCACAACATCTACCACTCAAGATAAATAATGAAACAATAAACAGATCAAGTCAATAAAAATACTTAGGACTTATACTTGACGAGCGGTTAACATGGAAAGGACACATACATCACGTAAAATCAAAAATCGAACCTTTGACAGGATCCCTACATGAAATGATTAGTTGTATTCCCTATGAACTCCGTCACACCATATACAATACACTAGTGAAGCCACATCTATATATTAATCGAAATATGGGGTTGTGCCACTGAATCAAATATAAGTGAACTGCAAAGAACACAAAACAAAATGATTAAAATATTATATAACTATTTAATGCGAACACGCCAGGTTAAACTAAATTTATGAACGTATATTATATAGTTATATATTTTTAATTAATATATTTCAATTATATATTTTTTTAAAACATGTCTTTAAAAAACGGTTAAATATCACCTCTGGAACTGTGCTCCTGAAACTGAATATGGTAAAAGAAATATCTTTTTTGAGGAAGTGCAACTGTTTAATAATTTACCTGGAAATATTAGGAATGCTGCATCAATGAATATTTACAAAAAACTTCAAAAACACACCTTTCTGAACGTAAATTAAAGTGAGACTCGATCATTATTTTTTAGTATTAAGTTAATTAGGTTTTCCTTAAGTGAAATGTAAATTTCTTTGGAAATAAATGTCTTTGAACCAAATAAAAAAAATTCATTACTAATAAAAAAATACTTTGATGTTATTTTATTTATGTAGTAATAATTGCAAAGTAGTGTAATTTCCTATATACAATACACGCTACTGATTCGAAAGCACAATCACACAAGCACACACATCTAGTTGACCACGCTGCCGTCGTTATACCACGTTACAAGAGCTTAGTAATGAATATAGCATAAAGCACAGAAATGGACAGCTTTAAACAGCAGTTTGGGCTTATTTGTGAGTTCGTCTGACTCGACCCAACTTGCCCCGCCCGGCCAGGAAGCTTGTTAGCGCGACTTCTGCGGTTTTCAACCAGATTACATTGTGTTCAAGATTTAAACTATCTGCCAGAGCTTGTATCCGCTTTTGTGGACTTGCGCTGCGTTAGTAGAATACTTGGTTTGGATAACAATGTGCTGAATGTTGATGGTTTAGCTGACTTGTAATGAAGTAGTGAATTCAGTGCGTTGGAAATTGTTTGAACTGATATAAAAGCTGCAATAATTTGGAACAAATCCACACAGTTTAAGTGAGTATATATCGCTTGTCTCTACTCAATGGCTTTAATCAAATGTATTTTGCTATTCAAAGGTTCCGTCAAATTCAGATAGGTTACGTTACAAACTGAGAAACATTCAGAGCCTCCCCTCATTCAATAGTTTTTAATGTACTGATACAGGTCCCAGTTATGTCTGTATTTCTTAAGCGAGGATAACAGAGGTATACTACACACACCCATATTTTACCGGAATACTCCAAAACAATGTTTGACCTAAGATAGAGACAGCGTTCAAATATTTAAGCTTAAATTTGACACTTTTTAAATTTTATAACATTGTATAGATTTATATATCTATCTATCTATCTATAACCTCACGCCAGATCCCTTGCGGGGTTGGCAGAGAGTACAGAGTTCCAACAGGTTCTTTCCTTACATACCTCTCTGGCTTCCTCGACTCTCATAGTTCGTCTCATACACGCTCGCCGGTTACGGAGACTCTTGACTTTTCCATCAGATAAGACTCGGTTTATTTGGTCGTGGTAAGATAGTCTAGGTCTTCCCCGGTACCTGCATCCTTCCACTTTCACATTGTATATCTGTTTTGTCATTCTATCCTCTGGCATTCTTTCTATATGCCCGAACCAACGGAGCATGCCCTTTCTCATCTTTACACCGATACTATCTTTCATACCTTCTCGCTGTCTTACTATGCTGTTGCTAATGCGGTCGGTCAGCTTCACTCCGCACATCTTCCGCAGAGCTCGCATTTCTACCGCATTTATCCTACTTTCATTCTCCTTTTTACATACCCAGCTCTCGCTACCATATAACAGCGTTGGGACAAGAACTCCGTTATGTATGGCCAGCTGCGCCTTATGGCTTAAGTGCCGGCTCCCGAGTAGCTTTCCCATCGCACCATTCACTCTGTTCCCTGCACTCACTCTTCTCTCTATGTCAGCGGTGTATTTCCCATCCTTACTGAAGGCGCATCCAAGATATACAAACTCATTCACTTGCTCCAGCACATCGTTACCAACCACAATCCTTACATTCGTTCTGGTTTCTTCCCTTTCAAAAACCATAATCTTGGTTTTCTTCACATTCAAGTGTAAGCCATTGATCAGATTTATATACTTCACTATAAATCATTACTCAAACACAATTTAAATACCCAAAGTAAACAGAAGGTACACAGACGCAATAAAAGCTCGAACTAATTTTGTTTCGCGAACATTTTTATTTCTGTTCTAAAACCTATTCCAAACGAGTTTTGTACACTCGTAAAGTGTGAATTTTCGAATCTGCGCCGAGCTAACGTGTATCTCCATAGAATGTAAAAATCTCGCACTTTATATTAAGTGTCATCTAGACATATTTAATGTCCTGTTTCAGCTGCCGTTACTTGGTTTAGTGTATCGTCAAATCGCGAACTCTTATCTCAATTACTGTTTCACTATCACGTCTCTAAGAACCATTTTTGATTTTACTGTTTACGGTAAGTTGTGTAAATTAAAATAGAATCTAGGATCAAGTAGATTCGTCTTGGCTGTACACATGGTGTAATTTTAGTCGTCCTGGAGCATAAACACAGATTATGTATTCAATGTCTACTATTCACTGGCACCAAAAAAAATGAAAAAAAGAACAATTCGATAAGTAATATCACCTTAAGAACACTAATTAAGTACATTAAAACACACCTATACCAAATGCATAATGACATTAAGGGGCGGCGCAGCTCGTTATCTGGCCAGTAGTATTTCTTTTTCTAACCTCAATACCTTGGTAAATATCACAGTTTTAAAATCTACTCAGACTTTTTTATGTCGCATTATTTACAGTCAGTTCCGTCACGATTAAATAGCTTTTTTGCGAGTGTTCCCTTATAGCCGTTGATAAGGAGATATTTTACGGGATTAACTAAAATTAAGATCTTCCGTGAGCTCGTTACCATGGAGTTGTAATAAAAATTGTGAAAAACGTCGCCACCGCCGGTGTAATTGTGATTAAGAAGAGTTCGTTATAAGTTCTTTAAATAGATTAATAGGTGAGGTTGGGTGAAATTAAAAAGAAAAGGGCCTTGAGTACTTGGATGAATAAATATTGCTGCCATGTAACTTAGCTGAAAAATAGATGAAATAGAAACGACTAAAAAATAGACCCGGGGTTAATTTAAGTAATAGACTAGGAAAAAATAAGAAAATGCTATTTTAATTTTCCCCTTTTTTATACTACAGACTATTAATCCTTATACAATATAAATGCTACAAACCAGTAGAAATCAAATCCAAACTACAGTCCAATAAGAATCTTTTGGCCCGCGCCCAAAATCGGAACTAACTAAAATATCACTTCATGACAGTCGCAGAGTTGCCGTTTACTATTCTGGTTATTTTTTAATTAGTCACCGTGCGGTGGGTCCGCTTTTCGAAATATTTCCTTGGAAGAAGGAAAAAAAATACTTAATGGTAACACTACTTTCACGTCAACGCCCCCAATGTCATCTACGAGCCAATAGATCCTTGTCGGGGTATATACAGGGCGACAATGATCTTTTGATCTGTCTATGACATTGTCAGAGGGGCGTTAGTGTAAAATTAATTTTATAATTTACATTTAATTATTTTTTCTACTACGAAGTCGATACTTCAACAGGTGACTAATTAACAAAGATCTTTGGTAAACTTCATAGCAAACGGAAGGTCTGCAACTGTCATGGAGTAACATTTCTCTTGATGACAGCGTTAGTTCCGATTTTATACGCGGGCCAAAAAAATTCTTGTGGAAATGTTAATCAAATCACAGCTCTCACTTAAGAGAAAATTAAGAACGCTCAATGCTACATTTCAAAAAATAAGTGATTTTGCCATTTTTCAACTAATGATACCCATTAATAAAACCTGCGATCGCCAGCTTCAATGATCATAAACCTATACGTAAATGAGTATACAAGACATAAGAAGAATAAATCAGCGTTGATTTTTAATTGCATTTCTCTATCATGAAATCGACTGATCATCAAAATAAGATTTCCTAAATAGTGTTTGAAAGACTTCTTACCACCAATAGATATGCCTATGATTAAATAATATTATGTGTGGTGTACAAGAAGACTGACGTAAAACATATAAATAATCACTTTTAATTTGTTTAGAAAATTTTACTGCCTCGTTGTTCTAGTGGCGTAGTCTTTGTGATCAGGAGGTCCTGGGTTCAAATCATAGGTCAGACAAATGTAGCTTTTTTAACGAAAAATTCCCAGTAAGAATCTGAAGTCTGGAATTGGGCCCAGTATATGGCAATAGGCTTGCCCTCTATTACATGGGACCAAACATCGTCGTCGAAAAGTAGGTGTACTCAGTACATCTCTGCCACCCCCGCTTGGCGAATATAGGCATGACGGTGTTTAAAACGAACTACATTGCTGAATGGTCAAAGTTCTAAAATAAAATATTCATTACGTTTCATGCAATTAAAAAAGCAGTGAAAACTAAATTATGGATTTAAAATAAGCTGCACTTGGTGTTTGAAATGGAACTTGACGAAAGTTCAATTTTTAATTGGTTAGACGGATTCCTTTCCCCGTATTAATTTGCCGGTTCAAATGGTGGAGATTTCCAGCCGGCGGATAAGAGCGAGACTTGCTGTATGGCTATTGCATTTTTACAAGCTTTTATTTAACTTGGAATGTTCGTATGTCTGTCTGTCTTTCTGTCTTAGGGTAAAAGCCGGATAGTTGCCCTACTTTTCAAAAAAGCGCTATTACTAAAAAATATGTACTTAATAAGGAATAATGCAACATGTATATCAAAACATAGGTCTTTGATCTTTTGTAGAATCCCATTTTTGTAAACATAAGTAATATTGTTTTTGAGTAAATCCTGTTTTATTAGACCTCTCAAAAAAGGGATAGGTGCCTACTGTAGCGGATAGTAGCCCAACGTTAAAAAATCTTCGGGGGATACTAGCCTCGTGCGGGGATAGACGCCTCACTATGAGTTTTTTTAGATGGAAACAAATTCATATCAATTTAAGTAATCGGTTTTTATTATTAACCAAGATCCTATATTAATACTAATCAAAATTTTAAGCAACATTATTAAATAGTATTAAGTTTTAACGTTTTAACAATAAAAATAAACAAATAGACTCTAAACTTTCAGTTAGGTAAGTTATTAGTAAAATATTTTATTATCTATCTTGGTACTAGCATTAATTATCACGAGAAGCCAAGGTTTTCAATGTTGTATAAGTTTAATGCAACCACATTCGACACATCCCACATTGAATCCAATCTGATTTAGATTTAGTAAAATTGTTATTCTCAAGACATTCTGCGCAATAATCAACTGAATTTTTTATTCGTATTTTCTATTTTGAATGAGCATTTTTCACTTTTAATATATTTTCAGTGACTTATTGATTTTTTCGTCTTTTTTCCTTTTTATTGGTGGTAGTCCTTCGCTGGCTTTACCTTCAGATGGATTTGAACTTATAACATTTTCTTTATTTTCATTGTCGAATCGGTAACTTTATCCTATTTTTAATTCAATAAAATCTGTGTTATCATACTCAGTTTCACTGCTCGTAATATTCTCTGATGGTCATTTTCATTTTTTGCAGTTGCCCTCTTTTCTTTACAATGCAAGGTTTTGGTTCTGGGATTCATAAGATATCAGCGATGGCAACGATAGCTCAGTACCATAAAAAATGTAATTTACAATGTCGCTATCTCCTAGGGCTAAACAATCTTGAGAAAGATTCAAGAGGTTTAAAGACGGCCTAGGTGGCGAGTGATTTTGGTTCATGCTATTCTGCTCTGTCATTTTGCCATAGTTGCCCCTAGTGCAACTATCCGCAAAAGTAAATAGGGCGACTATCCTTTTTGATACGGATACTTGCCCTTTTTATTTGCAAAATAAATAAAAACTATTTAACAATAAAACGTTATAAACAGTGTAACTTAAACCCTAATGCAAGCAAAGAAACAAAAAGTTGACTGAAATCACAATCAGTAATAAAAATATTCAACAGAAACTACCTCGCAATATAATTTCGACGCCCGTCAAAGTTTCGCCGCGGAGAATTTTTGCTCACACGGACAAAACGCATACGCCTACTCCGACGGCTTACATGACTTTGAGGCCCATGAGAGGAGCACTTCGTATTATACTCAAGCGCTAATGCCACCATGTAAGACTGAGTTTGTTACATTTATTATATAAATTTGCCAGTGGGAACTGTGGATATCGCCAGCTGGCGGGAAAGAGCAAGGCTTGTTGTATAGGTCGACGTAGGTCCATTCCGACTGCGTATTTTATATTCAATTGTGTATATTTTTGACCGTATACCGGAATTAAGGCAGTTTTTTTTCGTTAGCTGCCTCACTGTTTTAGTGATGTATAGTACGAGATTCTGCGGCTGGATTCTAGGTTGAACAAAGTGATTTTCCTATAAAAACTCAGGCGCTGTCTCGAGTTCAGAATTTTGCATGGTATAATGGGTATAGACTCGTCCCCTTTTACTAACAGTAGGTTGTTAAAGGTGATTAAATCCAGCAACCTATTACCACAAATAGCGGTAGTTCAAGCTATATACCTAATACTCGAAGGCCTTATCGGAAAAGGGCTTCTATAAGCTTGGTGTTTGCGGAAGCAGGACAACAAGCTTGTAGGAAAATAGGTGTGTGTGTTATGTTATGGATAATGACCACACTCTTGACTGAGGAGCCATCTACACCGGGCAAGTGGGCAAGCATGCAGCCGCCAGCTTCCGGTCGGAACCTGTAGGGTGCAAACCTGTTAGACCTCTGTACTTTTCATCTACCCCGCAAGGGAGCTGGCGTGATAATATTAAAGTAGGTATTAAACGTAGTTCTACACTAACATTGCTTAGGTTTTCTTATCAAACACCCAGACTGAACAAACAGTTGTGGAGCAGACAACAATTTATCCCATACAATTGAACCTGCGACTATTCGCCCCTGTGAGTAGACCGGCCTATTTCATCATAAGATAGAATACGATATAGTATCTTATCTATCTATATCAGCACGCCAGATCTCTTGCGTGGTAGGCAGAGAGTACAGATTTACAACAGGTTCTTACAGTGTATGCATTTTATATATCTATCAACATATATCATCACGATCGTCACTCTTTTGCAGATTAGGCAGAGAGTACAGAATTCCAATAGCTTCCTTCCTTGCAGACCTCTCTGGCTTCGTCTTTCTTATAACATTGTATACGTCACGAAAATCCAAATACAAAGGCCAATATATACACACGCACAATTGCTATCGGTTTAGGGAGCATAAAAAATATTACAATGCCTCGGGACATGCCTTTTCTATAAACACCTTTGATATCTGTTGACATGACAACATGTCAATTCGAGGCATCTTGAATGACAGATCCGTAACCGTAAAAAAACACCCTATACAAGGGGAGGTTATATCTAATTTAAATAAAATAGCGTCTTAGTAGGTACCACGTGCCGGGAATCCGAAATTGATGTTTGCAAAATATGGGCAAAATGCTTCTCATCTGAGAGCTTAGCAAGAACAGATTGACGTTAGAGTGTCCCTATCGAGTTTTTGTGATCTATAACTGTGTTCTATATTTTATGCCTGCCTTCATTCCTCAAATTCTTAGTAGATAGTAGTAGAAACTACTATTACTAAGACAAGACACTTCTTATTATACTCGGACATATTTTCAAAAAAAAATCCAGAACGAGCTTCAAATTAGGATAAATTTGGAAAAACTCAGTTAGCCATTTTAGCACCAGATGCTGTTTTGTATAAAAAATGTACACGCTTGGAAGATACGCTGCGATCTTTGTACCACGATTGGTTCGGATCATCCTTATTAGACTGTCAAGATCTCAGAATAACGATTGCAAAATTAGCTAAGTATTAAAACGCACGTACGAGTGTAAAGAATGACAACACGTGTTAAAGGTACAAGCAACGTTCTCCATGTCCACTATATATTGCAGTAACTCATGCTCGCTTTAAGTGCCACAACGTGTTGCGTGTTGTTAACTGCATGAATTAACATACTGTTTATGTAATAAATTGAATCTAGGTGATAATTACTAATCCCATTGTTATTATAACAACCTCGGGTTTTATTTTATACAGAGACCATACAATTTACTTCTACTCAAAACTGCACATAGCCACCTTTTGGAGTGTTCGTTATTTTTCTTTGTGTTAGTTCTCGCTCCACTGGTAACTCGACGGGTAACAAAGTTGGTTTTATTCTCTTTCTTGCATATCTAACTCACACTGCTGTATAACAGCGTCGGGTTAAGCAGTCGTTCATTCATCATCAACTTTAGACACTACATTAGTCCACGCAGTACTAAAGCATTTTGAAGTAATTTTCTCACATGTGTAGCAACAAGTTCCTGCGGTTTTCTTGTGTCTTAATCTCCTAAATAAGAATGTTATAGCATTTTCCCCTCTGTTTGACCGCTCACTAGTAATATATCTCTCTTTCTCTCTCTCTCAACTATAGCTTTTTATTTTTAGCCAATAAACGTCCACTGCAGGACAAATGTCTCTCCAAAGTATGTCACAACGACCGGCTCTATGCTGCAGACATCCACCTTCTACCTGCGATAGTCACAAAACTTTAGCTATGCCAAAATACATAACTTATGTTCCGGCAACAGAAGCTCCAAGGTTTACTTACAAGCAACTGCTTGTCGTCTGGCGTTTACCAAAGCGAGCATTGAACTTTGTCTAATAACTGCACGCCATTTCTCACATGCGTGGCGCAATCTTCACGCGGCTATACAACGTCGTGTTAAGGTTTCGCCACATAGCCGACGCAGCGCGAAGGAACCGCGACGGTGGCGCGGCCTGGGGAGTTGTAATGTACTGAAATGTACGGGAGACGTCACACAGCGCAGCCTCGCTCGGCGCGACGGAAAATGTTCCAACCGAACGCAGCCGAGCGCTTCCGTCGTGCTTCCATCGCGATCCGTTGGCTGTTTGACCAGACCTTTATTATTAAGATTTTTATGTTGTCATCCCCTCTATTTGATCTATCACTAGTAAATTTCTTGTACTCAACTATAAGTTTAACTATGCGAAAACACAACATATGTTCTGGCAACAGAAGCTACAAGGTTTACTTACACGCAACTGTGTGTCAACTGGTGTTTACCGAAGGGAGCGTTTAAGCCGGGGGAAATCGCGCTTAATGTTGCAAGGGCGCAATATATGCCACTTTGTCTAATTACTCACTTGTGTGTGCTTTCTTAAGCATTTTTAATGGACATGTAAAGGCCTCTTTATTGCTTGTCAACGCTTCGGATTATGTACATTATAATACTTTGATATGTGTTTTAAGCCTTTACAATATTGTTTATAAGTAAAATATTTGTCTGCTCTCAGAGAGAGAGAGAGAGAGAGAGGGAAGAGAGAGAAAGAGAGAGAACTAACTACGCAAACTAATGTGTTTGCAAATAAATGATTCTGATTCCGAAAAAAAGTAAAAATCCTGCAGTCGAAGGTGGGAAAAGAATGTTATACCAAATTTATACACTGAACACTTCCGCGCAAAGGGTAGGTTAGTCTTATAAACGCACCACTTACGCACTACTTCCCTTCCCACACTATCACTGCCCGGCGTTTCCTTTCCTTTTCGCTAACAGGCTTCGCTAATAATTTTGAAAAAAAAACAAGTGTTGCTAAAGAAATATTTTAAATACAAAAACAATGTAAAGGTGGTGCATCAGAAAACCCATAAGAAAGTTAGTACAAAAATTGCCTTGCAGATATTTTTATGAAAGCTATATCATTTCGACGAAAGGAATATCGAATGTCGGGAGATTTTGCAAACATAAGCGAAACACAAAGCGTTGCTTTAACAGTCGACACTGTCGCGGAACTGCTCATTGCTCTACGCGAGATATGGCGAAAGTGGCAGTGTATAAACGGGGTATGATATAAGGAGGCAAGCTTATTGCCATTATATTGGCCACTATTCCAGACTCCGGACTACTATTCTGATAGAAAAAAAAATCAGTAACTATAGAAAATTCTACGGTTAGAACGTATTTAATATGCTTCGTTCACAAATTTACGTTTACCATTGCACGTAAGAGGAGTTTTTATAGTAGTATATTTTATCACCTTTTCAAAACATTGTTGTTTTATAAAACAATAGTCTCTGTAACAGGTTTTTGATGGATCGAAAAGTACTGTTCTAGGGAAGTGGGCGGTGCGCTACTATGCTTTAGTGGCAACCAATTAAACACGTAACACGACGCGGTAGGATAACTTCATGAAATGATCGTTTCAATCAATCAATGCACACGATTTCGGCAAAGGCATACGTGACAGCTTTAAATCGGAGCCATCAACAAAGCCAATTATTTGCGCAGGATTAAAGGTGCGCGCAAACCCAGATCCACTCTCTCTTCCTTCTCTTTTCAGACAATAAAATGGGTGTTCGATACAACTGAAGAAAAGAAAGAAGAAAGAAAGAAAAGAAAAACTACATCGCCGAATCTGCCGACGTCCGTCGCTGCGCGGGAAGTTACCGCGTTCGATCTATCTTTAAAAAGAAACACAGATTCCTTATCCGCGTTTTTGCTTACGAACCGACGTGGTTACCGGGAACTTTTGGGAGCCACCGGTAAGAGCTCATGGAGCACCTGTGGACCAGTGTGTCCCACCGCCCTTGAGGGCCGGCTGGTGAGCCACGAAAGGTATTACCACTAGCCCCATAACACTCACTGGATAACACTGCACTACTTTATCGAAAAAGTATTTTTTTTCAATGATCGTTTAATGATACTCCGGTGACATACAGAATATCATAACGCGATCATTTCACAAAGTTATCGTAACGAACCGCGTTTAGTCTCAAAGAATAAGGGCCCTGGGCTGTTCGTGTTAGTTGAGGGGATTGTAATATTTGGGGTTAGCAATTGATCTGGGCGACCTTTGAAAATAATCTATCTCTCTCATCTATCTATATCATCACGCCAGACGCCCTTACGGGGTAGGCAGAGAGTACAGAGTTCCAACAGGTTCTTTCCTTACATACTTCTCTGGCTTCCTCTACTCTCATAGTTCGTCTCATACACGCTCGCCGGTGACTCCTGAAACTCCTGACTTGTCCTTCAGATAAGACCCGGTCTATTTGGTCATGGTAACATAGTCTAGTTCTTCCTCGGTACCTACACTTTCGCATTGTATATCAGTTTTGTCATTCTTTCTTCGGACATTCTTTGTATATGCCCGAACCAACGGATATCGTTCATACCTATTCGCTTTCCTACTACGCTGTTACAAATACGGTCAGTCAGCTTCACTCCGCACATTTTCTGCAGAGCTCGCATTTCCACCGCATTTATCCTACTTTTATTCTCCTTCTTACATACCCAACTCTCGCTGCCATATAACAGCGTTGGGACAAGCACTCCATTATGTATGGCCAGCTGCGCCTTTTGGCTTAAGTGCCGACTCCCAAGTAGCTTTCCCATCGCTCAATTCATTCTGTTACCTGCACTCACTCTTGTATCTATGTCAGCGGTGTATTTCCCATTCTTACTGAATGCGCATCCAAGATATACAAACTCATTTACTTTTTTTTTTTTTGGGGGAAATGCCTAACCGAAACCCCCCGGCGTCCTACTGCCCTTTTGCCGGGCCACAGGAATCGTCACTGGCATGACCTCTGTGGCACCGGTGGGCTCGGTCCGCAGTTAGGCGCGGACCTCGACACGTGTAGGGGAGTTCGGTCACCACCTTTCGGAGGCTGCGCGGACGCAGCGCTTTTCCGGCGCGGGCCTGCTTAGTGCTAGGGCGCCGGGGTGCCCTCCCCGACGCCTGCAGGCCGAGATTATGGTGGGCGAAGGTCGTTTCGGGCGTAGTCCCTGCGCCTTCGCCTAGCGCGCCGGCTGCGAGCGGAATTAGAGGACGTCTCTTCCCTCACCCGCTCTGCCTCCTCCTTCGCGGACATTACGGCCTCGCAGAAGGCCGCCATTGCCGCCCAGGCGCTCTCGCTCCCAACCATGGATGATATCACGGTCGGGAGCGATAGCCCCTGTCCCCCTGCACCGAGCACTCCAGCGAGCCGGCGCCGCTCGGCATCCCATGCCGAGCACACTAGCAACGTGTGCGCCGCCGTGTCTTCCGGGGCCGCACAATAGTGGCAGCTCTCCGCCTCCTCACGACCAATCCACCACAGATACTGCCCGAAGCAACCATGCCCGGACAGTACCTACGTCAGACGGTACGTGAGGACACCGTGTTGTCGCCCCAGCCACTCCCAGAAGACCGGCAGCAACGCAGCGATGATGGCGTGACCGGCTTGCACCGCCAGCTCCAGCGCAGCTCGGTGCAACTCTGTCCGCCTCGCTCTCGGGGCGCCGGGATCCAGGATATTGTTAGGATCCCTACGCCAGGCATAAAGCTCAGAGAGCGCCTGGGCTTCCAGCTCCCACGAAGGCGTACCGGTAAGGAGTGTCGCCGCCTCAAAACTGATGGTGCAGTACCCTCGGACGATCCTGACGGCTAGAATCCGCTGCGCGTGGTGTAGCGGCACCACGTTTCGGGCCGTCAGGGCGCTCGCCCAGATTGGGGACCCGTATAGGGCCTTGTACCGCACCACCCCCGCATATAGCCTCCTCGCCGAGGCCTCTGGCCCGCCCAAGTTTGGCAAGAGCCGCGACAGCGCTCCAGCCGTCGCCATTAATTTTGGCGCTAGGGTGGCGAAGTGGGCTCTAAACGACCAGCGCCCGTCTAATATGAGGCCCAGGTAGCGTATTTGGGCCGAGATATCGATGCGCTGCCCCCCGACAGTGATGTGAGCGTCAGGGGGAGGCCGATTTCTGGGGCCATGGAAATACACGGTCTCCGTCTTGCTTAGGGCCACCTCCAGGCCAAGCCGCCTAATGCGCCCCACCACCAGGGCCACGCCAGCTGTAGCCAGTAGCGCCGCCTCCCTGTGCCTCCGGGCCCGCGCGGTGACCAGGGTGTCGTCCGCGTAGACAAACTCACTCACTTGCTCCAGCACATCGTTACCAACCATAATTCGTGCATTCGTTCAGGTTTCTTCCCGTCCCAAAACCATAATTTTGGTTTTCTTCACATTCAAATGTAAGCCATTTTTCATGCAGTCGTCTTTCATAACTGTGACTAGTGATTGCAGATCAGTGGCTGTTGGCACTATCAAAACCGCGTCATCTGCATATGATAATGATTTACCTCAGATCACCCATTTTTACAACTTCATTCATTGCATTCAGTCTTTGAAGACTTTTATCCAAATATATTATGAATAGTCCAGCGGAAAATACGCAACCCTGTTTGACGCCGATTTCAACGTCAAACCAGGGTGACATATTACCACCCACCCATACGCATGCCTTGCAGTCTACATAGGTGGACTTGACGGCTCGCAGCAGAGTGCCATTTATACCATAGTCAGGTAAAATGTCCCAAAGTCTCTTTCGCACAACTCTATCAAACGCGTTCTCCAGATCCACAAAACCGCAGAAAACCTTCCGGCCCACTGCCAGATGCTTCTCTACGATGTTTCGGAGGGAGAAAACTTGATCCGAACATCCTCTTCCGAAACCCCCTTGTGCCTCGCACAACATTCCATCGGATTTCTCGCGCATTCTCCTTTCAATAATTTTACCGTACACCTTGGCTGCCAAGCTGATCAAACTAATGGCTCTGTAATTGGCGCAGTCATATTGTGAGCCCTTGCCTTTATACAATGGTACAATGACTGCGCGGCGCCAATCTGTAGGGACCCGACCGGTCCTCCAGCAAAGGTTTGCAAGGACCCGAATGGCGTCTCGGACGCATGTTCCACCATATTTGATCATCTCGGCAGATATCATGTCTATTCCCGCAGCTTTACCATTTTTCATTCCTATCGCCCATTCAACTTCTTCCATAGTGATGCCCTCTGTTGATTTCAGTACCACAAACTCGCCTCTGGGCTCGTCTGTGGCACCAGTATCCGGGGCAACTCCATACATTTCTCCAACATATTCACTACACCGGTTTAATACAGCTTGAGTATCTGCAAGAATATCACCATCCTTAGATTTTATCCTTTCCATTCTGGAACCTGACGAATCACCTCGAGACTTTCTCACTTTGCTCCCTAAGAGTTTAGTGTTATTCTCGAAGTTCTTCGCCAGCCTCTCCTCCTCAATCGCACTGGCTCTTTCACGCTTTTCTTTCACTAAAGTTTTGGTGGCATTCTTGCATTGCCGGTATATTTCTTTCTTCATCTCTGTCATACTGGCATTCAGGTTCAAAGAAGAAACATATTACTGCCACGCTTTCTTCTTACTTTCTACAGAGCTTTTTAACTCCGCGTCCCACCATGCATCACCTTTTGCTGTACTATACTTCTTTCGCGGATTCTACCAAACTCTCTTTCAGGCTATCCAGCATTCATCTATATTTGAGTCCGAAGATCCTGCTTTCAAAAGCTTGTCCCGGACTCTGTTTTCATATATTCTTCTCACGCTCTCATCTTGCAACTTTTCAACCTTTATTCTTTCAAGGTCTCCAAAGGGGATACGCTCTCGCCAGTGCCTCCACTTCCTGAACAGACCACTAAACCGCGCAATTACGAGATAGTGGTCTGATTCGAGAATGGGGCCTCTATACGCACGTTTATCTTGGAGTCTGCTTCGGAGACGGTTATCTACCAGAATCAAATCTATCATGCTTTTTTATCATGTACAAATGTATATCCTTATGTTGGAATATCGTATTAGACACAAGGCGGCCCCTTTCCAAACATACATAAAAGTTTCTTATACAAGGTGTAACATAATAAACGCAAGACCTGAAAGTAGTTTGTTCTAAAGCAATAACTGAATTGATTCCAACTATTTTTAATGTACCATACATTTTTTTAAATTTGATAAAAATGCTTTTTCTCCGTCAGTGCGCTATAAAAACTAAATTTTTTCTTGATTCATAGCACTAAGGAGATTACAAATGCATTCCTAACCCGTATTTCTCAAAACGTCCACATACACATTCAAGTTTCATTGTTAATTGGGGTATAAAAGTACTTAAAAAAGAGACAAAAACCTTTAAATTTGGAAATTTGGTTTTCGTTTGAATTTATGAAGCAATTCTCTAATCGGGGTGTCTGAGGTCTTGCGTTTATTATGTTACACCTTGTATAACGTTGGTGAGTATTAATAAAGGATGTTTGAATATTCATTAAACAAGTAAAAGAACAAAACCAAGCTCGTAGCGCTGTGCCGCGGTGTTCTTACCGATCACCAAGGTTAAGCAGCGTTCGACTCGGTCGGCCTGAGATGGGTGACCGTTTGTGGCATTTTCATATTCGAGCGTCTCCGTGCTTCGGAAGGCCTGTTAAGCCGTTGGTCCCGGTTACCGCTTAATGTGGTAGTCGTTAAGCCGAGTTGGAAGCCTTTAAGGCGGCTTGATAAGTTCCAACAGCTGGTGGCCACAAACCTGCCTCCACCAATCCGCACTGGGTCCGCGTGGTGGAGTATGACCTAATCTCTCTCACCTCGATTTGTGAGAGAAGGCCTTTGCCCAGCAGTGGGCAGTATAGGCTAATTTTATATTATAAGTAAAAGATAAAATGTATTTTATTACGTTGAGGCAATACGGCACACCGTCACACCGGAGGCAATCTGCTTAATATAACATTACCACCATATCTCAAAGGTCTGTGGATATCAAAACACTAAGCATGTGGTGCTAATTCATATTATCTTCAGCCGAAAAACGTCCATTCCAGCACAGCTTTTCCAGAAAGAATGCCAGAGGTAAGAATGACAAAACAGATATACAATGTGAAAGTGGAAGGATGCAGGTACCGGGGAAGACCCAGACTATCTTACCACGATCAAATAAACCGAGTCTTATCTGAAGGAAAAGTCAAGAGTCTTCGTAACCGGCGAGCGTGTATGAGACGAACTATGAGAGTGGAGGAAGCCAGAGAGGTATGTAAGAAAAGAACCTGTTGGAACTCTGTACTCTCTGCCTACCCCGCAAGGGATCTGGCGTGAGGCTATAAATAGATAGATAGATTATAGAGTATTCTCTCTGTTTCTTGTTACTCTTGTCATATTATACATCTTTGCCCTCCTTTTGTTCTGTTATACTAACACTTGTAGATTTTGAACTTTATCATCAAATAGTGAGTTCACTGACTAGTAAAGATAGCATTCCTTTTCCACAATTTGTCCAAATGAACAACTTCAGTTTATATCAAGAATTCCCTTTAACTTTCAAATAATATATCTTACAAAAGCAAAAGTTAGAGTTAGAGAGCCAAAATTATTGTGATTCCATTACTAATCAAAGTTTCAAATAGTTAGTAATATTCGTAATGTCATCTAGAAACAATGTCGGCTATTCTGAAATACTTCGGAACACTAGTAGGGGTCCAAAATTGTGATTTGGTTTAGAATCAGAATCAGAATAGTCTTTATTCATGTAAACCATTACAGTATTTATGAATCGTCAGAAAAGTAACAAAGACTCTACCGCCACTTCGGAATGTCATTCCTGTGGAGAAGAAGGGCAAGAAACTCCACGGTTACTCTTTTAAAATAATAAATTACAAACTTTTTCATCTACATTCTGTTGTGGGGTATGGGAGAACAATGTAGGTTGGTCATCAGGTGAGTCTAAGTTAAAAAAGCGAATAATACTATTTATGAGAATGGCTACATGGTTCCCTCATTTACAAAAAAAAAGTACATATTGTGTTAAATTAATTGAAGGAAGAGAGGAAATGTTAACTAACAACAGTTGAATAGGTTGTCATGACTCAAGTGGAGCTGGAATAGCATCTATTCAAGCATTTTTATCTTTTAAATAATCTTCTATTGAATAATAAGCTTGCTTACAAAGTGTTCGTTTTACACAAGCTTTGAACTTATTTTCACTAAGTTTAGTGACGTCAATGGGAATTTTGTTATAAAATCTAACACAGTGCCCCATGAAAGACGTGTCAATTTTTGACAGACGAAACTGCGGTTGGTTTAATTTATTTCTATGTCGTGTGTTATAGCAATGCCTATCACCTAGCTGATTAAAAAGATCTAAATTTTTTCTAGTATACATAATGTTTTCATAAATATATTGACATGGGACCGTCATGATATTAGCTACTTTGAACAGTTCTCTTAAAGATTCGCGACTACTCAAGTTATAGATGGCCCTAATAGCCCTTTTTTTCAAGATAAAAACAGACTCAATGTCCGCTGCCCTACGCCACAATAATATACTGTAAGACATGATACTATGAAAGTAGCTAAAATAGACTATCCTCGCGGTGTCCACATCAGTTAGTTTTCTGATCTTCCTTACGGCATAGGCAGCGGAGCTAAGCCGTTTACCTAAATTCTCAATATGAGGACCCCATTGTAACTTGGAGTCAAGCGTAATCCCTAAAAAAGATGTATCATTGATGAACTCAAGTTTCTCATTGTTCAGTATAATATCATGTACAGTACTTTTTACATTTGGCAAAGAAAACCTTATACATTTAGTTTTCTTGTTATTGAGCACTAAATTGTTTGATGTAAACCAGTTATGTAGTTGAAGAATAGCGTCATTTACTTCGTCAAAGTTATTAACATGTCTACCTACTTTAAAAATCAAAGAGGTATCGTCAGCAAATAACACTATCTTCGCTCGATTTTTAATTACTTCAAGTAGATCATTTATGTAAACTAAGAATAGGAACGGACCCAGTATCGATCCATGTGGAACGCCCATTTTAACTAAAGAGCCTAGAGATTTAGTTGGATTTTTTTTTTTTTTTAAACGTTGCCCCACACTAGGATTAATTCCTGTGTCGTGGGTGCGTTTACAAACATGAAAATTCACGTACACAAATACCCAGACCGGAACAAATAATTGTGGATCACACAAAGATTTGTCCCGTGCGGGAATCGAACCCGCGACTATTAGACACAGTGGGCGGGGCAGGCTAAGCCCTTAACCACTGCGCTAAATCGTCCGTCCGTCCGTGGTGTGTATTTATTTGTACACATTGTTCTCTGACCTCTAGGTAAGATTTTAAAAGATTAAGTGCTTTACCATGGATACCATAGTGCTCCAATTTAAGCAGCAGTGTTTCATGTTTCACGCAATCAAATGCTTTGGAAAGATAAAAAAAAATGCCAATGGCGTCCTGTGAGTTCTCCCAGGCATCGAAGATATGCTTTATTAGAGTTACACCGGCGTCAGTAGTACAACGCCCTTTGGTAAAACCAAATTGCTGATCGTGCAGGATGTTGTTTGCGTTAAAATGATCAAGCATTTGTATGAGCATTATCTTTTTGAACACTTTACTGAGCACTGGCAAGACAGACACTGGCCTATAGTTGTTGGCATCTTCACTATCGCCGGATTTAAACAGTGGTATTACCTTACTAAGTTTCATTAAATTTGGGAAGACTCCTTGATCTACGCACATATTAAAAATAACAGCTAAGTGTGGCGCGATTGTATGTATAATGGATTTACACACTTTTACCGACATTCCCCATAAGTCTTCAGTTACTTTTAATTTTAAATTATTAAAGACTTTGATAACAGACCGGGAATTAGTGTACTCAAACCCGAACTCCACCGGACAAAGAGTATGTTGCTTTTAACAAAATAAATTGCAACGGAAGAAGAGCAATTTAAGAATTTTGTTGTCTCTACCGGAACATTAGTGAAAAAATTTTTGAATTCTTGAACTACGTCACTATCTGCATGAATGAGCCCACGCGCAGTCTCTAGAGTAAAGTCCACACTGCGGTGCTTAGACCTCCCAGTTTCACTATTAACAATTTTCCAGGTGGCCTTAATTTTGTCATCTGCAGATTTAATTCTTTTACTTATATGTAGCGCTTTTGCTGCCTTACATACTCTTTTAAACGTTTTAGAATAATTTGCAACATACCTTGCAAAACTTTCACTATTCGTTTGGGTTTTAGGTCATATAATTCATATAGCTTTTCCCTACTTCTACGAATTCCAGCGGTGGCCCAATCACAGAAGGTGAACTTGGGTTTGATATTTTTCATTTTAATGGGAAAGCTACTAGTAAATTGTACCTGTATAAATAAAAAAAGAACAGCATACAGTTTATGAGGTTCGTTTGCGTTACTCATGTAAATATCTATTTTATTACTCAAAGCTGTATTAGATGTATGCAATGTTACAGGTGTACCTCTAACACTTCTCAATGGCATAATATTAGTGAAAGTGACTGTTGAGCCCAGTGTGATAAGATTGTAGATAAATACTTACTGCTGCTTGATCTATATAATCGCAATTACAAAAAATATGGTCAATGCATGTAGCAGAAGTTAATGTTATTCGAGTCGGTTCGAGGAAAACATTAATTAACTTAAAAGAATTGAATAAACGTAAGAGTCTGTCACTATACGATGTTTTTTCTAAAATATTTATGTTGAAGTCACCACAACTTAAAGTTGAAGTTTAACTTTAACAATCCTAGAACATGTATACCTACATTTTCAATTCAAATTTCAGAGGCAAGTTGGGTACAGCGGCAATCCGATCTTTGGGATCCATTTAATATAATTTATTTTTAAGAATAAAATTCAATATTTTCGCTATACAAATTTAGAAATATAAAATATATGCCCACAAAAGTTGAAATCAAAACCTATTTAACATCCGTTGACTCGGTTCAAGGAATATTATGTAAGGTCATGTTGGTGATCTAATGATCTATATTTTAGTATATAAATAAGATGTGGACTGTAACTTTTAACAACGTATATTATAAGTAACAATTGGTTGCAACAATGCATTATAACAACAATCGCGCGAGTGCCGCCGATGGCGTCGGATGCCGAATTAAATCGACTCACTCGCCCGGTGTATGCGCCCCACCGCGCAGCGCCGTGCTGCCCTCGCTCCGCGGCGCTGTTGCGTTGCACGAAGCTCGAACATCCTCCCCGGGTTGAAATCTTCAACTGATAGGAAGAGGACAAATATTATTAAAAGCCCTTAGCAGTGTCCCTCTCTTGGTCTTCACTTCTGCTACTCTTGTGGCGCCGTCGTTGCCCGGGAAAACCTTGATGACGCGTCCCAGAAGCCACACCAACGGTGGTTGTCCCTTTTCTTTTATTAAAACAAGTGTCCCCACAGATAGCTCCTTATTCTCCCCATGTTGACAGCGTCCATTTAGTTTTGTCCTGGAGCAGAGATACATATATTAAATGAAAACGGTTCCAAAAATGCTGCTTCATCTGCTCGACTCTCTGGTAGCGTTCCAAACGACTGAGGTTAGTGTCGACTGCCTGTGGATGCGGAACAGATATTAGTGGCCGGCCAATTAAAAGGTGAGCAGGAGTTAGGGCTGTAAAATCTAGTGGATCAGAGGACAGCGGGGTAAGTGGTCGAGAATTGAGTACTGCCTCTATTTGAGCTAAACAAGTTGCCATTTCCTCATAAGTAAAATGCGTTAACTGTAAGAGTCTTTTTAAATGGTGTTTCGTGGAACGAACGGCCGCCTCAGCAATGCCGTTAAAATGGGGAGAATAAGGAGGAGCAAAAGAAAATTCGATTCCTTGCTGAGCGACTTCATGTGACACATTTGAATGTTGTAGGAATCCTTGCAACTCGTTACAGGTTCCAACGAAGTTGGTACCGCTGTCCGACAGAATGCTTTTGGGCTTGCCACGACGAGCCACGAAGCGATTTAAGGCTGCCATATATCCTTCTTTAGTCAGGTCTGTAACGAGCTCGATATGGACTGCCTTGACTGCAAGGCAAACAAAAATGCATAGGTAGGATTTCAAAAGCTTACATCCTCGCCCTTTTCGGTCCGCTATAAACACTGGTCCAGCATAATCAACACTGCAGTTCAGAAAAGGAAATTCCAAACAAGTTCTAGATGTTGGGAGCTGTCCCATAATGGGTTGTATGTTTTGGCATTTATATCTGTAACATTTAATGCATTTCTTTACAATAGCCTTAGATAAATTCCTGCCTCCCAAAGGCCAGTAAGTCTGCCTAATATTAGCCAACAGCAACTGAGGTCCAGCATGTAATAAATTCAGATGCTCTTTCTCGAATAATATTTTAGTGAGATGGTACTTGCTGCACAATAAAATAGGCTGTTTGACATTGTAATCATATGGGGAATTATCAAGCCTACCGCCTACACGAATGACTTGTTCAGAGTCTAAAAACGGGCTCAAAGAGGTAAGCCTATTTTTTCGAGGTAATGGTTTCCCTTATTGTAGCAGCTTATACTCATCATGAAACATCTCCTTTTGAGAGTGACGTAATATAAATTTCAATGACTTATTAAGTTCATCATTGCATAAGGAACCCAATCTTTTTTTATCTTTGTTACGTAAATTGTACATAAATCTTAGTATACAAGCAGTAACTCTTTGTAAGCGATTTAAATTAGAATATTTATTTATTATAGATTTAATTATATATGATTGGGATTGATAACATGAATTTAAATTATGTAAACAATGATCCGTGGGATGTGCTAATATTACTTCAGGTAGATCCAGTACTGATAGCTACCGTCAAAGTGAGGCAAATCTATTTTAGGTAAGCGTATAAAATTTTTTAATCCACCTGCCTTGCTTTCTGTCGACCCCGCTACAGACCCGTCATCGCTAGCCCGAGCGCTGGCAAGCAGGCAGCGCGCCTGTGCACACAGCGAGTGATATCGCTCTTCGAAGGCGGCTCGTTCTTCATAGGCCTCGTCAAGCCTGTCCGAAAGCACTTCGATCTCCACCTGTAACGTGTCGAATTCCTCGTATAAGGAATCAAATTTGCTTAAGCGACCCTCTAGATCGATACGCTGTAACGTTGATAAAGCTTTGCAGCTGGAAAGCACGCCAATAAAAGTATTGAAGTTGGTAAGCTTAGCTTTCATAGCTCCACGCCTTTTAATAAGTGTATCTAAAACAGCCATAGTTAACAAAATTAATCCCACTAGAAGAAATACAAAATAAAAATGCGCATCAAACCCACCCAACATTATTTATCGTGTATGCGGGTGACCTTGAATTCGAATCACCGGCGCGGGCGCAGGGCCGACCGTTAAACAGCTGACTTTTATTATTGCAAAACTTGCAAATACGATAAGCCGTGCGAGCGCAAAAGCATAATAGAAGACTAGATGCGTTTAGATAGTAAATAGTTGCGAATATTACTGGCACTTTGTAATAACTCAAGTTGGAGGTAGTGAAAAGAGGAAAAAAAAATGATTGTGAAAGAAAAATAAGTTGCGACATATATTGGAAAGGACAAATATTGGAACGGACTTACAGTAGTCGTTATCCTTATCCACAAGGCAAATTAAATCCTCCGTCGAAGCGGTGACGCAGTGTAATTCGAATTTAAAACCGGTCGAAAATTCACCAAGACGTCGTTCTCCAAGACTTCGACGATGTGGACACTTCAAATTACTCGTCTTCTGCTGCGCCAATAACTTTTCACCCTGCCGTAGAAGCGATGACATCGCGAATTCGATGACCGAGTCCAAAGTTCACTAACGGTTTCTTGTCACGGTAGGTGCTGCGCTAATCCTTAAAGCGCTTCTCTAGGACCATTTGTTGATGTCCTTATCCACAAGGCAAACTAAATCCTCCGTCGAAGCGGTGACGCAGTGTAATTCGACGTTAAAGCCGGTCGAAATTCACCAAGACGTCGTTCTCCAAGACTTCGACGATCGAAGGACCATTTGTATTATTATAAGCACGCGAGTGCCGCCGCTGGCGTCCGGTGGCGAATTAAATCGACTCACTCGCCCGGTGTATGCGCCCCACCGCGCAGCGCCGTGCTGCCCCCGCTCCGCGCCGCTGTTGCGTTGCACGGAGCTCGAACAGTCAAGATCATTAACTTGCACTCTCAGCATTTTTTCCATTTTCTTCCAAATTGATGTTTCTTTTTGATTGATCCCATCATTTAACAAATACAATTGCAATCGTTTATTTTTTTCACATGCCTATCAATACTTACATATTCTTAAATTTTATTTTAACTTTTTGGAGGACTAGGAATTATTTCACTTTGCGTAAGAATTTATTTTAAATTCCATTCCCAACATTATAGGAGTGCACACAAAGAATAATTCTTAAAATAAATGCAGCAATAGCGCCTTATTGGCAATGTGGCAATATTTACAACTTTGTCTATAACATATACTTAAAAATACATTATACCTATTGGATAACTGTACTCTTGCCTACCTCGCAATAAATCTGGCGTGATGATATAGAGGGAGATAAAAAATCATACTTACATACTATTAGAAATGGTATGTGGTATATCCAGGGAGCTTAGCACGAAAATATTGAGGTAAGCGTGATGCAGGCGAGTAATTGTGCTGTCACGTTCATGTTTATTCAGAAAAATTTAAGTGTGAGAAGGATGTCACATTAACTCTCTTTAATTTATTTAATTCCCATTATTTATTACGAAAACTATGAATTTTTTCACTAACCAGTCTCATGGACGCTGCCATTGAATCTGGTCCTTCTAGTTATTGGATCAAGGGCCTCAAGGACAAACGACTATGGTAGTCCGCCGTCGTAGCCCGCGAGGCAGCGTACGCGCAGCCAGCTATTGGCGCCATCTACGCTGTAGTTGCCGGCTTGAAGCGAACAGTTGCGTGGAGCAGCTGGAACGTAATAGGATGGCATGACAATGCTGCGAAATATACTAGGAAATAATAAATATAAAAAAAAACAATATTAATTCTCTGAGCGAGAGGAGCAGAGGTGTGTATCCCCTTTTACCGACAATTTTGGGTCCCAATGTAATAAAGAAGGAGCCTATTGCAATCATAATAAGCTTAATTCCGGAGTTCAGACTGATCCTACGTATTTTCGACACAGAAACTATGCTTTTGAAAGATTCGAACCCAAGCTCTTGTGACCGCTACATCCGGTCCGTAATTACACCAATGAGGCAGTAATAAAAAATAGTATGTAGTAATCTAGGTATTCTTTCCTTCCTGAGGTATTCCACAGCACTAGTCAAAATCTACAGCTTGCCACATACTACGACTCGGATACAATATTCATATGTAAAGTGCAACATTGTTTCACAGGCTATTTGTACGTAAATATCATAAAAATGTCATATTTGATAAAGTCATTTGGTATTGACTAATGGCTCCATTGTTTGGCTAGCTATCTTCTAACAGTAGTTATAAGCAAGCATTTACGCTTACTCTGAAAAAATATCGAAAATATTACGGTAGGTGGTTTCAAAAACATGTTTGAATACGTTTCAAAGTCTAAACATAAAATTGCACCACGCCGAAATACTCTATTTCACTTTTTGTATTCACGTTTAATTATTTATGGGGTACACTGACTGAAATACGCATGTAATAAACTAAAATAAAATGCAGCATTGAAGCCCATTTTCGTATATTTTGGGTTGAAGATTATTGTTTACGGTTTACATGTTAAACCGTCTATTGTTTAGAAAAACCGTCGGGGCGATAATAATTTATAGCAGTAATATTGTTTAATAAAGGTCAGCATTTGATTTATATATCTGTAGGTACGTGTTAGACGTTATTGTTTTGTTTAAAATTGTGTTCACACAGCAAGGAACTGGAGACAAAATATTTAAGAGAGATATAAAATTTAATATTTTCAGGATATGACTAGCAATGTTAAGAAAGCAGTATCGAACATGATTGTACATTATTGTTAAGTTTTTATAGTTAGTAATATGAAGTAAGTGTTATTTAAAAAAAAAGAATATTTAGCCCTATTAAGCCTACACAATCAGAAATCAAATACTGTCTTACTTAGTATTTCGTATTATAACGAGAAGGTCGCAGAATGAAGAGATCGCAGGAGGTCGACACTGCAGAGTAAAGAGATTGCAGAAATACGAGATAGCAGGATTAAGGTTGATACTTCAAAACTTCGATCAAATATAGGTAGATACACGCTCGTCACACGAAAAATGGCACCACGGCAGGCAAAAGTGGAAGGTACTAAAAAATTAACATATTTCCGCTTTTTTGCAAATACAACTTTAAGTGATATGAGTAAGGTGCAATATGCCCTTATTTATGTTTATATCATAACATTAACTACTCACGGCTATTTGGGGACGTTTTTAGTGTAACTTCTGAACGAGACTGTCTCTCTTGTTATGATAAAATACCTCTAACCTCTACATACAATTTGACCGTGAGTGGGATAGCTTTATTTTCCTACTGCAATTTTAGAATGATTTATGTTTTATGCCAAATTCATGTTTGTAAATGCACCCATTCGAATAATTCATAGTGCAAGTTCAATGTTTCCTAAAAAAAACTAAACAAAATAAATAAAAGCTTTTAAATCGAATTTCGATGCTCTGAGATTTAGTTCATCAGTAATACGTAACAAAATCAAAGGTGCACCCAAAGTGTTATTTTATACTAAGTGACACTTGTCAGCAGAACTCACAAAGTATGTACGTGATTTTCGCGCTCCCTGTGTATATTTTTTTTTTTTTAAACGTGCCCCACTCTAGGATTAATTCCTGTATCGTGGGTGCGTTTACAAACATAAAAATTCACAAACACAAATACCCAGACCGGAACAAATAATTGCGGATCACACAAAGATTTGTCCCGTGCGGGAATCGAACCCGCGACTATTAGACACAGTGGGCGGAGCGACTTAAGCTCTTAACCACTGCGCTAAATCGTCCGACTAAATGAAAATCAAGTGTGGAGAAACGGCGAACTTACTAATTTTACACTGAGCCCTTATTCAATATATCCAAACGTGGTGCGTTACGATAACGTCGTGAAGGGAATGTGTAATAGCATTGTATGCCACTGGAGTATCATTAAACGATCAGAGAGCGCGGGAAAATTAACGTTCGTGTGACGCTAACGCGTTGATATGCCGTCCTTATCACACAACAAATGTATTAAATAAACATGAACGTGACAGCAAGATTACTCACTAGCGTCGCGATAACGTCTTTTCGTACGTACGTACTTTTACGTTAAAGTTAAAAGCGAATAAGACCCCTGACTAATAGCGGCGGAGTGACAATTTAACGCGTTATGTGCTATAATAAACTGCTGGGATATTAAACGTTGCGGGTAAGGGGAGCGGTTGTTACATACCCTTCACTTGGTACGAACAGTGTAGGGTGGGTCATTTGTAAATACCGTTCTTGTACTTCATTATTGAGACTGCCTTTTTGGTCTAGTCGTCCTTATTTTCAGGCTTTGATAGGACAATGTGTGCATTTTCTATCGAAAGATTCTCACTAGCTGTATCGAGTCTGAAATTATGAATGGTATAATAATAATACGCCGACCCTCTTTTACACTGGAACCATGCATCTTCGGGGCTATGTGCACAATACCGCCCTGCCATCTTTGTTAGGCGACCATAGGCGGGATTATGTTAACTTTACAATTCATAGACTATTTATCTATCTATATCATTAAATGACATTCCTTGCGGGGTAAGCAGAGAGTACAGACTTTCAAGAGGTTCTTTCCTTACAGATCTCTTTTACTTCCTTCTCTTGTTTCTTCTCTGATCCCGTGATCTTTAAAAACATGTTAGTTTGCTTTTAATGTTCTACTATATTAAAATATGGCCTCAGAATAACTTTGATTCGGACAGTCCATTTCATCTGAAATTATTTAACGTAGAGGCGTAGAACAAATGCTTCTTTATAATTTGAGTAGATATAAGTCAAAAGCAATTACAGAATCGTATACGCACGCATTTCAAACTTACTCAACTTTTTGGTTTAATAACTTCTAGGTAATAAATGCACTGCTTATACAGATTCGTGGTTTTTATCCAAAATATACAAGGGTAGTATAGATGCTAGTAGAGTCATAAAACATGTCCCGCGAAATTTTGTTAGAGTAAAATAATAATGATATTTGAAAATAAAAAGACCGTTGAGAAATTTTGGTGCAGAAATGCGACGTAGCGTTTCTGTTTCAAATTCAGTTATTATTATTCTTTTATTTTTGACTGTTTATAACTAATATATTGGTATTTGCTTACACGTGTGTTTATTTATTGTTCTTCACAAACTACCACATTACCCCATTACCAGATATTTTAATAAACCAGCTCTGAGAACTAATATCGGACTAAATTCCGCCATCGTCCAAGCTTGTTATGAATACAATATGTTGAATGGTAAACTCAATAATTTAGATATATTTCATGATTTATTATTTAAGTTTAGAAATAAAATATTGAAATCATTCGCATTATTCATACATTCAAATATTATTGTATACGACACTCGTTAGGAGTGTACTCGAATACGGCACCATCGTTTGGCGACCGCACTTCGCTACGCATTCTCTGAGAATAAAGCGTATACAAAAACGGTTTCCTTATCGCCTCTCATTTAACTTTGGTATAGCTAAAAGAATAACACAGATGACGCGGTTTTAATAGCGCCAACAGCCACTGATCTGCAAACACTAGTCACAGTTATGAAAGACGACTGCATGATCAATGGCTTACACTTGAATGTAAAGAAAACCAAGACTATGGTTTTTGAAAGGGAAGAAACCAGAACGAATGTAAGGATTGTGGTTGGTAACGATTTGCTGGAGCAAGTGAATGAGTTTGTATATCTTGGATGCGCCTTCAGTAAGGATGGGAAATACACCGCTGACATAGAGAGAAGAGTGAGTGCAGGGAACAGAGTGAATGGTGCGATGGGAAAGCTACTTGGGAGCCGGCACTTAAGCCATAAGGCGCAGCTGGCCATACATAACGGAGTTCTTGTCCCAACGCTGTTATATGGTAGCGAGAGCTGGGTATGTAAGAAGGAGGATGAAAGTAGGATAAATGCGGTAGAAATGCGAGCTCTGCGGAAGATGTGCGGAGTAAAGCTAAGCCAACCGCATTAGCAACAGCATAGTAAGAAAGCGAGTAGGTATGAAAGATAGTATCGGTGGAAAGATGAGAAAGGGCATGCTCCGTTGGTTCGGGCATATAGAAAGAATGCCAGAGGAAAGAATAACAAAACAGATATACAATGTGAAACTGGAAGGTACCAGGTACCAGGTACCAGTGAAGACCCAGACTATCTAACCACGACCAAATAAACTGAGTCTTATCTAAAGGAAAAGTCAAGAGTCTTCGTAACCGGCGAGCGTGTATGAGACGAACTATGAGAGTGGAGGAAGCCAGAGAGGTATGTAAGGAAAGAACCTGTTGGATCTCTGTACTCTCTGCCTTCCCCGCAAGGGATCTGGCGTGAGGTTATAGATAGATAGATAGAATAACATCGTACACCAAAAGGTTACAACACTTTAAACTGATCGCGCTCTCCACACGCAGAGAATATTTGGATTTAATGTTCTTATATAAGCTTCTGCGAAACAAAATAAATTCCGCGCAATTGATACCAAAAATCACCTTTCTTGTGCCTGGGAGGTACCCAAGAGGATTAATTACGCCTTTAGTTCCACCATTGCTTCGTACAGTGCTAGGATTCAACTCGCCAATTTCTAGAATGTGTAGGTTATACAACAGAGTCAGTTCCTCAAGCGATGTACACCATGATTCAATTAATAGATTTCGAAAGTGTATCAATACTGCGTTGGTCAGTCGAGAAGACACACACTAATTGTAGACACCCACACTATAATATCATGTACACTGTCATCAAACCTAACCTAATATTTGTATAGGCTGTTACAAATTGTGCATGCTGTGTTCACCTTGATGGGTTACATTCCTAGTATAAGTACCTAAATACACTGTATTGCAAATTAATGTAAATGTATTGTTGTGTAATCAATGGTGAGCCAATTTATGTCATGGTTAGCCTATTTTCCTATTTAGTTATTATAATTGTTGGAACTCTGTACTCTCTGCCTACCCCGCGAGGGGGTGATGATATAGATAGATAGTTATTATAATTCCTGATTTTACCAATTTTCGTTTGTGTTTCTGTTAAGTTAGAAGTGCCGTTACAAGTATATACCTCGTAAAATGTTATATATGTATACTTCTCGCGTGTTTCTGAATAAATAAGTAAATGCCTGTGTCCACAGCTTAGCAAATATTGCGAGGTAAGATGTCGAAGTATAATAAGTATATCCCATAGGTAAGGTCGACATAGTCTGTACCTAAATTACACCTATTAAAGTGATGAGGTGCGCTGTACATAGCCTGTAAAATATGTAGGTACCCACTTTAATTTCATAACTTGCATACGAAGTATAACTACGTATATATACGAAAGCGACGAAGGAGGTCGCCGTTTAAAAATGCACGGAGAGGTGACCCTTCTCCGTGACCCGTTTAAGAACCTACCAGGACCAAATCAAAGGTCTCTTTAAAAAGTGTACAAGTAGTCTAAGTAGATAAAGCGAGTTGCATTAGCATTTGGCGAGTAGAGGGCTTAGCATGAAGTTATTGACGTGAGCGTGTCACTGTTGAGTCGGTATTTAGTCCCTTACACACGACAAATTTACTAAATACAGTGTGGAAGTGCTAAATGCTTTTATTGGACTATTCATTAAAACACTGGCCAGAAACTTTGTATTTGGAATTTGAGATATAACTTTATGCCGGTAAGCGTGAATACTAATTGCAATCAGTCTTGTGTTTGCAATATAACACGAAATTGTTTAGGTGTTATCTTTAGAGGTACCTTAAGCTATTTTTACTTATTAAGGCTTAACACAAAAAGATTAACGTTAGCGTGACTCTAGCGTGTTAATATGCCATCCTTATCTTATTACAATTTATTAGATAACCAAATTATGAAACGGGCTCGGTTTCCGCGCCCGCCACGCTGCTTTATATTGTTTGCGCGCAATTTTATCAATGTTTTTATTGGTCTGTTCATTTCAACACTAGCCAAAACTTTTGTAGTTGGAATTTGAGATATTACTTTATGACATTAGACGATATGGTACTGATGGCCATAGTGCTGGATCGATCGAAAAGATGTTAAAAGTTTGTGAGAAATATATTGGTGCGCATGGGCTTCGATACAATGTGCAAAAATGTGAATATATGGTCCGCTTCCTTACCCATTTTCACCTTAAACGGAGTGAATATTAGACGTGTTACAACTTTCAATTATCTGAGGCACATCCTTACCAACGACCTTAATCGTGCCCCCCTAAAATGTCATTATTACAAATGTCCACTTATCATCGTGGATTTCTAGAAAAGCTCATCTGGTCGGAGTTGAACCAATACACACGTTTCAGAAATTCCCAAAAAAGGATAAGTAAAGGCGATCGTGTAAGAAATTTATACGTGAAACTCGTTTGAGGGTTATTAGATTTCCTGTCACACGCAGCCCCGACGGCCGCAGGCCTTATTTGCCAAACATTGGCGGACCATGCCAATTTATTGCGTAAGCATTTTGCTCGGTCATTATCGTTTCTTGTCAGACGGTTTTGCACTGGTCTGTACAAATTACAGGCCAGTTCGGAACTTGGTGCCAATTTTCTTCAATTTGAAAGTTGTAATTTTGTTTGAAAGATGGGACAACTCATTGAAGTAATTTGAAGCTTATTTACGAGACCCTTAATTCGTACAAAAGGGGTTTTGTCGTACGCACCGGATGGGTTGAGGTAATTTAAATGCTTCTTTGCGTGGGTGTGCTACGGTTTCACCTTGGATGTCGGGATTATTGAGATCTTATCCAAGTGGTTATACCTAAGTGGGTCTACCTACACACATACATAATCTTAAATATGTATAAGACTAAGAAGTTATACAAAGGTCATTAATTTTTACAATGACAGAGCTAACCAGTCTGTTTATTAAGGATTGCCAAATATTGCAACTGGCTATGGCGAAAATAAAGTTATGCTACTCTATTCGAACGAAGCTGAAGAGTTAGACACGTAAGAACAAACATGTTTTTCAATTGTACCGTTCCAACTAAGGCACTTCGTAAGCAAGCTTGACAGATCGTTTCTTATCTGCATTCACAATTCTTATTTTCATTTGGGAGTACGTTTGCGTTTACCATTGTCCCGTTATCAGCATTCAAGCTACCTTACCTAACCTTCGTCAGGGCTACTGCTCGTTTTATTGGAGTTGATGTCCATATATCAGTAAATGAAAATTATGTAGAGCAAAGAAAAGCGTTAAAAACTTAGAGAACGTACTAGATCCTTTTCTATATAGAAAGTGTTTAAAAAATTTAATTTTCATGAAATGCAGGTGTGTCAGAGGTTTTTTACCTCGCTGGCAAAGTCGGAATGATTCTGTGTGCAGGCAAATAAGGATATCGGAAGACGTGGAGTGCGCAGGCCCCCACAAGGTGCACCGACGACCCGATGAAGGTCGCCGATAAAAGAGGGTTGCATACAGCACGAAGCCAGTCATCTTGGCGATTTTTCGGGGGCTTTTGTCCTAGAGTAGACGTCTTTCAGTTAAGGATAAGGATATTGGGGAGGTCAGATCATGCCATTAGCGACGGTGATGACTTGACTGGCGTATAAAAAGAGCTGGTTAGTTGTCAGCGGCGGAAACTATCGGCGGGTTGGAGTAATCGACTTTTATTTTTTGATAAATGCTCGGTTAAGTTTGAGGTTTATATCACGTGACTCCGACGGCTTCTTGGAAATCTAGTGGTTATCGTTGCGAGCGTGGATCGCTGTTACCTGGTCGAACACTTCACTTGCGTATACGTAATGATAGGACGATTGCAAGTTTTTTTATGTCACCTTATTCCTAACGGACATTTGCAGATCGCAGGCTATAAAGGGAAAAAGGTCAAAAGCGGCTGGATGGCGAACATGCCTGTTGTACGGACCCAAATGCCAGTGGGTGCTTAGGATGACTCCTAAATACTTTGCAAACGCTGCTAGAACGTAGATTCTAAGCGTGGCGTTCTTTAAAAAATCCTACAGGTGCAGATTATCAAATGTGAAAATCTTCCACCTGGCAGCCCTGCCCTTACTGAACAGTGCGAGGGAGGTGCGCCTTCACGGCAATTAACTTTCGATGCTCATTAGCAGACTGTTTTCATTCGGTTGTCATAATCCGACCGGCTCCGGCGAAGTTTCTTTAGAACACCTCGGTTTACTGTATCACGTCCCCTTAATGTGCTGACGCGACCGGGAACTGGTACGTTAGAGTCGGCCTTTAATGTCGCACCTGCCGTATTATGTGCCCATTTAGTTGTTTACTGGTGTGAGAAGTAGTGATGGCTACTTGAAGTACATATGTACCAAACATATAACTTCTTTCGTAGTTTGCTATTTCTGAGGAAGGCATGTGTCGCTTATGTTAAATACAGGTTTTGTATGTGAGTGTTTTTGGAATCTTAAAGCGGGTCTCACTCTTGTCTAAGCTCGCGATCACTGTACACTGTAAATACATGTGTAACAGTGTTGCCAGCATCAGTAAAATATTCTGAGGGCCCAAACCTTAAACGTTGCCTTATTTGGTCTTTGTCTCCTTAACAGCTGTTCTAAAAGTAATTATTATAAATATATATTTTTGGATACGTTACTTAAAGGGTGTAGTATGATTTTTTTATTTCATCGGATGTAGTGGTGTTGAATGTTGGTACTATAATATATAGAATGAAGAACACGGGGCCTGGCACACAGAGATTGACGTTAGCGTATCGCATTCGAGTTGATATTACATTCTTTTTACACTACACACATAATTCTACCTACTAAAAAGAACAAAGAGATGGTGACTGCGTGCTTTCTCGACAACGTTACTCTGACGTCAATCGTAGTAAACCCTTTGGTCTTACATAAGCGAACGCGAAACATAATTCTCTATCCAGTTACATCACTGAAACGTTCAATGCAGTAGATCACCTCGAATCTGCATTTACATCAGAGTAGCATCAACCAACTCTAGGATCTGGTATTGTCGGTAAACATCGTACGGTAAGCGAAGTCGATCCGCCGGTACCGAGGTAGCCGGCTGACGTTCCGGACAAACATCGCCCGGGTTATCGTCGCCTTGCACCTGCCTTATCCGGATGGAGCGCCTGAACCGCACCGTGTAGTAAGCCGATTTGTATTTGATGCATGCGAAATTATCGATCGGTTTCTTCGAGATGGGCCTTTAGCAGTGTAATGCGTTATTCAATTATTTTTTTAATTGTAGGATCAATCCATTGAATTAATCACCCTAAGGTACACATTCTGGAACAATAATGACTTTAGGACTTGAAACGTCTCAGTTTCTTCCGTAGCTATGGGTACTGTAGAGTACTCGAAACATCGGGAACTTAAAAAACAGAAATAAATCGCGATAAAATCAAAAATATTTTATTTGAAATTTAATATTTTCATTTTAGACTACGGCAATATGGGTATCTTCATAGGCTGCCCTTCGAATCACGATATTAGCTACATTATACCTTTGATATAAGCGCTTATATATGCGTGCCGAAATGTTATAAGTGCGCCAATCACTTAGCGCGCTTACACTCTTTTGGCATGCAAGTAATATCGATATTAGTGAAATTAAACCGTAACCATAATACAAATATATGAAATTACGCAATTATGTCTTGTACAGAGAGTAGAGACACAAATATTTAGTACTACTAAAACACTTATCTAAACGCCATACAGAGGCGTACCTGAGAAACATCTGAGAAAATATCAATACTTCTTTGAAAAAATCAATTAAAATGTATATAACTAAAACTTGGGGATTGACCCTGCCTTCGTACGCTTGAATTATACACATAAATCTTCCTCTTAAATCTCTCCGTCCATTGGTGAAAACCGTATGAAAATCCGTTCGGTAGTTATTGAGTTTATCGCGTTCAGACAGACAAACAGACGCTGCGGGGTAATGTTCGTATGTCTGTCTGATGTCTTTCCGGTTCAAATCCATTTTTCAAGCACTTGCGGGTATCCGATTGAGCTGAAATTAGGCGTATGTATGTAAGTCCAATGACAATGCAATAATATGGTACCATGGAGCTGGTCTGATGATGGAATCGGAACGTAACCCCCTGATGTTTAGACTTGTTAGATTGTTATTGAGCAGTACTATACGACCAGATAGTGTTCAGGGTCTGATGATGAAGTCGAAAGTTGGCCCGTTGGATTTGTTTTGACGAGTACTTTACACGCGGACAGTATCCAGGGTCTGATGATGGAGCCGGGGGGTGGCCAACGGAACTATTCAACAGAAGTCCACCATGGACTTGGAATTGGGCTCATTTGATTTATCTTGACGAGTTCTGAAGACCCGGATGATGTCCAGAGTCTGATGATGGAGCCGGAGCGTGCTCAATGGAACTACCCAAGTACTCAACATAAATCCGCCGTATTTGGGCTCGTTAGATTCGTCTTGACGAGTTCTGTAGACCCGGATGATGTCTAGGGTCTGATGATGGAGCTGGAAGGTGGCTAACGGAACTGCCCTACTACTCAACATAACCCCGACGTTGGGGCTTGTTACATTTGTCTTGACAAGTACCATAGTACTTGTTGGTCTCCGTTGTGTTTTTGCTTTAAATGCTTGTTTTTAAAAAGATCTTTTTAAATTAAAATTATTTTATAATATGTAGCAATTAGTTTATGAGGCTCATGTGTTTGGTCAAAATATGAAAGATTCTTTCTTTCTTTCTATTACTACGCATGAGATCATTATCATCGTCGGTTTCATTACAAGGTAAAAACAGACTTATAAGCCAAAATGCTCATTTTAAAAACGCGCTACTTACTAACATCACTAGCAATATAACGACATTATAAAGACAAACGGGTATTCCAAACATTTTCATTCTGATTTATTGATTCAATGAAACTAAAATTATAGCTCCTAAAATAATAAAGTTGCTTTACCTCAAAAACAAACAGACACATTTAACCAGCAAACAGAACATACAAAAACCTTACGGCTCCTCATTTCGAAATAAAATTTACATTCTCTTAATTATGTCGCGATAATAACCATACAATAAAACTATGTACGTTGTTTTAATTAAAAGTTTTGAAGTTAGCAAAGCTGTTGATTAAAAACGAAATCTGGTTCAGTGTTTTTCTGAGTTACGGCAACGAGTGATGAAGTTAAGCTTATAAAGGACATTGTTCTGCGCCCATACATGATTTGCCCCAAAACCAACAGCTATGAAAAAAAAATACTTCTATGATTTCAAATCACCCATAAATTCTCCTAAGGCATTTATTATTAAACGGACAAGCGGGGGAGTCGCAATATTGCATATAAAGTATTAGATTTTGAGGTTATAATTCAGTAGCTATTAATACATGAGGTTATATTGAGTGTGTTGACATTCAATAAAGATGTCGGCGACTTCAATATAAGTACTTACAATACTTTGAAATATTCGTTTTAGATTGCAAATGGTCTGTTAGATATGGATACTTGCCATTATTTTAATAAAATAAATAAATAATGATGGCATGGGTCAAATGTTTGTTGGTTCTGGGGCAATTTTCGACAATTTTCTTTAGTGTTTGGCGGTAAGGACTGTTTATAATATGATACAAATAAAGTCATTTTTTTTAAATTAATTTCTAGTGACCCGCCTCGGCTTCGCACGGGTGAATTGTACATGTTAATCTCCCTCTTGAATCACTCTGTCTTTTAGTGAAAACCGTATGAATATCCGTTCGGTAGTTATTGAATTTATCGCGTTCAGGCAGACAGACAGACGCGGCAGGGGAACTTTATTTTATCTATATCATCACGCCAGATCCCTTGCGGGGTAGGCAGAGAGTACAGAGTTCCAACAGGTTCTTTCCTTACATACCTCTCTGGCTTCCTCCACTCTCATAGTTCTTCTCATGCACGCTCGCCGGTTACGGAGACTCTTGACTTGTCCTTCAGATGAGACTCGATCTATTTGGTCATGGTAAGATAGTCTAGATCTTCCCCTGTACCTAAATCCTTCCAGTTTGTTTTATAATATGTAGTGACCAGTCCATTCCTGATACAATCATTTTAAATATTCCATCTTTTTTAATATAATAATCTTCATGCTGAGATTTCAGGAGTACACACGCTAAAAACATGTGATTGCCGAATTTTGTACGCATTGTATAAATCCTAACATACTAACTACGGCTTAGTTGAGTGGTTAAGAGCTTGAGTCGGCCCGCCCACTGGATCAGTAGTCGCGGGTTCAAACTCAGCAGGGCACAAATCTTTGTGTGACCTACAAATATTTAGTTCGGTCTGGGTGTTTATATATTTGCATTTCATAAACGCACCCACGATACAGGAATAATTCCTAGGGCTACGATTTTTTCAAAAAAATATTATATGTATATATAATTGGTAACGATAACTTTTCTGCAACTGAGTGATGGTAACATTATTAATCATAAGGGGCATAATTTCATACGGTTATGCTTTGATGAGTATTAAGGTAATTAATGTCTACAAATTACAAATGCCCGTGCACTAACATAATAGTACATATACCGGATATATACCTTTAGATTTTTGGAATCCCGCGTGGTGTAGGCTGCGCGGCATAAATAGAAGTAGCCAGTATGAGAATGTGTACCGCGGCAGTCAGCATTGTTTAACTTTGCATGGTCGCGATTCCCATTTTCGTGTCCACTTCCTTTCACACCATAGTGCGAATAGCCTAAAGGTAAATAAGGGGTTAGACGTGTTCTTAGATATATATTTAATTTAATATGACATTGTTACTATTTAAACAGTATGTAAAATCAGCTGGGTTGATGGATTATTAGCATGGTAGAGGATATAGGTATATACGTGGTATGGGCATGTACTGAAATCTCTCGGACGCTACAACAATATCTTATTAGCCAGATGTGATAGGTTTCTGTCGGCGGCGTATAGACGTGACGTCGAGTGTCGGTGGCGTTTCATTAACCAACGGATTGTGGCCGCAAGCCGTTCGGTTCCATCCAATTTCTTCTCAAAGCCGACGTCACATCGCTCGGCCCGATTATTACACACACTGATATAAGTTGCGAACAAATTGGCAACATACTGTTGTGAATACTAAAGCGAGATAATAGATGATCAGTGTTGTTTTCCCATATCCCATGGATCACACTGAAATTACAAAAGATATGTAAAACTTTCGTTTTTAAAAGAGTAACCGCGGAGTTTCGTGCCCTTTTTCTGTATAGGAATTATGTACCAAGCGGGTCCGAAAGGTAGAATATTAAGTAGATAAATAGTGGCTTTATTTGGGGCATCTCTTCAGGGTCCATGCGTTCATTACACTTTAATGACTTTGGTTTGATGCTCCTTGATATACCCAGACAATAACATTAAACACAATCATCACGCATAACATACTGTATAAAAATTTGTACTCTGCATTAATTTACCAAAGAAAATTTTAATCTTATAGTCCACAGCCACGTGTGTCAAAGTTTAAATATTTTTTACTGTTCCGCCAAACGGTACACTTATTTCCTATATTAAATTTCATATTTTTCTAAGTCCTATACTATGTATCACATATACTTTTAAATTTAAAAATACCTTTTTAAAAACAAGCTTTTATGGAAAAAACACAACGAACATATCGTGGCAGTTGAGGGCGTCGCAGACGTCTTACCGGCTTCGGAGGCCAAGGGAGGGCGCAGGATTTTGCCCTCCAGAAAAGAGTGCCTCTGGATGACTCTGCCCATCTCCTCCCGGATCACGGTCGCTAGGTTCGTATCTGGCGCCTTGGGAGCCGCTTTGGGAGGCGGGTCTTGTGGCCTGTCCTCAGCGGTAAGGACCATGGCCTTGACCACGTCCAGCTCCTTTTTTAGGTCCGCCATTTGTCTTTGCAGGCGGGTATTTTCCACCTGCAAGTGGCGAACCTCGTCCGAGGCGGTGCGGGAAAACGCCTCCTCTACCACTTCGGCAATGGCATTGGCTGCCAACTTTAGGGCCTCCTGGGACGTGCCCTTAAGTCCCTTGGATATGCGGGCCACGTCCCGTATGCTCTCCAGGGACGCAGCCACCCTGCCTTTAGCTCTTCGAGCAGTAGCTCATCCGGGTCTGGGTTTGACGAAGCTATGGACGCCGCACGGGAACTCCCGGCGGCCCGTTCGGCCTCGGCGCTCGACTGGTCGGTGTTCTCTCTACGTTGGAGCTTCTTTTTCGCCTCCCAGTACCCTACATACTACCCAGTGGTGGGGGGTTGTCCCCTCCCGCGTTTTGACTGGGGTTTCGGCGGGTTGTCAGCGTCCGAGCCCTCGCCTGAGCCCGAACGACTGCCTTCCGGCTTTCTGGGGCGCTTTTTGCACCACGTTGTGGTGCTTTGGGCAAAGCGGGAGTCCGAGGCGGACATATCGCTTACATCCAACTCCTTCTGTTCCACCTTTTTCTTTTCAGTCGCAGAAGCGACCCGATCCAACCGCTCCAATCCTACAACCGGCTTGCTGGACCTCAACACCTGCAAATCGGTGTCCGTTGTTCCTTTCTCCTTCGTCTCGTCATTTTTATTTTTATTTACGTTTTCCATTTTTGGTCCCACGAGTATGGGGGAAATAAAACGTCGACCCGGGCGGAGCCCCCTGTACCCGGACAAGCCTATATACACCGAGGGGTCGACCGGTACCCCGGGTTGCCGCACCTGCAACTGGTAATTTTTTAAAGTGGTTTTCTTCCACGCGTCCCAGCCGGCGAAGGCAAGGCCCCCGTCCCAGCGTAGAGCCGAAGCTCATCGTTGCTGGTTACTGGTTCGTCATCGGTGGTCAAGACCGTGTCTGGAGGCGGGGTAAGCACACACCAGACCCGACGACCCAGTTTGCATTTGTGCATCTATGATATTTCCGTCTAAGAAATATACATTTAATTTTTCTTTTAAATAATCATTAACCTCATAATACTTGTTAACGTTATATTCAATAGTGTAACTAACAAATTTTAAATCTAATATTTTAATTATATTCCAATTATAGGTGTTAATGAATGCTTGTCCTTCCTTAACTGGGAAGATTCCAGGATTATCTTCAATTTTCTGAAGTTGAAGGGCCAGGTTTTGAGCTGCCTGTACGAGTATCAGGAGCGCGAACCTGCGAAGGACGTTCTATATCCTTTAATGAAACTTTCACCATCCCAGAAAAGGGGTTTATTTAATATTTTATCGTCCTGTTTAACTTTACGTTTATTTTTCTTTTTAACCTTTATTTTGTTTGGATTACGGTCTTTGATTGAGTTAATTGTAATTTTGAATTAAAGGATTTCTAACAACGTTCGCATCTTTAATAATTTAAATATTTTTGAAACATGTAATTAATTGCCAAAATATAAAAATTATTAAGCTATGAATTTAATATTTAAATTATTTAAAGAATGATTTTATTAATTAGAGTTGTTGACAGATAATATTTAGAAAATTTAGAAATTTTATAATCGAGTTTTATGGTACCATATCTTAAGTATTCAGGTTGTCAGGTTTGTATAACCAAGGTATTAATTATTTTTTTTAATCAGTCTAATTTTATCAATTTCATTCAGACTCTAATTTTATTATGCTTGAACCTTTTAATTAAATAAAAATACATATATTGAAGAAATGATCTGATTAATTTTGGGGTATTCGTATGTAATGTAGCTTTTACTGAAATAATAAGTATTTCATCTTCGTCGGAAGATGGAATATTTATTGAAGTTGGGGTATGACTATTAGGTGAGTTATTCGCTAATAAACTGTCTTTTATTTCATAAAGTGAATCAAGTAGTACTTTTATCCTAAAAGTTATTATACTATCCTCTTCGACAGGTATTAACTCGTTTAATTTTGAAGGATCGTTAAAATTTATATTTACTATCTTGGGGGGTTCTTCAATGTCAATTATAGGGACATCTTTTTGTTCACTTAATTTTGAAAAATTGTTATTATTAATAATGTCGAGGCTTTCGCCTATGACTTCGTTAATTGCTACTGGCTCATAATCATATAAGTATTCGTCAGTCTCAAGGTCAGTGTCATCTACGTAATCCTCGTATAAGTCTTCTGTTCTAGGATCTCCGAACTGATCTATGAGGAGTTCCTTTAGGAGATCCCAAGAATTGATATTAATCCATTCGCTTACTAGTATCGCGGCTTTATCGGTTAATTTACTTGTAACACTATGGTTAATATACAATTGCTGCGCGGCATTATTTTCCCTTGAAAAGCTTCTAACTACATATTCACACCTTTGGATTAAAAGATTTAGTAATTGATCGTTACCGTCGTAACGCGGAATTAAATCGAGAATTTCTTTCGGAATAATTTGAATTTGATTCATTTTGAATATCTTGAACACATGTTATTCAATTTCACAAATTTGAAAAACACAATAAAGTAAATATTACACACACAAACAAAATAATAAAAAAATACAATTAAAAAAAAAAAATAACACACTAAAAAAGTTTACGATAAAAATTTTATACAATAAAAGAAAAACTTCATAGATTCGGCGATTTGTGTCTGAAAAGATAAATTTTATCAATTATTATAATATTATTTAATTTAACCTTAGCCTTTATAGGCAGAACAACATTTATTATTTATTTCTTTCAATATAATTTTCTTATTTAATATATTACTTTCCCAAGTAGACCTTGTGATCGACCCACTGGAAGTAATTTTCTTTTCAATAATATTTATTATTATTTCGCTGCTTTATTCGAAGATATAGATGTGAATTATATGTATTGATACATATAATAGTATAACACGTAGTCCTTTTATTGCTCTGGCAATGATTCGCACGCTTGTTAAGATATTTAAATATCGATATGTCAATTTAATCGATTATATTATTCGGTACAGTCCTGCACTATACCGCTCCCGCTATCTTGTCTCATTCTTTTATTGTGCGCGCAGCGGCACGCTCGCGTCCCTGGCAGCAACAATGCCGAAGCGAAACGCGGAAGACAAAATTGCTCAGTATAGGAATAAGATAAACAAATTACAAACTGAACAAATTAACGTCGTAGACGTATAATTATTTACTCGGATTCATCGGATTTCGAACAACAGTCTGGTAAGGAACAGGATTATAATATTTTAATACCCCCAAAGAAATAATGAGATTATAATCATACTAACGACTTGGAAGTGGAAGAACTATATTAGTTACCTACCCACTTATATAAATATACAATTACTTTCGAATAAAAACGTATGCTTTTAAATTTTTAAGCCATAGAGGTGTCCGTGAGACACCCATAAAGTAGGTATAGCCGAAAAGTTAACCAACGGCACAATGACAGCTTCAGAGTTGACCGTGGGTCAACCATTAGCATGGTACCACCTACCCTTTTTTTTTAACGATATCCAATGTTCTTAGTTTGCTACAGAGTTGACCGTAAGTTAACCATTAGGACATTTAAAACTGCTACAGAGTTGACCGTGAGTCAACCACTAGTATATTTTAAAACGTACCCACAAAAAAAATAAATTGTACAGAGTTGACGGTGAGTCAACCGTTAGCTTATTTATTCGTACAAGTCTACCCTCTTTCTTATGGTAAACAATATTATTTTTAGATATCGAAACCGATGATGCTGAAAATAATTCCAATATCGTCCAAACTCATTCGGAACCTCTCCGGGAACAAGTTCTTGTTGAAAATGCAACGTCAGAGACGGTTCCTGTACCAGAAGAGACGTTACCCTCTTTAGACTCCGAGATGTTACTAGCTCTAGGAGAACTCGTCCCCGAGCAAGTCATATACGTTGAGGATATATACCCGGATTTAGCCCAGAAATGGGCTCCAATCCTTCAAAAAGGTTTGACTGACAAGGAACAAAAAGAAAAATTATTGAAGGAATATGCGGTTCCACAAAATTGTAAGCTGCTCAGAGCGCCGTTTTTGACTACCGAAATCGCAGCAGCAGTGTCTGAATTTGCTCAAACACGAGATAAGAAGATTGAAAGCGGCCAACAACAATTAGGGGTAGGCCTGACAGCCTTAAACAAAACCATGACCATATTATTTAAAGGTGACAATAATAAGTTCCAGGCGATAAAATTCCTTTCAGACGCCTGTAGGATCTTATCGGATCTACACGCGGCCGAGACCCAAACTCGAATTAGATCATTGACTCAAGGTTTAGAGAAATCTTTTCTCAATCTTATCCAAGATAGTGAAAGGGATGAGATGCTTTTCGGTAGCAATTTACCTGATAAAATCAAGGCATCAAAAGCTATTGAAAAACAGGGTTCACAGATTAAGAAACCGGACACCAAAGCTACTCCGGGCCCGTTCTCTGGCCGATCAACAAGGCCCCAGGGAAACTGAAGGGGCCCTGCTCGCTCGAGGAACAGGGGGGCGAGGAAGGTCCAGGAAGACTTCGTACACGAACCAGAAGCCTCCGTCAGCTCAGAACAGTTTCATGCCAACGAGAGTCTGGAACAAAGCCCCACGTGCAGGACCTCGGAATTAGAGGTACATGCCGGCAGATTAAAATATTTTTACAATTGTTGGCGCAAAATAACTAAAGATAGGGTAGTTTTAAATTGGATTCGTGATAGATACCCTTTAATAAAAAAGTTCATGAGTTTAAAGTGACTCGGCGTAAATGGTTACCAAAAGAGAAAAAACATGAGTTTAGCTATAGAAAAATTACTTAACCTTGGGGCTATTTCAGTTTGTGAACCATCCCGAAACCAATATACATCTAACATTTTTTTAGCCCTTAAGTCTAGTGGGGATTATCGTTTTATATTAAATTTAAAACCCCGAAATAAATTTGTGACAAATTTACATTTCAAGATGGAGGATTATAGGACAGCCGCCCTTCTAATATCAGAGGGCTGCTTCATGGCCACAATAGATTTAAAAGAATCCTATTTATTAGTTCCAATTATACCTAGACACAAAAAATTCTTAAGATTTCAGTTCGTAAATGATAATGCAGAGCTAATTAAATACGAATTTCACGCAATGCCTTACGGCCTATCTGTCGCTCCTAGGACATTCACAAAGATAATGAAAGTAGTAGTAGGTTATTTGAGAAATCAGGGTTATAAATCCGTGGTTTATCTTGATGATATTTTGTGTGTGGGATCTAATTTTAAAGAATGTCAAAACAATGTGACAAAAACTCTTAATCTATAAGAATGTTTAGGTTTCGTTATTAATTATAAAAAAGCCAACTAAGTCCTGAAACTAAATGCAAATATTTAGGTTTCATTTTTAACTCCTTAGAAATGTCCATCAATTTGCCACTTGGTAAAAGGAACTATATTTCGAAACTGGTTCAACATTTTTTGACTTTGCCTCGGTGCTCCATCAAGGATTTTGCACACTTAATTGGAGTACTTATAGCGGCTTGTCCAGCTGTTAGCTACAGCTGGATTTATACAAAACTATTAGAGAGAAAAACATTTGACATTACTAAAATTTAATAATAACTACGACGCGAAGTTCACTCCTTCAAACAATATATTGCCTGATTTACTTTGGTGGGTTAAAAATATTTTTACTTCTCGGCTGCAATCTTGGACCGAACAAGTACCGCAGTGCGGGCTAGGGCGTCCCCCCGAGGCGACGCGTACCGGCCCGCCCCCGTTGGTACGAACATAGGTGGAAGCGGCGATGGGGGCCGCCACCCATCACGCCGGGCCCGAACTGGCGAGTCGTGGGGTGCAGAGTGCCGAATAGGCACCTGGAATGTAAGAGGTGGTATGGAAGATAAGATGCATGAGGTGATTGATGTAATGAAAGAGAGACGCCTGGATGCTCTGTGTGTAACAGAGAGCGAAGGGGCAGTGAAGCCTGTGATCTCCCTGACGGCATGATGGCTCTGTGGTCTGGAGTGCCACAGAGCGATCGTGCCAGCATGGGGGTGGGTATCTTGCTGTCCCGTCGCCTGGCCTCTGGAGTGAGAGATTATGGCCTGCATGATGCGAGACTTCTCTGGGTCCGCTTGAAACTGGGTGTCACTAGAGTGTTTTTGATTGGAGCATACGCTCCTGTGAGCTCGTCGACACCCCCGGACCTGGAGAAGTTTTGGGTTAATGTCAGAGAAGTTCTGGATCTGGCTGATGCGAATGAAAAGGTGACTTGCGACGCAGCTCTGGGTCCTTATGGTGATAAGAGAGTGAATGATGCAGGTAAGCTTATTGTAGATGTGTGTTTGGAAAGAGGTCTCCTTGTGTCCAATACAATATTCCAACACAAGGATATTCATATGTATACGTGGAGAAGAAATGAACAGAAAAGCATTATAGATTTGATCCTGGAAGATAACCGTCTCCGAAGTAAACTTCAAGATACCCGTGCATATAGAGGCCCCACTCTTGAATCGGACCACTATCTCGTAATTGCGCGGTTCAGTGGTTTGTTCAGGAAGTGGAGGCACTGGCGAGAGCGTATCCCCTTCGGAGGCCTTGAAAGAATCAAGGTTGAAAGGTTGCAAGATGAGAGTGTGAGGAGAACGTATGAAGACAGAGTCCGGGACAAGCTTTTGACAGCTGGTTCTTCGGACTCAAACATAGATGAATGCCGGAATTGTCTGAAAGAGAGTTTGTTAGAATCAGCGAAAGAAGTATGTGGCTGCTCAAAGAAGCATAGCACAGCAAAAGGGGATGCATGGTGGGACACAGAGTTAAAAAGCTCTGTAGAAAGTAAGAAGAAAGCGTGGCAGGACTATGTCTCTTCTTTGAATCTAAATGACAGTTTGACGGAGATGAAGAAAGAAATATACCGGCAATGCAAGAATGCCACCAAAACCTTAGTGAAAGAAAAGCGTGAAAGAGCTAGTGTAATTGAGGAGGAGAGGCTGACGAAGAACTTCGAGAATAACACCAAACTCTTTTGGAGCAAGGTGAGAAAAGGTGGTGGCTCGAGGTGATTTGTCAGGCTCCAGAATGGAAAAGATAAAATCTAAGGATGGTGACATTCTTGCAGACACACAAGCTGTGCTAAACCGGTGGAGTGAATACTTTGGAGAAATGTATGAGAATGCCCCGGATCCTGGTGCCACAGACGAGCCCAGAGGCGAGTTTGCGGCACCAGAATCCACAGAAAACATCACTATGGAAGAAGTTGAAAGGGCGATACGAAGTATGAAAAATGGTAAAGCTGCGGGAATAGACATGATATCTGCCGAGATGATTAAATATGGTGGAACTTGCGTCCGGGACGCTTTTTGGGTCTTCGCAAATCTTTGCTGGAAGACCGGTAGAGTCCCTACAGATTGGCGCCGCGCAGTCATAGTACCCTTGTATAAAGGCAAGGGCTCACAATATGACTGCGCCAATTACAGGGCCATCAGTTTGATCAGCTTGGCAGCTAAGGTGTATTGTAAAATTATTGAACGGAGAATGCGCGAGAAGTCCGATGGAGTGTTGTGTGAGGCACAGGGAGGTTTCAGGTCTGGAAGAGGATGTTCGGATCAAGTTTTCTCTCTCCGCAACATCGTAGAAAAGTATCTGGCAGTAGGCCGGAAGGTTTTCTGCGGTTTTGTGGACCTGGAGAAGGCGTTTGATAGAGTCGTGCGAAAGAGACTTTGGGACATTTTGCCAGAGTATGGTATAAACGGCACCCTGTTGCGAGCCGTCCAGTCCACCTACGTGGACAGCAAGGCATGCGTACGGGTGGGTGGTAACATGTCACCTTGGTTTGACGTTAAAATCGGCGTCAAGCAGGGTTGCGTGTTGTCCGCTAGACTGTTTATAGTGTATCTGGATAAAAGTCTTCAAAGACTGTGTGCGATGACTGAAGGGGTAAATATGGGTGATCTAGTGATAAACCACCTATTGTATGCAGATGACGCGGTTTTAATAGCACCAACAGCCACTGATCTGCAAACACTAGTCACAGTTGTGAGAGACGACTGCATGAACAATGGCTTACATTTGAATGTGAAGAAAACCAAAATTATGGTTTTTGAACGGGAAGAAACCAGAACGAATGCAAGGATTGTGGTTGGTAACGATGTGCTGGAGCAAGTGAATGAGTTTGTATATCTTGGATGCGCCTTCAGTAAGGATGGGAAATACACCGCTGATATAGAGAGAAGAGTGAATGCAGGTAATAGAGTGAATGGTGCGATGGGAAGGCTACTTGGGAGCCGGCACTTAAGCCAAAAGGCGCAGCTGGCCATGCATAACGGAGTGCTTGTCCCAACGCTGTTATATGGCAGTGAGAGTTGGGTATGTAAGAAGGAGAACGAAAGCAGGATAAACGCGGTCGAAATGCGATCTCTGCGGAAGATGTGCGGAGTCACGCTGACCGACCGTATTCGCAACAGCGTAGTAAGAAAGCGAGTAGGTATGAAAGATAGTATCGGTGTAAAGATGAGAAAGGGTATGCTCCGTTGGTTCGGGCATATAGAAAGGATGCCAGAAGAAAGAATGACAAAACAGATATACAATGCGAAAGTGGAAGGATGTAGGTGCTGGGGAAGACCTAGACTATCTTACCATAACCAAATAGACCGTGTCTTAGCTGAAGGGCAAGTCAAGAGTCTCCGTAACCGGCGAGTGTGTATGAGACGAACTATGAGAGTGGAGGAAGCCAGAGAGGTATGTAAGGAAAGAACCTGTTGGAACTCTGTACTCTCTGCCTACCCCGCGAGGGAGCTGGCGTGATGATATAGATAGATAGATAGACTTCTCGAAATAGAATAGAAAAACCTACTTTTGCCTTAGAATTCTTTTCTGATGCATCAAGACAAGGTTGGGGTGCTTTTTGCAATAACGTACGTACTGGGGGTAGATGGAGAGCAGAAGAACAGGAGTTCCATATAAATTATTTAGAACTCAAAGCGGCATTCTTTGGTCTAAAAACGTTCGCGCGAGATAAATTCAATTGTGCAATTTTGTTAAGGTGTGATAACACCACCGCGATCAGTTATATAAATCGTATGGGAGGAATCCAATTCCCCCATTTAAACGAAATCACAAGAGATATTTGGCAATGGTGTGAGAGGCGAGAAATATGGTTGTACGCATCATACATTAATACAAAGGATAACATAGAGGCAGATCAAGAGTCACGTAACAAGAATACTGATACGGAATTAGAATTTACAAATACATTATTTCTTAATATTTCAGACATTTTAGGCAAACCAGAAATTGACCTCTTTGCTTCTCGCGCCAACGCCAAATGTGATAAATACGTGTCATGGAGGCAGGACCCGGATTCTTTTACATTCGATGCTTTTACCTTTAGTTGGAAACCATACTTCTTTTATGCTTTCCCTCCCTTTACATCGATTCTAAAATGTCATCAAAAGATTAATGCATACTAGTGTTTTCCTACTGGCGCTCACAGCCATGGTTCCCAGTTATAAAAGACATGTGCAATTCTGACATCCTTTATTTTGACGCTAACAGACATGTCTTAAATTTCTCTTGCAGGAAGAGGAAACAGTTCAAACTTACCCTGGGTGTCGCGAAGCTCTCTGGGGTGCCTTCCTAAGTAAGGGAACTCCCGTACCATCACTAGACATAATGATGTCTTCATTAGCACATAATACCTTGCAACAATATGGTTGCACTTATAAATTATGGTGAAAATATTGTAGTGACTTCAATTTCAATCCCTATAATACTTGTACAGAGTCAGTTGTTATATCGTTTCTTACAAACCTTTTCAATCAGGGTGCAGCATATGGTTCACTTAATGCCCATAGATCTGCCTTGGCTTTGTTATTAAACCAGGATTTGTCCAATAAAATTCTAATTACACGGTTTTTTAAAGGTGTGTACAAATTAAGACCGTCTCTTCCTAAATACATTAGTACGTGGGACCCGCAAACGGTCCTTAATCATATAGCGCAATGGAAAACTAATAGCGAGATTTCCATTGAAAAACTTACAAAAAAGGTTACTATCCTTTTAGCCTTGTGTACAGCCCATAGGGCTCAAACCTTGTCGCTAATAAAAATTAAAAACATTCATATAAGTTCGACTGATATCAAAATATTGATTTCTAATTGTATAAAGACGTATTCTGCGGGACGTGAACAACCTTTACTGACTCTTCCCTATTTTAATGAAAATAAGGATATTTGTCCGGCAATGGCAATAAAAAATTACATTTCTCGTACTGAACAGTTAAGAACGGAGTCAACGGACAACTTGTTGCTAACATTAAGACCACTGCACAGAGCGGCGTCGAGTCAGACAATCGCGCGATGGGTTAAACACGTACTGGCGGAGCGTGGCATAGATCTGGCGACCTTGAGCGCACATAGTACGCGACACGCTGCCACATCCGCAGCCAGTGGCGCGGGGGTTTCTTTCGACGTGATCAGACAGACCGCGGGATGGACATCAACATCGAGTACATTCGCTAAATTTTACCATCGGCAGATAATAGATAATGGCAATCAGTTCGCAAGAGCAGTATGTCTCCAAGATCCATCTTAACTGTTCTGTTCTAATAGAAGATTGAATTATTACTGTACATTTTTAATATAAGCTAAGTTGTACCTACTTAAGTGCGCATATTATAAAAAATGTGATTTTGTTAAGTAAAGAAGAAAGAAAGAAAATTTATTTATTTTGATAAACACACACAGTCCAAAAACAAAGCAACAACAATAAATTGTATTTAATTCTATATTAAATGAATCTGGACACATGTTGTCATCAAAATGGGTTCCCCATTCAGCTAAAAGCTGTAACACGGTCGTAACACGGTCGTAACCGTGCTACAGCGCTGATTTTCAATGAGGGCCCAAAGTGACGTGCGAGCATTGAGTCAAACTAAAACAAGTATTTCGCAGTGTTATAAAATTATAACTGTATAATTCTGCACTTAACACATAATAAGTGCTAGGGATTACGCAACATGCCCCACTCCCTCAATCTGCCGTCAGAACAGGCACCTCATTCCGCATGCACTCATACTTTCATCCCGCTTCCACACGCGCCCAGCAGCGCTGCCGCCGGTCAGACAAAAAAAATAATATTCTGTTGCCTTTGAGCACGGCGACAGTCACCCGCCCAGCGCGTGAGCGCAAACTCATAAGCAGCGAGGTAGTGAGACAAACATTGGCGGCCGAATTCATCTACATATGATTATTATAATAAAGTTTGTGCATAATTCGATTGAACTCGAGTACTACAGTTCGAAAGACTTACAGAGTACCAATTGTATTACAATGCATAGATCCACGCAGTAGTAGAAGTAATTTGGTCTCCTTTAGTTTATAAATACGATTTAGCAAAAACTTACCTCTAAACATCTACGTGTTATACTATTTTTAGGTATCCGTGGGATAATTAATTTAAAAAAGTACACGTTTGCCAAAATGGCACCACTTTTACCAACAAAAAGAATATTTTAATCATAAAACAAAACCAATAACTCAATAATACAATTTGATTAATTTAAAACAAAAGAAAAATAATCCAGAGTAGGCACACCGACAATCAAACGGACAGAGGTTTCTCTTAGTGAATAGATTCTACAGCGAAGACTGTCCTACTGAGCGGGCAACCGCTTATATAGGAATGTCCCCGCCACAATTCTTCCCCACTTATTGTGACGCATTTTCTTGTTCTGCTAACACGGCCTCTCCTGACTGGAGGACGTCCTCGTGCTCCCGTGTCTCAAGCTGCAAGACTCCTCCACTGGAGCTGCCTGGCAGAGGCTCCGCAGTCTCTTCACGGAAAGGCACATCTTTTTTCCTGACAGCTCGCTCAGGCGTGGACTCCGCGTTATCATCACTATAGTCTGCGCCTGAGGGATGCAAACGAAAACAAAATTATAATTCTAAGTCTTTACATGCAATTTCCAGAATTATTTTCCAGAAATTACACACATCATGGTGATGCAACAGAACCGCTGCAGACAATTCAGTCGCATCACCACAACTTTACACAAATGTCGTTGCGTTCACGTTCACTCGAGTCAGAGAGGAAGCACGACGTTAGCTATCTCTGACGGTGAGAAACATAGGCACGACGTTAGCATATTTCTCACGACATGGCATAGGCACGACGTTAGCATACCATGTGTCCCTACAGATGCATGGCATAGGCACGACGTTAGCATACCATGCATCCTCTACTGTTGCATGGCATAGGCACGACGTTAGCGTACCATGCAACCTCTGCTCTTGCATGACATAGGCATGACGTTAGCTTATCACGCAAGAACATCTCAAGCTCACCCTCAAAGAAGGCAGCACACGCCTCGGGAGTCCACTCCCCTCGCCACGGCACCATGAACTCTGCCGCAGCCTGGGTCGTTTTTCCATAAGAGCCTGCCAGCAGTTGCAGCTCGTATCGACCATGGGGAAGCGCCTTAACCACGCGGTACGGGCCGCGCATGCGTGAGTCGAGCTTGCCAGTAGCTTGTGCCTGTTTGATAACAAAAACAAGTGTATTAGTTTCATATGATCGAGGAGGTCTCCGGTCCGCGTTAACAGTTGTGTCTTGTTGATGTTTATTCATCTTCAAGCGCTCAGATGCTCTTTGTCTATGCACCTCTCTCAGCGCCTCGCGGTTTGGATGAGAGTCCTTAAGGGCGATATCCCGGACAAGGTGACGAATAAGCGGCGTAGCCGCTTCAACGCCCACCTGTAAATTCAAAGGTGATTGCCTTGTGGTTTTCTGCTTGGTTATGTTCAACACCAACTGCAGTCGCCACATCACGTTTGACCATTCATTTTGTCGGTGATTACATTCTATGCGAACCATGTTCAGTAGTATTCGGCAGTAACGTTCAACCTGCCCGTTCGAGTGATGCATTTCAGGTGTGATGAAATGCACATCAATGCCCAACTCTGTTACAAATTTTGTGAACTCTGAGCTTTGGAACATACGACCACGATCTGTTACAATTAATTTTGGCGTACCAAACAAAGAAATTACATTTGTAAAAAGTCTTTTTAATTCGTGAGCGTCTTGACCAAACATAGGGTATAAAAGGCAATATTTTGAAAAGGCATCTATAACTATCAGTACATATCTGTAGCCATTAGACTGAGGCAATGGGCCTAATGCATCTGCGTGAATGACCTCAAAGGGATTACACGGCTTTTCCCATGAATGTATGAGTTGATGGGCAGCTCTGGGAACCCTCTTATGCGTTATGCAAACAAGGCAGTGATTCACATATTTTTGAACAAACGAGTTAAGGGAGGGGAACCAAAAATGTTTCCTAATGAGTTCTAATGTCTTATCGACTCCCAGATGGTTATGCTCATCATGAAAGATTTTAAGCAAACTGAGTCTGTGACCCCTGGGCACAAAGCATAACAGTCTGGGATTTTCTCCTACTGGAATATACTTATAATAGAGAAGATCATTCTTTCGCACATAATGGCTAGAGTCCAATTGTCCGTCTGTCAGTTTTTGGAGCAGTTGTTGAGTTTCCTCATCAGCAGCCTGTGCTATCTGAGCCCAATTCTGCCGCTTGCGTGCTTCGCAAACGTTAACCGGGTTGCGACTCAAATAGTCTGCATGTGATATGGAAGTGCCCTTACGGTACTCCAATGTAAAATTAAAATCCTGCAGATACATCCACCATCTGGCTACGCGTGGCAACAAATCTTTCTTTTGTTGCGTGGCTTTTAACGCATTACAATCAGTTACAACCGTGAAATGAACACCAACCAGATAGTGTCTATAATTCTGCAAGGCCTTAACGACAGCCAAGGTCTCGAGCTCATAGGAATGGTACCTTGGCTCAGCACCCTGAGTTCTCTTGCTGAAGTAGCCAAGTGCTCGTTTGTGACCCTTTTCATGAACTTGAAGAAGCACTGCACCGTATCCTATAGAACTTGCGTCCGTATGGATTTCAATAGGCAAGTCAGGATCATATATAGTCAAAATAGGTTCGCTCGTAAGCTGCTTAATTATATCCTGCCGTGCTTCTTCCTGCTCACTACCCCAAAGGAAGGGTAAGCCCTTTTTTGTCAATTTAGTTATAGGAGCAGTTTTAGTAGCAAAACCAGCTATGTAGCGGCGGAAATAGCTTGCCAATCCCAAGAATTGACGGACCTGCTTAACTGTTCCCGTGATTGGTGCTTCCACCAAAGCCTGAACTTTTCGTTCGCTCGACAGTACCTGATCCTGACTTATGGTACGTCCCAAGTACTCTATCTTTGTTGACAGAAAAGAACACTTTTTCAAATTAATCGAAAAACCCGAATTAGTCAGGGTCTGGAGTACCTTGCGAAGGTTCAGCAGACCCTCATCAACTGTACTGCTCAAAATCAGTACATCATCGATGTACACAAGGGTTTTACCAGCCTCCAAGTGTTGACGAAGGGTTTTTGACATTATCCGCTGATAAACAACTGGCGCATTCGCCAAACCATAAGGCATTTTTAAATATTCATAATGCCCCTCTGGTGTGACGAACCCCGTGAACGGTATTGAGTCCTGGTGCACGGGAATCTGATGGAAACCCGTGGCCATGTCCAAGCTCGTAAAAAACTTATGTTTTCCCAACCGATCAACATGATCATCGATCAGTGGCAAAGGAAACCGATCTTTGATAGTGATCTCATTTAACCTGCGATAGTCGACGCACATGCGGTCGGAACCATCTTTTTTCTTTATTAAGAGGATGGGACCCGCATATTCCGATTCAGACTCCCGAATAATATTTTTTTCAATAAGACCTCGAATGATTTCGCGAACTTTAAGAATTTCAGGGTATGAGAGCCGGTACGGCCTGTAGTTAATAGGCGAGTGCCTATTCAATTTAATTGATATACTGCCGGTGGTTACAGTGGAAGTGGCAGTTCCAGTAATAAAAGAATTTGCGAAATCGTCAATCAAATCGAGTAGCTTTTTTAAATCGTGTCCAGTTAATGGAGTCTTTATCAAAACTTGCGTAGGCGACTGAGTACATGTCATGACATTGTGCGAAATACGAGGTTGACAAGTGAGGTGTTGCCGATCACGCGTGCGGACATAAGTAACGCCTTCCCGATTCAACACATCAGTGCCATCAATAATAGGAGTATTCATGAATTCAGGAGACACGGCATGCAAGTCCACCTCCAGGGTTATTTCATTAAACTCTATTGGCAAAGTAACAAAATAAGTTGACTCAATCTCTTGACCACCAATGCCTCTCAAAACTCTGAAGGCAGGCCTGCGAGCGCACTTGAAATATTTTAGTAATGATGAGGATATCAACGATATACTTGAACCGCTGTCGATGAGGATATCGACAGGGATCCCTTGTATAACTGCTACAGCAATAACTTTATTCTGACAATTAGGGTTTTCCTGACAAAAGTTAACGTTTTTCGTATCGCGAGAATCCGATTTTAACTTTGCAAAACAAGTTTCTATCCTATGGCCAGGTTTTTTACAAAAACTACATGATTCAGATTTATTTAAATTACTCACGAATTTTTTTTGACTATTGTCGTCACTATTGCCACTAGAAGCAGGTTTGGGTCTTTTATTACAGTTAGCTTGCTTATGTCCATGTTGACCACACAAAAAACATCTATTATCCTCAAACCTCCGCTTACGAGTGCCTGTATCATGACTAGGTTTTATGAAACGATCACTACGTAACGTATTGCTAGGTTTTTATTGAAAGTTGCCGTATTAGATTTAACATAAATTGAGAAGAATTCTACCAACTCATTTGGCATAAGTTTTGCATTAGTTGCTGAAGCCTGGATTTGTGGGTCCGTAATGCCCCGTATCACTATCGCTGAAATTAACTCTTCACTTAACCCTCTTACTATGCGCAACTTTAGTAAGGATCGGCGAGCATAATCGGCATATGTTGGATATTTGTCCGAGTTGGTACTCATAACCTCATATAGGATGTTGGCAATGTTAGGCTTCCTGGGGCACAAAGGTTTAAATTCAGTCTTAAAATTGCTCCAACTACGGTCACTAGTCACCCATTCGTTAAGCCAAGCCCTAGCGTCGCCCTTCAAACAATTCCCAATGCGAGACAGACACTCGTTGTCATTCCAATTATTGAGAATTCTAGCACGGTCTACTTCTTCGCACCAGGTGCCTATATCGTTAAGGTTTGGATCAAAATTGGAGATGTAGTAAGTTTGGTTGGATCTTACAGTCGTATTAATTGATCGTATCGCGTCGATAATACGATCAGTCGCGTTAACGTCGGAATTTGTAACCGCGCTCACGGACCGTCCTGGCGAAGATGGAACTGCCGACCCTCTATGCTCTGCCACAGTTGCAGTCGCAGCCACCACCTGCGGCCGCGGCGGCGGCGTCGTTGGCGACGCGCTGGAACGCGGCTCGCGTGGTTGCGACGAAGACGGGTGACATCGTTCTTCTAAAGACGACAGTCTATCGAGAATTTGTTGCATTTGGTCAGTTAATGGATTATTAGGACAGCTACGTCGGGTACGGGTAAGACTAGGCCTTGAGTTCTGGTGATTAGAACCGGAATCACGGTTCTTGGAACCCGAATCATGATTTTCAGAACGCGAACCATAGTTCCTTGAATGCGAATCACGATTCCTCGAACGGCTTCCATTTTTTCGGATGTTATTAGGCATCTTTGTCACTTATTAACACGCAGGTGTAACTTTCCATAACCTAATCAATAGAACGGCAGATAAAAATAAGATCTCACTATGTGTAACAACAAAGCAACAATCAATGCGTATCTGTAAGCACAATTTTTCAGAGTCGCACTAAACAAATTGGGACGAACAAACCAGAGATTCTTCACTGTAGGTGTACCTTACCACATAATCTCAACACTCACTTAACAACATATCCCTTTCAAATTTTTTTTGAAAAACCATAAACTGTCTACCCGAATATTGTACTTGTCAATTTGAATACCCTGTTAACCTTTTTTTTTGTCTGTTGGGAGGCAAAGCGAATCAGGACACGTGGAAATGATCGTATGCCGCTTCTGATTTTAGGTATCCATGGTATAATTAATTTAAAAAAGTACACGTTTGCCAAAATGGCACCACTTTTACCAACAAAAAGAATATTTTAATCATAAAACAAAACCAATAACTCAATAATACAATTTGATTAATTTAAAACAAAAGAAAAATAATCCAGAGTAGGCACACCGACAATCAAACGGACAGAGGTTTCTCTTAGTGAATAGATTCTACAGCGAAGACTGTCCTACTGAGCGGGCAACCGCTTATATAGGAATGTCCCCGCCACAATTCTTCCCCACTTATTGTGACGCATTTTCTTGTTCTGCTAACACTATTATATGTATCAATACATATAATTCACATCTATATCTTCGAATAAAGCAGCGAAATAATAATACATGATCAAACGAACTTCTAAGTGAAGTTCGATCAATATTATATGAGTTGCTTTATTCGAAGATATAGAGGAAGCAAATTCACTTTCGCCAAATCGTGTATCTTCTATCTATTTTCTAAAATCTTTTAATAATGAGACAAGATAGCGGGAGCGGTATAGTGCAGGACTGTACCGAATAATATAATCGATTAAATTGACATATCGATATTTAAATATCTTAACAAGCGTGCCAATCATTGCCAGATCAATAAAAGGACTACGTGTTATACTATTATATGTATCAATACATATAATTCACATCTATATCTTCGAATAAAGCAGCTCATATAATACTGATCGAACTTCACTTAGAAGTTCGTTTGATCATGTAATATATTTACGTTCTCAAGTGGACCTTGTGATCGACCCACTGGAAGTAATTTTCTTTTTCAATAAAAATAAGACAATGTTTTACGTAAGTTCAGCGATGCTTGTCTGATTCTTACGGCCCTAACTGGTGATCTACGGCTTAGCGATGCTTGTCTAAATCCCGTGAGATCCTAATTCTAATCACAAATTAGCGATGCTTGTCTAATAATGCGATATCCTTTTATCCAAATAATTCTCGTGATTTTGACAGGAATAACAGGCTCGGGGTCTGAATGAAATTAGCGATGCTTGTCCAATTAAATTCAGAATAGACAGAAAAATAGGAACATGTGGGAAAGGTCAGAACTCATACAATACTGCAATTTTTCATGCCGAATATCCGCTCTTTGAGTATCTGCAGGCACTTCTTGACAAATTTCTTTGTTCGAAGGTAGGGTAGGTCCTTTTCTAGGATTCAGCCAGGCGATTGTGGTCCGGAATCGATGCTTGTACTCCTACACGGCGCTGAGCTTGTCTGATATGACCACTGCAACACTTAACGCGACTGAAATCCAGCTGCGCCAGTCAAATATAAAGGCCGGCGTGACATTATAAAAATATATTTAACAATATAAAATAAATAATGAATACTCAAAATATTAATGCAGTCAATTACATGATAAATAATGTTTACATTATAAATACGCAGCTGAGGCAAGTTCAGCTGATTTAGCAAAACAGTACTTGGAATTGGTTTGTATGAGCAATAGTCTGTTATTATTGCATCATCTTTTAAAGTACTTGCACTGAGCTGTGTACTGGTCTAGTATACATAACTATCTACTTGGCTGTTTATAATAATTTAGGCCACGTTCAGGTGTTCTTAGAATTGTAATTTTTCAAGGAACAGTCTACGTTGGAAATTACTATAATTATTTTTATGTAGAAGTTACCTAATAAGATACACAATATTGTTTAAGACACGGGAAGCACCAGATTTATACATATAGTAGGTAATAATTACACCGTCATGCCTATATTCCTTATGCAAGAGTAAATATGGCAGAAATAGCAAAGGCCAATAGTGTTAATTTCTATGTGGTTTTCATTATAAAAGGGAGCACCATTGCCATTAAACCGGCCATAATTCTAGACTCCACGCTGCTACTGAATTTGAAAGAACTCCCAAAGATACTTTGTCTTCGAAGTCTTTGGTTTCAAAGACCTCGTGATCACTAACTGTATCATGTGCCACTAGACTAACGATAATGATGATTGATTAATTAATGATTTTGAAAAACCATTCACGAAAACGAAAAGTTTTGCTTAATTACGCACGATCCAACACAATAGGACACCGAAACACTGAGGGTCTACGAGGATACGGGGTGAGGTAGCCAATCAGTCAATCTTCCGTAGAACGTTACAGAAGTGAATCTGCAACATGACGCCCACCCGGTATAATTAATTACCTAAACTTCAATAGCCACGGAGTACAAAAGACGATTGTTTGCTTTCTACGCCGCTGAATCGATGTTGGCCCTAAAATCCAGATAATCTCCGGCCTATGTATCTGTTTTATGAAAGAAATAAAGTTTTTATTTCCTTTAGAATTAGCCGCCCGCGTAAACGGACCTTATCTAAACCGTTATACTTTGTAGTTATTGTGTAAATTTTTATTTATGGTTTAGTGGTCGTTAACTCCGTATGAGTCGGTTAAATTTTCGTTTTCTTTATTAATATGTCGGCAATAGGTTTTTGGTATGGCCGTTTCAATGCTGGTAACAGTGAAAGGTGGGTTTATCTTCGTTTTTATAGTCGTCTGCATGGTGACTAAACATGAAGGAAATCGTGAAAATAACACTAGGGTCTTGTTCGGTACACTGCTCTTCCTTGATAGTCTAACTTTGGTAGCAAAATATCTGAGGATGCCCAGAATAGTGGAGATTAATATTGTATCATGGAATGCCGTGCGGTCAGCCGCTCTGCGATGCGGCCGACCACTTGCCCCGTTGCCAATCGAATAACAACGCAGCGTCGTTCGCATCTTACATCGAATATCTGTCATCGGTCAAATGTCATCTGACAGTGTCATCTGTCACCGCTTCACAACTAAACACACTCAAGCAATTACTGAAAGAAGTTATTGGCATGTCTATAAATAAGATTTAGAGGTTGGTTAAATGAAAATAACTGCTTGGCATTCCATTAATTGCGATCTTCAATTTTCGATTCTTCGGCAAATAATATAAAATGGAAAGATTTGTTTGTTTGTAATCGATAAACTCTGAAACTATAAACCGGATTTTAAATATTCTTTCACTATTAGAAAGTTATATTACCCAGAAGTAACATAATTTATCTTACCATGACCAAATAGACCGTATCTTATCTGAAGGGCAAGTCAAGGGTCTCCGTAATTATTGAGCGTGTATGAGACGAACCATGAGAGTGGACGAAGTCAGAGAGGTATGTAAGGAAAGAACCTGTTGGAACTCTGTACTTCTTGCCTACCCCGCAAGGGATCTGGCGTGTTGATATAGATACTCGTAGATAGATAGAAGTAACATACTTTGGTAGGTGGCGCTGTTGTCAACTGGGTGCGAAGCCACAGAAAACTGCATGTTAAGTTTAATAAGGTGGTCTATAAAATCAGGGTGTGTATCTATGATAGCTTGATCTAGTGGTTAGTGTTGGCCACACCACTCATTTAATGGAGTGATTACGGGTTTGATCCTCGTACGCGACAAATCTTTACGTGGCGCACAAACATTTGTTTCGATCTATGGTTTTGTGTACCTGTATGTGAGACTTATGTTCGTTACCGCACCCACGATGTAAGAAGAATTCTTAGTTTTAAGGAAAAATTAAAAAGAATACCCTTCTCCTTCTATGTAGTAGAGATAACCACCCCTACTTTCATTAGTTGTTGTATTTCAGCATGTCTTATACTGTAGAAATAAAAGCAGTAGTTTGATTTTGCTAGAGGTACTGTAACACATTTTTATCATCTGTGACTTCCACTGGTGTGCTATGATTGGCTTTTGGTAGAGCTACTGGCCAGCATCTTGACGCGAAAAACAAAATAAAATTTGCTGCGATTGTGATTAGGTGAGTGTACCACAGCGATCATGCGAGTTTATTCACAAGCTGGAATGAATTTTCTAAATGTTCCACATGATTTCTCGGGAAACAAACTGTAGCAGACTCAAACCGCGGGAGGCAGCCACTTTGTTGTGCAAAGCTAAAAAGGCTGGTCTGCAGATAACGAGCTCAGCACAATGGCCACCCCATTCCCGCCCTTCGCCAAATATGAACTCTCATTGTCTACTTAATTACAACGAGTGTCTTTGAGATATGGCTGGTACACATTCCACCACAAAGCCTGTCACACACAAATAATATTTTATCTCTGGAGCAATGTTTTCTCGTCCCAAAAGGTAATTATTGCGTCTGCAAGAGAACGTATTCGTATATAGCGTCAATCAAAGGAGATATTGAAGAGCAAGAAAGTCACAGCGGCTCAACCAATTGTGCCCCCTGCTGACAGCGCGCAGTAAAGCAATTCGTTCAAAAATGTTTCTTGATTTTTGGAGACCCTTTTCATAGAAATAGTAATCGTTTACGCACATCTAGCGTTGGCATTCTAAATATCGCACACGCAAATAAAATTAAATATATATTCTTTATTTGATTTAGAACGAATGAAATCTGAAAAAGAATATTATGTAACGACTTTCGCAGAGTACACATACGTACACAATTCTTTTTTGAGTCGACCGCTGATAAAATATTATGATCCTACCTAATAAAAATGAAAGGTTCACGACAACAATAATTTTAAATTAGATCAATTTAGGACGATAACGGCTCCAGTTATTATTTCCATGGTGGCGATAAACCTTGTAAATGGTTTTCCAAACGTCCCGAGAGCCCAGCGAGCCTTTTTATTAGGGTATTTGTCAAGATATTTCCCGGCTAAAGGGACTATAATCGAAAATTTTACGTTTTGTTACCATATGCCTTGTGTCCTGCCCGAGTGGGTAATTTATTAAAAGATATACGGGCTGCTGTTTGAACGTAGGTGCTGTCGTACATATAAGTCATTTTACTGATTCGGATGGACTGAAATATATTATACGGATTTTGATTTTTATTTCAACATATTTTACCGTTCGACACCACACAGTAAAAAATGTACACTTAGGTGTTTCTTCTTATGGATGTCCTCTATAGATTACTGAAAGAGAAAAGTCGCTTGTCATATTGATAGAGGCTCCTGAAAGTAATTGATATCAAATGGTCTTCGTAACCATTTAAGTAATTTGTTGAATTGTGAACATTAATGTCCTGAATGACTTCTTCTTTAATTTGGCAACAATATACTTTTTTATACAGATAAGCCATTGTTCCACAGCGAAGGTCGCTCAGCTGATGATGATTCTCTTTTATACAGGGCGACGCTTAATACTACTAAAACGTGGTTGAGTTTGAAGCTAATTAAATCTAATAAAACTATAAATAGGTACACACCTGTAACTGTAGCGTGAGACACCGTCAAAGAAAAACCTGTAAAGTGCTACAAAAATATTTTGTAAAATGTTCCTACTTCCAGGGAAATATTTCAACAAGTGGGTCCCCATGGTTACAAATTGAAAAAAGATCTTGGGTAAATTTCATAGCAAATGGTAACTCTGCGACTGTCATGAAGTGTGACCGAGGGCCACATGATCCTTGTATGACTGTAGTTTGCATTGACATTGGGAATTATAGACATTGGACCGAATGCAGGAACGTGTTGCTGGTTGCTAGGTATACTAAATGCCTTTGATATCATATATTGTCCTCGCGGCCAAGCTTATAGTTCATCGACGGCCTACTTATATCGGTTGTCTTAGCATCATGAATAAAACCGACATCCCGTTGAAGAAAGTGTTTTATTAATTGATTTAGGTAAGGTATTGGGTTCACTTTATTAATGGATGCGTGTAATTAAAGCGCCAAACTGTATAAAGGGTATTGATTAATCATAGATATTATAAATACTCATTGCCAAAACTTGGTGCGGGGACCTTTTTTTTACAAAGGAATATAAATCCAATATCGGATTACAATATTACATAAAAATGAATATCTTTGACTTAGATTCACGACTTAAAAGGGCCTGAGTTAATAATGCATGACTTTATACATTTCATTTAATACGCTTAAGTACCTGACTTCAAATCAGTCGTCTCGAATCTTTTGAATATTATTTTATATAGAATAAAATATATCAACAGATCTTGTAAGAACGCACTCACTGCAAAGTCCTTTGACGTGAATCCCTAAGAGTTCTGGAATAATTATATCGTCAAAGAAACTCATCAATACTATGATCTCAAAAGACTTGTACTCGCTATAGTATACATTGAAATATAAGATCAGCTCTATAATGAGTTACGAAATTCACTATCGCTATCGAGATCGTTTACAATTCTGTAAATTTTGTGGAGGAAAATTTATAGGAAAAATCTGTCAAGTACGGAATAACTGTCTGTGATTGGCTGATTTCTTTTATTATGATAAGTAAAAGGCTGAAAAGGGGTCGCGTATCACGTTCGGACTACTTGCCATCTCCTCCGAGGGCGTTCTGTAATGAAAGAGAGACCTGGATGCTCTGTGACTAACAGAGACTAAGCGGAGGGGCAGTGAAACCTGTGATCTCCCTGACGGCAAGATGGCTCTGTGGTCTGGGGTACCACAGAGCAATCGTGCCAGCTTGGGGGTCGGTATCTTGCAGTCCCGTCGCCTGGCTTCTAGAGTGAGAGATTATGGCCTGCATGATGCGAGACTTCTCCAGGTCCGTTTAAAACTGGGAGTCACTAGAGTATTTTTGGTTGGAGTCTACGCTCCCGTAAGCTCGTCGACACCCCAGGACCTTGAGAAGTTTTGGGATAATGTCAGAGAAGTTCTGGATCTGGCTGATGCGAATGAAAAGGTGATTTTGTGTGGCGACCTGAACGGATGGGTGGGAACCAGGCGGCAATTGTGCGACGCTGCTCTGGGTCCTAATAGTGATAAGAGAGTGAATGATGCGGGTAAGCTCATTGTAGTTGTATGTTTGGAAAGAGGCCTCTTTGTGTCTAATACGATATTCCAACACAAGGATATTCATATGTATACGTGGAGAAGAAACGAACAGAAAAGCCTGATATTCCATAGTAATGTCCTCTATGGATTCCGGTGCCGGGCACTCAGTTGTTATAAAAAAACTAGATTGCTAGACACTTATTTCTTATTTGTTCTACAATAACCATAACTAACTACACTGGTAACGCGGTACTTTTGTCGCTTACACGCAATACCACTTAAAGGTCTTTGCTGAAATCAGACCCCTTTGGTAGCTTAGCTTAACTGCTGAGCCAACCGGCAGGCAGAAACCAGGTCCGTAAAAGGACAGCAATTGGACTAATTACCGAATGAATAAAGATTGACTTTTGTTATAAAGGAGGAGTCGGAGTTTATAAAGGCATATATTGCTGATTGGCTTCAACTGAATTGGAATAATTTGGGAACTGCAATTCAGCAATATAGCCGTGGTTAGGGATGTAACAGTACGTCAGTATAACAATGGCTCATAGTAGAAATACAAGCTCGGGCCAAAAATGAAATAGTTTTGTTTTTTTTTGGCGGGATATAGAAAAGTGATGTTGTTGATCATGTTCATTATCATTATCCGAAATAGGTATGCTACAGGACAAATGTTTCCACCAACAATAATAATAATTATGTACATGAGTGAAGACACTGGTAAGAAATTAATAAACCGTGTATTTTCAATTTCCCCTAAGAAGCACTTTGTATTTGTTCTGAAAAGTATCTACCATATTCTTAGGGTCGTTAAATTAATCAAATCAAATCAGTTATTTTTTGAAAATAGGACACAGTGGATGTTAAAATTACATTGGTCGTACGCCATATTCTGCCTTTAGCCATGTAAATATTATTAGGAATAATCCAAGAACTTAAAGTACCTAACAATTAAGAAAAAATAATGATTGTATCGGAAGATTATAAATTGTTTAATTAAAAGTTAATTATATCATTTTTATAGTGTAGTTATAATGTAAATAATATATATTATATCATAAAATATGTAAAATTAAATAAATTCCAAATGTCAATTCTTAAAGATATTAATTATTAATAAAACAAATTGATATATTTATATATTATGCTGCTTGACTTTACCATGAATATCCGAGTGTCGTAGCCATTACCATTAAATATCAAAATTAAAAGTGCATGAAAACGGGAGGTGTCACATGTGTAAAACCCCCTCAAAATCACCCACATATATTCCAAAAATATAGTACCTGTAATGTGAATTTGAATCCGTGAATTACAACTACATTGTGCCAAGCGGCCTACGATCAGTCGATAGACCGATAATAGAAAAAAACCTTTGTTTATTAACCAATAACGCAGAACCAGAGACGTCCCCGATACGTGACTATGTTCCCGAATTTGCATGTTTAATGAAATCATTGTATGTACACGATCGACGCTAATTGGACTACTAAATCCGTTCACTTGTTTATAAATTCGAAACTAATTACTGGTATCGTAATCGATAGGGAACATTTGATGATAGTGTAATCAAGAACGTTGATTTCGAACCACTTTAAATGATGTTCTGTGAATTGAACGAAGTCTACGTGGGTGCAATGGCCCTTGGTGTATTTGGGTAAACGAAACACATAGGTGTTTGCGTTTATTTCGTTTTGTTTAATGAAAGTTTGAGATTTAAATTATTACTACTAGCGTGTTCGCTGGTCGGTTTCCTACACAAATGGAATAAACACAATTTAAAAATTATGAGTTTTGGAAACTTAAAAATTGAACTAGTGTTAGTCTATTTGTTTATCAATATAAACAAATAGACTTGCTTGGTTAATGGTCATCCAAAGAGTCAAATGTTGTGCCATGACTAATTATATCAGTTTTATCACTAATTATCTTTTAGTAAGTACAACCGAATTTAACTGCGTTCTCTGGAGCACGAAGAGGCTCTTGTAATGTATCTCCCACTCGCGATCTTTTATTTTAAAATTAAAATTTAATTTCAGTTTAGAAATTAGAAGCATAAGGATTCGTATTAGAGAGTTATAGTATGTGAACATAACTCATCAAAGTTAAACATTAATGCAAAATACAGGCGCGAGACAAGGGCTATCGTACCGGGATATGTCAGTCGCCGGATGAGTCGGGCAGCCAATATCCTGGCCGCATCGGTAGGAAGCGACCCGCGATTAGCCGATACCGACCGAGTCGGGAAATGCACTTGTGCGGTCCACTCGCCAGAAGATAAATTATTTCATACCATTTTGGTTGTGTAAACTAATAATATTTTTTATTTTATAACTATATACTGAAAAGTCCTAAGCATAGTTAAAATATACCAATTTACGAATTTCTTATAACACTAATATGCTAATTGAGGTAATTTTTGCTGTAAACAAAGATTAAGGTATTATACACCGGTTGTCTAAGTGACCCATTAATGTCAAATGTTGGCACGAGGCAAGGTGAAGTTGGCCGATAATCCGGGACATAGGTTGGTGGATGAATCGGGTTGCCCATCTCCGGGCCGCATCGGTAGGACGCGACCCGCTATTAGCCGATACAAACCGCGTCGGAAAATGTCAAATATATTGCGGTCCATTCGCCAAAGGATAAATTATTTAAAACGAATTTTGGTTCTGTAAATTTACTGATGTTTTTTCTATAATATGCAGACTAATTAGTCATAAGCTTAATAAAAATCAGATCAACCTACGGATTTCTCTAAAATACTAATGTGCAGTCATGTATATACTGCTGTAAATAATAAAATGTTAGTATGCCAGTATACATTAGTAGTCCAAGTTACGCATTAATGTAAAATGTTGGCACTAGACAAGGTGGAGTTGACTGACACTCCGGGACATATGTAGGCGGATGAGTCGGGCAGCCAATTTCCGAGCCGCATCGGTAGGAAGCGACCCGCGGTTAGTAGATACTGACCAGGTCGGGTAATGCACTTACGCGGCCCACTCGTCAGGAGATAAGTTTTTATTACGATTTTGGTCCTGTAAATTTACTAATGTGGTTTAAAATTTGTAATTGTGGATTGATTATGTTATAAGCCTTATAAAGTAGCTCAACTAACGTCAACTTAAAATACTAACATGAAAAGTGACATATTTTTTGCTGTAAGCAATGTAATATTAATTAAGGTATTACAAGTCAGTTGCCCAAGTTTCCCATTAATGTAAAATGTTGGCATGGGATAAGGAGGTGGTGCACGACATTTGGCTACATATGTCGGCGGATGAGTTGGGTTGCCAATTTCCAACAACCTTTTAATTTTCCAAGATAAATACTATACTATATGTTGATCCTGATCACAACTCTGTATACTTATATTTTCGAAAAATCTAACATTTTCTGAGGAAAGAAAAAAAGTAGTTTTTGGTAAATCATTCATTGCTCTAAAACTACTCTTCAGATGTCCATGAAACTTAGCACGGAGATGTGTCATGTCACAGACAATATAGTTAATATTTATTTTTTTGGAAAATTAAACGGTTTGAAGGGAAAAGTGAAGAATATATATCTGTAAGGAAGTCGTGTCCGTACATGGATTTTTAGAAAACTTATAGAAAATATCAACACAGTGATATCATTCTATCGATGTAGAAGCCAATTTTACATTTTTTGGCTTTTGTGTCTGTCTGTTCGTTCAAGGGTATGAACCATCATAACGCAAAAACTACTGAGTTGATTTTGATGAAACTTTGCATGCGGGTACCTTAAAATGTTGGCTAACATATTGTATAGTATTTATCTTGGAAAATTAAAAGGTTGTTCCAGAAAAGATGATACTCGTAATAAGCGAAACATTGTATTTCTAAAAAGACACTTTACTCCAAACCTGTTTAATGGATTTAAATGAAATTTTGTGTAATTTTAGCCTGTACAAAAGATCACAATTCTGTATACTTATATTTTTGAAAAATCAAACGGTTTTTGAGGAAAGAAAACAAAGTCCATTTTGATAAATCATTCATTGTTCCAAAACAACTTAGCTACTAGACTCTCGTGGAATAAACCATCTATACGTGATATAGATCTGATATAGATTGATCTATCTATCTATCATCACGCCAGATCCCTAGTCTAGGTCTTCCCAGGTACCTACATCCTTCCACTTTCGCATTGTATATCTGTTTTGTCATTCTTTCTTCTAACATTCTTTGTATATGCCCGAACCATTGGAGCATACCCTTTCTCATGTTTACACCGATACTATCTTTTATGTCTACTCGCTTTCTAACTACGCTGTTGCGAATGCGGCCAGTCAGCTTCACTCCGCACATCTTCCGCAGAGCTCGCATTTCCACCGCATTTATCCTACTTTCATTCTCCTTCTTACATACCCAGCTCACTGCCATATAACAGCGTTGGGACAAGCACTCTGTTATGTATGGACATAGGTTGATAGATAGTATTAAAGTATCTTAAGTCGTGAAATAATAATTTGAAATGGGTAACTTTGTTTACTCACTAGATCAAGCCGATATTATCCGTCTAAGTGGTATATAAAATCACAGCAATATGCATTTGGTGAGATTTTACCAGCCTGCATGAAGCCCCAAAGATATTAATCATATTTTGGTTAAAGAAAAGCCTGGCAATCCTTCGATCCCCTCTTGCTCTTCACAGGTGACTGGAAGCCTGGGCACCTGTGGAAATTGTTCTATAACGAAATATTACTCATTTATAAGTTGACTTTATAAATACTTTTGCAAAACAAAAACGACTTGATTTAAGCAATAAAACGTAGGCTGCTTAACTTACTTTGTCAAATAGTCGCAGGCACGATCCCCGCACAGTGCAAGGGAATATTGATATGGAATTTGTGATTTTGAAATAAAAAAGACATTTTAAGCGCATACGGACGCAATAAAAAAAAATGTTTTTTTGTCCGTATTAATATCCAGAACGGCGGAACTGATCTTAAATAGACTATCACTGGAAAATTGGAGATTTTTCAGAGATTGTTTAAGACTACTTTTTAGGTCGGGAAATACAAGATTCCTGGGGTTAGTTGATTTTATTTCTCTATATTATCACGGCTGAACGGATTTAAAAGGAACTAAATATAGAGATGTCTCTTAATTCTTAAAATAAAAATTACAAAAAAACGCGTGCGAAGCTGCGGATAACAGCTAGTTTTCAATAAAATTCCTCTAATATATCCTTATATTGTACCACAACTAAAATTTTCAAAAAATATTCAATGTATTGGTACATTGAAATTCGCCTCGGTTACTGGTTTATTATACTGTGTCCTTCGTTCTCGATATAAACTATATTAGCAGCTCTCTCGAGTCGCTTGGCAACCGCGCGTCATTTAGATCCTTCAAAAGTCAACGCCGCCTCTATGGTATCTGTGGACATAACCTCTGGAACCATTCTTTTGAAAGCGCGGCAGCCGACGCTTTGTAATAAAGTTTTTGGTCGACATTTAATTTAATAACCTGTTATGGCACTGAAATTATATAACGTAAAGGTTGTAATATACTCAAGTGACCTTGTGAAATAAATTTAAAACATCGTATAGGCAAATTTAGAAAAGTTTACGTCCTGGCAAAGAAGTACATTCTAAAAAGATCGACCGATAGTTGTTTATTTGTGGTGTTTTTCAGCTTAACTTGTTTATTTATATAATATCTAATATTTGGAGACGTGAGTTTCGTCATATTAAAATTTGGGAAAGCTTCGTCGTCCGAAAAGTAAACTTATAAAGTCTACGTCCCTATTCGTGTACAAACAGTTTAACACGAAATATACCTGAAAACAATTATTAACCGTCTATAAATTGGCAAGGTTAATTCAATAAGAGAAATTAGGGGGACGTTCATCAATTATGATGATTGTTCAGGATCGATGGCATTTTAAGGACACGGGTGATATACGAGATACATCGACGTGGTCCGCAAGACTTGACGATAATTCAAGGACACGAGTGGTGTACGAGATACATCGGCGTGATCCGCAAGACTTGGGGCCCATACGAGATATGTGCTGAAGGTCATACTACTCATAGGTTTCATCCATGAGGTGTTCCTGTGCAGTTCACATTTCTACAATGGTAAGAATCAAAAATGTTACCTAAAATACATACCTTAAACATGCCTAAAACAGTAAATACAAAGACTATTGCTATAAACTATAAGCAATTTGTCATATTATATCTCCAAAAGGAGACTTACTGAAAGGGTAATTAAAGTGACATTGTTTATGTATAACAATACATTATTAATAACAAAAGTCACTCCTTTGCAGAAACATAGTGTTTTTATTGATTTCATTATTAGACATACTTGTATAATAATACTGAAATAGCCCAAACTGGAGCTTATTACACAAAGAATTGTGCAAAATTATGAGTACTTGTATTAAAAAAGTTAAATCCAGCAATACTTATTCCTGAACAGGGTTTATAACCAAATAAGCCAAAGTAATATACTAATGGCAATGCCTGTTGTAACTGACAAGCAACAGGACTGTGGATACATTCCAAATATAATATCTTATCCTACCGATGCTGCGGCAGGCAGGTTGTGGGATAATTTGTGTTATGCACAAAGATACTTAAAAGATGATATAAAATACCTGGTCTATCCAGTTAACATAGAACTAATAATTATCTATCAATATTATCAACCTAGACTCCTTGCAGGGTAGCCAGAAAAGATTAATCCTAACAATACAGTCTTGAAACCTTTATTGAGATAAGAACCTTTAAGGTCAGCAGTATATATTTTGCAAAAAAGGAGTGTTAATATAGTGGATTATCAATATGGAATTATTAACTAGCTAGTCATAGCCAGTAGTTAAAATTTCATAAAACGACCACCGTTGTAACCAATATAGAACAACAATCCTCATCCTGGGTATGGAAATATTAAGTCACAGTGTACCTATCAGTTCACCAAAAACAACATCACGTTGGACATTGGAAATCTCCTACCAAAGAAAGTGAGGTACAAAAAGCATGATAGGCATTTTACACAAGGACTTGGTTTTTAAGTTGTTAAAAAATTCAGAAAAACAATCGGGAATACAACATGGGTTTTACAAAGAAACCATAATATTGGAGGTTAAAGGTATTCACTGACGGTGGTATGTATCTATGACACTAATAATGCCTTCAACGACAAACTTAATTTTATTGGTTTTTGTGCAAGTACTTGCACTTCAGACAAGTGAATCTTGTCCTACATATGTTTAACATTATGTATAGAAACATTATTATTAGAAACACTATTGTTTAATAATTTGAAATAAAAACTTAATGCTAACACGCTAGACCTTACAGTCATAATAAATATACTAATAGAAAATTTATTAGTACCTATTCAGTTTTCTATTATGTAATGAGTTCAATGGTTTTGGGTTCTTGATTATTTCCTGCATCAATTATAGTGTACTTCATAATATTAGAAATTTGAGGCACACACAATGGAAAGCTATACATCAATTCATCATTTGGAGAATTAGATGTTTTTACTGTATTTTTGTTTCATCATATGATAATCAATAAATAATATGTAATTAAATAAGATTATTCAAGAAATTAATAACTATAAAAAATAGTTTTGTAATTAGTTTGGAATGTGTACAGTTATTTTGAACACCAGTGATGTTTTCTGGTATAGTTATGATAACACAAGCACAAACTGCTACCATTAAAGTAACGAGTTGGTTTTAGAGCACTCTATATGTTGTAATTTATTTAAAGGTGTTTCAGTAAAAAATATTGGATTGAGATATCATACAAAAATTTGCAATTTTGGTATTGTTATATTTAAATTATTAGATCCACATGTTACATGTATCTTATAAATAGGTATCTATATATAAAAAAGAAAATAAAGTCATGCAAATGACTTGATAAAAATATCCATTTGAAAATTTAATGATATTATGTTGACAAGCTACGGTGGATGAAATATTGAGTTACAGTATTTGAAAGTATGGATTATCTTAAACAAGAATAATCAAAAGTATATTCTTATCACAGGTATGATAAATATTATGTAGTATCAGCAATAATCTAAGTCCTAAGGAACTTGATATTATTTATTTATTATTAATGGGGGATACATAATAATAAGTTGAGTAACACTCAATTCTCACGGTTGGACATCTAGAACTAACTAGAAAGTTACCCATAGCAATTTTTGTTTTTACTTATAAATACAGTCACATACAAAGAAGCAAAGGAAGTGTGGTATGAAATGAAAATTTCATGGTATGAAATAATTCAGTTATGAATAGGATTCCCAATATGATAAAGTTGTAACCCATGGTTCGGTTTAGTCGACTGTAACTTATTCGCTTCTTAAGTTATTACTAAATTAGGAGTGTATTTTTTAGTATTTTTAGTATCAGTAATGTAATTGGTTCAGGAGTGGTCCAATCGTATTGCCAAAACGAACGTTCGCGGGCGTTATTGCGCAAGAACGAATCGTTAAGTAATACATAAATATTTATGTAGCCAAGGAATTATTTGTCGGCGCACACTCGGAACATGGAAATGATTCCGGGATAGTTTCGAAATTTAAATTGAATTAATAATAGTGGTATAGTCCCAGACTCTAAAATTGGGGGGGGGGGGGGGGGCGAGATTATATAGGTAAAGCACATAGCCTTTAGGTGAGGAATATCTCCAGATAAGGTGTGTGTGTGTGAGTGATGTACGCTGATGGCCGCGAGGCCTTTACAGCTTCACCGGACTTAATTCCATATAAGTTCATTAGTACAAAGGCCTCTAGTACAAAAAAAAAAAAAAAAAAAATTGATATATGTACATCTTTCAACATTAAAAATATAACTAACATTAAATATAGCCTAATGTTGATATTAAAAAAAAAAAAAAAAAAAAAAAAAAAAAATTCATAAATTAAATATGTAATGATAGCAAAACCATTCTTATAATCACCAAGTTAATTCGTAGCCTTCGTTTGGTACCGTACTCAAAAGGAGATCATTTGACAAAAAACAGTTGGAAGACACATTAGTGGGGAAATAGGTTTCCCTGTTATATTTGTATCATATTGTTATAGATTGGGTACTAACAGACTTTGTTTTCAGGTCTAGTACACAGTAAGGGTTTCTAGCTATCTATCTATCTCTATCCATATTATGACGCCAGATCTCATGCGGGGTGGGCAGAAGGTGCAGGGTTCCGACGGGTTCTTTCCTTGCATGCCTGCCTGGCTTTCTTAACTCTCATAGTTCGTCTCATAATGGTTGTCAATGATACAAGAATTATTATAATGGATTTAATTTTATATAAACAAAACTCTAGATGGGCAATTCCTCAACTCTTGTTATATAGAAGATATCTATAGAAGAAAGATCTCTATAAAAGACATAACAGATAGAGACTGCACTGATATCTGATAAGTAATGATTGATTAATATTACCCGGTATTAATGAATTTTGGACAACAGGTGTGGTATAAAGGTATATAACAGGTCCTTTAAAGGTTTTGTTGGGATGGATCTACACTACATAACATAATATGTTATAGAATTTAATTATATAAATTTATTTTAAATAAGTTAGATAGACTGGTTGTAAGAAACAATATATGTGTATATATTTGTTGTGTTTATGTTGTATGGCAAAACAAAGAACGGGAATGTGTTAAAGTACAAATATACTAATGATATGTTATTTTTTAGAGGTCACGTTTAAAATAAAAAAAAGCTTTATGTGGTATACTTCAACTTTACCCTTATAGCTCTAAACAGCTGCTAATATAGTTTATATCGAGAACGAAGGACACAGTATAATAAGTGATCAAACGAACTTACCTGAAGTGAAGTTCGATCATTATTATACGAAGTCCTTCGTTCGAAGATATAAGTACCCAACCCGCCCTGCCCGTTGGTAAAGTTGAAATGTACTACTTCTAAAAGGAATGGTTCCAGAGGTTATGTCCACAGATACCATAGAGGCGGCGTTGACTTTTGAAGGATCTAAATGACGCGCGGTTGCCAAGCGACTCGAGAGAGCTGCTAATATAGTTTATATCTTCGAACGAAGGACTTCGTATAATAATGATCGAACTTCACTTCAGGTAAGTTCGTTTGATCACTTATTATATGTATAGATTTTATAATATGTTTACAAAATATATCATTTAAGTTAAATAGTAACCAGATAAACTTAGGTATTTCTCGTGTATGAATTTCATACTATACCTTCTGTGAGCCATGATCCATAATATCGTGGTATGTATAAAATGGTCGTCTAAGTTTCGCATTATTTTAAAATGCGGTCAAGAGGCAAGGAGGCGTTGTCTGACACTCTAGGACATATGTCGGCGGATGAGTCGGGTTGCCAATTTCCGGACGTATCGGTAGGATGCGATCCGGTATTAGTCGATACCGACCATACCAGGAAATGCACTGGCGTGCTCCATTTGACAGAAGATTAACTGTTGAATACACCTCTGAAGAGGAAACGATATGTTGCAAGTTATTTGGAATGTTACTTCAGACTGTCAGTCTCATTACTTTAGTAGCATATAGTAAAGCTGGTGATTATGAGTTGATGAACAATAACGTTGTTCCGAATTAGCTATATTAATAACAATTTCGCTGTAGGTAACCGAGCACAAGGACTAAAGTGGGAGGCGAAATTAAGCGTATTCAAAAACTGGGCGTCGAAAGTAATAAGCTTAAACTTTTAATTGGGCAATCTAGATCCTTTGAATGTTGAAAATATTTTTACTTAGTCTCGAAATTAATTGAATGAATTTAGAGGGATTTTAAAATAACTGGACTTATCTTACGTTTCGAATATTAACTTTTCAAATGTACTAATTCAGTACATATAAAGATGTCTTAGCCTAGCGGTGTAATATTAAAAGTCTAAGAAAAAAAAGCAGCTGAAGACAGACTTTTACTTTTGGAAAATAGTAAATTATATTACCACTCTATTAAACATCAAGTATGAAATTAGGCCATGGCCATAATATTTAGCTTTTCTTTATTACATATTTACTTCATCAAGACAATACAAGCAATTGAATAAATAATTAAAAAATAAACTAGAATATATTTTTTTCTTCCTTTGTTCCAAAACTAGGACAGATATAATATCTTTTGAATAATAGCCGGAATAATTACTGAAAACAAAAGTAACTAAGACAAGTAGGCACGCCGAATATTTCGAGAAGGCTGTTTAAACATCATCTGCGTCGCCAAAGATGGAACAATGAGATGTATCAATGGAGGGAAACTTTTTTCACAGTCCAAATTTGCGGAGACGTCGGGCGTTTCTTTGAATTAATAAACAGACGGTAAATTTAAATTTAATGAAACGTTTCACGAAAGTGCCAAGTCATACCTATTCAGTTCATAACTGCGTCCTCGCCTTCTTCCTTCGTTACCTCGGTACATTGTGTTATGCAAATTATTTACAATTTATCACGAGACCCTTGTTTTGCTAGTTTTTAGAATTTAAGAAAGTTTTAGTGGAAAACTTCCGGTGTAAACATTGTCCGCGTACTTTAAAGTGTTCCTTAAATTATATAATTATATTTGTGCGTCAAACTGCACAAAACTGTGATATATTAGTTGAATAGTGCACAATAATCAATAATAAGTGTTTGCATAAGTGTACCTACGAGACTTTTTAAGTTACATTGTACTGCTCAAGATTACCTTTGCATTGATACTGTTGACTCTGCGTGCCTGTGACATTTTTGTATTCATAACGGAGGATGATTGTTGTTAACTAAGTTACGGTAAACAAATTCAATTTTAACGTTATTCTAGCCAACAACACTAAATTAATCACCGGCATAATACCGTTTAGAAAAATATTTAAAGTTACACACCTACATTCAAAACAAAAGAAGCGCAAAGACAATCGTTACTCTGCTAGTGTTGCGGTGCAGTCAAACGTACTAATGAGTGAATGAATAGACATTCGACCATAAACAAAACATATTTGTCAGCTAACTAGTGTTGCCGATTGTGGAAATTTACCCTAGATGTGAGACAATTCTCATAAACTTTATTTACTGGACCTAGTGATATTTTGTTTTCGATTGACACACACACATCACCTATAAAGTAATAACGTATTTCAAAAGCAATCTTAACAAGCCTTGTAGCGCATCGGGCAATTAGTTGCGGAACCGCCAACAACGGTTGCGAGTCGTAGGATCAAATCTTCGTTCTGGTATAGTCTTTTTGTGTTCAAATAATAAACAGGTGGAATAATGGAAAATAGAAACGACAATATAACCTACCGTAGGAAGAGACGCTCAGTTTCGATGAATGATATATCCAATTCTTCGATGTTTGACACAACGATGTTAAGTCTACCAAACACATCGATAGATGGCATTGAGAACCCCTGGTGTGAAGATCTGAGGGAACAAAATAAGGCACTAAACGACATGCTACTCTCCGCCAACAATGAAATAGACAATATGCTCGAAGAAATTAATAATCTAGACGCAGAACTACGGAAATGCCACGATATAATTGATGTCTACAAAAAACTAGAATATACTATAGATAGAACAAAAACAATGTCAAATCGCAAAACCAGAAGAAATAAATTTTGTGATACTAATAGATGCCAAGAACTTGACGATTCGCCGCAATGCGCCACACAACGCTTAATATCAGAAACGAACACTATCAACCCAACCATGACAGAAAATACCATCGTGCCAGGCCAAGAAAATCTGCATCCAAATCAAATAAACATTGACAAGACACATACTAAAAAACTAATACATAAAAGAAAACTATGTATACTATGTAACAAATATCAAAACCACATGATGCAAGCGATTGAAGACACTTTCGGAAAAAAATTTGAATATTATCGGTATGCTACTCCAAACAGTACAATAAAACAATTAATATCAAATATAAAATATAAATTAACCAATTTCAGTAGGGATGACTATTGTATAATTATATTAGGCGAAATAGATTTTAAGACAAATGGAAACTACATAGAATTGATAAAATATATAAGGGAAACTCTGCAATTGATTTCTCATACTAATATTATTATATGTACACCAACTTATATACAGGGTGCACCAATTCACAATTATAGAGTAGAAATGTTTAATAATATGCTTTACTTAGACATTCAGAATAATAACTATGCTTATTTACACGATACTAACTATGATCTGACTTTTGATATGTTTTATTATAAGACTGGCAAAATTAACAAATTAGGCACGTACAATATATTTGTAAAGTTAATGGAGCGTTTGGAGATTGACTTAATGAATTATCCCTGCAGTTATGACTATGAACATCTAGAATCAAGTAATAATGACTACGCGGGGAACATCACAATTTCGACCCCAACAAATAATAATTTAAACATTAATGGACTGATCAGCAAGTCGGACATGATCACGGTATGCTTGGACGAACTGGCTGCAAAAGGAACACTGATTGACATACTGTGTACAACAGAGCATAACATGATACTGGGTGATGAACTGTATTTACGAATCCCAAATTTCGTATTAGCATCATACTCTATGCGAGATAACAGACATGGTGGCACCAGCATTATGATAAAGTGCGGTCTACAATACAGACAACTGCATGATATCAATAAACTCTCGACCCCCAATGTCATAGAATGCTCTGCGATTGAGATTGTTGCTCACAAAATCTATGTTCTCTGTCTCTATAGACCACCTCATAGAACAACTCAACACGTAATCGTATTTTTCTCTACTCTGCACAACATATTAAAACGACTTTGTGTAAAGGGTAAATCGGTTATAATTTGCGGAGATTTTAATATTGACACCCTAAAACAAACTGTGACAACAAATGAATTCGAGGAAGTACTAACATTATTTAACTTAAAACTCCATTTTAAACAGCCAACGCGCAAAGCCAGCAATACCTGCATTGATAATATAGCACATAATCTAAGAGGTTGTATAGGAGAGATAAAAGAATTAGCTTTATCTGACCATACCGCGCAAATCCTTAAAGTCCCAGTAAAAAAACCTGCTTAATCAAAAAATGGTACATATACAAGAGAGATTTATCAGAAGAAAATATAACTATTTTCTATAAGTACCTAAAACAACTATCTTTCAATAACGTATACAAATCCACAGATGCAAATTATGCCTTTAACACATTCCAAGATCTGTTTGCGTTAATCTACGACCTTTGCTTGCCACTGATAAGAAAAACTGTAACAATAAATCGTAGAGCAAAGTGGCTTTCTCGCGGCATAAAGGTATGTAGTAAGCGTAAGCGCTACCTCCTCTGGAAATACAGAACATCTCCAAGTAGAGAAAAGAGAGAATTATTTAGCACATATGCCAAAAGATATAAAAAAAAATAACTCTAACAAAAAAAGCACAAAATGAATATCACATAAAAACAGCATCCAACAAAGCAAAAGCTACTTGGCAAGTTATCAATCAGATAAAAACTAACAGTCCAGTAGAAGGCATACATAAAATAAATGTAGATGGGATAGACATTACTGACCCAACACAAATAGCAACGACATTTAATGATTACTATACAGATATGATCACGAAAGAAGATGCCACAAAATGCACAAATACAATACACTATAAAGAGCTAAAACCATTGACATATAATTCTAAATCAATCTTCATGACCCCAATCATTCATAATGACATAATTAAAACGATTAAATCGCTGCGTAATACCAACAGCGTAGGCTATGATGGTATAGCCACTAAGGTAATAAAAGACGTAGCCATGATTATCGCTCAACCCCTAAGTCACATATTTAACTTATGCACTACGCAAGGAATTTTTCCGGATAAGCTTAAAATATCCATAATAAAGCCTATATACAAAAAGGGAGATAAAACGAATATAAGCAACCATAGACCAATTGCTCTTCTGCCAGGGTTTGCAAAAGTATATAAATCTATACTTAGGGCACGTCTATACACTTTTTTCGAACAGAATAATATATTTACTCAATGCCAATATGGGTTCAGGCAGAACAGATCCATAAACATGGCAATATATAACTTCTTGCAAAAAGCTCTTACAAGTATCGACAAGGGCAAACCATCAGTAGCTATGTTTATGGATATGTCTAAGGCGTTTGACCGGGTGCAGCATAAACATCTATTAAATAAGCTATATGCTTATGGAGTTAGAGGGAACGTTTTTGACCTAATAAAATCATACTTAACTAGCAGAAAACAACTAACAGAAATAAAGAAATTTAATTCAGCATCTATGGCAGAAGAAACTTACTCTTCAGACCTGAGAGAGGTTCACACTGGTGTTCCACAAGGCAGCATACTAGGACCATTACTTTTCTTAATTTACATTAATGACATGCCCAAAATGATTAAACATAACTTGACTCTATATGCTGATGACAGTACTGTATTATTTACGAATAAAATGGTTAAATTATAATAACCTAAAACTTAACGTTGACAAGACTACATACATGAGCTTTCAACAGCGAGCTAAACTGCAAGCGCTGCAAATTAGGTACCAAAACTTTAATATTAAAGAAACTCGAGTCACAAAATTCCTAGGGGTATATATTGACAATAAAATAAACTGGAAAGCACATACAGATCATATCTGTAATAAACTATCACAGTCATCATATGTTCTATACAGACTTCGAGCAATTGCTAATAAATCAACTATTCTAGCAGCATATCACGGTTATGTCACATCACATCTTAGATATGGATTAATATTCTGGGGTAATTCAACCAACAAGGAACATGTTTTCAAGGCCCAAAAACGCTGCATACGATCAATGTGTAATCTGAAACAAACAGATACGTGCAGACCCCATTTTAAAAACCTAAAGATTCTGTCGTTACCTTGTCTGTATATATATGAATGCGCACTATTCACTAAAAACAACTTGCATTTATTCAAACAACAAACTCGAGCTCGTCACTGGAATAAACTAAATATTGTGCCGAGTAAAACAAAATTACTCCATACCAGTGTCTTTTGCATGTCAGTCAAAATTTACAACCAACTACCGCATGAGATTAGAAACCTTAATGATATTAAAACATTTAAAATAAAACTACAAAGATTCTTGATCGAAAAATGCTATTACTGTGTAAACGAGTATCTTTCTGATAAAATATGACTACCTACAACCTGCCGGAACCATGTTATAATTTGACAAATTAATATAAATTAGACATATGATTATAATTTAGACCTAATTTTTATTCCTTTATTTTATTTTTAATGATGACATGTAAGTTTAATTATATAGACGACATTTCTGTAATCTCCAACTATCATATATATATTGTATAACATTCACATGCCTTAATCAGGCCAAATAGATATAAGTACCTACCTATAATGTAACACCTTACCTGCTCTATTTAGTGTGAATAAAGAATTGAATTGAATTGAATTGAAGTCTAAAGTAGAATATATATTTTACAAAGTGTATTTGTTTCATGTTTGCCGCGTGGTTCCCGGCTTAGAATAGGACCAACCCATCTCATCCCATCGGGTGTCGTACAAGGCGACTAAGGGGAAACTAAGGAATGGGCAGCAGCGTTCCCTTAACACTTCTACCATCAAAAACTGCGCTCGCCAACCCGCCTGCCAAGCGTGGCGAGTATGGCAAACACCCCCAATTTATTAAAATGGAAGATAAGAATAAAACCAGGCCCCTAGTCCCCGGCGGTCCTGTTCGTCCTGGCCACGGTAGCAGCTATGGTAACGACAGGACAAGGGGTGCTAAGAATCTCCGGCAGAGATTCGGCTACCACCAACATCGAAGATTGGCCCTGGTGACATACAATGCACGCACGTTAAGGACAGATGAGAAGCTTGTTGAGCTGGAAGAAGAGATAAACAAGTTGCGGTGGAATATTGTTGGTTTATCGGAGGTCCGAAGAAAGGACGAGGACACGATAACCTTAAAATCCGGCAACTTGTTTTACTACCGGGAGGGTGAACAGCAGTCCCAAGGTGGTGTCGGATTTATCGTCCACAAGTCACTCATAGACAACATTGTGTCCATCACTAGTGTGTCGAGCAGGGTAGCGTACCTGATACTCAGAATATCCAAAAGATATTCGCTGAAGGTCATACAGGTCTACGCACCGACCTCGGCATACTCAGATGATGACGTCGAAGTAATGTATGAGGACATTAGTAGAGCCATACATACTTCCAAAGCACACTTTACAGTGGTTATGGGTGACTTCAATGCGCGGCTGGGCAAACGGGGCGATGATGAGTTGAGAGTGGGGCAATTTGGATATGGGCAGCGCAACCCCAGGGGTCAGAGGCTGGCCGAATATCTGGAGAAGGAGGAACTCTTTATGATGAACTCTTTCTTCCGGAAGCCGCCTCATAGAAAATGGACCTGGATGAGCCCTGATGGTTCCACAAAAAATGAGATAGACTTCATCATGAGCACCAAGCGACAAATATTTAATGATGTTTCCGTGATTCACAGGGTAAAAACCGGCAGTGATCACCGAATGGTCAGAGGCACATTAAATATTAATGTCAAAATGGAAAGATCGCGTCTGATGAAGTCTACGCTCCGACCTTCTTATGCACACATCCAAAACCCCGAGAACTTTCAACTCGAATTGGCAAACCGCTTCGAATTGCTAGACAGCAGCGCATCAGTGGACGAAATCAACAACAGGCTGGTAGAGACTGTCCATACGGTCGGGTCTAAGTATTTTAAGCCCCACCGTAAAAATAGACCTCAAAAACTATCCAACTCCACCCGAAATCTCATGGCTGAGCGACGTTCTATGACGCTCCAAACCTCCGATGATGCTAAGTCCTATAGGCAGCTCAATGGACAGATACTGAAGTCCTTGCGTCACGATTTACGGTCCTTCAATACAAGGCGTATTGAGGAGACCATAGCACAGAACAAGGGCTCCAAAGTGTTCGCAAGAGACGCGTCTATTGGGCAAAGCCAGTTGACGAAGCTGAAGACGGAGGACGGAAACGTAACGTCGAATAGGTCAGAGGTGCTCAGGGAGATAGAGAGGTTCTATGGGCAGTTGTACACCTCAGTAGCTGAACCTGTTGTTGACTTGGTAAATGACCCAAGAGCCAAGCTAACCCGACACTACACTGAAGATATCCCGGACATCAGCCTGTACGAGATTACGATGGCCCTCAAACAACTCAAAAATAACAAAGCACCAGGCGAAGACGGAATTACCGCAGAGCTTCTGAAAGCGGGCGGAACGCCGGTACTTAAAGTCCTTCAGAGGCTGTTTAATTCCGTCTTGCTCGAAGAGAAAACGCCGGAAGCATGGAACAGGGGAGTGGTGGTACTGTTTTTCAAGAAAGGTGATAACACTTTACTGAAGAATTATAGGCCCATCACACTGCTGAGCCATGTTTATAAGTTGTTTTCGAGAGTCATCACGAATCGTCTCGAACGCAGGCTTGATGACTTCCAGCCTCCCGAACAAGCCGGTTTCCGGAAAGGCTTTAGTACCATAGACCACATACATACGCTGCGGCAGATTATACAGAAGACCGAGGAGTATAATCGGCCACTATGCTTGGCGTTTGTGGACTATGAGAAAGCCTTCGATTCGATCGAGACTTGGGCGGTTCTTAGATCTCTCCAGCGATGCCGCATTGACTATCGGTACATTGAAGTGTTGAAGTGCTTTTATAATAACGCCACCATGTCAGTCCGAGTACAGGGGCATTGCACGAAGGCGATCCCCATAAAAAGAGGAGTAAGGCAGGGAGACGTCATTTCTCCGAAACTGTTTACGGCCACCTTAGAGGACGCCTTCAAGCTCTTGGAATGGCAAGGACTTGGCATCAACATCAATGGCGAATACATCACTCACCTTCGATTTGCCGACGACATTGTGGTCGTGGCGGAGTCGCTGGAAGATCTAGGACGAATGCTCGGTGACCTCAACAGAGTATCTCAACAAGTGGGTCTTAAAATGAACATGGACAAAACGAAAATAATGTGTAACGTCCATGTCGTACCCACCGCACTCACCGTTGGGAACTCTACTCTTGAAGTTGTCGACGAATACATTTACCTGGGACAGGTAGTCCGGTTAGGTAGGTCCAACTTTGAGAGAGAGGTCAATCGACGAATCCAACTCGGCTGGGCAGCGTTCGGGAAACTGCGCAACATCTTCTCATCCAAAATACCTCAGTGCCTTAAGACTAAAGTTTTTAGTCAGTGTGTGTTACCAGTGATGATATATGGATCAGAGACGTGGTCTCTTACTATAGGTCTCATAAAAAAGCTCAGAGTTGCTCAGCGAGCTATGGAGAGAGCTATGCTCGGCGTTTCTCTACGCGATCGAATCAGGAATGAGGAGATTCGTAGAAGAACCAAGGTCACCGACATAGCCGTTAAGATTAGCAAGCTGAAGTGGCAATGGGCGGGCCACATAGCGCGTAGATCGGACGGGCGTTGGGGCAGAAAGATTCTAGAGTGGAGACCACGTATTGGCAAGCGCAGTGTGGGACGACCGCCTGCCAGATGGACCGACGATCTTGTGAAAATCGCAGGAAGTCGTTGGATGCAGGTGGCATCGGACCGGTTACGCTGGAAAGCGATTGGGGAGGCCTATGTTCAGCAGTGGACAAGTATAGGCTGAGATGATGATGATGATGATGATGATGACAAAATGTCGTGTCTTTGCTGTTGCTGGAGCCAATCCTGAGTGTCAATCACGTCGGACTTACCATAAAAATGCTATTTCATAGGAACTTTCATCGAATCATCATGTCAAATTTCGATTCCGAAAGTGATTCTAATTCAATTTACAAGATCTGATCTAATCAAACTAACAAACATTGCAAATATAATAAAAGCTTTTTAATAAATAAACTCTTAACTTTTTCAAACATTCATCCTCGAAGTCGTTTTCCGAAATCCTGCTACCCCCCACTTCCTATAAAGATTACTCTATAGTCGACGGTAGATACCTACTCTAGTGACGGTGTTCAAGAACTACCCTGAACACCGTCTGCTGGCTTTATTGTCAAAGTCAAAAATCATTTATTTGTATAGGCCAATACAATAGCACTCACAAACTTGAAAATTAATACAGTTTTTACATCTACCACCAGATCGGAATCGGCCTCCACTGAAAAGATCGGGCGAGAAACTCAGCGGGCTAGTCTTTTATTAATTTAATATGTTTGGCCATTCGGTTAACCATTTTTTCTCTTTTTCAAAATTGTATCATATTTATCAATTGTATCATCATTGATTAATGTTGCTGATTGAGGAGCTACTCAAACCCAAACTGTTTTATCATCAAGATAGTTCGAAATTTTGTAATACCCTTTTTAGAGTCTAGTTTTGATTGCCTTTTTGAACCTGTTGATAGGCATGTTTCGGATATTTATGGTTAATTTAATATTAATTAGCGTATAAATTGCCCCATACAAGAATTATTTATTCTGTGGAGACGAGTAGAATGTATAATAAGATCATCTTTGTTCCGTGTAATTACATGATGAATGTCGCTATATTTTTCGAAGTTAGTTATTTCACATATCGATTTAGATACTCATTTCACATTAAAAAGGCGCCAGTACTCCTAATACATCAAGCATAGCTTTTTATGCTTATAAAATCTCCTGACAGTTTATTTGTCTCCGACACGATTCTTTTTTATAAAAATATCCCCAAACCAATTTAACGCTAGCTTTCCATACTTCTATTGATGCGTCATCTTGACATTTATGTACATATCTTTTTGTATTTAATGCATATTTTAGAATTATACCCTGAAGTTTTTCTCCAAAAAATTTTCGTCATTAGAATTTCAAAAAATACCCCGAACTGGCGACGCTGATAAGGAATTGACCGCAATGTAAACGCTCGAACAAGCTCACGCTTTCAGTCCTTTGACCCCGCAAAAAGAGATCCAAAGGGCGTGCTGGGCAGTAATAGTGTGGGAAGTCACGTATGTACTTTACATGACCGCAGTGCCTTTGTTTTCCGCACGAATGGGCAGAATATAAACCATATATAAGAACCCTCACTGAGTAGGTAGAGAGCATAAAGTTCCAACAGGTAAAATTTTGATTATTATTGTTATTAATAAAATTACTGTTAGAACAACTAATCAGTATAACGTAGGTTCCGGTGAAGGCACTGATAAATTCTATTAACCGGATATAATGTGTGATGCGGGTTATTGCATGGCTATTATAATTAAGCTGTGATGCGTATTCCTGTATATTACGCAGAGTGAAGCTATGAAGACGGAATTTAAATACAATCATGTAGATACTAATAACTCTTAGATAAGTATATTTCAAAGATTTGATCTTAAACAAGAAGTTTCCTAATATCTAAAACGTGCATTTGAAATTTCGGATACGTCTTTCTAATAGCTTGTCTGTATATGTAATGCATTTTTGTTGTGATTGTATGACAAAGTGGAGTATTCGCATAAAAAAGAAATAAATTAACTTCCCTAACATCTTGATTACATAATAGTACGAAAACCCAAGTTGATCGTGTTAAAAAACACAAATATCGTCTCCCTCGTTGACCTGCTGGCAAAGCGCATCGCTTTGTGATCACGAGGTCCTAGGCTCAAATTCTAGGTCGGACAAATGAAGTTTTTCTAACAAAAACTTCTCAGTGTGAGTCCGGAGTCTGGAATTGTGACCGGTATATAGTAATCGGCTCGACCCCTATTACATGGGACATAACATCGTCGGTGAAAAGTGGGTATACTCAGTACACCTCTGCTACCCCTGCGTGGGGAATATAGGCGTGATGGTGTTTATTTTACAAATTTCGTCGTGCAAACGTGGCGTGGCGTCACGATAACTTCATGAAATAATCGTGTAATCGGTATTTTGTATGCCATTAAAGTGCTATTGATGATCATTTCACGAAGTCGTCCTAAGACGTCGCGTTACGTGTTTAATTGGTCATAACAAGTTATCACCTAGATCCCTAGTGTTTTTCTTGATTGAAAAAAAACTCGATTAATATTTCCAATGTTCTAAATCTACAGTCTGCAAGAGACGTATACTTATTAATTCTATACAAGGAAACACGCCTATTTATACCGTAAACGTTACCTGAACTTTGATTGCTAATTAAGACTACAAAATCATATTCGACGAGTACGAAACTGGTGTTTCGCTAGTGGTGCGCAAATATTTCCAATATAGGTCAGCTGTTCGCGGAGCGGCGCAGCGTGAAATGCTCAGCGGCACAAAATGATTCATGGAAATTACTCAGTAATAGAAAAAAATACGTTATTGCCGTTTGACGCATTGCCAACGTATTTTGCAACTCGCTACTCCGAAAATTCACACCTAGCGGCTGAACCATAATTATCGATACACGTGATTTGAAAGAAAGGTATCATAGGTATTCTCACGCAAGCAAACACACCTATTCAAACTACAATAGCTACCTGAACTGTAATTGATAATTAAGACTGCAAACTCATATTTAGCGAGTACGACATTAGTGTTTTGCTAGGTATGCAAATATTTCCAATATGGGTCAGCGATTCGCGGAGTGACGCACGGCGCACCGTAGAATGCTCATTGGCACAAAATGATTCATGAAAATTGCTCCGCAATTGAAAAAAATACGTTATTGCCGTTTGACGCATTGCCAACGCGTTTTGCTCGCAACCTCGAATATTCACATCTGCTGAAATCGTAATGTAATCGGTTTTGTTATGTGGTTATGGATATACGTGTCGAAAAATTCAATAGGACATGTGACGAAATAAAAAATTATACTTTTATTAGTGGTGAAATTTTTGGTATCGTCATATTTCGCGTAGTTGCTGGGATATAGTGTCACTATGAAGTTATCGCTTGTGATAGTGTCGCTTCCTTTTTATGTGAAAAAGAAAGTTTTTTCTTTCTTTAATTAGATATCGCGAATACCCACTACCTATCGGATATATAATTGCAAATTTTACATTGTATTAGGAAGATAGTATCAAGAATTTATTAAAGAGGAGTGAATATTGTAAATATAAGTAAACATCAAAAATTAAAAAGGAAAATGTCATAACAATGGACGAATGTAATAATGTCATAACTCAACAGTAACCACTCTCATTTTAATAGTATTAAGTAAATGCATGAAACTCTCATTTAAATAGTATGAAATAAAAATTTAATTAACGAATTTTATCGCGGTTTCTTTTTTTGATTTTTTCTGTTTCCGACGTTTCGAGTGTTTTGGTGGTCACGAGAAGAACTAAGGTGTTAAATGTCTAAAAAGCATAGTTGTACCCTCAAACTTCTTAATTATTTTGTTGTTGGTCCGATCTACGCAGAATGAGCTCACGGTGTCTTGAGGCCTTGCAGTGTTATGCTTGGTTTTGGATCTGGTTATATTAATTACCGGATCCCATGTCGATGGTAGCACCCAGCCATCTTCTCTACTGAAATAAGGAATTATATAAAATAAGAATTTTTTTATTTCAATAGCCCCGCGAACCATCCTTGGAAGGAACTCGAAACGTCGGGAACTTAAAAATCAAAAAGAAACCGTGATAAAATCCGAAATATAGTTTTATTTCTTGTGTAATATTCGCGTAAATCTAAGAACTCATTTCATTTTACCCGTTTTTGCTTGATTGTTATAAAGATATTTAATTCATTCCGTAAATCTTGAAAATATAGGAGCGTTAGTGAGTCACCGCGTAGAGTGGGCAACTCCGCTACAAGGTGGGTTGATGACCTGGTGAAAGTTACGGGAAAAGCCGGATGAGTGCAGCAAGAAGCCTGTCTTCGTGGCGATATTTGGGGAGGGCTATATCTTGTAGAGGCACTCGTACTGCTGTGCGACCGCGGTGTTCTTACCGATCACCAAGGTTATGCAGCGTTCGACTCGGTCAGTCTGAGATGGGTGGTTTGTGGCATTTTCATATTCGAGCATCTCCGTGCTTCGGAAGGCACGTTAAGCCGTTGGTCCCAGTTACCACATAACGTGGTATTCGTTAATCCAAGTTGGAAAACTTATAGGCGGCTTGATAAGTTCCAACAGCAGGTGGCCGCATACCTGCCTCCACCGATCCGCACTGGGTGGTGTATGACCTAATCTCTCTCATCTCGATTTGTGAGAGAAGGCCCTTGGCATGCAAGGGGTGGGACAGTACAGGCTGACGTTATCTATGCTAATAATATATAGAGGTAAAGTTTGTGAGTTTGGATGTTCGGGGTAATCTCCGGAACTAATGATCCGATTTTAATGATTCTTTCACCATTGGAAAGCTACCTTATCCAGAAGTAACATAGGCTATATAACATAGACCTGGTGGACACTGTTGTCGACCGGGTACGAAGTCACCGGAAACTGCTAGTACATTATATATGTATTGTAGTGACATCTTTCACTGTGGTTTACAATCACTACCATTTTTTAACTATTAGGATTTCTTTTTTGCCTTATAAAACTCGGATTAAAAAATGCAAAATTAAAGCATTTGCTTCGAGAAATGAGTATTGATCCGGCTTTTAGGAGAAACTTTGGGACTATTAGCACAGCGAGCTCAGTGAGTTCGCCGAGTGCCGACTGTTCATGCGTGAACGAACGTAAAAAAGGATTCGGTAAATAACATTTCCACGTTAGATGTTGTGGAGGCTTGCATGCTTCATTTGGTTTGTAGATAGTTGTTGGTACTTGTCTCTATTTATATACGTACAAAAGAAAGATGAAGGCATTTTATTGTTGTATTTTTAATTTGTTGTTTTTTTACCCCTTTTGATAAGTATTTATTTAGTCTAGTGGCAAATAAAACGCTTTGCGAACATAAGGTCCTGGGCTCAAATCCGAGGTCAGATAAATGTAGTTTTTCTATCGAAAAATTCCCAGTGTCAGTCCGGGATCTGGAATTATGCCCGGTTTAAGGCAATAGGCTTGCCCCCTATTACATGGAACCTATAGTATACCTCTGCTTCTCCCGCTTGGGCAATATAGGTGTGACGGTGTTTATTTTCTTCTTCTTATATTTTAGAATGAACACGATGACTTTTATTATCGCCCATTCGCTTTAGTACTGTTTTGGCTGAATGTACAGTTATGTAGTATAGTTTGCAATCTACGTTGACGTGTTCTTTGGCTATCCTATCCGAGACATCTATCGCAATACCATGTTTCTTTAAAATAAAAGGACGCATCACACTCGTATAATAAACTTGTATTTTTTTATGTATGATGACCGTGATGGGACTGTACAATCCCTGTCGGAACATCACTATCCGGTGGACAGGCTCCGAGAAATGGGATGCGGACGGCTTGGAGCGATGACAGCTGCGGCAAAGCACTGGCCGACTCATTGTCCGCTGTTCGAAGCACACGTTGTACTTAGTTCTAGTGAGTTCTAGTTGGAGCATTGTCTTGTTACGCGTATTTAAATTATTATACAGTCCATTGCTTAATATCCGTTTATTTCCTACCAACACCCGTAGGATAATCCTTATTTTTTCCAATCGTGTAATAATTAGGTTCAGAGGGGCTCGTAGCGCTGCAAGATTACGGTGTTCTTAGCGATTGTCAAGGTTAAGTTGGGTATGGTCAGTCGATGGGTGAGCTTTAGTGTCATTCCAATTTTGAGCGTCTCCGTGCTTAGGAAGGCACGTTAGCCTTATTGTATCGGTTACTAATTTACGTGGTAGAAGTTAAGTTGAGTTGGAAATATTATAGGGCGTATAATTTAAGTCCCAAAATATAAGGCCTACAATATAGGCGGCTTGAAAGTTTCAATAGCTGGTGGTCACAAACCTGGCCCTATCAATCTGACCCATTCTCTCTCGCGTAGACTTGTGAGAAAAGCCTTTGGCTCCTTATAATAGAGTTGTACCTATGGGTGTGTAGTTCCATAGGATTATATGGTTTATGATTGATCGTGAATTTCACCGATCGTATTTGCAACAGTGTAGAAATAAGCGAGTAGGTATGAAGTATAGTATCGGTGTAAAGATGAAAAAAGTAAAGCTCCGTTGGTTCGGGCATAAAGAAAGAATGTCAGAAGAAAGAATGACCAAATGGCTGTACAATGCCAAAGTGGAAGGACGTAGGTACCGGAGTAGACTTAGACTATCTTACCATGACCAAATGGAGCGTGTCTTATCTAAAGGACAAGCCAAGAGTCTCTGTAACCGGCGAGCGTGTATGAGACGAACTATGAGAGTGGACAGAGCCAGAGAGGTATAAGGAAAGAACCTGTTGGAACTCTGTACTATCTGCCTACCCCGCAAGAGATCTGGCGTGATCATATATATAGATAGATAGATATTTTTCGTTTCTTAATTTACATTATTTTCCATAACTTGACAGCCACTTACTTAGGTACTTGCCAGTGCAATCTCCAAATAAAACTAATAGCTTAAAGTGTCGAAAGGCAAGTCCGATGCGATTTGGATAAAAAAATATTCTAGAAGAGTTGGAACAGTCTTTGACAAGCAGTCGCGCGCCCCGCGCCGGCGTTTGCTTTGCACGGTTTGCAAATGCTACTGATTGCCTGTTTGTAGTAAGAAATTTTTATTTCCCCGAGCGAAGTTCTAAAGCTCCGCAATTTGGTGCTCAAGCTGTATTCGAAAGGATTCAACTGAGTACACAGTTTTAACATCAGTTATTATGTGTGCGCGCGATTTCTTCTAACGTTTTTCTCCGATGGAAATCGCGTAAGGTACACAATCAGTAACACTCTGAAATTTTTCATTGTATTGCTGCGATAGCCGAGTGGTTAGATCTTTGGACTGCAAAGTCTGGGTTCAAACCCAGGCACGCACCTCTGTCTTTTCGAAAGCGTGTGCGTTTTAAAAAGTAACTATCACTTGCTTTAACGGTGAAGGAAAACATTGTGAGGAAACCTGCATGCCTAAGAGTTCCTCGAAGGTAAGTGAAGTTCGCCAGTTCGCACTGGGCCAGCGTGGTGGACTATGGCCTAAACCTTCTTATTTTGCGAGGAGGCCCGTGCCCAACAGTGGGACAGTTTCTTAACAGGGCTTATATTATTTTCATTAATATTATATTGCTGCGTTGCATTGCTTGCGTTGTCTGCGTCTTTTGGTTCATCCAATTGTACCAAAGTAATTCCATTATCAGTGTTACATGAAAGATGCCCACTCCAGGAAAAGGCCTCCCTAAAAGTTGCCAACATAGCCAGCTTTGTGCTATAGGCATCTAGCTGTAACCCGCGACCTTTGTCAGGTCATTCGTCCGCCTGAACAGTGGCTTGGTAAAGGTAGAATATGTTATAAGTAGGTCAGTACAGAAAGTAATGTCTGTACTACAAATATAAAGAATTTTGTGAATATCCGGATACATCCACAAGGAACGCACCTTTATACCTTAACCATAAGCATGACAATAATATTAAAATAATATAAAGCCGTCATCTACAATACTATAATTTAATACTTGATAAATATCGATGTTCTCCCATTCGTGCAATTTTTATTCCCGTGCTTTCGAACAGCACTTATATTTTCTATCGAGTTGTTAAATTTAAAACGATTGCAAATCGAAAATCCATGAAATACGAAAACATCGAAACCTAATGTTTAGGCGAAATGAACAGAGGGCTAAGCTTAAAAAGATTGACGTTATTATGACGCTAGCGAGTTGATATTTCATCCTTGTCACACTGCAAATTTACCAAATAAACATGAACATAACAGCACGCTTACTCGCTAGCGTCACGCTGACGTCAATCTTTTCGTGCTAAGCTTTCAGAACAAATATTATATAGAAAATTCTGTGAATATAAAATTCTAGCTCTCAATTGCTATAAATATTCTGATTGCAGTTAAAGCAAGAGCAATAACCTAACATGTATTACACGGCATACCTGCGATACTGCGTCCAATCGCCGTAGGTACGTGATCACAGTGGCCACAGAATAAAGAGCAGAACCTTTAAGGTGAAGACAAACTATCTCATGCATGCGATCCTGTTCTCCTGTGACATATTCACAAATATCTACTAGATTCATATAATACTAGCTGTACCCGCAACTTCATTCGCGTTATTTTTAGGCGTGTATTTCACGTATTTCACACCCTTTAACTTTTTTTGAGACAAAGGGTAGTCTATGTCCTTCCCCTAGATAAAATCTATTCCCTTGCCGATTTTGACCAAAATCTGTTCAGCGGTTTGGGTGTGAAAAAGTAGCAGACAAACAGACAGAGTTACTTTTAGAATTTATGATATTAGTATGGATAAGTAAGGATGTAGGTACTGGGGTAAGACCTAGACTATTTGACTATGACCAAATAGACTATCTTATTTGAAGGACAAGTCAAGAGTCTCCGTAACCGGCGATCGTGTATGAGACGAATTATGAGAGTGGAGTAAGCCAGAAAGGTCTGTAAGGAAAGAACCTGTTGGAACTGTGTACTCTCTGCCTACCCCACAAGGGATCTGGCGTGATGATATAAATAGATAGACAGATATTAGTATGCATGGTATGGATTATGTATTAGGTAAGCACCTTCTTTTATATTAAGGCAAGCTTACTCGCTAGCGCCACGATAACGTCAATCTTTTCGTGCTAAGCCCTCAGAACGACAGCGCCTCAGTCATCTTTTATTCACAACTGTTTTATTTACAAATACAGCCCACCGATTGTTATCTGCTAGTGTTGTTTTTCCTACATTATTTTTGTTATCCAGTTAAAATCGAGAGATATTCCGGAGTCGGTCGGTATCGACAAGCGGCTTGGTTTAAATGGAAACATATTGGCAGAGAAGGGAATCCTTACCTTACATGCTCGCTTCCATCTTTTCAAATAAAATCAGTACTCGGAGACATTTGCGATCCACACACGCGATGCAACGTGTATAAGGGAGAATCCTTTACGGTTTTAGTATTATTTATTTGTTTTAGGGAGTTTGTTTTAATCTTCGCAATTTAGATATCTGTAAACTAAGAATACATACGAACGAGTTATATAGATTAACCGCATAATGTATATTTCGTGTAAGCCAGCGTTTGCCTCATTGAAGCACTGTAAGCGCTTTATACAAAAAGTTGTTTTATTCTAGCGCTATACTAACGCGCGTTGATAAAACTCTCGTGAGGGTAAGGGGGTATTATCATGATTTTTCGTGAAAGTGGTTTGTTAAAAAGCAGATCTTAAGAAATTGGTATGACTAACTTCGTAGAAAAGAAGTTATCTCAGACAACAGAAAAAGTATTATAAGTTGATGGGTTTGTGTGCGTTTCGACGTGGAATCACCAACAAACTTAATTCGTAGGCAACTGCTATTACCAAAAAAAAAGATGATACTTTTATTGTGTAGAGCCTTTGCTCAACCCTGCTCTGCAAAAACTATTATGTCATTTACTCAAAGGAGTAAAAACACCAAAATATCTTTTTTCATAATTTTGTAATATTTTTTTTATAAGTGTGTAAAAAAAGACGCGTAAAGAGCTTTTCTGGCGGGAAGTCTAATAGTGATGTGATCAAATTGTTTTCATTTCCAAAACTTGTGTTATTTCGAATAATAATGTGTAATGTTGGTGGAGTGTTAACCATTATGTATTCTTATGTGTGCATGAGTGAAGGTAATTGTAACAGAGTGACAAAACGTGCCTTTTCGATTTCCTTCAAAACAGCCGTCGCAAATGGCATGTAAAGTATCCATCGCTTTACTATTCAGGATGGGGTACTTCATCAATTTATTATCATCGTTGTCATCAAGTTCATCGGGGACTTGAATTAATTTATACAAACACGATTATGCATCTGACTGGACACTCGCAAAATACATTTAAAAATTAGTGTGAAGCCATAATTTAAAAACGAATAAGACGCGTAAATCTTTTTTCTTCTTCTTCTTCAAGTTATGGCTTCACACTAACTATAAGTGTATTTTGCCAGTGTCCAGTGAGATATATAAACGTCAGGAACTTAAAAATAAAAATTAAACCGCGATAAAATCCGAAAAATAAGTTTTATTTCATATATAATCGTGTTTGTTTAAATTAATTCAATTCCCCGATGAATTTGATGACAACGATGATAAAGAAATTAATGAGATACCCCACCCTAGATAGTAAAGCGGTGGATACTTTACAGCCCAATTGCAACGGCCGTTTTGAGGGAAGTCGAAAAGCCACGTTTTATCACTTTGTTACAATTACCTTCACTCATACACATATAAGAACACATAATGGTTAATATTCCACCAACATTACACATTATTAGTCGAAATAACACAAGTTGTGGAAATTGAAACAAATTGACAAAATCACTTTTCGACGTCCCGCCAAAAAAAAAAAACTTTTTTGTTATTATCTTTAGTGCTTTAGGTTTTAAATTTCGAATCGGCAACAGAAAACGAGGGGAATAGGGATGTTTCTATTTATAAAATCCTGCTACTCAATATGAAGTGTTTTTATTAAAATATGGCAGTGCGAGGAGTCCTGGTGTTGTGAATTTTACGACGCGTGCACTCTATTTCAGTTATAGCATTTCAGTCAGAAATATTTTATTACACTTCCTATTTTGCTGAACGTTCGCGATTGCACGTGTTATGAATTTTAAATTAAAAAGCACCATGAAGTTTCGTGTCGTACAATATTTTATATTGCTTTATATTACGTACGCTGTGAATGTCAATTGACAATTGAATGTTTTATTGATGATAAAATATATAAATTGTTAGGGTATGCGTACGCTATCACGGTTTTTAAGATATCCTATTTGTCAATATCGTATCCGTAGATGTAGGTGAACTACGTTTGCGGCTGCCGCAGGTTTTAAAGAAAAACGAAAATTAAAATAATATTAGCTCATTCTCTCATAAAATATCACAATTTAAATTACTAGTTTACCTACATTCTACTAGCTAAGATTAACCTAAATCCGTTCGAAGCGTGAAACTGACTGTCTTTTCGATGTCCAATCGCGATGACGCCAATGCAAAGTGCTTGGTGGGTAGTTTTGCAGTGTGTAACTTAATGATTGATTGATCCGACCGATTTCGGCCATGGCGACCACTCTGACCCCTAGTCAGAGTAATGCCGCTGATGCGCTCGAAGATGGCTTATGTAGCCTATCTTCGCGGCGAAACTCCGTGCACACTGAAGGCACGTGAGTACGCCGTTCTCATAGTTGTATGATATGGCAGCAGGTGGGCGGGCCTTTAACTGATTGCGTTTGGCGTCAAGGTCAGCTTTACGCTGAGCCTCGAACTCGTGTACTTGGCTGTTCACCATCCTGCGCCATTCTGGCCGCTGTGCTGCCAAACGTTCCCAACGAGAGGGCTCTATGTTGCATCTCTTCATATGTCGCTTTTGGACATCCTTGTACCGGAGGAGGGGACCGCCATGATTCCGCTTGCCCTTCTCCAGTTCAGAGTAGAAGATGCGCTTCGCCACTCTTTCCTCCGCCATACGAGATACGTGACCGCACCACCGAAGCTGTCGACGCATTAAATAGGCCTCAATGCCACCAACATTGGCTCGTCGCAGAACTTCGGTATTTCGCACTCTATCGGACCATCTGATCCTCATGATGGTACGGAGGCATTTAAGGTGGAAGCGATCCAGAGTGCGAATGTGGCGGCGGTATACACACCACGTCTCAGAGGAGTATAGGAGGTTTGGCAGCACGATTGCCATATACACCGATATCTTAGTGGGCAACTTAAGGTTATGCGAGCAGAAGACCTTGGTACATAGCTTGCCGAATGCCGCAGCTGCGGTACCCACCCTGCTATTGATCTCAGCATCAAGGTCACACTTGGATGTTACAGTGTTCCCCAGATAGCGAAATCTATCCACCTGCTTTAGCACATCCTCACTAAGTTTTATGGTCAGTGTCTCGTGACCGTGCATATCCAGGGACATCACCTCCGTCTTATTGACACTGATCTTTAAGCCAAACTTACGGCAGGCTTGGTGGAATGCGAACATCAGCTGTTGCAGGCCGTCTAGGGATTCTGATAGGAAGCACAAGTCATCAGCATACCTGATCTCAGAGATCAGTGCGTAAGAGACTTTAGTGCGAGCCTTAAGTCTAGGCAAGTTGAAAAGGCTGCCGTCTGTGCGGAAACGGATGCGGACTCCCTGAGAAACAGTGTGTAAGACCTCTCTAACTACCACCGCAAAGTATAAGGCGAACAGAGTAGGCGCTAAGACACATCCTTGCTTCACCCCACAGGTAACGGGGAAGAAGTCTGTCTGTTCACCGTCTACGGCAACGCAGCATTGCATGTCGTCATGCAGGAGTCTAAGAAGTCTCACAAACTTTTCCGTGCACCCGAGCTTACCTAGCACCAACCATAGAGCTTCCCGAGGCACACTGTCGAAAGCCTTCTCCAGGTCAACAAAGCAAAGGTACAGCTGACAGCCCTGTTCCCTGCTCTTTTCTTGCAGTTGACGCACAGAGAATATAGCTTCGCATGTCCCTCGGTCCGGTCGGAAGCCAAACTGGGTTTCAGGCAGAATCTTTTCAGACAAGTTCTTTAGGCGGTTTAAGAGAACTCTAGCAAAGACCTTTCCGGGGGCTGAAAGGAGCGAAATACCGCGGTAGGAGTTGCAGTCAGATCGGTCACCCTTGTGCTTGTAAAGAGCACTTATGCGCGATACTTTAAAGGTATCCGGAACGCGCTCCTCCTCCCACATGCGAACAAATAGTTCCCACACTAACGTGTGCAACTCCACTCCGCCGTATCTTATCAGCTCTCCCGGTATAAGGTCAATGCCAGCCGCCCGTTTGTTTTGTTGCTGTCTGATGGCAGTAACAACCTCGTCACGCAATAGAGTCTCATCCAGCTCAAAGGCGAGAGGGAGCTGAGGCATTAAACCGATACTTTGCAGATCAGCTGATCGATCCACATTTAGCAGAATGTTGAAGTGCTCCGCCCAGCGGTTTAGTATATCCTCCTTGCTTGTCAACATGTGACTACCGTCTAGAGACCTTAAAGGCACCCGAGCTTGGTAGGATGAACCAATCAGCTTACGTACCTCACTGTAGAACTCACCCAGCTGGTTTGTGTCAATGAGCCATTGCATGTGACTAGCTTTGTCCTGCCACCACTTGTCTTTCATATGTCGAGACAGCTTGCGCAATTCGAGGTCACTAGCTTTAACAACCGCAACGCTTCCTCTCTGCCTTTTGTGCTGTCGCAGGAGATCTCGGTGTTTGTCGAATGCTGCCCGCAGGGTTTCATCATTTCCATCAAACCAGTCTTCGTTGCGACGGAGTTTTTTACCCAGTACAGTTGAAGCGGTATCCATGATATGAGATGACATAGTTCCCCAGGCAGCATCAACATCACCTACCTCATTAGCTGGCATCAGCTTTTCAGACAGGGCTTCAGCGTATTTCTCCCTGACCGCGATATCTTCTAGCTTATCCAAGTTCAAAGAAGCAAGCTTTTTTATAAGAGATCTACGCGGGCGACGGAGGCGGATTCATAGCTTAGTGACAATAAGTCGGTGGTCAGACCAGCAGTGCGCACCACGCATGACGCGGGTGGCCTGTACTTGGCTGAAATCTTTTTGTCTCACGATAGCATAGTCAATCAAATGCCAATGCTTAGATCTTGGGTGCATCCATGTCGTCTTTTACTTGGCGGCAAGTCTAAACATAGTGTTCGTAATTGCCAGACCGTATTGAGCACAAAGACTGAGCAGCAACTGACCATTGCTGTTCATGTTGCCAACTCCATGTCTACCCAGAACTCCAGGCCAAGCCTCATAGTCCCGTCCAACCCTGGCATTGAAATCGCCCAGCAATAAAACCTGCTCCCTGGCGTTGAAGCTATCGAGGCAATGTGTCACTTCCTCATAGAACTTTTCCTTGATGTCATCAGACTTGTCTAACGTTGGAGCATAGACACTGATGACATTAAGGTAGTTGTCTTTGTCCAGGTGAAGGCGCAGTGTGGTTACGCGGTCTGAGATATGTACAGGGTACTCCTCTAAATGCTTTGCTAAGTGATTCTTGATGGCAAAACCTACCCCTGATCGTCGAGTTTCGGAGGCAGCGGTACCTTTCCAGAAGAAAGTGTAGCCGCCACCTGCTTCCACCAGCTCTCCTTCATCGGGGAGATGTGTTTCGCTGAGAGCAGCCACATCCACGTTATAGCGATGAAGTTCCCGAGCTACTATGGCGGTCTTACGTTCGGGGCAGGCGTTGACATCTCGATCAAGAAGCGTTCTCACGTTCCACGCGCCGAATGTCATAACAGGTGTTCTTTTTAAATTTCCTTTGCGGCGTCGACCACGATTTGAATGATGCGATGATAGCCGCGGTTACTACCATCTGCCATGTCGGGACGAGCATTTTTTAGGGCACCTTTTCTAGCCCCCTCCCCAGCTGAGCGGGGAAAGCAGTGCCTCCCTAAACAGGGCTGCTTTGACATCCCAAGTGCTACCGAGCCCTTGCTGTCGTCCCAAATGTGCAGCGCGGAAACGACCACGGCGTGATCTCACGCCCCCGGGACCGCCTGCGTGCAGATATCAGACAAAGCCTAGTTTGCATCAGGCTAGACCTCTCTACTTTTACCCATCGCCACAGGACTTTTGCGTACTCGGAGTCCAGTAACGGAAGCGGTCAGATGCGCAGGAAATATTAAGGTGCACAAGTATACGCGCGAGACACAGGTGCACATACTCATCCTTATCCTTCTGGGCCCAGTGGAACGGAGACCGTTACGACCGGAGAAGGACTCAGACAGACGGAGCAGTATCACGGTGAGAAAGATACAAGGAGTCAGTATTTTCTCACACTCCCTTAATCGCCTTTTACGATACCCACGGGAAGATATGGGGTGGTGCTATTCTGCTCTGCCGGCACCACACGGTGTAACTCAATACATGGCGTGTGTAAGGAATGGGTCCACGCAAGGTGCTAGATCGGCAGATATGTAACTGGTGTGAACATTACCTCACATAGAAACTAATATACAGGATTCTTACGAGCGGTAAAACGTTATTTTGATTTTGTTTGCCTGTGTCCAGTGAGCATGCAAAGGTTGATGTTAGCGTGACTCTATCGCGTTGACATGCCATTCTTCTCGTGTGACAGATTTTCTAAAAAATGGACGTGACAGCACGCTTTCTCGTCAACTTTACTACAGTGTAAATTTTTTCATGCTAAGCTTTCAGGACAGATACATCTTACGTGCATTTTCTGTGAAGGAGTAGCAGAGGTATAGCACACCCATAATTAGTCGAGTTCGCCATGCTTCGGGCACATAATTTTATATGCCTCTCAACAACTGACAATTGCCCTTAAAAAAACCCAGAGGGGCTAGCCGGAATTTTGATCCTGGAACATACAGACAAGGCAAGCACTCACTGCACTTACATATGAAGCTTCACGGAAGAGTTGGTAAGTCACAAGTAAATAGTTTTTATTCTACTGAACTCAAGATCAGTTACGATAAAATCTTAATAAATTCCTTACTAGCAGTTTCATATTTTTATTACTCTGTTAGTCCAATACTATTTTGAGTGTAATTTATGCAGAGTTTAAGGGTAAGCGAAAACCGACATAGTGCCGGCAAAGAGGCTTATTTGATAATAATTGAAAGTCAACTTTGGAATCGACGAAGACAGAGACCAAAATTTTGGCGTTAGCATGACGTTAGCGAGTTGATAAGCTATTCTTGCTAAAAAATGCAAAATTAGAGCATTTGCTTCGAGAAATGAAAATCCTTCCAGTTTTTAGGAGAAACTTTGGGACTATTAGCACAGCGAGCTCAATAAGTTCGCTGAGTGCCGAATGTTCATGCGTGAACGAACGAAAAAAAGGATTCGGTAAATAACATTTTCACGTTAGATGTTGTGGAGGCTTGCATGCTTCATTTGGTTTGTAGATAGTTGTTGGTACTTGTGTCTATTTATATACAAAAGAAAGATGAAGACATTTTATTTTTGTACTTTAATATTGTTTTTTTCTTGCCCTTTTTGATCAATATTTATTTGGTCTAGTGGCAAATAACACACTTGGCGAACATAAGGTCCTGGGCTCAAATCCTAGATAGGGCAAATTTAGTTTTTCTATCGAAAAATTTCTAGTATCAGTCCGGAATCTGGAATTGTACCCGGTTCAAGGCAAAAGGCTTGCCTCTTATTCCATGGGACCTCACACCGTCGGCAAAAAGTAGGTGTACATAGTATACCTCTGCCGCTCCCGCTCGGGGAATATAGGCCTGACGTTTTTTATTTCTTTTTCTTATATTTTTACCATTAAAACGATGATTTATTTATAGTGTTGTAAAAACGCTCGAGACGGGGATTAAAAGGCTCGCATCTTCTAAGTGTTTCAACGCTCGTGAGCGTCGACTCAGCGCTAAACACTCAACTACAGCGCTCACTTTTACAACACTACTTATTTATCGCCCATTCGCTAAAGTACTGTTTTGCTGAATGTACAGTTATGTATTTGTAATCTACGTTGACATCTTCTTCGGTTGTTCTATCCCGGATATATCTATCGTAATACCATGTATCTTTAAAATTACATTACACAATTACACACGGTATAAAAAGAATTGCGGTGCATTTTAGTATATATTTATAACTAGTTTATGCACGTTATTTCGTCTGCATTGACTTTAGACAGGAACCTTATATTTTTCCGGGATAAAAAGTATCCTATGTATTAATCCAGGTAATAAACGATCTGTGTGCCAAATTTCATCCAGACGGGTTCAGCTGTTTTTTTCGTGATTGAGTAACAAACATCCAAACATCTAAACATTCAAACTTTTACATTTATAATATTAGGAGGAGAGTTATCCCACAGTTTTGTATATTGTGTATCAATGAACTACTTATAACATTTCATGTCAAGCACCCCACGCTTTTTCACAGTAAAATTAATTATTACGCTATTATTTTATCCTTTTTAGTTCGGCTCGTAATTAAGTGTATTTTGGTTTAGTTTTTTTAACTATAATTTATTTAATATACATATGATGACCGTGATGGGACAATACCATCCTTTAATAATTCAGTTTCGAGGGGCTCGTAGAGCTGCGGGATCACCATGGTTAAGTTTGGCTCCATCAGTCGATGGGTGATCGTTTAGTGACATTTCCAATTTCGAGCGCCTTCGTGTTTCAGAAGGCACGTCAGGCGATTTGTACCGGTTACTACTCCACGTGGTAAGTGTTCAGTCGAGTTAAAAACCTTATAGGCGAAATGATAAGCAATAGCTGGTGGTCACAAACCTGACTCTACCAATCTATACCCACCCAATCTCTCTCACGTAGACTTGTGAGAAAAGCCCTTAGCCCCTTATGATAGTGTTGTGTATGTGTGTGTGTGTGTGTGTACTCAATTCTACTTATATTATAAATATGAAAGGTTGTGTATTTGCATCTTTGTTACTGTTACAAAAATGGCTGAACGGATTTGGATGATTTCGGCACACAGATAGTTTATTACCTAAATTAACACACAGTATACTTTTTTATTTCGGAAATAGGTAAGGTTCCTGTCTAAAGTCAACGCGGACGAAGTGGCGAGCAGAAAAAAATAGGTTTATATAGTTTTGTTTAATTGTTTCTTATTTTACATTATCTTCCATAACTTGACAGCCACCTCGCCCGAGGGTACTTGCCGGTGCAATCTCCAAGTAAAACTAAGAGCTTAAAGTGTCGAAAGGCAAGTCCGACGCGATTTGGATAAAAAAATATTCTAGAAGAGTTGGAACAGTCTTAAACAAGCAGTCGCGCGCCCCGCGCCGGCGTGTTTACTTTGCACGGTTCGCAAATGCTATTGATTGCCTGTTTGTAGTAAGAAATTTTTATTTCCCCGAGCGAAGTTCTAAAGCTCCGCAATTTGGTGCTCAAGCTGTACTCGAAAGGATTCAACTGAGTACACAGTTTTAACATCAGTTTTTATGTGTGCGCGCAATTTCTTCTAACGTTTCTCTCGGATGGAAATCGGGTAAGGTACACAATCAGTAATACTCCGAATTTTTTCATTGCATTGCTGCGATAGCCGAGTAGTGATAGGTCTACTGGTTAGACCATTGGACAACAAAGTCAGCGGTCTCGCATTCAAACCCAAGCACGCACCTCTGTCTTTCCGAAAGCACGTGCGTTTTAAAAATTAATTATCACTTGCTTTAACGGTGAAGGAAAAAATTATGAGTAAACCTGCATGCCTAAGAGTTTCTCGAAGGTGTGTGAAGTTCACCAACCCGCATTGGGCCAGCATGGTGGACTATGGCCTAAACCGTCTTAGTTTGAGAGGAGGCCCGTGCCCAACAGTGGGACAGTTTCTTAACCGGGCTAATATTATTTTTATTAATATTATATTCTTTTGGTTCAACCAATTGTACCAAAGTAATTCCATTATAAGTGTCAGATGAAAGATGCCCACTGCAGAAAAAGGCCTCCCCAAAAGTAGCCAACATGGCCGGCTTTGTGCTCTAGGCATCCACTGCTGTAACCCGCAACCTTTGTCAGGTCATTCGTCCGCCTGAACAGTGGCTTGGTGAAGGTAGAATATGTAATAAGTAGGTCAGTACAAAAAGTAATGTCTGTACTACAAATATGAAGGATTTATCGTGATACATCACCATATGCACCTTCATACCTTAAACATAAGTATGATAATAATATTAAAATAATGTAAAGCCTTCATCTCCAACGATATAATTTAATACAGGATAAATATCGGTACTCTCCCATTCGTGCGAGTTTTAGTCTCGTGCTTTCGAACAACACTTATTATTTATATCAAGTTGTTAAATTTAAAACGAATGCGAATCGAAAATCCATGAAATACGAAAACTTCGAAACGTAATATTTCGGTGAAATGAACAGAGGGCTTAGCATAAAAATATTGACGTTATCGTGACGCTAGCGAGTTGATATTCCATCCTTGTCACACTACTAATTTACCGAATAAACATGAACGTAACAGCACGCTTACTCGCTAGCGTCACGCTAACGTCAATCTCTTCGTGCGAAAAATTTCTTACTTCAGAACAGATATTATATAGAAAATTCTCTGAATAGAAAATTCTAGCTCTTAATTGCTACAAATATGTCGATTACAGTCAAACAGCTATATTTTGTTAGTGTGTAAATTCTATTGTTACATACGTATAACGATACAACCAACACGTTTATAAGGTTAGTTGCATAAAAAATAAAAGTTAAAAATAAGTTCTGTTTTCTTTATTTTCAGAATGTATCATCTGGTCAAAATACCTATGGCCACAGAATAGAGAGCAGAACCTTTAAGGTGAAGACAAACTAGACTATCTTACTATGACTAACTAGCCTGTCTTATCTGAAGGACAAGTCAAGAGTCTTCGTAACGGCGAGCGGGTATGAGACGAACTATGAGAGTGGAGGAAGCCAGAAAGGTCTGTAAGGAAAGAACCTGTTGGAACTATGTACTCTCTGCCTACCCCACAAGAGATATGGCGTGGTGATATAGATAAATAGAGATTAGTATACATGGCATGGATTATGTTTTAGGTGGGCATCATATTTGGACATTTTGATTTTAACATCTATTCTATTAAGGCAAGCTTACTCGCTAGCGCCACGATAACGTCAATATTTTCGTGCTACGCCCTCAGAATGACAGGGCCTCAGTCATCTTTTATTCACATCGGTTTTATTTACAAATACAACCCACCGATTGTTATCTGCTGGTGTTGTTTTTCCTACATTATTTTTGTTATCCAGTTGAAATCGAGAGATATTCCAGTCGGTATCGACAAGCGGCTTAGTTTAAATTGAAACATATTGGCAGAGAAAGGAATCCTTAACTTACAGGCTCGCTTCCATCTGTTCAAATAAAATCGGTACTCGGAGACGTTTGCGATCCACACACGCGATGCAACGTGTATAAGGGAGAATTCTTTACGGTTTTGTTATTGTTTATTTGTTTTAGGGAGTTTGTTTTAATCTTCGCAGTTTAGATTTATGTGAACTAAAAACACACACGAACTAGTTATATAGATCAACCGCATAATATATATTTCGTATAAGCCAGCGTTTGCAAAAGCGCTTTTTCAACGTGCCTATTTGAAGCACTGTAAGCGCTTTATAAATAAAGTTGTTTTATTTACGCGCTTTACTAACGCGCGTTGAAAAAACTCTCGTGGGGTAGGGAGTTATTATCATAATTTTTCGTGAAAGTGGTTTGTTAAAGAGCAGATCTTAAGAAATTGGTATGACTAACTTCGTAGAGAGGAAGTTATTTCAGATAACAAAAAAGTATTATAAGTTGATGGGCTTTGTGTGAGTTCCGACGTGGAATTACCAACAAACTTATCCGTAGCCAACTGCTATTATCAAAAAAAGATGATACTTTTATCGTGTAGAGCCTTATAAGTGTAGAGCCTTTGCTCAACACTGCTCTACATAAACTATTTCGTCATTTACTCAAAGGAGCAGAGACACCAAAATAACAATTTTTTTTCATAATTTCGTAATAGTTTTTTTATAAGTGTGTAAAAAAAGACGCGTAAAGAGCTTTTCTGGCGGGAAGTCTAAGAGTGCTGTGATCAAATTGTTTTAATTTCCAAAATTTGTGTTAATTGTTATAATAATGTGTAATGTTAGTGGAGTGTTAACCATTATGTATTCTTATGTGATGTTTATGTATAGGAATGAGGAGATTCGTAGAAGAACCAAGGTCACCGACATAGCCGTTAAGATTAGCAAGCTGAAGTGGCAATGGGTGGGCCACATAGCGCGTAGATCGGACGGGCGTTGGGGCAGAAAGATTCTAGAGTGGAGACCACGTATTGGCAAGCGCAGCGTGGGACGACCGCCTTCCAGATGGACCGACGATCTTGTGAAAATCGCAGGAAGTCGTTGGATGCAGGTGGCATCGGACCGGTTACGCTGGAAAGCGATTGGGGAGGCCTATGTTCAGTAGTGGACAAGTATAGGCTGAGATGATGATGATGATTCTTATGTGTGCATGAGTGAAGGTAATTGTAACAGAGTGACTAAACGTGCTTTTTCGATTTCCCTCAAAACAGCCGTCACAATTGGTATGTAAGGTATCCATCACTTTACTATCCAGGGTGGGGTACTTTATCAATTTATTATCATCGTTATCATCAAGTTCATCGGGGAGTTGAAATAATTTATACAAACACGATTATGCATCTCACTGGACACAAGCAAAATACATTTAAAATTAGTATGAAACCATAACTTAAAAAAGAAGAAGACGCGTTAATCTCTTCTGTTATTATCTTTAGTGCTTTAGGTTTTAAATTTCGAATCGGCAACAGAAAACGAGGGGAATTGGGTTGTTTCTATTTATGAAATCCTGCTACTCAATATGAAGTGTCGTTATAAAAATATCGGCAGTGCGAGGAGTCCTCGTGTTGTGAATTTTACGACGCGTGCAGTCTATTTCAGTTATAGCACTTCAGTCAGAAATATTTTATTACACTTCCTATTTTGTTGAACGTTCGTGATTGCACGTGTTATGAATTTTAAATTAAAAAGCACCATGAAGTTTCGTGTCGTACAATATTTTATATTGCTTTATATTACGTACGCTGTGAATGTCAATTGACAATTGAATGTTTTATTGATGATAAAATATGTGAACTGTTAGGGTATGCGCACGCTATCACGGTTTTTAAGATATCCTATTTGTCAATATCGTATCCGTAGATGTAGGTAAATTACGTTTACGGCAGCCGAAGTTTTCAAAGAAAAACGAAAATTAAAATAATATTAGCTTATTTTCTCATAAATACAATTTAAATGACTAGTTTACCTACATCCTCCTAGCTAAGATTAACCTACACCCGTTCGAAGCGTGAACCTGACTGACTGTCTTTTCGATGTCCGATCGCGATGACGCCAATGCAAAGTGTTTGGTGGGTAGTTTTGCAGTGTGTAACTTAATACATGGCGCGTGTAAGGAATGGGTCCACGCAAGGTGCTAGATCGGCAGATATGTAACTGGTGTGAACATTACTTCACATAGAAATTAATATACAGGATTATTACGAGCGGTAAAACGTAATTTTGATTGTGTTTGCCTGTGTCCAGTGAGTATGTAAAGGTTGATGTTAGCGTGACTCTATCGCGTTGATATGCCATCCTTCTCGTGCTACAGATTTTCTAAAACATGGACTTGACAGCCCGCTTTCTCGTCAACTTTACGATAGTGTACATTTTTTCGTGCTAAGCTTTCAGGACAGATACCTCTTTCGTACATTTTCTGTGAAGGAGTAGCAGAGGTATATATAGCACACCTATAATTAGTCGTGTTCGCCATGCTTCGGGCACATAATTTTATATGCCTCTCAACAACTGACAATTAACCTACGAAAAACCAGAGAAACCAGGCCATACAGACAAGGCAAGCATTCACTGCACTTACATATGAAGCTTCACGGAAGAGTTGGTAAATCACAAGTAAATAGTTTTTATTCGACTAAACTCAAGATCAGTTACGATAAAATCTTTAGTAACTTCTTTACTAGCAATTTCATATTTTTATTACTCTGTTAGTCCAATACTATTTTGAGTGTAATTTACGGAGAGTTTAAGGGTAAGCGAAAACCGACATAGTGCGGGCAAAGAGACTTATTTGATAACAATTGAAAGTCAACTTTGAAATCGACGAAGACAGATACCAAAATTTTGGCGTTAGCATGACGTTAGCAAGTTGATAAGCTATCCTTGTCACACTACGTTTTATTAAATAAACATGAACGTGACAGAAAACGCTTATTCACTAGAATTATGCTAACGTCAATATTTTCGTGTTAAGCCTCTTAGATTCGTAACGCTATTAATTAATATGCCACCCTTATTACATTACGAATTTACTATTACCAATTTTGACAGACGATTTATTCCAATGGTTTATACCTTACACATACAATACTAACTATCCCATACATATCTGTTTCGGTCTAAGTGTTATATGTAATTTCATGTGTATAAACGCACCCTGCATACAGGAATAATTACTGGGACTACAGTTTTATCTGAAAAAACAGCAGTATGTCGAAGTTATGAAATTGACTTTGTTTTTTTTTTGAGTTTACTTCATCCTTTTACTTACCCTGTGCCTCTAATCCGTCAGTATGCGCTGACCCTAAGAGTGCCACATATTCTCGATGGCTATTATTTTATTATGCCGCGCACCGGCGCAGATAGATTTTAGACGTCATGTTCCGTAAGGTGCGCAATTTTTCTATTCCATTACATCTTTCATTTCGCACGATTCTAGCGCTGGCGTGATTGGTAGTTGTGCATTATGTATTGTAGTTGTATGGCAACATCTGCGAGGAAAACTGGCGTGGCAAAATAAGGTTGGTACGAAATTTTAGCGAGGAAAGATGTATTTTAGTGAATATGGCCTGTAAATATCCATTTATTTATTTGGCTCATCAATATATGTAAATACACATTTAATTATACGTGAGCACCACGTTTAGAAAGTACTATGTATTATCTAGTAATTAAAAGGTATATTAAGACGTATAAAAAAATAATTTACATTAAAAAAAGCGAGAAAGAATTAATAAAATAAATACTAATCCATAGCTTAAAAATTAAAACATAAGGGTCAGAGAGTACCGTAAGCATTTCTTTTTTTGGCAGCTGACAATTGAGTTGACATTCACATCATTATAAACACTGGGACTGCTTTGAATCAAGAACTCCGCACTGCTTTGAATCAAGAATAATTTTAGTTTTTAATAGCGCACTAAAGGAGTAGGTTTGTAATTTAAAGAAAATGTATTATGCACTAAAAATTGTTGGAATAAATTTAGTTATCGATTTAGAACAAATAACTTTCAGGTCTTGCGTTTATTATGTTAAAGCTGTATATAAATTTGCGCCGTGTCTATTTTATCCATGTACGGGTTAATCACAGAAAGTAATATAGGGATTTACCATATTTAGAATATTTTTTTGAAATGGACCAATAATGAAAATTATATACCTAAGCCTTGGTCTTGAGTCAATCTATATAAGATTGATTCAAGACCAAGGCTTAGGTATATATTTTTTAAGTATTTAGTGCAATTTGGATGTATTTTTGCCGAAAAAGTAAATACTACCTTACTAATGCTACCCGTAGGAATACGGGATAGGTCGCTAGTATTTGTATGAAATTGTGATAGATACTTTATAGAATTATATTTTACTCATTACTAATTACACATTTATATTTATATCTCATGGACTTAAGAACATGTTCATATCTTTAAACTGAATTCATCAGGTGTAATTTCAATCAAGCTACCTTATAAAGTATAATAAAAGTAAAAAGAAACTTGTGTCGTCTCTTCACGTTGATCTTCAATTTGTTTCAGCTTATTTCTTCTAATTAAATTTGTTACGCATTTGAAAACAATTCAGCGGTCTCTGCGAATAAAAGGGTCAACGTTCGGTGTCATTAATGAAGTGGATAAATTGTAAGAGTGATCGGAGAAAAGCTGTTTCGAAGATTCGAAGGTTCGAAGTTTCGGCACATGGTGGTTCGAAGACCTGGTTAAGGTCGCAGGTAACAGCATAAGCCTGTCGTCCGGGCGATCTTTGGACAGGACTTTCTTCAGCTTAATTGATTCCCGATTGTGGTGTAAGCAAGTGGTTATTGGAGAGATGCCTTATAATTGATAGTGAAAACAAAGGATTGGACTTGGATTAAATTTTCAACAAAAATATTAGATATCTATAACTTTCGTCCATATACCGAACACACACACAATAATATGTGCGTATCTACTTGGACGTAGATGAGAAGTCTCAGACCGAACAATAGCCAAGATTGTCCTTTATATAGAACACCGAAAAGAACCGCAGGACTTTCATGAGAATATACACTCGCTAGATTTAGTGCGAAACACCAGCAATAAATAACTGACCCGGAAGGGACAAAGGTACAAGAGTATCATCTAAATGAATTGAAAAGGGCTCATACATAAAACATGGAATCCTTGCCCGTTAGAACTTAGATATCACCTCGGCGTGTGACATAGACGTCCGAAGATTTACATAGACACAATGCCGGGTTGGTTTATCGAGAACAGTACGAAAAGTTGAATGAGCTTTGTATTAATTATCTTGTATTATTAATCACACTTTATTTGACGCGTACCGGCCCGCCCCCGTCGGTACGAATATAGGTGGAAGCGGCGATGGGGGCCGCCACCCATCACGCCGGGCCCGAACTGGCGAGTCGTGGGGTGCAGAGTGCCGAATAGGCACTTGGAATGTAAGGGGTGGTATGGAAGATAAGATGCATGAGGTGATTGATGTGATGAAAGAGAGACGCCTGGATGCTCTGTGTGTAACAGAGACTAAGCAAAGGGGTAGTGAAACCTGTGATCTTCCTGATGGCACGATGGCTACAGGGCCTGCTGCATGAGCTGCTGAGAGCATGCTGACACGACTGCCCTGCGGTACCCCAGACCACAGGGTCTGGGGTACCACAGGGCAGTCGTGCTAGCATGGGAGTGGGTATCTTGCTGTCTCATCGACTGGCCTCTGGAGTGAGAGATTATGGCCTGTACGATGTAAGACTTCTCTGGGTCCGTTTAAAACTGGGTGTCACTAAAGTATTTTTGGTTGCAGCATATGCTCCCGTAAGCTCGTCGACACCCCAGGACCTTGAGAGGTTTTGGGATAATGTCAGAGAAGTTCTGGATCTGGCTGAGGCTAATGAAAAGGTGATTTTGTGTGGCGATCTAAACGGATGGGTGGGAACCAGGCGGCAAACTTGCAACGCTGCTCTGGGTCCTTATGGTGATAAGAGAGTGAATGTTGCAGGTAAGCTCATTGTGGATGTATGTGTGGAAAGGGGCCTCCTTGTGTCTAATACGATATTCCAACATAAGGATATACATATGTACACGTGGAGAAGGAATGAACAAAAAAGCATGATAGATTTGCTCCTGGTAGATAACCGTCTCCGAAGCAAACTTCAAGATACACGTGCGTATAGAGGCCCCACTCTTGAATCAGACCACTACCTCGTAGTTGCGCGGTTTAGTGGTCTGTTCAGGAAGTGGAGGCACTGGCGAGAGCGTATCCTCTTCGGAGACCTTGAAAGAATTGAAAAGTTGAAAAGTTGCAAGATGAGAGCGTGAGAAGAATGTATGAAGACAGAGTCCGGGACAAGCTTTTGGCAGTAGGTTCTTCGGACTCGAATGTAGATGAATGCTGAAATAGCCTGAAAGAGAGTTTAGAAGATTCCGCGAAAGAAGTAAGGGGTTGCTCAAAGAAGCATAGTACAGTAAAAAGTGATGCATGGTGGGCTGCGGAGTTGCAAAGCTCCGTAGAAAGTAAGAAGAAAGCATGGCAGGACTATGTTTCTTCTTCGAACCTGAATGCCAGTATGACAGAGATGAAGAAAGAAATATACCGGCAATGCAAGAATGCCACCAAAACCTTAGTGCAAGAAAACCGTGAAAGAGCCAGTGCAATTGAGGAGGAGAGGCTGGCGAAAAACTTCGAGAACAACACAACTCTTTTGGAGCAAAGTGAGAAAGTCTCGAGGTGATTCGTCAGGTTTCAGAATGGAAAGGATAAAGTCTAAGGATGGTGACATTTTTGCAGATACACAAGCTGTATTAAACCGGTGGAGTGAATATTTTGGAGAAATGTATGGAGTTGCCCCGGATACTGGTGCCACAGACGAGCCTAGAGGCGAGTTTGTGGCACCGGAATCAACAGAGGGCATCACTATGGAAGAAGTTGAATGGGCGATAGGAAGTATGAAAAATGGTAAAGCTGCGGGAATAGATATGATATCTGCCGAGATGATCAAACATGGTGGAACTTGCATCCGGGACGCCTTTAGGGTCCTTGCAAACCTTTGCTGGAGGACCGGTAGGGGCCCTACAGATTGGCGCCGCGCAGTCATTGTACCCTTGTACAAAGGCAAGGGTTCACAATATGACTGCGCCAATTACAGAGCCATTAGTTTGATCAGCTTAGCAGCCAAGGTGTATGGTAAAATTATTGAAAGGAGAATGCGCGAGAAGTCTGATGGAATGTTGTGCGAGGCACAAGGGGGTTTCAGGTCCGGAAGAGGATGTTCGGATCAAGTTTTCTCCCTTCGCAACATCGTAGAGAAGCATCTGGCAGTGGGCCGGAAGGTTATCTGCGGTTTTGTGGATCTGGAGAAGGCATTTGATAGAGTTGTGCGAAAGAGACTTTGGGACATTTTGCCTAAGTATGGTATAAATGGCACTCTGCTGCGGGCCGTCCAGCCCACCTATGTGGACTGCAAGGCATGCGTACGGGTGGGTGGTAACAGGTCACCCTGGTTTGACGTTGAAATCGGCGTCAAGCAGGGTTGCGTGTTGTCCGCTAGACTGTTTATAATATATTTAGATAAAAGTCTTCAAAGACTGAAAGCGATGAATGAAGGTGTACAAATGAGTGCTCTAGTGATAAACCACCTATTGTATGCAGATGACGCGGTTTTGATAGCGCCAACAGTCACTGATCTGCAATCACTAATCATAGTTATGAAAGACGACTGCATGAAAAATGGCTTACATTTGAATGTGAAGAAAACCAAAATTATGGTTTTTGAACGGTAAGAAACCAGAACGAATGCAAGGATTGTATTTGGGATCGATGTGCTGGAGCAAGTGAATGAGTTTGTATATCTTGGATGCACATTCAGTAAGGATGGAAAATACACAGCTGACATAGAGAGAAGAGTGAGTGCAGGGAACAGTGTGAATGGCGCGATGGGAAAGCTATTTGGGAGCCGGCACTAGCCGAAAGGCGCAGCTGGCCATACATAATGGAGTGCTTGTCCCAACGCTGTTATATGGAAGCGAGAGCTGGGTATGTAAGAAGGAGAATGAAAGTAGAATAAATGCGGTGAAAATGCGAGCTCTGCGGAAGATGTGCAGAGTGAAGCTGACCGACCGTATTCGCAACAGCGTAGTAAGAAAGCAAATAGGTATGAAAGAGAGTATCGGTGTGAAGATGAGAAAGGGTATGCTCCGTTGGTTCGGGCATATAGAAAGAATGTCCGAAGAAAGAATGACAAAACTGATATACAATGCGAAATTGCAAGGATGTAGGTACCGGGGAAGACCTAGACTATCTTACCGTGACCAAATAGACCGGGTCTTATCTGAAGGACAAGTCAGGAGTCTCCGTAACCGGTGAGCGTGTATGAGACGAACTATGAGAGTAGAGGAAGCCAGAGAGGTATGTAAGGAAAGAGCCTGTTGGAACTCCGTACTCTCTGCTTGTCTGCTATGTAAATGATCGACGCTGTCGGCCGCGGGGCCCGTGTGTATGTGTTGTTGTTGACATTGCTATAGTAAGCGCCCGTTTAGTAAGTGGGCATGTATGTGTGTACGTAGAAAGTAATATCTGGATCCAATTCTGAAAATTTCACACGAAGCTACATTATTTTTGAGTGGTATAAGCTATAGTATTGTAATAAAAATAGCCAATTTACAAAATACCCACCTGCAAAGCCACGAGCAACAGCTAGTACAACATCTAATCATGAACCAGAATTAGAATATTTTTTTTCATACTATTAAAGTTCTGTGAAATTATCGACAAACACAAAGACTGCGATTGTGGATAAGAAGGGCCAGAAAGTCCACGTTTTATTTTATAAAATAAGGAATTTGTTTTGTTTCTATCTACATCTACTTACCTACAAATAAAATTGCCTCGTTGGTCTAGAGGCAAAGCGCATCGCTTTGTGATCACGAGGTCAAAAAAATTCCCAGTATGAGTCCGGAGTCTGGAATTGTGCCCGGTATATGGTAATAGGCTCGCCCTCTATTATATCGGATCTAACATCGTTGGCGAAAAGTGGGTGTACTCAGTACACCTCTGCGACCTCCGCTTGGGGAATTTAGGCGTGACGGTGTAAGTAAGAGCAATGTAGGCTGGATTTAGCTAGATTTTAGTAAAAATTAAATAACTAAATAGCAAACTGGCTACATGTTGGAGGGACATACTGTGTTAGATGACTGATAACTTTGTTGGAACGACGTGTTGTTAGACGTGACAGATTTGATCACGTACCAGATATTTGTAAAAGGTGAGTAACATTGTACAGACAATAATGTTTAAATTGGTTGTAAAGATCGGTTAGAATTTCCATGTCGTATTTCTTTGTCGTGAAATTTTGATGGTTTTTGGTAGCTTAAGTTTTAGACACGGTGATAATATGTGTCATTAATATTATCGTCTCTCATGGCGGAGGCAGTAAGGATAGATTATGATGACAAAATATCTATTACTTAGTTTCGATCATTTAAATTGTACATGTGCTTTCTATATTTATATTTTTTTAACTTCTATTGACATCTCTTTTATAACGTAAACAGTATATGCAGTGTAAGTTGTCGTCTTACTAAGTAAGTAAACAAATTACTTTACGTCACCTAATATACAATGTATGTGTAAACATAATTAGTTTAAATTTGTAATAAGAGGAGCAGAGGAAAATTTAAGGCACGATTCATGTATAAGTGCATTATTTTTTAGTGTATTGGTATAAATATTTCATTACACTTGTTTTCTTCAAAGACTTTACAACGTCGCATAATACAGTCTCAGAGTTCCCAACTTAACATTATCTTATAAGTGAAATTGAGTGATTGAAATAGCTTTGAACTTTATACGGGTAGGTTATATAGATACTGAACAGGGAGGTAAGCAGAGCAATGCTTTTAGCGCGTGTTGTTATGCAACGGTCGGACGGGCGGCGCCGGCGTCGAAGCGGGCGGCACATAAATTCCGATTTATTGCCCAACCTGCCGAACTTTCTATACGCCTCACTCACCGCCGCTACCTCATTTTATTTAACTTCTTTATACCCTCCCGAAGTTGTAGTTCCGATAAACGCCGAGTAAACGTCGTTAGTCTATTGATTTTGTCGATAAATTATGTCAGAGTTGTTTGTATTTGATGCGATTTCTTTTGTTCTGGATATTATGATTCATTGGACCATTATTTAATTAGACATAGGATTTCGTTTACAGTGCGACAAGGATCTTTTGCCCCTGGATGACATTGACAGGGGGGGGGGGGGGGAAGGGAGGAGCGTGAAGTGTCTGTTTAAATTAGCCTGTACTTGCTCAATGCTGAACATAGACCTGAAATGAGGGTTACCATTAAATATTTATTTTTCTACTTCCCAGGAGATATTTCAACAAGTGGGTCCGTCCGCACAGTTACTAATAAAAAAAATAATCTGAAGGTCAAGAGGCTCCATAACCATGAGTGAGTGGAGGAAGCAAGAGAGGTATGCAAGGAAAGAACCTGTTGGAACACGGACTTCTCTGCCTACCATGCAAGGGATTTGGCGTAATGATAAAGAAATATATAATTTAGGTAAATTTCATACCAAAGTGCAACTCTGTGACTGTCATGAAGTGACATTTTACACGATGACAGCATTATTTTTGATTTTGGCCGCGGACCAAAAGATCCTCGTCGAAACATTGTGGGCCTGTATTCCAAAAAGAATTTAATTACTACGTTTCTGTATTCATTATATTAAGGGAGAAGATGTATATACTTTAGTTAATGAAACATAAAAGTCGACTTATTGAAAAATTAATGTACCCAAATCTTACCAAATCTTGTATCAACATGGTTACGGATCTTTTGACTTTCTGAAAATGGCTGATGACCCTTGTTCCGGATGTTTTAGACGGTAAAAATTAAAATCATTAGTACGCTAATAGTACCTGAACAAGCCGGTAGTTGTTTACCGTGTCCGCGCACCGTCGATAATTAAAGGGGATGCACCTTATAGACGTTTTAGCACTCAAACGCAGATTCGAGATCTTTCTTGATGAATCGATAAGGGACCTAAGGGTGTGTAATGCGTTTTAAAATTAACATCCCCCGATAGTGTTCACGAGATATCGGGGTCTATTAAAGTCGTAAGATTATCATACATACTTAATAAATATTTTTCGCCATCTCTGTTATTCTCCTCACAAATTTGACTATCTTTCCAAACATTTATATTATGTCTTTTATTAGGCACTCCGCAAACACGAAGCTATAAGAAAAGGTTAAATTATTCCCTATTTGAATAACAAAACACAAAGGTGTAGTTTATTTGCATTCGCAACGGCGTTAAGTCATTTCATCGGCGAAGGAGGGGAAATTATAGCCGGAGGGAAGAAATGCAAAAAAAAAAGCATATTTAATATCACCAGTCGATAATGTAGCAGTCTCTTAACTATAACATCGGAGCTATCGAATGCTGCGCGATGTTACCAGCTCTTGGAAATTTTTTCATCTTTGTGTGTGTTGTATATTTTTATTTAGAGAATAAGTTATTATAAAGTTTGGTTAGAAGTATAGAACTTTGAATGATAGTACAGAACCAACGTAAACCGATTTACATCTTAGTTATTGAAATGGGGTAATAGGTACTCTTTATTTTACAAACATTAGTGTCAATTATTAGAACCAACATATTTAAATATATTTATATAATAATAATATAATAATAGTAGCCCTGTTAAGAAACTGTCCTACCATTGGGGACGAGCCTCCTCACAAACTGAGCGGGTTTGGGCCATAGTCCACCACACTGGCCAAGTGCAACTTCACAGACCTTCGAGAAACTCTTAGGCATGCAGGTTTCCTCAAGATGTCTTCTTTCACCGTTAAAGCAAGTGATAGTTAATTTTAAATACGCACATGCTTTCGAAAAGACAGAGGTGCATGCCTTTGTTTGAACCCGAGACCTCTGACTTTGCAGTCCAACGGTCTAACCACTAGAAAATAAATAGATTACATGAAAACAAAAGTGTGCAAGTGACTTGAAATCGAGGAAAACTGAGAATGATTAGCGACTAATTATGCTGACCGTACAAACATTATGTTAGTATTATAAGAACCGTTTCGCCTACATTCTCCAAACAGTAGTGGCAGATGTGTGTATGTACACAAACATATCGTTGACGATGTTAGGTCTCAATATAATAGAGGATAAGCCAATAGGCTCGTTCTCTATTACATATTTTTTTAATTAAACGTAGCCCCATACTTATTATACCTGTGTCGTAGGAGCGTTTCCAAACACGAAAATTTACATACACAAATACCCAGACCGAAACAAATAATTGTGGGTCACACAAAGATTTCTCTCGTGCAGAAATCGAACCCGCAACTATTTGAAGCAGTGGGCGGAGCGGCTTAAATTAAGCTCTTAACCACTTCGCCAAATCGCCCGATATAATAATATCGAAATTTTTTGATCATGGTCACACTGTGCACCTGAAAACAACGAGGCAGTAGGTAGGTAATCTTTTACAAATTGTTTGCCTTAATATTCAAAAGTTTAAATGTACGTGAGTAAGAATTGAAATCGGTTTATTTTTATACTGAGATACATGTCTCGTTCATACGTGCTTCAAACAGGTTTAAATCAAATTACAATGCGAAAAGTATATTCAATGTCATATAACATATAGCCATGAACAAAATCCCTTCAATCATCTAAAAATTTAGCAATACAAGCTCGCAACTCGCGGAGACAGTTCTAGGGGAAGAAAGCAATTATTTATCTTTCATACTGATATATGCGCAGTCAGTACGTGGTAATCCGCTCACCTGCGGGCTTAGGACGAAAACTTTGTTGTTAGCGTTACGCTAGCAAGTAATCATGCCGTAACCTTCATGTTTATTCATTAAATTTGTAGTGAGACAAGGATGGCATATTAACTCTCTAGAGTCAGGCTAAAGTCATTTTTTTTGTGTTAAACTCTCTGCCCCCGGCTGTTACTGCCAACTTACATTATTGCCATCTTCAAAATGAATTTTATTTACGACAAATGCTTTGTCTGTCCAAGAGCGTGCTCGTCGCGACCCCTGCCAGTCATTATGGCTGCAATCTTGGACCGAAGACGTACCGCAGTGCGGGCTAGGGCGTCCCCCCGAGGCGACGCGTACCGGCCCGCCCCCGTCGGTACGAATATAGGTGGAAGCGGCGATGGGGGCCGCCACCCATCACGCCGGGCCCGAACTGGCGAGTCGTGGGGTGCAGAGTGCCGAATAGGCATTTGGAATGTAAGAGGTGGTATGGAAGATAAGATGCATGAGGTGATTGATGTGATGAAAGAGAGACGTCTGGATACTCTATGTGTAACAGAGACTAAGCGGAGGGGCAGTGAAACCTGTGATCTTCCTGATGGAACGATGGCTCTGTGGTCTGGGGTACCGCAGAGCAGTCGTGCCAGTATGGAGGTGGGTATCTTGCTGTCCCGTCGCCTGGCCTCTGGAGTGAGAGATTATGGCCTGTGCGATGCGAGACTTCCCTGGGTCCGTTTAAAACTGGGTGTCACTAGAGTATTTTTGGTCGCAGCATATGCTCCCGTAAGCTCGTCGACACTCCAGGACCTTGAGAAGTTTTGGGATAATGTCAGGGGAGTTCTGGATTTGGCTGAGGCTAACGAAAAGGTGATTCTGTGTGGTGACCTGAACGGATGGGTAGGAACCAGGCGGCAAACTTGCGACGCTGCTCTGGGTCCTTATGTTGATAAGAGAGTGAACGATGCAGGTAAGCTCATTGTAGATGTTTGTTTGGAAAGGGGTCTTCTTGTGTCTAATACGATATTCCAGCACAAGGACATACACATGTATACGTGGAGAAGGAATGAACAAAAAAGCATGATAGATCTGATCCTGGTTGATAACCGTCTCCGAAGCAAACTACAAGATACGCGTGCGTATAGAGGCCCCACTCTGGAATCAGACCACTATCTCGTAGTTGCGCGGTTTAGTGGTCTGTTCAGGAAGTGGAGGCACTGGCGAGAGCGTATCCCCTTCGGAGACCTTGAAAGATTAAAGGTTGAAAAGTTGCAAGATGAGAGCGTGAGGAGGATGTATGAAGACAGAGTCCGGGACAAGCTTTTGACAGCAGGCTCTTCGGACTCAAATGTAGATGAATGCCGGAATAGCCTGAAAGAGAGTTTGGTGGAATCCGCGAAAGAAGTATGTGGTTGCTCAAAGAAGCGTATTACAGCAAAAGGTGATGCATGGTGGGATGCGGAGTTGCAAAGCTCCGTAGAAAGTAAGAAGAAAGCGTGGCAGGACTATGTATCTTCTTTGAACCTGAATGCCAGTATGACAGAGATGAGGAAAGAAATATACCGGCAATGCAAGAATGCCACTAAAATTTTAGTGAAAGAAAAGCGTGAAAGAGCCAGTATGATTGAGGAGGAGAGGCTGGCGAAGAACTTCGAGAACAACACCAAACTCTTTTGGAGCAAGGTGAGAAAGGCTCGAGGTGATTCGTCAGGCTCCAGAATGGAAAGGATAAAATCTAAAGATGGTGACATTCTTGCAGACACACAAGCTGTGCTAAACCGGTGGAGTGAATATTTTGGAGAAACGGCGACGGACGATTTAGCGCAGTGGTTAAGAGCTTAAGCCGCTCTGCCCACTGCGTCTAATAGTCGCGGGTTCGAGTCCCGCACGGGACAAATCTTTGTGTGATCCACAATTATTTGTTCCGGTTTGGGTATTTGTGTATGTGAATTTTCATGTTTGTAAACGCACCCACGACACAGGAATAAATCCTGGTGTGGGGCTACGTTTTATTAAAAAAGAAAAGAAAAGAAAGAAAATGTATGGAGATGACCCGGATGCTGATGCCGCAGACGTGCCCAAAGGCGAGATTGCGGCACCAGAATCAACGGAGGACATCACTATGGAAGAAGTTGAATGGGCGATAGGAAGTATGAAAAACGGTAAAGCTGCGGGAGTAGACATGATATCTGCCGAGATGATCAAATATGGTGGAACTTGCGTCCGGGACGCTTTCCGGGCCCTTGCAAACCTTTGCTGGAGGACCGGTAGAGTCCCTACAGATTGGCGCCGCGCAGTCATAGTACCCTTGTATAAAGGCAAGGGTTCACAATATGACTGCGCCAATTACAGAGCCATCAGTTTGATCAGCCTAGCAGCCAAGGTGTACGGTAAAATTATTGAACGGAGAATGCGCGTGAAGTCCGATGAAATGTTGTGCGAGGCACAAGGGGGTTTCAGGTCTGGAAGAGGATGTTCGGATCAAGTCTTCTCACTCCGCAACATCGTAGAGAAGCATCTGGCAGTGGGGCGGAAGGTTTTATGCGATTTTGTAGATCTGGAGAAGGCATTTGACAGAGTTGTGCGAAAGAGAATTTGGGACATTTTGCCAGAGTATGGTATAGATGGCACTCTGTTGCGAGCCGTCCAGTCCACTTATGTGGACTGCAAGGCATGCGTACGGGTGGGTGGTAACAGGTCACCCTGGTTTGACGTTAAAATCGGCGTCAAGCAGGGTTACGTGTTGTCCGCTAGACTGTTTATAATATATCTGGACAAAAGTCTTCAAAGACTGAAAGCGATGAATGAAGGTGTACAAATGGGTGACTTAGTGGTAAACCATCTACTTTATGCAGATGACGCGGTTTTAATAGCGCCAACAGCCACTGATCTGCAAACACTAGTCACAGTTATGAAAGACGACTGCATGATCAATGGCTTACACTTGAATGTGAATAAAACCAAGATTATGGTTTTTGAAAGGGAAGAAACCAGAACGAAAGTAAGGATTGTGGTTGGTAACGATGTGCTGGAGCAAGTGAATGAGTTTGTATATCTTGGATGCGCCTTCAGTAAGGATGGGAAATACAACGCTGACATAGAGAGAACAGTGAGTGCAGGGAACAGAGTGAATGGTGCGATGGGAAAGCTACTCGGGAGCCGGCACTTAAGCCATAAGGAGCAGCTGGCCATACATAACGGAGTTCTTGTCCCAACGCTGTTATATGGTAGCGAGAGCTGGGTATGTAAGAAGGAGAATGAAAGTAGGATAAATGCGGTAGAAATGCGAGCTCTGCGGAAGATGTGCGGAGTGAAGCTGACCGACCGCATTAGCAACAGCATAGTAAGACAGCGAGTAGGTATGAAAGATAGTATCGGTGTAAAGATGAGAAAGGGCATGCTCCGTTGGTTCGGGCATATAGAAAGAATGCCAGAGGAAAGAATGACAAAACAGATATACAATGTGAAAGTGGAAGGATGCAGGTACCGGGGAAGACCTAGACTATCTTACCACGACCAAATAAACCGAGTCTTATCTGATGGAAAAGTCAAGAGTCTCCGTAACCGGCGAGCGTGTATGAGACGAATTATGAGAGTCGAGGAAGCCAGAAAGGTATGTAAGGAAAGAACCTGTTGGAACTCTGTACTCTCTGCCTACCCCGCAAGGGATCTGGCGTGAGGTTATAGGTAGATAGATAGACGAATGCTTTGTGAGAAAGTTTTTGATACGGATTATGCTATGTTTGGCGCCGTGTATAAAATGAAAACATGGCGTCACCGTATGTAAAACGTAAAAAGACACGTAATGTAAAAAGACTCCAACCCGACTACGGAATAAACGCTACGCTATTGTTTTTCTGCCGTGTGATAATAATAATAATAATAATAATAATTCTTTATTGGCATAAAATATCATGGTACAGTTTAAAGTTAGGCCCTGACCCCAGAGCTAGGTATACAATACCTGTGTTTCAGGGGTCAGTGTCGTCTTCCTTATTAGATGAATCTAAAATTTTATGCGTATTTTATAGTTACATGCAGCAAAAAACAAAAAAAATAATTAAATGAATAAAATTATAACAATCATGGATTAAAATAATATTTGAAAACTATAGCTATATGACAATCACAATTTTATAATTGTGTGGGAGCGTGTTCGTGGTAATGTGTGTGTGTCTGCGTATGTATGTGTGTGTGTGTGTGTGTGTGTGTGTGTGTGTGTGTGTTTGTGCGTTTGTGTGTGTGTGTGTGTGTGTATGACATTGATATGCTTTACAATCATTTTAATAAATTCTCCGTTTCGTCGTAGTTCTGTGTTTGTAACCAAATCTTTACTGTACGTTTTACGTCGTGAGATATACGAGGATTAATACGAAGGGTCTTATTTAACTTATTGTACAGACGAACAGCAAGGCAAATATGTTGATGCCCAGCAGTCGCTGTGTGGCAACGTAGAGGAAGGCAGACATTACCAATTTTACGCTTATGAGTGTTGTTTTTATTATATGGTGTGATACGGTGTTGTTTAATGACAACCTGCAGAATATAAGTTTGCCTTACAGTAAGTACTTCACACTTCTGGTATAAGGTTACTGTTGGATATATAAAGGGTCTGAAAGTCATGACCTTTAGTAAGGATCTTTGAGCTCTTTCAAGGCATATCATATGAGTTTTGCAAGCACCACCCCAAACTACAATACAGTACGTTATAACTGAGTGCACAAGTGCATAGTATACTATGCGTATTAATTTAAAATCAGCTACGTGTCTTAGCTTTTTAAACACCCATACAAGTTTCCTGATGCGTGTGCAAGTTAGGTCTATGTGTTGGCGCCAACTAAGCTTTTCATCAACTAGCACGCCAAGGTACTTGACATGAGTAGCTTTATTTATAGTCGAACATGAGCAGATTGTGGTAGTTGTAGGTGAGTTGCATGTATGTAATTTAATATTATTTATGATTATGGGATTAATTTTTGAAAAATAGAATTGAATGAATGTCGATTTTGAAATATTCAGAGTAAGAAGGTTAACTCTAAGCCAGTGACATACTTTATGTAAGCCTATTTCCGCGTTACGTCGAACATCATCCCAAGTATCCCCATGGAAGACCAGTGCCGTATCATCAGCATAGGTAAAGATTTTACCGTTTATAAAAGACTGTTGGCAGAGTTCATTTATGTAGACTAGGAAGAGGCTGGGGCCAAGGATACTACCCTGCGGTACACCGTAGGTCACTCTAGCATCTGAGCTGCAGTAGTCTTTAATTTTCACTCTTTGTGTGCGGTCATAGAGAAAGTCTTTAAAAATATTTAGAGCATTGCCGCGAACACCAACATTATTAAGCTTGTTCACGAGAGTGGGAATCGACACGGTGTCAAAAGCCTTGGCCAGGTCGAGAAAAATACCAATGCATTTTTGTTTTGCATTTAGTTTTACAGTTACATAATCTATCAATCGAGTGATAGCATCCTCAGTACTTTTTCCAGACCTGAAACCAAATTGAGCATCAGACAGTACTTTATTATGTTCTAAAAAGTTAAGGAGTCTAGTGTTAAGCACTTTTTCAAAAATTTTTGATAATGTAGAAAGAACAGAAATTGACCGGTAGTTTCTAACATCGTCCCTTGCTCCACCCTTGTGAACAGGAGTGATGACAGACTTTTTAAACACTTCAGGGAAAACGCCTTGTTTTAAACAGATCTCAATAAGTTTTTTCAGATTGGGAACTATAACGTGTTTAGCTAATTTAAGTAATTTCGCTGAGATAGAGTCCCATCCTACAGCGCAATCATTGTTCAGGTTCATTAAAAGTGATTCAACTTCGGCTTCATCTGGAGGAAGCAAAACTATTGAATTAAGAGTGTGGGGTACATCAAACTCATAGTCTGTTCCGATTTGTGCAATGTTATCTGCGAGCTCTTTACCTATGTTAGCAAAGTATAGATTTATATCATCTACTGCCTGTAATCCACTTTCTGTTGCTTGAAGTAGTTCGTCAGCAGCAGTTTTTTGTTTTTCAGTATTAGTAATAAGTTTAACAGCATTCCATTTCTCTTTGTTATTTTTTGAATTCTGTAGCAAAGACCTTTCATAGCTTTGTCTTAACTTTTTAAGTAAGTTGTTACAGAAGTTGCGATATCTTTTGTATGTTAATTCAAGAGTTTGATTTAGTGGATGTTTAGATACATTTCTGTGGAGTTTATCTCTGTGGCGAATACATCGCAACAGGCCAGGTGTAAGCCAAGGCTTGAGTAATCTTTTCCTACATGGTTTTATAACTACTTTGGAGTATAGTTTTAATGCTGTAACAATTGTTTCAACAAAACGTGTTGCTAAAGAATTTGCGTTCCCATCACTGTTCAAAAATGAAAAATCCACTCTCTCTAGGTGTTTGATAACAGCCTCATAGTTAGTAGAGCTGTGAAAATTTACGCTAATTTTATTCTGCTTCGGGCAACTTAAGCACAATAAAACTGAATTATGGTCAGTTACTGTAGAGGTTATCACAAAAACTGAAGCAGAGTAGCGTGTATTCAGCATGATATGATCTAAACAGCTTTGTAATCTTGTGGGATATACGTGTGCTGGGAGTAGCCCTAGTTCCGCCGTCAAATTTAGATAGGAAGCGCTATTTCTATCAGTACTGTTTGGTTTAATGTCAATATTTACATCACCTGCAATAATGTAATTTTTAGTTTTTATTGTACGCATGATATTGTCTAGTGAGTTTAAAAAGCTATTTGTGCAGTATATAGAGGGAGACCTGTATACAGTTAGTATGCAAATATCTGGGTAAATATTTACCAATAGAAATTCAGCCCCAATTTGCGCCGGCTCTTCGACTGTGCACCTAATATGTTTCTTTGTATATATTACGATACCCCCATTTTGGTTTAAACGCGTTTTAGTATAATACGTATTATAGGTCTCAAGAGTGGGAATAGGTTTGCAATCATTCAACCAGCATTCTGTCAATATGATAATGTCAATTTCAAAAGATATTCTAGCTAATTGTGCTTGAAAACCATCGAAGTTTTTGTATATACTACGTATATTTTGGGATATCATTTTCAAAGCCATCGATGAGCTGCTTATTACTTTGTTACACGTTTCGAAGTCGCAGCAATAGCTTTTAGCCACAGAGATTGTATCGACATCGGGAAAAGGATCATTAACCATTGGAATTATTATAAATAACCATGTCACAAATAATTGTTTCACATATAAAAATTTGGTTATGGAGAAACATAAGTACCGATTTTATCGTAATTGGATTGTTTAACTGAATTCTATAGAATTTTGATTTTAAATAGTAGCATATAAATGATATATAAAGGTTTGTGGGTGTAAGTGTCATACGAGAGAAGTATTGTGTGTGATGTGTGAGTAATGTAGTATAGTTATTCGTTTGACGATTGTATACATATAATAGAAACAACAATAACCTAACGCAATTAAAGGTAACATTCATTTTGCAAGACATGTCGGCTAGTCATTCACTGTGTCCGAGTTTATTGATGTCAGCTTCTTCCTTAATAGGTATTAATTTTTCTCCTTCATTTTTTCTCAGAAAAACTTTTCCGTTTGACGTCCAGCAAAACTTGTAGTTATTGTCTTTAGCAAACATTCTTGCTTGGTAGAATAATCTTTGAGCTTTCGGTGTCAGATTTTCTGCCACGTATATTGGTTTTGCTGGGCCAGGAATTTTAATGTGTGTTGTATTTAGTTTATTATTTTTGTTCTTCTTATTAAACTGTCGGGTCCTTCTAACGATTTCGTCTTTGGTCTTAGTCCTGGCGAAGTCGACTATGATCGTTGATACTCCTTCTTTTTTGTTAAAACGGAAGACATCTTTAATATCCTGCTCCTGTAGAGAAATTTCTAGAATATTGGCAGTTTCAGTCACAAGTTTGTATAGGTCATCCTTGGATTCGCCTTGTTTCTTGGGGATGTTTCTGATTTCCACCTTAGTCTGATTCCACTTTCGCTCCAGACTTTCAACTCTATCCTCAAGTTGGTTAATATAGGCACGATCTAATTTCCTTTCAGCTTCAAGCTTTTCTACTCTCAGGACCATGTCGTCATATTGTTTGGAAATAAATCCAATGGTAGACTTGATTTCAACGTTATGCGTAATAATTTCAGATAGAGACGCTTGGAGAGACTCGAATTTGTTATCTGTTTTCGCTGTGTGTAATTTCAGAAAATCCATGAAACTATTGTAGTCATCGTCATCCCGTTTTCTTTTGCGCATTTTGATATTTTCAGTATCATAAGATGTTAAATTGGGGGTAGACCCAGCGCATGAGATAGTACTCGTGCTCGGGGCTAATTGCGCCATATTTGAATCAGATGTCTTTGGTGGGGTGCGTTTTAACGGCATATTTGTAAAAACGGCAACAACTGTATACAAAGATATTGTGTGCTCAAAGGTATTTGTATCTATATAGTATTTAAAATACCAAAACGAGTCCAATATAAATATCCAAGGAGTAAAAATTTCCAAAAAATATAAAAAACTTGACAAAAAACATAAATAAATAACTTGCAAAAAGAACCGCCGACTGCCGGGGTTCGATCTGGGTCCGTAGTAATTGTAGCGAGAAATCCAGTACTAAAGTGCTATTTGCTCACACAAGTAACAGATGAAATTAGGCTTCCATTTCTCATAAGGGGCAGTAAAAATACAAGTTGGAGTTCGTTTTTGTGACCATATAAGGTAGCGTTTGGAGTCGCTTCGTGTGCTTTGACTCACCACCAATCGACGAATCAGGAGGCGCGTAGCGATGAATCACCGATGTTTTGCAGTTAATATTTGTATTGGTGAAATTATTTGTTTCTGTAGATGTTTGATTAGTTAAATATAGTTATTTGTGTAATCAGAACGTACACTGACTATTTGTTTAATTTTATTTTAATTATAATTGTTGTGATACGGTGAAAAGAATTTTGCTTAGCGGAGTGCCTTGCAACACGTCCGTCTGTGAGCGCGCACGGACGACGACATGTGATATATCTTATATTTTAAAATGTATGAACTCAGAATTATCTCCTCTTAGATAAAAACACCCACCCCCGCTTATTTCATGTATAGATATTGACCGTATAAAATGTCGTTTATATTACCTGGTTCCTTAGCCTGGATCATAATAACGAATCGATTGACACATCATTCATCAAAAGTGGATGAGTAGTTGAGCCATACCGTGGAACATACGTATGTAAATGTAAAGACCATATAAGACTGCTAAAATTAGAACCCGTATGCACTCCGTTATGTATAGTCAGCAGCTTTTGGCTTAAGTACCGGATCCTAAGTAGCTTTCCCATCGAACCATTCACTCTGTTCCCTGCACTTACTCTCTTCTCTATGTCAGCGGTGTATTTCCCATCCTTACTGAAGGCGCACTCAAGATATACAAACTCACTCAAATTATCTAATTAGTACGTAAAACCTAAATTGTCTTTAAAGTTCCTTATAAATTGAATTTTACTTATCCTGCTTGCCTAACGGGTATGAATTAGCAGCTTTAAATGTTTGGATTCAAATACGCTGTGGGTACCCGTATCGGGTACATAATTAGTAATTAATGTAGTCAATAATCTAGGTCATTATGTATTTGTTTTTTATACTAAACATAAATAAATAAAATATCAAGAACAGGAACTACCATGAACATTTTGCATGACCGTCCACTGGGCATGCCATCAATTTACGAGCTCCAACTTTTATTCCACTACATTACGTCTGACTTCAGCGTCCTATGAACTCCGCCTTCACGGCTATAATACTGGAAAAGCGCGTGGGCATTCTGTAGCGCACACTCGTTTAACGAGCATTTCATGAGAGTGCATTCAGGAATCTTACTGCAATGTTCTCATGGAATATGTTTTGAATTGAAATTCAATATTGTTATGGAAAATCTTGTGCTTCAAATGATTGGAGAATTGTTGGTAATAAATAGCGCGATATTACAATACCTACATGAAAGATAACCTACAAGGCAATGTGATATTATTTCATGTCAAGTCATAGGGTATAAATCTAAGCGACTATGATATGAGGTCATGACAGTCAGAGTAGCACACACCGTCACGCCAATATTCCCCAAGCGGGGGTGGCAGAGGTGTACTATCAGAGAAGCTTATTTACAAATTTACCGTAGGTCATTCTGGTTTTGAATAAGACCCTACCAGTAATGCACTTAAGTCAAAATTCGTGTTTCAAAATATCTCTCTGTTTCTAATGGCCTTGCATAATTTCTCTTTCACAAAATCTTCATCGTTGATCGGAAATCTTGTCGTCGAGATTCGACTGACCCTAGACAGTAAACTAAGGCGTGAGAGCATCGCCTTGTCATTAGTCGCTTTTAACGAGGAAGTAAGACAACAGAGAAACTACTTTTATTGTCCAGTGTCAGTGTCCAGTACAGTATTATATAGAGTTCAGTGCCTAACTAGACCACGGTATACCCAGCGCTAACATTTTTATTTAAAACTGGACCCTCCTAAAAGCCTGACAGCATTACATACAATACTTTTGAGTTGCGTTTTCGTGTCAAAATACACTTCCAGGCTTTACAAATGTCCTGTCTTTATTTTTATGTGTTAACATTATGTTGGTTGCGACGTAATGCGGCCGCAAAGACTGCAGATGGGACACAAAACACCAGAGGGGCAGCACAAAAAGATTAACGTTAGCGTGACGCTAGCGAGTCGAATCGCTATCCTTATAGCGATTCGACTCGCTAGCGCTCACGCTTCAAATTTACTAAACAAACATGAACGTGACAACACGCTTACTCGCTAGCGTCACATTAGCAACAATCTTTTCGTGCGAAGCCCTCAGACCACGGCGGACAAACTTTTTAATCTTTTAAAGTTATACCAAGAGGAACAGGGAACACGTATTCATCTTGCACATGTAGCAAATTTTGTTTTTCCAGCTGCTGACGTGGACACACAACTTGGCGACCAGCAACTCGTAATGTTGTCGCTGCAGAAATATTAGTTTAGGAAAACTGTTTTCAATTTGTCTTATTCCTTCTAGACAATTTATAATTATAGTTTTACAATTTTATTACTTTTTCAGAAGAATTTTGGATTTTGTTACTAGAATTTGCGCTTAGAGTCTGGGCTACTCCACTTAATGGATCGATAAGTCGCGGGTAACATCGCACGGGACAAATCTTTATGCAACCCCTAAACGTTCATAGTCGTTTCACTCGTCATCGTAGGCATCATCGGCCGATATCATTCTGCCACTGCACTGCCTGCGCCTCCTTTTTTTCCAACCGCTGTGTGCCGCATTTTTCAAGCACAGCGGGTATCCGATTGAGCTGAAATTTGGCGTACGTAAGTTCGGCGACAATGCATGATGTGATACCATAGAGCTGGTCTGATGATGGTGCCGTAAGATCGTCACCGGAACAACCCAACTACTTAATATAGCTTTATCGTGTTTGTGGTCGTTGGATTTGTCTTAACGTTACTATGGGCCCAGATGGTCGTCAGGGTCTGATGATGGAGCTGCATGGAGGCTATAGAAAGTCTTCAACTATGCAAGATATCTCCGTTGTGTTTTGCTATAAAAGCTTGTCTTTAAAAAGATCTTTTGAAATTAAAAAAAGATCTTTATAAATTATTTATTCTGTTTTTAGAATATTTCGTATTCTTTCCGATCAGGGTGCTTGTTGCATGAAAAATAATTAAACCCACCCAACGATGCAGGCATAATCTCTAGAGTAGGGCTTCTTTTTCTAAAAAGATAAAACATTATATAGAAATGTTTTTATATGAACCTGATCAACTTTGAGTTCTTAGATTTACGCGAATATTGTGATGAATATTGTGATTATACACATGAAATAAAACTATAATAATTATTTGTTGGTTCCGTTTCATCGGAACATTTTGATTGGTTATTGTCCATGTTATTATAGTTAATTGACTCGTTGATATAACGGAACGCTGCGTGGATGTTGCGTGGGTTTACACATTTCCTTATTGAAAATAAGCTTCTTTATTCATTTCATTTCTTATTATTCTTCCATTAGTAAGTGTTAATTAGTAGCATGCAATAGATTTAAAAAGTGTGTTAGCATGTTTTTGTAGGAGTTAATCCCAAAACGACACTCACATTTTTTTTCATAAACGTCGATTCAGCAGTAAACAAAGTAATAAAGTTGTATATCATACGGATTTCATTGTTCTTCTAAAGCCTAAAAGTATTGAAGGAAATCCTACTAATATTACAAATGTGAAAGTTTGTATGTTTAGATATTTGTTACTTAATCACGCGAAAATAGCTGAACGGATATGGATGAAATTTTGCAAACAGATAGTTTATTATCTGGTTTAACATATAGGATATTTTATCCCGGAAAATGTTAGATTCCCATCTAAAGCTACCGCGGACGAAGTCGCGGACATAAACTAGTAATAAATATTAAACAAGGTTTAAATCTGTGAACTTAGCTGTATCGTCATGCCGGTTCCCTTATGGCAAGGCTTACGTAAGTAACCACTTACATGAACCTAAAAAAAAAAGATATATTGAAATGCTCTGTGTCAAAGCCATATAAAAACCTTTTGAAATGCTCCTTGTACAGAAAATACGGTTATAAACAAAAATATTATATGCAACATTTAAAATCATAAAATTTCTAAAGTCCGATACCTGAATACATATACGACTAAATAAACATTATTTAAAAGCGTGGAAAAATCCGTTTGGCGACGACTGCAGTGTAGTGTTGTAAAAATGAGCGCTGAAGTCGAGCGTTCAGTGCTGAGTCGACGCTCACGAGCGTTGAAACACGTAGAAGACGCGAGCGTTTAAAGCGCCAACTCGACCGTTTTTACAACACTACTGCAGTGGCATGGCGGCAGTAATCTTCACTTTTTCATATCCACGCAATTGGCAGCTTTTTATCTCAGGTCCTTTCTCCTTTCGCCTCTCCGGCGTTGCTCGGCATCCGGGCAGCGGGAGTGCATCCACCTACACAATATGGAATTCCTTTGAAATAACCTTACGTGAGTAAGGCTTAGTATAGGTACCTTTAAAAAAAATAATATCAGCCCATACTGCCCACTGCTGGACAAAGGCCTTCTCTCACTAATCGAGGTGAGAGAGATTAGGTCATACTCCACCACGCGGACCCAGTGCGGATTGGTGGAGGCAGGTTTGTGGCCACCTGCTGCTGGAACTTATCAAGCCGCCTTTAAGGCTTCCAACTCGGCTTAACGACTACCACATTAAGTGGTAGCCGGGACCAACGGCTTAACGTGCCTTCCGAAGCACGGAGACGCTCGAATATGAAAATGCCACAAACGGTCACCCATCTCGAGCCAACCGAGTCGAACGCTGCTTAACCGTGGTAATCGGTAAGAACACCGCGGTCGCACAGCGCTACGAGCGCTGTGCGACTGCGGTACCTTTTGTTACCTTTTGTTGTAATAAAATATAAGTAATATCTCCGTAACCGCCAAGCGTGTATGAAACGAACTGTGAGAGTGGAGGAAGGCAGAGAGGTCTGTGAGGAAAGAACCTGTAGAAACTCTGTACTCTCTGCCTACCCCGCAAGGGATCTGGCGTAACGGTATAGATGGATAAAATTTAAATATAACTTGCAGCGTCATAGATTTCTTTAACTTGACCTGTTTATATCTAAAATCAGTAGTAGCCCTACATTATGAATTATTCCTGTGTCGTAGTTGCGTTTGCAAACATGAAATTCACATAAACGAAACCCAGACAAAACAAATAGACTTAATAAGCCCACGAATAAATAAACCCACAAAGTTAGACAAAGATTTGTCCCGCATGAATAAACCTCATCACGCCAGATCTCTTGTGGGGTGGGCAGAGAGTACAAAGTTCCAACAGGTTCTTACTTTACAGACCTCTCTGGCTTCCTCCACTCTCATAGTTCGTCTCATACATGCTCTCTGGTTACGGATTCTCTTAACTTGCCCATCAAATAATCGGTCTTCCCGGGTGCCTACATCCTTCCACTTTCGCATTGCATATTTGTTTTGTTATTCTTTCTTGCGACATCCATTCTATATAAGTATGGAAATGTAGGACAAAAAAAACGAATTCAAAAAGCATAAAATAAATAATTGAAGTCGGTGCCGGTTAGTGAAGTCGGCTACTTGGAACCGACTTAAAATATTTAATTTTTGCTGTTTGAAGTCGGTGTCCCTTTATTTAAAAATTTACTTTATTTTAAGTGATGAGTGAATTAATTATGATTATTTATGCACCTATGTTATATTATTTTAAATAGTTCTACAGTAAGGTACCTACAAAATTGACATAATACCCATAATAACGGAATCTATAAATACAGTCGTATTGTTTACCGTTAAGGAGTCCTCTGGTGTATCTTCAAAGTCCAAGGTCCAATACCGATGAAATAAAAAAAGGGTCACCTTGGAGCTATACTGAACCCAATGCAAAAAGAATCATCGAAATCGGTCCAGAATTGACGGAAATATTGGTATACATAAAAAACATACCTGCAGAGGAACATAGAACCTCCTCTTTTTTGAAATCGGTTAAAAATATAAATTTGTACACTAGTGTAGAGTGTACATACTTGCAACAGGCTCTTTCGTTCACTTTAAACGAAATAGATATTTTACTATATAAACAAAAAAAACAAATCCAAAGCCGTTAAGTTTTCTCACAAGGAAACTCGAATATGGGGCGGTCCTGAAATCACCTTAATCTTCCTTCATTTGTATGCAAGGGGACTCCAGAATAGTCGCCTAATTAAAAAGAGTCGCCTTTGTGATGCAGATACGTGGCAGACAATCAAAGCCATGCTCATTTCAGCAGGATCCCTCAAATAAATATCTGATCCTCTAAGCCTATTAAGTGCCTCTTCGGAGCTTCTTTTTAATAGACACTTTAATTAAAAGACGTTCTCGTTGCGCCTCAAACGAAGACTTACAAGTAAAAGGAGTATTTTAAACGAGTTGATGTAATTCGACTGGAATATAATTATAACTACTGACCCGCCCCGGCTCCGCACGGGTGAATTATACACATAAACCTTACTCTTAAATCACTCCGTCCATTGGTAAAAACTGTATGAAAATTCATTTATCGCGTTCAGACAGACAGAGGCGGCGGGGGGACTTTGGTTTATAATATGCAGTGTTATCAAAAATATGATATTGGCTGCCTCTGTGTTCCTAGAAGTCTGTGGAGTGGCAATTGAGAGGTTTGGGATTTCGTTTCTAGGTCGACAAAAGTGTTATCGAAGTTTTTTTTTAAAAGTAGTTATCTAGGGTCTAGAATTGTGCCCGGTGTAACGGCAATAGATCCGGCCCCTTTTATTGACCGACTTCAAAAAGGAGCTTCAGGGCTCTATGTTCGTTGTACCTTTATGTATTTATTCTTATTCTTTATTTAGATTTCTCATCCTCGACAAAATGTGAGTATACCCTTGGTGGGAGTCTTCCCAGCCCATTTGGGGTATATAGGCGTGACATTCTTTAATAATTAGCTTAGATAAAGGGTTAAACAATTTCATCTGTCTGAGTCGCAAGTTACTCTTTAATGCAATTTAAACTTTATTCACATGTTTTAAAGACCGTTATTTAATTCAGTCATCGCAAATTCCTCTAATCTTGGCCTAGTTTACGCTAACCCTAGTTTGCTTATCCAGCAGTGCTTACCATCAGTCAGTTCTACGTCTAAAGTTAGAACTACTCGTCCGTTAGTCCACGCTTGCGGGATTTAGGTCCTTCGCTTTTCAAAGGAAATCACGTAATGAGGTAGCTTTGAACGCGAATTAATGAACAGTCAAATTCATGTGCTAGTTTTGAAGGAGTTCTATACCTTCTCCTAATTTTAGATTTAACAAATTTGGAGTATCGTGTGCTCTTTTTAATCTGATTTTTGTAAGTGCTAATGCCGTGAATGGTGATCCGCAGTGATAGTAAAATGCTGAAACTGTTGCGTTTGAGTGTATTTTTCAGATAGGATGGGTATTGACAATTCTAATTGCCAAACGAAATTAATTAATATTATTATGTATATATTTATTCAGTATAATTTCTTATAAAATATATATAAAAATATAAAATACAAATATTCTTATATATATTGTTTAAAAAAAATGTGCTCCACCGACAGCAAGGTCTACGACCCAAGCTACCGGCGGTCAGGGCTCCAAAGAGAGGAACCTCCTCACAATGCGTGCCGTGTCCAACATTACTGCCTTCTGTATCAGGCCCTTCACCCAACTGCCTAGCGAGAGCTTCTCAAGGTGTTTATCGAAGCTCTTCGCTATAAGGCCGTTGACTGAAACGACCATCGGAATAATGATAGTTGAATCAACATTCCACATGGCGGTAACCTCATGGGCCAGGTCCAAATATTTAGATAATTTTTCTTTTTCGGCCTTCACAAGGTTCTGATCATGCGGAATGGTGACATCAACTAGCACTACACGACGCATCGATCGATCTATTATCACGATATCAGGTTTATTGGCTACAATAGTCCTATCCGTGATAACAGATCGATCCCAGTAGAGCGTGACATGACCACTTTCGAGAACTGGAAGAGGCTGGTACTGGTAGTACGGTACTTCAGAGTCCACAAGGCCATATTTAAGAGCAAGTTGCTGATGGATAATCCTAGCCACTTGGTTGTGTCTGTGCAAGTACTCTCCGTTAGCAAGACGAGAATCTATCTATCTCTATCTATCTATAACCTCACGCCAGATCCCTTGCGGGGTAGGCAGAGAGTACAGAGTTCCAACAGGTTCTTTCCTTACATACCTCTCTGGCTTCCTCGACTCTCATAGTTCGTCTCATACACGCTCGCCGGTTACGGAGACTCTTGACTTTTCCATCAGATAAGACTCGGTTTATTTGGTCGTGGTAAGATAGTCTAGGTCTTCCCCGGTACCTGCATCCTTCCACTTTCACATTGTATATCTGTTTTGTCATTCTTTCCTCTGGCATTCTTTCTATATGCCCGAACCAACGGAGCATGCCCTTTCTCATCTTTACACCGATACTATCTTTCATACCTACTCGCTGTCTTACTATGCTGTTGCTAATGCGGTCGGTCAGCTTCACTCCGCACATCTTCCGCAGAGCTCGCATTTCTACCGCATTTATCCTACTTTCATTCTCCTTCTTACATACCCAGCTCTCGCTACCATATAACAGCGTTGGGACAAGAACTCCGTTATGTATGGCCAGCTGCGCCTTATGGCTTAAGTGCCGGCTCCCGAGTAGCTTTCCCATCGCACCATTCACTCTGTTCCCTGCACTCACTCTTCTCTCTATGTCAGCGGTGTATTTCCCATCCTTACTGAAGGCGCATCCAAGATATACAAACTCATTCACTTGCTCCAGCACATCGTTACCAACCACAATCCTTACATTCGTTCTGGTTTCTTCCCTTTCAAAAACCATAATCTTGGTTTTCTTCACATTCAAGTGTAAGCCATTGATCATGCAGTCGTCTTTCATAACTGTGACTAGTGTTTGCAGATCAGTGGCTGTTGGCGCTATTAAAACCGCGTCATCTGCATAAAGTAGATGGTTTACCACTAAGTCACCCATTTGTACACCTTCATTCATCGCTTTCAGTCTTTGAAGACTTTTGTCCAGATATATTATAAACAGTCTAGCGGACAACACGCAACCCTGCTTGACGCCGATTTTAACGTCAAACCAGGGTGACCTGTTACCACCCACCCGTACGCATGCCTTGCAGTCCACATAAGTGGACTGGACGGCTCGCAACAGAGTGCCATCTATACCATACTCTGGCAAAATGTCCCAAAGTCTCTTTCGCACAACTCTGTCAAATGCCTTCTCCAGATCTACAAAACCGCAGAAAACCTTCCGGCCCACTGCCAGATGCTTCTCTACGATGTTGCGGAGTGAGAAGACTTGATCCGAACATCCTCTTCCAGACCTGAAACCCCCTTGTGCCTCGCACAACATTCCATCGGACTTCACGCGCATTCTCCGTTCAATAATTTTACCGTACACCTTGGCTGCCAAGCTGATCAAACTGATCGCTCTGTAATTGGCGCAGTCATATTGTGAACCCTTGCCTTTATACAAGGGTACTATGACTGCGCGGCGCCAATCTGTAGGGACTCTACCGGTCCTCCAGCAAAGGTTTGCAAGGGCCCGGAAAGCGTCCCGGACGCAAGTTCCACCATATTTGATCATCTCGGCAGATATCATGTCTACTCCCGCAGCTTTACCGTTTTTCATACTTCCTATCGCCCATTCAACTTCTTCCATAGTGATGTCCTCCGTTGATTCTGGTGCCGCAATCTCGCCTTTAGGCACGTCTGCGGCATCAGCATCCGGGTCATCTCCATACATTTCTCCAAAATATTCACTCCACCGGTTTAGCACAGCTTGTGTGTCTGCAAGAATGTCACCATCTCTAGATTTTATCCTTTCCATTCTGGAGCCTGACGAATCACCTCGAGCCTTTCTCACCTTGCTCCAAAAGAGTTTAGTGTTGTTCTCGAAGTTCTTCGCCAGCCTCTCCTCCTCAATCATACTGGCTCTTTCACGCTTTTCTTTCACTAAAGTTTTAGTGGCATTCTTGCATTGCCGGTATATTTCTTTCCTCATCTCTGTCATACTGGCATTCAGGTTCAAAGAAGATACATAGTCCTGCCACGCTTTCTTCTTACTTTCTACGGAGCTTTGCAACTCCGCATCCCACCCTGCATCACCTTTTGCTGTAATATGCTTCTTTGAGCAACCACATACTTCTTTCGCGGATTCCACCAAACTCTCTTTCAGGCTATTCCAGCATTCATCTACATTTGAGTCCGAAGAGCCTGCTGTCAAAAGCTTGTCCCGGACTCTGTCTTCATACATTCTCCTCACGCTCTCATCTAGCAACTTTTCAACCTTTAATCTTTCAAGGTCTCCGAAGGGGATACGCTCTCGCCAGTGCCTCCACTTCCTGAACAGACCACTAAACCGCGCAACTACGAGATAGTGGTCTGATTCCAGAGTGGGGCCTCTATACGCACGCGTATCTTGTAGTTTGCTTCGGAGACGGTTATCAACCAGGATCAGATCTATCATGCTTTTTTGTTCATTCCTTCTCCACGTATACATATGTATGTCCTTATGCTGGAATATCGTATTAGACACAAGGAGACCCCTTTCCAAACAAACATCTACAATGAGCTTACCTGCATCGTTCACTCTCTTATCACCATAAGGACCCAGAGCAGCGTCGCAAGTTTGCCGCCTGGTTCCTACCCATCCGTTCAGATCGCCACACAGAATCACCTTTTCGTTAGCCTTAGCCAAATCCAGAACTTCCCTGACATTATCCCAAAACTTCTCAAGGTCCTGGGGTGTCGACGAGCTTACGGGAGCATACGCTGCGACCAAAAATACTCTAGTGACACCCAGTTTTAAACGGACCCAGAGAAGTCTCGCATCGCACAGGCCATAATCTCTCACTCCAGAGGCCAGGCGACGGGACAGCAAGATACCCACCCCCATGCTGGCACGACTGCTCTGCGGTACACCAGACCACAGAGCCATCGTTCCATCAGGCAGATCACAGGTTTCAGTGCCCCTCGGCTTAGTCTCTGTTACACACAGAGCATCCAGGCGTCTCTCTTTCATTACATCAATCACCTCATGCATCTTATCTTTCATACCACCTCTTACATTCCAAGTGCCTATTCGGCACTCTGCACCCCACGACTCGCCAGTTCGGGCCCGGCGTGATGGGTGGCGGCCCCCATCGCCGCTTCCACCTATATTCGTACCGACGGGGGCGGGCCGGTACGCGTCGCCTCAGGGGGACGCCCTAGCCCGCACTGCGGTACGTCTTCGGTCCAAGATTGCAGCCATAATGACTGCCACTTGGTTGTGTCTGTGCAAGTACTCTCCGTTAGCAAGACGAGAACAACCGGAAACTACATGTCTAATAGACTCACCGGGACGGTGGCATGCCCGACAAATGTCAACCGTGCCGTCCTTTAGGATGTGCTTCCGGTAGTTGTTCGTCATGATAACTTCGTTCATAATTGCAAAGACAAACCCTTCAGTTTCCCCAAAAAGATTGCTGAAGCGTAGCCAGGTCACGGAAGCGAGCTGGTCCATATCAGGCCCTGTAAGAGCCCGATAGAACCGTCCGTGTAGCTCCTTGCCCTTCCATATGGCTGTGCGGTCCGAAGTACTTAATACCTGGGGCCTTCGCCAGTTCTCGTTTGCCAAGGAAAGCGGAGTTAGGCCTCTATCGATTGCGGCAACATCTCGATACATCACCACGGATAAACTCAAAAAGTACTGTCTGAGATTGCACACCTCGCGGTTGTGTAGTGTCTTAGCGTTTAAAAACCCACGATCACCGCACTTCCGCGGGATGTACAACCTCATAACAGACGACCGCGGGTGATGCATACGATACGCTGTCAGCAATAGTAATCCAGGCCATGGAGACATTCTTTCTGGATCGTCGTACCTGTTGGCAAATGACAATATCAATGAGGAGCAAATCCTTTGTACCCCGGGACCCCCCCCCCCCCTACAGCCATTCTGAGTAGGCGATAGAATATGCTGTGCCTTAAGGTGATTATTGATTTTTATTCTCAGAATGGATGTAAGGAGTTTATAGACCGTAGGTAGACATGTAATCGGTCTATAATTTTTAGGTTCCGAAGTACTGCCAGATTTGTGAATCAAGTGAGTGACACCCGATGTCATAAAGCTAGGAAGCGATCCCAATTGAAGAGCTTCTTGGAATTGAGTCGCTAGACGAGAATGTGAGCCCTGGAGCCTCTTTAGCCAGAATGCGTGCAGTCCATCCGGCCCCGGACTTTTCCAGTTCGGCGCCGCACGAACCGCACAGGCCAGATCTTCACGGCTTATGACTACGGGCTCCATTTCCTGAATGGGCCCACAGGATCGTCCAACAACATCAAACCATTCGCCCTCGGAGTGACTGACGGGCACTGACCAAATTTTACGCCAAAACTCGGCCATCACGGCCGCATTTGGCAAGTGCACGTCAGTCACTCTCTCTTGGGGGCGCTCCCAAGCCTGGAATACACTCCTTTGATTCGTCTGGAAGGTGCGATTCACGTGGTATCTGTCCGCTCTCGTCTTATAACTGCGAATCCTCTTCGCCCATGCATAAACTTTTTGCTTCCAGTAGTCTATGCGTTCCGCGACTCCTGCCACATAGTCCACAGGAGCCACTCCTGTGCCTGCAAAGGCTTGGGTCACGAAACGCATAACTCTCGGGCGGTTGTTTCCAGCTTGGAAGCACAACAATTTCGCTATGAGTGTCCTAGCCATATTTATACGCCGCTCTATTCTGCACTGCCAGAGTGGTTTAGCATTTGTGGGTTGGGTGGCTCGATGTAGATTAGGAAATCTTACACCTACCACCCGACAAACCGCCACCGCTCCACAGTACAAAATAGAATGGGTATCACATAAGTCCACACTGGTCTCCCAGTGTGGCTTTAAAACATTGTCTAGGGCACTCACAAGCGAAATGTTACCTCTATGCATGGGTAAACGGGGTAGGCATGGTCTTAGGGAAATCGGTGCAGACCGATACTCCGCAAAGGCATCCTCCAGAGCTCTCCTCACCTGCTCCTGTAGCTGGTCACTAACACTTACCTGCTCGCTATTTACCTCCTCCGATCGTTCGAAGTTATTCAAAGAGATAGGATCTTCAACACTTCGCAAGTTGGATTCAGTACGAGCAGGAAGTGCTTCGCGGCGCAGTCGCTCAAGCACTGTGTCATCCAACAACTTGCACCGCTGGATGGCACGTACTTGATCCGATAGTCGTTGCGCAGTAACGGCGACAGTCGGGTGAAGCCCCTGAAACAGAGACAACAATTTCGGACGGTAAGCGGTGAGGATGGTTCCTCCCTCTGTAGCACCATACTAGGCCCGCATGACACTCACATTTAATTCCGGAGTCCATCTCATGCGGCGCACTACACCACCGGTAGCAGGGGCCGTGGGCAGAGCACAATGTCCCGCTGGTCCCAGGCGTGCCGGCAGCGGTGGGCGTCCTCTCCTCGCAGATGTTAATGTAGGTGGAGACGCCGATATCCCGGCATCGTCGCTAGAGGCCCCAGATGTCGGCGGTGTGAAAAAATCTTCATCCTCCGAAGGCTGGGGCGAGGTGGGCGAGCCGGGCAAAGGTGTTGGGCGTGCGCTAGGTGACCGGGCATCCCGCTGCCGACACAGCCGCACGGGGTTTCTTCGGCTGGGCTCGGCCATTTACAGATGTGTTATGTATTTTCTTCCAAATCCACATTTTGCGAACCCACGTTCGCATTGTAAATTTTGCTCTTAAACTGTGTTGTTTTTTGTTGTTTGTTGATGTCTAAACGGATACTTTTCTATAATTCTTCGCAAAAATTTTTTTTATAGATTTTAATACTCATATTTTTTACATAGGATGTGGGTAGTGACACTTCTAATTGCCAAACGAAATTAATATTTATTTCAATAGTGCTAAGTCATAAAACCATAAGTAAAGAAACGGGTCATGCTTCTTATTGCCATTGAATAAAGTATAATTTTCTTTGACACATCTGTCACAGTACCCACCTTACATGAAAAATACTAGTAAACTTTTGTTGTTGTTGTAAAACCCTAAATATTTTTTTTTTACTTTTACAAACAAGTTAACTGGATCAGCTAATCAAATTCTTGAAAACTACAATAAAATGCCAGAAAATCAAAAGATGTCTAGACTGACGTATAAACACAATAACATTCGACATTATACGCTAATTCTAGTTCAGCCAGTAATCTTAAATGACTTGCTAAAAATACAATTTAAGGAATAAGACTGTTATTTTTGTTGTCTGTGATACGCTTAAGCTTAAAAAGCCAGCTTAAATATTCGTGGCTTGGATCCTTAAATCTTTTAAGAACAAAATATTAGTGCATACGGATTTTGTCTATTCTTTAAGCGGGCACTCAGCATAGCGTCCCTGTAGAAATAATTGAATTAATTATTTAAAAGAAATGAACCATATGTGAATCAAACAGGGTTCATTCTTATTTGCGCAAAGGACGGATTCAATTGTGGGGCATATTAGTAGTATAAATTTATTTTATTAAGCTTTTTAGGACAATTTCAAAGCTCAGCTGTGGGTGGAAGAGTGCCGCCCTCTACCGGCTAATGAATAACATGCAAATGGCGGTGTCTAATGAAAACCATACTCGGCTTTTTGCTTCCAAACTTTCACTTACTGGGTACTTTCTGGGTTATTTACATCAATTCATTAATACAAGACTTTGTTTTTTAAGATAACTGGTATTGCAGCCAGTAATTTCGTGGATATTTTTTAATGTCACTTAGTTTGAGTAGGCTTTACTTTGGGTAGGCTTATTGCGAATTCCAGTATACTCATTTTTTAGCACCATGTTCATATTAAAATCGCGGGTAGTGTAGAACTAAAATCGTTTAGATACTTGGTTGTAGAAATCTCTCAGGATTAAGTAATTATTTTACCAAAAACTCACACTTTGTCCAACCTAAGAATCGAAATTTGTGATCATTAAAGGCCACCAGATCAACTAGTGAAAAAAAAAGAAATAAAAGTCGTAAACCGAAAAAAATAGAAAAAAAAATAACAAGCATTTCCTCGTAGTACCTCAAGTTCATACTCGTATCCCCATACAAATAAACGTTATTTAGCAGATGTGTAGTTGCAAAATTCTTTGTTTTCTTCTTTCACATGGCAAATTACTGATGACAGACAAAGAGAAATCCTTGAGTAAATATTCACATAAGGCCGATTCGCCATAGCTAGTTTTGTATGTTCGAAGACTAGTATCAACATCAACAATCAATGTGGTACTGAGATGCAATGCAAGTGGGGTTGCTCGTCACAGAATCAGAACACACACGATTTGCATACCCGGCGTCAATATGTACTGTTTCGGTCTAAGATGTGCCACTGAGCCACAGTTTGGAGATGAAACATTGCTTATTGATTTGAACGTACCTAAAATCGTGTTTATTGAGTAGGAGAACAACGTCAATCTTTCTTCCTGCGTCCATGCTGTGTCCTTAGAAAGGACTATAATAATTTTATATTAACCATTTTATATAAATGAAGCGGCCTGTCACTGCAATATTTCTATCCCATATTAGATACAGTGCGACAAGGATCTTTTAACCCGCGGATGACATTGACACCGCATGGCTATGAATTGTGGGTGTAAACTTTCTCACTTCCAAGGGGATATTTGAACAGGTGGGTCCGGACGATCACTAACTAAAAAAATAACATTAAAACTAATAACTAGCAAACGGCAACTCTGCGACTGTCATGAACTGACATTTTACTAGATGACAGCGTTAGTTCTGATTTTGGCCGCAGGTCAAAAGATCCTTGTGGGACTGTAAACTGATTAGTAAGGGAATAAGGATTAACACGGATTACAAAAATAAAATGCGAAATACAATTTTTTGATTAAAATAAAATTGATTGGTGGAGAAATCCCAACACTGACGACGGCTTGGTCTTATACTCGTAGTTAAGAGCTTAAGCCGCTTCGCCACTGAATCGAGTAATCGTGGGCTCGATTCCCACACGGGACAAATCTTTGCGTGACCCACAAATTTTTGTTTCGGTTTGGGTTCGTATATGCAAATTTGAGGTTTGTAATCGCACCCATGATACGGGAATAATTCAAGTTCATTCATTAAATTCTAGGGCTCGCGACGTTATAACGCACACGAGATGCACTACTAGACTAATAAGGCTATGAAGGATTACCGGCTCTATACTATTTCTAGATTCAATATTTTCTCGGTAATTTCAATTCAACCAAGTCAATGCATTCAGTTTGATAAGAAGCAAGTAAATACCTAATACACCATGAAACTCGTAGTTGCATATGTATTTATTAAAGTATCCGCTCATGCAAGTGACCCAGAAGCTTATGAAAAGTCTAGACAGCGGAGAACCGAATGCGGCTTTCATTAGACACCATCATTTGCATGTTATTCATTAGGCGGTGTTGCCTTTTCAGCGCATTCGCACTGAAACTGTTCGGTGTAACGTGCTCTTTGGGAACTGAAAATGACGTATCTTGTAGTTTAAAATAATGCAGGAGAAGATGTGATAGCTTTGATGAATAGTTATACAAATTACGCCCAAATGCAGAGACGTTCTTTGAAAAAGGGGACATTCACTACTAATCTGTCCTCTAATATATGATTTGAAGATAAATATAAATGTCTTTTATTAAGTTTTTAGATTTATGCGAATATTACAGATAAAAACACTATTATTGAGATTTTATAGCGGTTCATTTCTTTTTTTTTAGAACGTCAGGAACTTTAAAATTAAAAATAAACCGCTATAAAATCCGATAAATAATTTTATTTCGTATTAATGTCATTTTTAAAATTGACAGGTTGCCTCTGCTACTGGGTGTAGTTAGGTAACTAGTATGATAAAGTAACCTAATTGAAATTTGGAACTCACAGTTGCATATGTATTTATTCAGTATCCGCTCATGCAAGTGACCCAGAACCTTTTGAACAGTCTACACAGCGGGGAACCAAGTGCGGTTTTCATTAGACACCATCATTTGCATGTTATTCATTAGCCGGTAGGGCGGTGTAGCCTTTTCAGCTCATTCGTAGTCGTATTGAGACTGTTCGGATGTACGGCCAGCAACATAAATCATGAAACATTCTCTGTTATTCAAATCATTTGCACACATCTATTTTGTATCAGCTCTATTATTTTTGTTGATCTAAATATACTGATATGTCGTTAATAATTTGGGATTCATAATGGTTATCAACAGTTGTAAAATAAAGTGTACGTGTCACTGATTCGAAAGACCGAAAATATTAAGCGACTGACGTTGCTGACTGTGCCGTGCTCTTTGGCAACTGAAAATGACGTATCTCGTAGTTTGAAATATTATAGGAGAAAATGTGACGTCCATGATGAATAGCTATGCAAATTAGTTGGTATTTTATATGATCAAGTAACCTGTTTAAATTTGTATTTGTTGTTAAGTTAATTTGGAATCTAAACAAGCAATATTTTAATTAACCAATTTTTTTTTACTTTAAGTTTCAACGTCACAGTGATGATGTGATCCAGACCGATTTCGGCCATGGCGACTGCATGAGCTCCGTTATTGTTAACGATCATGCGCTCGCATGTGGCTTATGTAACCAATCTTCTTGGTAAAGATCCTCGCACACTGCGGGCACGTGAGCACACCGTTAGTATATGAATAATTGATCGCTATGAGTGGTCGGGCTTTCAATTGATCACGCTTTGCGTCAAGGTCAGCGCGTCGCTGAGCTTCAAAGCTCCAAACTTTGGATTTAACTAGGGTCCTCCACTTCGATCGGTTAGCGGCTTGTTTTTCCCACTGAGAGGGCTCTATGCCGCACCTCTTCATGTGGCGCTTTAGCACATCTTTGTACCTAAGGAGTTGTCCACCATGCTTGCGCTTGCCTTCCTCAAGTTCAGCATAGAAAATGCGCTTCGCTACACGCTGCTCTGCCATCCGTGTCACGTGCCCGCTCCAACGAAGTTGTCGCCGCATGAGGTAAGATTCAATGCCACCCACATTAGCTCTTCGCAGTACTTCAGTATTCCGCACATGGTTTGACCATCTGACTTTCAAAATCTTACGTAGGTACCTGAGGTGGAATTGGTCCAGCATGTGAATTTGCCGGCGGTACACGGTCCAGGTTTCAGCGGAATAAAGAATGTTGGGCAGCACAACTGCCATGTACACTGAGATCTTTGTGGCTAGTTTTAAATCATGCGAGCAGAAGACCTTGGCATCCAACTTACCGAATGCTGCAGCAGCAGCACCGATTCTGCTGTTGATTTCCGAATCTAAGTCGCACTTGGATGTTAATGTGCTCCCCAGATAACGAAATTTGTCGACCTGCTTCGAGTTTAGTGGTCAGTGCCTCGTGACCGCTGATGTCAAGTGACATTACTTCCGTCTTCTTAACACTGATCTTCAGGCCAAATTTTCGACAGGACTCATTTAAGTCAGACATTAGTTGTTGCAGGCCGTCTGAGGATTCTGACGCAAAACACAGGTCGTCCGCATACATGATCTCAGTAATCATAGCATGTGAGACTTTAGTGCGGGCCTTGAGCCTCGCCAGATTAAAGAGATTGCCATCGGTGCGGTAACGGATGCGGATACCTTCTGAAGTAGTCTGCAAGACCTCTCGGACTACAATCGCAAAGTGCAACGCGAACAATGTAGGCGCAAGGACGCACCCTTGCTTTACCCCACAGGTGACGGGGAAAAAGTCGGGAAAAAAATTGTTCGTCGTCGACGGCGACACCGCACTTCATGTCGTCATGCAGGAGCCTCAGTAGTCCTACAAACTTCTCCGTGCACCCTATCTTTCCAAGCACCATCCAAAGGGCTTCTCAAGGTACGCTGTCAAAGGCTTTCTCCAGGTCAACAAAGCACAGGTACAAGGTATGCCTAGCCTGTTCCCTGCTCTTCTCTTGCAGTTGACGTACTGAGAAAATAGCCTCACATGTTCCTCTATTTGGTCGGAAGCCAAACTGGGTTTCCGGCAACAGCTTTTCTGACACTTCCAAGAAGCGGTTTAGTAGTACTCTGGCAAAGACTTTTCCAGGGACTGATAATAGTGAAATGCCACGGTAGGAATTACAATCGGAACGGTCGCACTTGAACTTTGGCAGTTAATGGGACTTGTTGTTTCCTCCACATAAGATCAAAGAGTTCCCATATAACCGAATGCAATTCCTCACCGCCATACCTCAGAATCTCTCCCGGTATAAAGTCAACACCAACCGCCCGCTTATTTTGCTGTTGTTTAATGGCAAGAACAACTTCCCCACGTGACAGCGGCTCGTCCAGCTTCGATGCAGTTGGTAGTTGAGGAATCGATTGAACGTGCTCTACGTCAGCAGACCGGTCCACATTCAGCAGAGTGTTGAAGTGCTCTGCCCATCGCATTAGCACTTCCTCCTTGCTTCTGAGAAGACCTTCCCCTCTAGCAGGCTTGAGAGGCACTTTTACAAGAGAGGACGTTCCTATCAACTTTCGAACCTCACCGTAAAATTCGCCAAGCTGATTTGTGTCAGCGAGCCATTGCATATGATGAGCTTTGTCTTGCCACCACTTATCTTTTGTCTCCCGAGATAGTTTTGGTAGCTCCAAATCACTTTGTCTAATCTCCGCAATGTCTCTACGTTGATTTTTTCTACTACACTGCCGAAGAAGTTGTCGATGTCTATTCATAGCTTCTATTAAAACACTATTATTCTCATTAAACCAGTCCTCGTTCTTACGGACTTTTAGACCCAAGGTACTTGTGGCTATATCTAAAATATGAGAAGATAGAGTCGCCCAGCTAGCCTCAATGTCATCGATCTCCTTGTTTCTAGACAGAAGCACAGTAGTTAGAGCTTCGGTGTATTTTTTTCTGGTTCCAGGATCCTGGAGCCTGTCCACGTTTAAACACGTAGGCTTTTTTCTGCCGGCTCTACTGGGACGTTGGAGGCGGAGACGTAGTTTAGTGACCACGAGTCTATGATCAGTCCAGCAACATGCAACACGCATGACGCGCGTGAATTCGACTTGGGAAACGTCCTTTTGCCGTACGATAGCGTAATCAATAAGATGCCAGTGCTTGGATCTTGGGTGCATCCAGGTATTCTTATGCTTGGCGGGAAGTCTAAACATTGTGTTCGTAATCGCAAGATTAAATTGAGCACAGAAGCTGAGTAGCAGTTGTCCGTTATTGTTCATGCTTCCAACTCCATGTCTGCCCAAGATTTTAGGCCAAGTCCCCCAGCAAGAGGATATGCTCACTGGGACGTACGCTTTCGACGCATTGTGTCAGCTCCTCATAAAATCGATCCTTAATGTCATCAGCCTTGTCCAGCGTGGGAGCATAGACACTGATGACATTCAGGCGGTTGCTTTTATCTAGGGGCAGGCGCAGTGTGGTAACGCGATCCGAGATGTGCACCGGGTACTCTTGTAAGTGCTTAGTAAACTTGTTTTTGATCGCAAATCCTACACCTGACCGTCGTGGTTCAGAGGAAGCGAGTCCTTTCCAGAAGAAAGTATATCCACCACCCTGTTCCACCAACTCCCCTTCATCGGCAAGATGTGTTTCGCTGAGAGCAGCTACATCCACATTATAGCGAAGAAGTTCCCGAGCTACAATAGCGGTCTTCCGTTTAGGACAGGCATTGTCATTACGATCAATGAGTGTTCGCACGTTCCATGCACCAAAAGTCATATTAGATGTTTTGATAATATTATCCTTGATACGTCGACCACGAGTTACGAGATGCGGAGGCCACCATCCCTATAGGTTGGGGCGAGCATTTTTTTAGGGCACCTTTTCTAGCCCCCTCCAAAGCTGAGCAAGGAGAGCAGTGCCATCCCTAAATAGGGCTGCTCTGTCACTCCAGGTGCTGCCGAGTCCTCTCTGTCCCCCCAGTGCAGAGCGAAAACGACCACGATGCTCTAAGAACATCCCTGGAGCCGCCCATGTGAAGGCCTCAGACAAAGCCCGGTCTGCATCGAACCGAACTTCTCTACCTCAGCCCATCGCCACGGGACTTTACGTCAATCGGAGGCCAATACTCGGAAGCAGTCATCTGCACAAGAACATTTTTTAGTGCATATGCGGGCGCGCATCCGCACATGCCCTCTCTCGTCTTCTTTCCCCGTAACCCAATGGAACGGATTCCGTTACGACTGGCAGGGAGTTCAGATGCAGTATCTAGCCGGCAGTCACTTCTGACCTCAACTGCCGCCCTAAGCCATCAACATTGCCTTGCTAACTCGCCGAATTCGCCAGTATCCGGTGCTTATCAACGTGGCCTGCCTTCTTCGCCGAGTTAGACTTTATGCACACTGCAGGAGGTATCCGCGCGAAAAACCTGTCCGTCCACAGACCTTTTCAGGCTCCCCTCACCGGGTTTGGTCCATGAGCCGACGTGGTTTACCAGGGTGTGGCCGTTGTGTGCATAACAACTACTTGGAGCCACCGGTGAGAGTTTGTAGAGTACCTATCAGTTGGGAACGCCACCCTTTGCGGGTCGGCTGGCGAACCCTAGAGACACACCCCTACACCCCTACGTCACAGTAACACTCGCTGATAACGTCTGTGTCGTGGATGCGTTTACAAAGATGAAAACTCACATACATAAATCCCTACACCGAAACTAATAATTGTGGGTCACACAAAGATTTGTACCGTGCGGAAATCGTATCCGCGACTACAGGACCCAGTGTGCGGAGCGACTTAAGCTCTTAACGACTGCGCCAAATCGTCCGTCAAGTTGCTAGGTATCTACGTATGCTAAGCTCCGTAATACTTAAATCCTGTTTGGCCTTAAGCATTACGTACCTTCCTTACCTACTTCTACTGAATGCATTTTACTTTTTGTCTCAAATTGTAAGTATCCTTAATATCGGTCCTCACAATACCCACCCATCTGTTTCGTTTTTCTAATCATATCACTGCAATTTCCTATGCCTCCAACTTAGAGTAATATAACCAGAAGCCACGCGCAGTCGTAAATGCACGTCGCATGGTGAAGCTAAAAATTCAACAAACACCCCGCACTTACCGCACTTCCCACCCGCGTAACCACCAAGATTACCACTTTTGGGTTAAATGTTGATGACATTGTTACGATAACTTGTATTTTAATGCATATTAAACTCAAGAAATAGATATACTTAAACTATTATGGTTTGTAGTAATTTAATGCAGGGAAAATATAATTTCGGCATCTTAATATTAAAACCATCAACACTATTGGTCATCAACACTAACGAAACGGACGCGTCTTTTAATATAGCATTTACAGACTGAAAAATGAATTTGATATTTAAATAATAAGGCAATTGAATGCGTTAGATACGTATGAAATGTGATCCTATCATGTTTCTTTTTGAGCTCAACAGCATTTTGACAGGCGGGAATGACACAAAACGGCATAACTCAATTTAATTTGACACGCGCAGAGCACAGTATTTCTACGCTCTAGCGTGCCCGCGGCTTCTAGGTTATATTTATTATATCTAGGTTATATTTAAGGCCTTCTTGTACTAAATACCTATCTTCCGGTCTATGGTTAGAGTGTGTGCATTCGAACAATCAGGCGTCTGGTATCAAGTGCGTTTGCTTGTAAACGGCATAGAGCATACACAATTTGAATATCTACTCGTATGTACAGCGCGGTATACATAGCTCTGTCCCGGTTAATTGGATGGGATTATCATTATTGATTCGAGATGGACCGAGATACAGCTGTTATGCAATAATAGCCAATATTAAGTAGAGCTGGGAATTGTAGCTGCTGCTAATAGTATGTGACGAGCTTTGGGAATTGCCTAAAATTGATTGTTTGTATGTATTGGCGCTTAAGGACCTGACTGCTTTATTGATTTAGTGGCACATCGTAACAATTATGAGGTTCTGGGTTAGAATATTCAGAAAAAGTCGTTAGGGTGGTTTTAAAAAAAAATCTCATTAGAAGTACGAAATATGGAATTGTGCTCATCATAAAGAAACGAGGCTTGCCCCCTATTACATTGGGCATCGTCGGCGAAATGTGGGTGTACAGTACACCTTTGCCACTTCCGATTGGGAGAAATAGGCTGGCTGGTAGAACACCTGCATTATACTCACGAGATGCAGGATTCAAATTCAATTCAGCGCACCTGAAGGGTTTTCCGAACGCTATAACCAAGATCGACGTGCTAGTGTAGGTACACATTGTGACGCAATCTCTGTCAGCACGAAACTAATAAATAAAATAATGTGCTCTTAGAATAGTGACAGCCGTGGCCCTTGTTTCACTGAAACCAAAAATACCGCGCAAAATATGCTATGAACACCGCTGCCTGCTTCTTCGGTATAAATAAAGGCGAGGCGAATATTATGGTCAAAGAACATTATTTCTCATAGGAATTTATATTTACTTACTGAAAAACATAATTTAAAATTAAATTAAATTGCCGGTAGGCGTGGTACACAATAAATACCAAGCTAGTTTGTAGGAACACTAATGTACTCACTTATGTTAATATAACAACAGTGGAATCTTAAATATATAGTCATCATCAGCACTACTTGTATTTACATGAGTTTGTAAACTAAAACTTAACAAAATTAATTATAATAGTAGTAATAGAACAAAAATAACAAATTGACAACTAAAATAAAGTATATAACTATTCTTACACGAAATCTAAAACTACATAGAATAAGCACGTTACTCAATAAAATATGACTGTTTTGCATTAAAACAAAACAGGTATTATATGTTGGAGAAAATGCACAGCATAGAGTGAAGAAAGCACAATTAAATCGTTCGAAATATCGAGAATATGCGCTACATGTGTCATATTTCCAGCAATATATGTCAAAATTCTGTCATCACAGGGCGCGTTAATACAATTCCCGCCACTTTAACTGACAAGTGACATTAGATCTTCATCACCAGCAAGCTCCTTGAGCCTATGCTGTGCGTTTTCTCCAACATATAATACCTGTTTTGTTTTAATGCAAAACAGTCATATTATATGTCTTTAAAAACGCACAGCATAGAGTGAAGATTTGTTTGGTATCTGATGGTGAGCAGAATTGACATAGATTTCGTCAGATAATGAATGTCCATGAGATGCTAATGTGAACTATTAATGTTAACAATATTATGGATCTATTTCTAATAAAAGTAAAAAACAAGTCACTTGATTATATTCAAGTGACTTGTTTTTTTTTTTTTTTTTTTTTTAAATTCAATTTGTGGTGATCAAGTCGTTTTCCATAAATACATCAATTAATTGAAAAATTTAAATTACTATCTTATATACTATAATAAGTTGTAATAATATAGTTAGATATGAACTTCTCACAAAGAGTGAATGGTAATTATTATATAAAATTTACAAAAGGGTCTTTCTTTCTTCAATTAGATTGTAAAACAAGGAGTCAGAACCTCTTTTAATCATGTTGAAGTTATTTTCAACATGTAGGATATGTAGATAGTAAAGCAGAGTCAGATTATAAAACAAAATTAGTGCTACTTATAATAAGGTTGGGATTAGTTTTTAATATCTAGAAGGTAGACAGAACCTCTTTAGTCAAGTTGAGGGTATTATGACCAATATGCATAATTATGTATGTAGTCATACATAATTATTAATACATAATAGTTATTTTTAAAATGTGTAACACAGATCAATGACAATAAATATAATGTCTATTAATCCTTATAATATTAGGGATAAAGCAGTTTTTGAAATTTTTATATAGACTAATGGAATAACTGCTAGGTCTATCAACTTTGCGCTAAAAGTATTTTGAGGTATCTGAACATTTCCGATGCCCCCTGCCCAGGATATCTTCAATAAGTCTATTGTCTGGTCACACCTAGTGTCACAGTTGAACGGACGCTTTCGATGCGTCGATGTTAGCTTTCTGAAGCTTGAATGTACCTAACCTGCTTTCATGGTTTGGAAGGCTGGTTTTATTGCTCCGATGATAGAGATGAAGTCGGATAAGCCCTACTTATTCTCTTTGTTTTTGTTACATTTAATTTCTGTAGCTTTAGTGAGTTTGCTTATGTGATTTACTGGGTAGATATGACGGTCCCTATGTTGTAAAAGGTGCCAGCCTGCTTGTCTTTGGCCTTGTCTTGATTTCGGCCAGAAGTTATTGTGTTGTCAGTCTCTGTGAAGTTGTTCTCTGAAAGATTCAGAAGGGTTAGTTGAGCGGTTTGCAGCCCGCAATAATAATAAAATTAACACTGTTCTTCTGCTCTTGTGTTATATAGATTCTGAGCAGGGTGAGGGTCTGAGCCAGTTAAATAGTATTTTGTAACTTTGTCCGTCTGTGTAAACTGTTGGAACTCTGTACTCTCTGCCCACCCAGCGAGGGAGCTGGCGTGATGATATAGATAAATAGAAATAGTATATTAATATCCCATATAGGTGGCTTGGGTGGTTGAGGCCTGGAGTATGAGATTGCTCTCAAGACTTGCAAAATGAAGAAGGTCTTAAGGGAGGTCTTTGATGGTTGTCGCATAGTATGTGTGATAGTTTGTTTTCTAGATAGAGGTGGGCCAGGAATAAGGCTGCATCTTTTCCTTCCCTCCTTAAGGGGGGCCCAGTTGGGTATTTGATCTGCCCCCCCCCCTCAGCTTTCCAGGCTTGAATGAGTATCTTATCTACTTGTGTTATTGAGGTGTGTTAGGACTCTGGGTATCATGAGGGGGGAACACCCACATTGTTTATAATTCCCGTTTTCTGACTGCAAGCATCGCAGAGGGGAGCACATCTTTTTAAGCTGTCTTTCGAATGTAACAATATGAAATCAGTATGACAGCAGTCTCCTTTGTTGTGAGTGGGTCTGCATCTGAGAACTGAGAATTTTGAAGATGTTTACTGCTGTTGTTGGTAGCAGATGCCATTCTGGAATGGGTTCGCCCCGTGGGAGGTAGTCTGCTATAATAACCGCCCATACTGCCCACTAGGTAGAGGCCTTCTTTCACAAATCGAGGTGAGAGGTTAGGTCATACTCCACCACGCGGACCCAGTGCGGATTGGTGGAGGCAGGTTTGTGGCCACCTGCTGTTGGATCTTATCAAGCCGCCTATAAGGCTTCCAACTAGGCTTAACGACTACCACACCATGTGGTAGCCGGGAGCAACGGCTTAACGTGCCTTCCGAAGCACGGAGACACTTGAATATAAAATGCCACAAACGGTCACCCATCTCAGGTCGACCGGGTCGAACGCTGCTTAACCTTGGTTATCGGTACGACCACCGCGGTCGCCCAGCGCTACGAGCGCTTGAGGCGGCGGTCTGTTATACCATTTAATTTTCCTGGCAGGTGATTTGCCATCATACATATGTTTCGTGAGTTGTATAGGTCCCACAGTCTGGTTGTTAGTTCCAGCAGTCTGATAGACCGGGTGCTGCCTTGATTACAGATGTGAGCAAGCAGTGTTCTGTTGTCTGATTGGACCAGAATATGGTGTTTTTCAGTAAAGCACCATGTGGCTTGGCTATGGTGAAAACAGCATAAATTTCTTTTAGGTTTGTTATTGGTTGTTCAGGTATGCTTTCCAGCCCGCATCCGCTGCGTCTGTTGTCAAGAAATGTGTTATTTCTCTCGAAATGGGGTTGGCTTGCAGTTTGCTGCCTCCAACCACCACTTTACATCCTGGCGTATGTTTAAGCACAGTTCTATTTTCTGGCCTCTTTGGGTAAACATTTCAGAGAGAGTTGTGCTCTGCGCCAGTATAACCTGCCCTGGGTGACCACATGTTTGGCAAAGTATAACATGCCCATCACATTATGAAGCTCCTCCGGTGAGCATTGGTTTAGTTTAAAGTCCTTATCATAAAGCTTTTATTTTATGAACCTTGTTTTGGTTTGGAGTGTTCTACATCAGGCCTCGGTATTCCACCGGTGTGTCTAAGTGCTTGAGTTTTGATGGTGTACATGTCAGCCCAGGGCCTCCAAGAAGGCGAGTGTCTCCGCGACCTGCGCCATTAGTTTGTCCATGCTCTGGTAGCCCAGTAGGTAGTTGTCTAAGAATACTAGGAGACGAAGCCACGGTTTCGAAGGGTCTCCATGCCACGGTTTCGAAGGGTTTCCGCAACCCAGTTCAAAACCGTTGCGAATGTATGGGACGCTGATGACAGGCCCAATGGTAGGGTGGTCAGTTGCAGAATCTCTCTATTGTATATTATGCATATAAATCATCTGTTGTTTCCGCAACACACAGGTGTAGGTATGCCTGATAGAGATTCATTTTCACCAACCAGTCCTTGGGTTCAAGAAGGTTGATTATCTTTTGATGTGAAATTAGTTGGAAGTGTTTTTTGTAATAATGTCCTGATGTCCAAGATTGGTCTGTCTATAGTTAGGTCTTTCTAAACTTTTTAGAATGTAATTGGAGGGTTATGGCAAGTAAGTGCTACTTTTTTTTTTTTTTTTGTTATCAAAAAGTGGCTAGTAGCTGGCTTGGCTGAATTTAATAATGAATTGATTGGCCTTCAAGTTGAACCCAACTTTTCCAGGCTTGTCATGCTTGTTTTGTGTTCGCGTATGAGGTATCTCAATTGTGATGTTGGTAAAAGGGCTCGGCCCTTGTGCTGTTATAGTTACTTTGCATTTTGGGTGAGCTGGTGTATATAGCTAGATCTGAGAACCTCCTATCAAGCAGATATTCAGAACTAAGTGGAATGATGTAGTCCTTTTAAGTTTCTGGTTACCTATTTGTTTTAGGGTGCGGTTCAGCTGATCGCATTGCATTTGAAATGTTTTCCACAGACAATTTGCATTGTGGTTGTTCAGTTTTTTATTGAAACTTGGTGAGCTAGGTACAAAACCTTATGAGGCTTTTCCAAAAAAAGATTGTGTGCAACTGTTTTGAATTGGTACAGGTCCAGTCGATAACTGTCTGCGATCTAAGACCTTGTTAGACAGACTTGCAAGTAGGGTCTCTGTTGGGGTCAAATAAACCATGATTTTATTGAAGTAGCATAGCACTCCTGATGCCATTGCCACTCTATGCCATTTCCTCCGGGGAATTTCGCAAAATTATTGCAATATTTAAATCAGCAAAACATTGTTTATTGCTGTTTTTGTCTGTGTAGGCCTACCCTATGTTCGCACGAGCGCTCCCTTAATGCGCGTTAGTAGTGTTTGAATTAAATAAATAGCGAACCATATATCTAAATATAGATTTTGAAAGCGCTGTACATTGCTTCAGCATCTCGCTTGAAGAAAAAAGCGTATGCCCGTAGGGTATCGCTCCCAGTTATTAATTTCGGTGTAGCTGGTATGGGTACTTAGGTTTGCATCTTTATTTTGAGTTGCATTCATATAAACAGGTGATTGCGATGAATAATTGGAAATACAAGACATTAAAATGTCGACATGCCGATCAGTTTCGACTATTTGTACTTGCGTTTACGGAATAAAGTACGAAAACGCTTACTTGGTAAGGGTGATGCTGGGCCTTCCTCAAACTCCGAGGATGAGGAGATACCTTCCGATGTTCCCGAACTCGGAATCAAGATATGTTCTCCCTCCGGAGCAGCATCTCGCCCCGGCGTTCTGATTCGTTACCTGTTGGCTCCATTTTCCACAAAAGAAGAAACAATGCTGTGCTTGAGGAGAAAAAATATCACCAACACTCACTTAACACTTTAGAGTTGACTTTGACACGGTGTTTTAGTGAGTAGAATAAAATTTCTCGGCTTTTTTATATTGGAAGAGAAAAGTTTTCGTACACTATGAACGATTTAAAAGATGCTAATGTCACTTGTCAGTTAAAGTGGCGGGAATTGTATTAACGCGCCCTGTGATGGCAGAATTTTGACATATATTGCTGGAAATATGACACATGTAGCGCATATTCTCGATATTTCGAACGATTTAATTGTGCTTTCTTCACTCTATGCTGTGCGTTTTTAAAGACATATAATAACTGTATATCTGTCGGCGGCAGTAGATCCGAGTGACAGAAATACCTATGTTTTATATCAGAGATAAAGCCCTTTAGATCCGATTGAAGTCGAGAGACGTCGAGGTCCCGATTCGATTATTGTTCGGAACTTTACAAGATGGGAAATTGACAATATGCTCGCTCCGAGCGACCTGTTGCCATTCAACTTTATCAAACGCTTTTTATTCATCTCGGGGAAAGAGCCTTTGGAATATGTGTTACATGGGAGATTATGTGAGAATAACTTCCTATATTTTCGATGTCTCTAAGCTCTATATAAGGATCTGATGGAATTAATTTCAGTTTTTATTTATTTATTTGGTGGAAGACCTACAGCTAATATAGTAATATAAAAACCTAAAATAACAACGGAAAGCCAATTACAGATCTTCACGGATAGTCGTAGATTATGAAAATGGTATTGCGTGAGCTATATGAGTAAGAAGTTATACAGAAAGAAAAAATATGGCAATGTGGAAAAAATTAAACAGGTACAGGGTAGGTTATAGTAATTTCCTATATAAGCTATTAGAGTATTTTCATTTTAAAAAATCAAGGCTAAGCTGCCGTCTTGCACATGTAATGCTTGTGGAGAATAAATCTAAATTGCATTGCTTGCTTAACATATTGAAATTCCTGCTTGCTCGCACGAGGTATGTGTTTTGTCTATAATTAGTGGATACGTGGGTAACATGAATTGGAAGATTATATCTAGTAGCTTTGGGTGGAAAATTCAAGAATAATTTATTAAGAAGCTCTGGACAGTCAAGAATACTTGAAGATAATTTTAGAAGGAAAGTGCAGTCTGAGATCTCTCGCCTTTTAGAGAGAGGTAAGAGGTGGAATTTCTTACAGACATCTAAGTAGTTTGTATTTCTATATGGGATTTTAATTCGGAACCACAAAAATTTTATAAATTTCTTTTGGATGTTTTCGATTCGATCGATGTATTTGTCGTAACAAGGGCTCCATACTTGCAATGTGTATTCGAGATGGCTACGAACAATGCTGCAATAAAGAACTTTAAGAGTCTTGACCTCGGTGAATGATTTAGAAAGTCGCATAATAAAACCCAATGCTTTAGAAGCCTTTGCAACTATTTGGTCAACATGTGCATCGAAAACTAGTTTAGAGTCATGAATCACTCCCAAGTCACGGATAGAATTATACTTTGGTAGTATTTTTCCTCTTAACGTGTAATATGTAGGTAAAACTAAGCTTTTACACCCGTAAAAGCTATTAAAGCTGAACCCAAATGTAACAACAGAGCACTTCAAAGGATTAAGGTCTAATGTATTATTAAAACAATAAGCATCAAGGCGTGACAGATCAGCCTGAAGTGCATTCATCTCGGTGACTGTGGAGACTATAGAGTATATTTTCATGTCATCTGCAAAACACAATAACTTGGATGAATGAAAACACGAATCGATATCATTGACGTAAATGATGAACAGCAACGGACCGATCAATGAGCCTTGTGGCACGCCGCTAGGAATAGAAACCTAAGAAGATATATAGTTGTTCAGAACTACAGCTTGAGTTCTGTTATCTATGTAAGAGGCAAACCATCTGAGAAGATCTCCATGAATTCCCATGTTGCAGAGTTTATGTAGTAAAATGTTGTGGTCTATACGATCAAATGCTTTACTGTAATCAGTATAGATGACGTACCTACTGGCTACCTTTCTCCATGGCCTCTGTAACAAAGTCATTAAGAAGTACAAGGTTGGTAGCCGTTGAACGTCCTTTTAGAAAACCATGCTGCGATAGACTAAAATAGGGCTTAATGGACGAGTATACCTGACTTTATACTATACGCTCAAAAATTTTAGCTATAATGCATAATTTGGAAATTGGTCTATAATTATTTACATCAGATTTTTACCCTTTTTTATGGACAGGTGTAATGAACGCTGATTTCCATATAAGTGGAACAGTGGCTAAAGAAAGAGATTTTCTACATAAAAGCGCTATAGGTATGGCAATTTGTTTGGCACAATTCTTGAGAAACACAGGAGATATATTATCAGGACCCGCGGATTTGGCACAATCAAGATTTAATAACAGTGATACGATGTCGTTTAAATTAACTTTGATCTGAGAAATTGTAGATAGATTCATAGGAACTAAAGTAGAACTACTAGAAAAATGAGCAGGGGAAATAGGGTCGTGAGAATCATTAAGAAAAGTAGAGTGGAAGTAAGTAATAAAAACATTACAAATTGATTCACCGGTTACATTCGACTCAGATCTATTTTTAACAAATATCCAAAAATATTTTGGATTATTTAATATAGATTTTTCAGTAAGTGCAATATAATTAGCATAACACGCTGACTCCAAAGACTTAACTCTATCTCTCAGAAACCTAAAGGTGTGTTTATGAGATCTATTGCCATACGTTTTACATTTGCGAAGGTACTTATATTTTTCTTTTATAGCCTTTTTCAAGGGTGTGGTATACCAAACGGGGAAAGAGTGGTCAATAGGTTTTTTGTTGGGATATATTTTTTGTGAAGATTTAATAAAGTACTGTAGAAAAAGGCAACAGATTTGTTTGAAAACTCCCTGTGCCAGTCTATAACAGCTAACTCCCTATTGATGGACTCAAAATTAGCTTTGTCAAACATATAACGAGTGTTGGGTGCAGGCATTAGTGGGATTACTTCAACAAAGTCTGCATTATTAACTAGTGCCGGATGGTAGGCATCCAAGGATGTTAATGGTTCGAGACATTGAGTTACAGTTATAAGTTTGTTACAGAGGACCAAATCTAAAATTTTACCAAACTTGTTTACCACCCCGTTAAATTGACAAAGATCCAAAGTGTGCAACTCGTCTGTGAATATGACTTTGTCATGAGAATTGATGTTGGTAGGGATGAAGAATGGTTCACTGGTATGAGGGACCCAAGAAATATTACTCATATTAAAGTCACCAACAACCAAGAAATAATCAGATGAATTATTAGCGATATTGCTATTAAGTTTTAAAAGATAATTATCTAATTGATTTGAAAAGTAAATTACACCAAGATGAAGGTTGATTGAGCTACGCGAGTTAGATGATCGAAGACGCATACAAACCCACAGGTCCTCAGCGGTAGACTGAAGTAGTGGTTCAGATATGATCGGTATATCGCTGCGCGCAGCGATTAGGACTCCACCACCTCGCGACTGTCCGGTGAGATCATAATTCAAAAAATTCAGCACTTAAAAAATCATCCATAAGCCACGTCTCTGTAAGAACATTTACGTCGTAAGCGTTAAGAAGAACTTGACGACGAAAATTCACTGATTTAGTCCGGAGACCGCGTACATTTTGGTAATAAATGCTTACGCTATGATTAATATTAGTCATTGTAAAAGCAAATAGTAGTTACATAGTACAGCATAAAATAATTTCTCATAAAATAAAACATTAATATAAAATAAATCGAATAATTAAAAAGCGGGTATGACAGCAAAAAGCACAGAGACAATGTACGCAATTTAAGCAAGGATTCAAACCACTTAACAAAACAAATATCCACTAGACCAAGGACATCTGTGTGAAAGAGCAAGCAAGAATTTGTCAAATGAGCAGGTGCAAGCGAGATAACTATGTTTTCTAAATAATATTCGAATATAACAGCGCGATAAGGTATGCAAGGACGTATGCGCATAGAACAATTGCAGGTCATTAGTGAGGCAGGGGAGCTCAACCTTTTAAATGTTTTTAGATTAAATACAATTACAAAGAAAACTAAAATTAGTATCAATGTTATTAAAAAAATAAAAAAGAAAGAGGAAATAACAAAAAATATATAGCTGAAAACAACAAGTAGATGTAGGTAATCGGTTAAACAATTTTGTTTAAATCGTGATCATTCGCAATAATAATTACCCGAGAAGTGTCATTTTTGCGAACGTGAATTTTACCATATTTAACCCAAATATAATTATAGTTTTTATCTTTGCCAAGTGCCTTAGTTTTATTGAGTAGCATCTTCGAACTAGCATTCAGATGGTCATTGGCATAAACTCGATGTGACTCGCCCTGAAAACCTAGATCAAGAGAGGACAGATTCTTGGCCGCACGGACTGCCGCAACAAAATCCTCTTTGACATATCTGTTGAGAAAACTTACAATAATCGATTTTTCTTTGGTGTTGTGTAATGGTATCCGTGTAATATAGTTGATTTGTGACCTAGGGACCACTTAACCTTTTCTGAGATGGACTCGATAATTGTGAACAAATTTTCATCCTTTTTAATGGGCACTCCCTTGATCTCAACATTATTTAGTCTAGATCTTTGGTCAAAGGCGGATAAGTCTTGTTTAGCCTTTACTAGCTCGCCTTGAAGTGAAGCTATCGTGTCTTTTACTATTTCAATACTTGCGACTTGTGTTTTCAACTCCAGCTAGTCTATTGCCGTACTCATCCAACATAGCTCCATTGTATTCGCAAGAGTTCTTGACATCAGTGATCTCGGTCTTGATACTGCGCACATCTTCCACAAGTGATGGCAGAGCGGATAGTTGAAGCTTGAGATCCGGAATTTCCTTCAAAATTATATCCAGGGAAGCCGTTCCCGATGTGTAGACGCCCGGAGATAGCAGACGATACGAAGGACATTTCCATAGTGCCCTTCTGTCAGCTCCCAACATCCTCCACCCAGACTCAGATATATTCGCACAGCCGAAGTCCAAGTGATTTTTGCAGGTACTACATTGCACTCCATCGAAGAAGCCCGTATTACACACCGCACACTTCATTTCGGAACTGGACATTTACGATTCTAATATAAGGAATTAAAACTGAAAAGGTACAAAAGGTTGGTGTACCCTGACTTGTTGAACGGACCACAAAGACGACGTGGTGAATAGACGGGCGCTCACACGCGACTGATGTGCTTGTGGTCTTATTCTTAGCGTTTCGATGGAAAACATGCTATATTATATGTGCTTGTGATTAATTTTAAAAATATAACATTTAATTTAGAATTTCATTAATTGTAAAACCTTCATAACACAGATTATGAAAAATAGAAGGTGTTTTAATTAAAATGATATGTTTTTCAAGTTAATTTTATTACTCCACTTATAGGTACATATGTTTGTCCTTATTCCAGTGAATCAGTTAGCTAAACAGTGTTCCGAAGAGTAGATTAATATAAATTAACATTTTAAAGCTATCATTTATTGAATTAGCAACAATTTTTCCCACCAAGCCTGTGTTTTAAAACAAAAGCATGGTTTACATTCACTTTCACCAACTTTAAATCTGGTTCAAAAGCTTTTATCTGATCTGACACCCATCCATCTTCTGTAGAATATATTACTTTCGTGATATTCTTAATCTTATCAATTGTAGCGATATTTAATTCATTTATTGTGTCCAATGAGTCATATTCCAATAGTAATGCTTTCTTTTGTAGGTCAGGATTAAAGTTAGTTAATATTCACTGTATGAAATGTGATGGCAGTGCACTGAGTTTCAAGTATACCCAGATAAATAATATCTGTAACATATATGGTAGTAATTGGAACACTTAGAAGACGAATAGAACCAATGTGTGAATATTTGTTACGATATTTTGAACACACCTGTCATTTTTGATTTTGGCCATTGTTTGTAATGTATTTGATGCGTCATTTTCGCCTGGAAATTCATCGTGACTTGCATATCTTAGAAATATTACGTATAAGTGAATTCAGTAGTAATGGGCCTTAACTGATATTTTTGTGGTTGATTTTTCTCTGATACTGTAAACGGATTATGTCTAAAACATATTAAAGAGGGGCTTAATCCGTTCTGTTACTCCGTTCAGAACTTTGTTCAAGTACATTATATTAAAAATACCATCGGATAGATAAATTATGCGAAGCAAAAGACGGTATGCTTAACAATTTGATTAGAGACACAATTTCTAATTAACACATCCTAATATTTGACATTGATGTGTATTTTGCCTGTTCTCACCTACGGTGTCCAGACATGCGGATTCACCGAGGCTCAGAAGTCCAAACTCAAGGTTTGTCAAAGGGCAAGGTCATGTAAATGCAGCGTCTTGGGTGTTAAACGTATGGATAGAGTGCGGAACTCGGTGCGTTCCACGACCCGTTTAATAGATGTGGGCGTTAAAACCGCTAGACTTAAGTGGGATTGGGCCAGTCATCTCATCCGAATGAACGCCGACAGGTGGGCTAAAATAAGTACCGAATGGGTCTCAGAACACGGATATATTCGTCGTGGTAGGCCTAAAAAGCGGTGGCGCGATGATCTCGATGCATGTCGGCCTGCATGGCCATCATTGGCCAAGCATAGGACTGTTTGGAAGGAGGAGGGGGCGACCTTTGCCCAGCAGTGGGACACAATAGGTTAGTTCAATAAAAAAGAATTGACCCCACGGTATTTCTATAACTGATATATAAAAAGTAGGTAACGCTTAGGTAATATGACATTTAAGACAGTAAGTAAGTAATATTACTATTACCTTGTTGTGCAAAGGTCATCTTTTCCAAATCAAGGTGACACAGTATAAGTCATATACCAACACGCGAACTCAGTCCAGTTTAGTGGAGGCCGATTCGTGGTTACCTGCTATTGGAATTTATTGAGCCGCTGGTAAGGTTTGACTTATCGATTGCCATATGAAGTGGTCATCAATACCAACGACTTAACGTGCCTCCCGGTGCATTAGGATGCTCAAATATAGAAATGCGCACTGCTTATTTTCGTATCTATTTCCTTGCATGCTGCAGCACCAGTAAGCTATGATCCGGAATAAGAAAGAAGATGTATTTATTTATGTTGGCAATACGAACAGAGACAATGAGCCGGGTGCGCGGTAAAGCAATCAACATATAAACAATAATTCTACACATTTAACACAGCAACAGTGAAAAAGTTTGTATAAAGATTAGACAGTGCGTAGCAAACCCCGATTTGTGGTGGCGTCGGCTAACCGATGACGACAATCTATTTATTAAGGGTTCGCTGTATGTTTGTTTGAGTTTAATACTCTGTACACATATTTGCCATGATCAGGGATAGTCCTAAGTCACCGATTTATGACTTTTGGCTTTTGTTGCTAGCTGCGTTTTTGAGGTTGACAAAAGAGATTATACGACCTTTAGATAATACTTGGGTATTTTTAGTAGATCTGTGGCTTTAGTATAAAATAATTCGTTTGTATTAATTACCCGATCCAATTGTACAGAAACAAGACATGATTTCTATCTAATAAGGTTTCTTGAATGAGTTTTACAAACACCTAGAGTTACTAGAGTATCCCCCACTCTAGTAATTGTCCCTGTGCCATGGGTGCGTTTACAAACATGAATATCACTAGACTGAACCGTTGTCATTTATTTCTCCTGATCGGCTATTACAACATAGCGTGTAAAGAAGTGCAACACTAGTTTCGTGATTATACTGTGTCCTTCGTTCTCGATATAAACATGCAGCAACTCTCTCTACTCACTTGGCAGTCCGCTAAGTTTTTTAGAAATGTCAGTAGCCTTCTCTATGGTATCTGTGGACATAACCTCTGTAACCATTCTTTCTTTTAGCGCGGCAGCCGAAGCCTTGTAATAAAGTTTTGGTCGACATTTAATTTAATCATATAGTCGTAGCAGTGAAATTATATAACAAAAGGTTTTAATATACTCAAGTGATGTTGTGAAATAAATTTAAAACATCGTATAGGCAAATTCAGAAAATTTTACGTGGTGACAAAAAAGTATATTCTAAAAAGATCAACTGATAGTTGTTTATTTGTGGCGTTTTCAGCTTAACTTGTTTATGTATATAATATCGAATATTTGGAGACGTAAGTTTTGTCATATTAAGACTTGTAAAGTCTTCACTCGAAAAGTAAACTTACGAAGTCTCATGTCATGTCTCATGTCCCTCTTCGTGTAAAAACAGTTTAACACGCAATATACCTGCAAACAATTATTAACCGTCTATAAATTGGCAATGTAATACCTCTAATGAGAGAAATTAGGGGGGAAATTGTTGACGGGGACATTGTTGAGGGGACACATGTTTGTTAAGGATTGATGCCAATTTAAGGACACGGGCGATGTACGAGATGCATCGACGTGGTCAGCAAGACTTAACGGTAATTCAAGGACACGAGTGGTGTACGAGATGCATCGGCGTGATCCGCAAGACTTGGGGCCCATACGAGATATGTGCTGAAGGTCATACTACTCATAGGTTTCACCCATGAGGTGCTCCTGTGCAGTTCACATTTCTACAATGGTAAGAATCTAAAATGATACCCAACATATATACCTTAAACAGTAAATACAGAAGACTATTGCTATAAACTATAAGCAATTTGTGATATTATATCTCCTAAAGGAGACTTTCTGAAAGGGTAATTAAAGGGACATGGTTTATGAATTTATGAATAACAATACATTAGTAATAACATAAGCCACTCATTTGCAGAATCATAATGTTTTGCATTGATTTCATTATTAGACATACTTGTATAATAATCCTGAAATAGCCCAAAGTGGAGCTTATTACACAAAGAATTGTGCAATATTATGAGCACTTGTATTAAAAAAGGTAAACCTTGCAATATTTATCCCTGAACAGGGTTTATAAACAGATGAGCCAAAGTAATCTCTACTTATAACAATGCCTGTTATAACTGACTAGCAACAGAATGGTGGAAATATTACAAATATAATATCTCAGCCTACCGATGCTGAGACAGGCAAGTTGTTCAATAATTTGTGTAACACACATACATCCTTAAAATATAATATAAAATACCTGGTCTATCCAGTTAACATAAAACTAATAATTATCAATATTATCAGCCCAGGCCCCTTGCAGGGTAGCCAGGGAAGGTGAGTCCTCACAATACAGTCATGAAACATTGATTGGGATAAGAACCTTTGTGGTCAGCAGTATATATTTTGTATTAAATGAGTTTTAATATAGTGGAGTACCAATATGGAATTATAACTATCTATTCAAAAGCAGTAGATTAAATTTCAAAAAACCACTAGTGTTGTAATCCTCATCCGGTGTGTAAAAATATTAACCCACCTGTGTACCTATCAGCCCACCAAACACAAATCACAATGGACATTGGAAGTCTCCTACCAGAGAATGGGAGGTAAGGAAAGCTTGCTAGGTTTTTTACATAAAGGCTGTTTTGTTTTTTTTATGTTACTGAAAAAATCAGTTAAACATTCAGGAATACAACATGGCTGGTAAAAATAAACCATAATATTGGAGGCTAAAGGTATTCACTGACTTTGGTATGTAACAATGTATCTATGACACTAATAAAAATGTGTGTCTGTCTGCCTTCAACGGCAAACATAACTTTATTGGTTTTGTACAAACACTGCAAGTAATCCAGACAAGTGAAGGTTAAAAAATCTGGTCCTACATATATTTAACATTATGTATAGAAACATCATTATTAGAAACATTTTTTAATAATTGATATACAATTTATAGCCATTCTCATTAGAATTTAATTAAAGATAGATGATCACAACCGTGCTATAATCCTTATCCCACAAAGAAACTCAATGCTAATAATAGGCATTAGAGTCATATTAAATATACTAATAAAAAATTTATTAGGAGCTGTTCAGCTTTCTATTGGATAAGGAGTCCAATGGTTTTGGTTTTTTGATTACGTCCTGCATCATTTATAGTGTAATTAATACATTAGAAATTTGAGACACACAGAGGAAAGATTATACATCAATTCATGAATTGAAGAATTAGATGTTTTTATTGTACTTTTGTTTGATAATATGATAATCAATAAATAATATATAATCAAATAAAATTATTCAAGAAATTAATAACTATAAAAAATAGGTTTGTGTTTAGTTTTGAATGTGTACATTTATATTGAGCAACAGTGATGTTTCTGGTACAGTTAAGATATCGGAGATATGACACAAACACAACCTGCTACCATTATGGAAACAGGTGGTTTTAGAGCACTACACACGCTGTAATTTATTTGAAGGTGGTTCAGTGTAAAAATATTGGATTGGAGATGTCATACAAAACTTTGCACTTTTCATATTGTTACATTTAAATTATTACATCCACATGTTACATGTATCTTATTAATGTATCTATATATAAAAAGAAAATAAAGTCATGCAAATGACTACCTATTTAATACCTATTTAAAAATTTAACGATATTAGGTTGACATGCTATAGTTGATGAAATATTGAGTTACAATATTTAAAAGTATAGATTATCTTAAACAAGAATAATCAAAAATATATTTTTATCACAGCTATGATAAATATTATGTAGTATCAGCGATAACCTTAGTCTTAGGGAACTTGATATTATTTATTTATTATTAATTATAAGACCACGCCAGATCCCAAGTGGGTAGGCGAGGGCACAAAAAATATTATTATGATATTAAACGAGATCATATAGTTAATGTACATAGCCTTATGTGAGGAACAGCTCTAGATAAGGACATTAGTACAAAAGGCCTCTAGTACAAAAATGTTAAATTTTGGTATATGTACATCTTTAAAGGTTATAAATATAACTAACATTAAATATAACCGAACTTTGACATAAAGGAAAATAGTTTATCATAAATTAAATAAGTAATTATAGCAAAGCATCCTTATAATCACCAATATAATTTGTAGCCTTTGTCTGGTACTGTACTCAAAAAAGAGATCATTTGACAATAAAAAAAAAAATAAATAAAGCCCCACATACCACTTGGAAGACACTTTAGTGGGGAAACAGGTTTCCCTGTCTTATTTGTCTTATATTGTTATTGATTGGGTACTAACATACTTTGTTTCCAGATCTAGTACACAGTAAGAGTTTCTATCTATCTCTATCTATATCGTCATGCCAGACCCCTTGCGGGGTAGGCGGGGGTGCGGGGTTCCAACAGGTTCTTTACTTACTGGCTTCCTCCACTCTCATAGTTCGTTTCGGAAGGGTTTTCTATGATAAAAGAATTATTATAAAGGGATTAATTTTATATAAACAAAATTCCTCAACTCTTGTTATATAAAGTGACAACTATAAAAAAAAAAAAATTATATATAGAAGACATAACAGAGGGAGAATGCACTGATATCTGATAAGTAATGATTGATTATTATTACCCGGTAGTAATGAGTTATGGACAACAGGTGTGCTATAACAGGTGCTTTAAAGATTTTTGTTGGGATGGATCTACGCTATATAACATAACATGTTATAGAATTTGATTAAATAAATTTATTTTGAATAAGTAAGACAGACTGGTTGTAAGAAATAATATATGTGTATATATACTCGTCTGTATATATATATATATATATATATATATATATATATAATATATATATATATATATATATATATATATATATATATATATATATATATATATATATATATATATATAAATACGTTGTATTTGTGTTGTATAGCAATGCAAACAACGGGAATGTGTTATACAAATGTACTCATGACATGTTATGTTTTAGAGCTCACGCTTAAAAATGACATTCATGTGGTATACTTCAACTTTACCCTTATAGCTCTAAACAGCTGCATGTTTATATCGAGAACGAAGGACACAGTATAATAAGTGATCAAACGAACTTACCTGAAGTGAAGTTCGATCATTATTATACGAAGTCCTTCGGTCGAAGATATAAGGACCCAACCCGCCCTGCCCGTTGGTAAAGTGGAAATGTACTACTTCTAAAACTGTGTTGTATAGCAATGCAAACAACGGGAATGTGTTATACAAATGTACTCATGACATGTTATGTTTTAGAGCTCACGCTTAAAAATAACATTCATGTGGTATACTTCAACTTTACCCTTATAGCTCTAAACAGCTGCATGTTTATATCGAGAACGAAGGACACAGTATAATAAGTGATCAAACGAACTTACCTGAAGTGAAGTTCGATCATTATTATACGAAGTCCTTCGTTCGAAGATATAAGGACCCAACCCGCCCTGCCCGTTGGTAAAGTTGAAATGTACTACTTCTAAAAGGAATGGTCGCAGAGGTTATGTCCACAGATACCATAGAGAAGGCCTTGACATTTCCAAAAAACTTAGCGGACTGCCAAGCGAGTAGAGAGAGCTGCATTTTTATATCTTCGAACGAAGGACTTCGTATAATAATGATCGAACTTCACTTCAGGTAAGTTCGTTTGATCACTTATTATACTGACTGACACCGGTAACGATTGAATAAATTTCACAAGCATATTAACGGAAAAGGCTTCCTTATGAAGGTGCAAAGTGCAAAGATACTTTGTAAATACTCCTAATAAAAGTTTATACTATATAGCGGAACTGTTCATGCTCTACAAGGGAAACAGAGGGTTTACCTTCTGTTACAAGTTTATAATTTCCGAAGATTGTAACATCTCACGTACGTTTCTAAGGTAAAGGCTACAGCGCATTGGCATGATTCTCTAAGCAATTTACCTATAGTTTTGTGGGGCTGAATTCAATATGGTCCTTTGGAACAGGCATGTGTTACACATTAATGTTAACGGATGCTATCAAGTAACGGAATAGGTACCGAGTTGATACGCCATCCTTTTCACATTACAAATTTAATAAATAAAGATGAAAGTGACAGCGCACTTACTCGATAACGTCACGATATCGTCAAATGATTTGTGCTTAGCCTACTGAATTATAAACTTATTTCAAGTATGTCAAGTAGTTCTTACAAGTGTGGTCAATCTTACTAGTGTGGTCACAGACGCAGGCAGGTTATTGCTTTATGAACGCTGTGTTTGTAATGTTTCTACTAGAGATTAGTCGTAGTGCGTTAATTAACACGTTAACTAAGACTTATCGAGACGTCCATAGCTAATACTTAAACTTTCGTATCAAAAGGACATCTTCGCAAAAAGATATTTTTTAAAACGTCCTAGTAGCAATACTAGTAAATTGATGTATTAGCTATTTGCCCTCATATACGATAATTGAGATGTGGCATCATGTTATTATTTAATAATAATAATAATAATTGTACACCAGCAAAACATTAAATTACAAACAATTTATAAACAGTAAATAAGTACAAATGGCGGCCTTATTGCTGAAAGCAATTTCTTCCAGGCAACCGTTGGGAAAATAACAAATAACGATAGAAAGGGGCAGTTAGTGGCGTACATTATTAATGATATACGATACATATATATACACACATAACAATACATACACAATTATATACCTGATTATGTAAATATACACACATATTATAATTTAATCTATTACATATTATAGCTAAACACTGAAATAGATTATATAAAAAACAATGCAAACAGTTAAATTATGGATAAGTAGTGATGCTTAACCATTGCTTTAAACGAAAGCAACGACTTCGCACGTCTGACTAACATGGGCAATGCATTTCACAAACGAACACGCTCAAGCTTATTAAGTTGCTGCTCTGTGAGGTCAAGATAGCTGGCGTCTGCATAATCGATAATAGGAAGTAGAAGGGATTGTGCGAGTGCAATTTTAGTGGCTATTGGGAGAAAATTGCGCAACCTTCTTAAAGAGCCTGTGGAGGCAAAAACCTTGCGGCTGAGTTCTTGCAGCTGTGGTCCCCAAGTGAGATTGGTATCGATGTAGATCCCCAAATCTTTAACACTGTTACTTATCGGTAAAGTGATACCATTAAACATGATTTGGGGGAGCTGCGACCAATCAAGACGTGCAGTGTGTCTGGGACTGCCAACAACAATGACTTGTGTCTTAGTTGGGTTGACATTAAGACCGTAGCGCCCACTCCATTCACATACCTTAGACAGATCATGGTTCATTGTGTTCACAGCCTCCGAGAAGTTGGCCAATGGTGCTTGGATGTAAAGTTGGAGATCATCTGCATAAAGGTTAGTGACGAACGTAGTTGATTGGGAATAGAGTTAATAAAAACAGCGAAAAGTAAAGGAGATAGAACGCCACCCTGTGGTACGCCGGCACTAGTGTTACACCAAAAAGAGTAAGTTTCTTCGATGCGAATGCGTTGCCGGCGTCCAAACAGGTATTTACGAAACCAGTCAATTGCCGTTAGAGATATGTTAATAGAGCATAGGACTCCAAGCAAAATGTCAAGATCTACAGTGTTAAAAGCATTGCTGAAGTCGAGCAGTGCTAATAAAGTCAAATTACTATTTTCCATACCTAATCTTATATCATCTGTGATTTTCACCAGTGCAGTAACGGTACTGTGGCCAGGACGAAAGCCAGACTGGAAAGGATTAAGGAGAGATTTATTATTGAGAAATCTGCTGAATTGGTCATGGACAAGGCGCTCAAGAACTTTGGATAGGTAACATTGATATAGGACAATATTCGGAGACAGATTTAGGATTGGATATTTTAGGCAAGGGCGTTATTTCGGCTTCTTTCCAAGAGGATGGAAAGTCGCCGCTGGATATAGAATGGTTAAATATATGGCAAATGATGGGAAGGATTTCGTCGAGGATAGGAAGAATAATTTTGCGGCTAATACAATCACTGCCGATAGCATTGGATGTGATCGATTCTATGCTCCTCTTAACATCACAAGCGGAAAATTGACTTAAGACAAAAGGTGAATAATCGGGCTTCGGAATAGATGAAAGATAGTAAGGCGTGCTTAATTTTGTAATCTTATCAAAATTAGACGAAGTTGAGAAATGCTTATTGAGGAGATTAATATCTAAATCCTTGGGAAACTTATCTTGACGAGATTTACCGACCCCCATTGATTTCAGAAAGTTCCAAACTTTTGTTGGAATACCATTTTGTACTGAACTATGGATGTGTTGGCGTTGAGTTTAACGCCTTATTTAAAGCATATAATGCCTTATTTTACATTCAAGTTCAATGCATATGGAGCAGGAGCATAGAAAAATTTTCCATGTGATGTTAACTAGTTGTAAGCGACTTATCTGTTAAACAAATGTACAGGAAGGTATTTTCACAGGCACTTTCGTAGTAATAATTATTATGCCCGTTACGTATAGTACTTATAGCTTATCGGTATTACACGGGTAAATTCGATTTCTTAGTCATTTAAACGATTAGCTTACCCACGTCTTGTAGTTTTATACCTTGATACAGATATCTGAATAAAGTTTAATTCATGTAAAACACACTTTAGTCCGTGGCATGATTAAAATCATGCGGGCGTAACTAAAGGGTAGTTTGTGACATTTGTGAATATTGTCCAGACCAGTCGAGCGTGTTATTAGATTTGTGAAATATTTTAAGTGTAGTAAATAATGGCGCGAGGTCGCCATTACTTGATGATGATGATGATGATTGATCCGACCGATTTCGGCCATGGCAACCACTTTGACCCCTAGTCAGAGTAATGCCGCTGATGCGCTCGAAGATGGCTTATGTAGCCTATCTTCGCGGCGAAACTCCGTGCACACTGAGGGCACGTGAGTACGCCGTTCTCATAGCTGTATGATATGGCAGCAGGTGGGCGGGCCTTTAAGTGATTGCGTTTGGCGTCAAGGTCAGCTTTACGCTGAGCCTCGAACTCGTGTACTTGGCTGTTCACCATCCTGCGCCATTCTGGCCGCTGTGCTGCCAAACGTTCCCAACGAGAGGGCTCTATGTTGCATCTCTTCATATGTCGCTTTTGGACATCCTTGTACCGGAGGAGGGGACCGCCATGATTCCGCTTGCCCTTCTCCAGTTCAGAGTAGAAGATGCGCTTCGCCACTCTTTCCTCCGCCATACGAGATACGTGACCGCACCACCGAAGCTGTCGACGCATTAAATAGGCCTCAATGCCACCAACATTGGCTCGTCGCAGAACTTCGGTATTTCGCACTCTATCGGACCATCTGATCCTCATGATGGTACGGAGGCATTTAAGGTGGAAGCGATCCAGAGTGCGAATGTGGCGGCGGTATACACACCACGTCTCAGAGGAGTATAGGAGGTTTGGCAGCACGATTGCCATATACACTGATATCTTAGTGGGCAACTTAAGGTTATGCGAACAGAAGACCTTGGTACATAGCTTGCCGAATGCCGCAGCTGCGGTACCCACCCTGCTATTGATCTCAGCATCAAGGTCACACTTGGATGTTACAGTGTTCCCCAGATAGCGAAATCTATCCACCTGCTTTAGCACATCCTCACCAAGTTTTATGGTCAGTGTCTCGTGACCGTGCATGTCCAGGGACATCACCTCCGTCTTATTGACACTGATCTTTAAGCCAAACTTACGGCAGGCTTGGTGGAATGCGGACATCAGCTGTTGCAGGCCGTCTAGGGGTTCTGATAGGAAGCACAAGTCATCAGCATACATGATCTCAGAGATCAGTGCGTAAGAGACTTTAGTGCGAGCCTTAAGTCTAGCCAAGTTGAAAAGGCTGCCGTCTGTGCGGAAACGGATGCGGACTCCCTGAGAAACAGTGTGTAAGACCTCTCTAACTACCACCGCAAAGTATAAGGCGAACAGAGTAGGCGCTAAGACACATCCTTGCTTCACCCCACAGGTAACGGGGAAGAAGTCTGTCTGTTCACCGTCTACGGCAACGCAGCATTGCATGTCGTCATGCAGGAGTCTAAGAAGTCTCACAAACTTTTCCGTGCACCCGAGCTTACCTAGCACCAACCATAGAGCTTCCCGAGGCACACTGTCGAAAGCCTTCTCCAGGTCAACAAAGCAAAGGTACAGCTGACAGCCCTGTTCCCTGCTCTTTTCTTGCAGTTGACGCACAGAGAATATAGCTTCGCATGTCCCTCGGTCCGGTCGGAAGCCAAACTGGGTTTCAGGCAGAATCTTTTCAGACAAGTTCTTTAGGCGGTTTAAGAGAACTCTAGCAAAGACCTTTCCGGGGGCTGAAAGGAGCGAAATACCGCGGTAGGAGTTGCAGTCAGATCGGTCACCCTTGTGCTTGTAAAGAGCACTTATGCGCGATACTTTAAAGGTATCCGGAACGCGCTCCTCCTCCCACATGCGAACAAATAGTTCCCACACTAACGTGTGCAACTCCTCTCCGCCGTATCTTATCAGCTCTCCCGGTATAAGGTCAATGCCAGCCGCCCGTTTGTTTTGTTGCTGTCTGATGGCAGTAACAACCTCGTCACGCAATAGAGTCTCGTCCAGCTCAAAGGCGAGAGGGAGCTGAGGCATTAAACCGATACTTTGCAGATCAGCTGATCGATCCACATTTAGCAGAATGTTGAAGTGCTCCGCCCAGCGGTTTAGTATATCCTCCTTGCTTGTCAACATGTGACTACCGTCTAGAGACCTTAAAGGCACCCGAGCTTGGTAGGATGAACCAATCAGCTCACGTACCTCACTGTAGAACTCACCCAGCTGGTTTGTGTCAGTGAGCCATTGCATGTGACTAGCTTTGTCCTGCCACCACTTGTCCTTCATATGTCGAGACAGCTTGCGCAATTCGAGGTCACTAGCTTTAACAACCGCAACGCTTCCTCTCTGCCTTTTGTGCTGTCGCAGGAGATCTCGGTGTTTGTCGAATGCTGCCCGCAGGGTTTCATCATTTCCATCAAACCAGTCTTCGTTGCGACGGATTTTTTTACCCAGTACAGTTGAAGCGGTATCCATGATATGAGATGACATAGTTCCCCAGGCAGCATCAACATCACCTACCTCATTAGCTGGCATCAGCTTTTTAGACAGGGCTTCAGCGTATTTCTCCCTGACCGCGATATCTTCTAGCTTATCCAAGTTCAAAGAAGCAAGCTTTTTTATTAGAGATCTACGCGGGCGACGGAGGCGGATTCGTAGCTTAGTGACAATAAGTCGGTGGTCAGACCAGCAGTGCGCACCACGCATCACGCGGGTGACCTGTACTTGGCTGAAATCTTTTTGTCTCACGATAGCATAGTCAATCAAATGCCAATGCTTAGATCTTGGGTGCATCCATGTTGTCTTGTACTTGGCGGCAAGTCTAAACATAGTGTTCGTAATTGCCAGACCGTATTGAGCACAAAGACTGAGCAGCAACTGACCATTGCTGTTCATGTTGCCAACTCCATGTCTACCCAGAACTCCAGGCCAAGCCTCATAGTCCCGTCCAACCCTGGCATTGAAATCGCCCAGCAATAAAACCTGCTCCCTGGCGTTGAAGCTATCGAGGCAATGTGTCACTTCCTCATAGAACTTTTCCTTGATGTCATCAGACTTGTCTAACGTTGGAGCATAGACACTGACGACATTAAGGTAGTTGTCTTTGTCCAGGTGAAGGCGCAGTGTGGTTACGCGGTCTGAAATATGTACAGGGTACTCCTCTAAATGCTTTGCTAAGTGATTCTTGATGGCAAAACCTACCCCTGATCGTCGAGTTTCGGAGGCAGCGGTACCTTTCCAGAAGAAAGTGTAGCCGCCACCTGCTTCCACCAGCTCTCCTTCATCGGGGAGATGTGTTTCGCTGAGAGCAGCCACATCCACGTTATAGCGATGAAGTTCCCGAGCTACTATGGCGGTCTTACGTTCGGGGCAGGCGTTGACATCTCGATCAAGAAGCGTTCTCACGTTTCACGCGCCGAATGTCATAACAGGTGTTCTTTTTAAATTTCCTTTGCGGCGTCGACCACGATTTGAATGATGCGATGATAGCCGCGGTTACTACCATCTGCCATGTCGGGACGAGCATTTTTTAGGGCACCTTTTCTAGCCCCCTCCCCAGCTGAGCGGGGAAAGCAGTGCCTCCCTAAACAGGGCTGCTTTGACATCCCAAGTGCTGCCGAGCCCGTGCTGTCGTCCCAAATGTGCAGCGCGGAAACGACCACGGCGTGTTCTCACACCCCCGGGACCGCCTGCGTGCAGATATCAGACAAAGCCTAGTTTGCATCAGGCTAGACCTCTCTACTTTTACCCATCGCCACAGGACTTTTGCGTACTCGGAGTCCAGTAACGGAAGCGGTCAGATGCGCAGGAAATATTTAGGTGCACAAGTATACGCGCGAGACACAGGTGCACATACTCATCCTTATCCTTCTGGGCCCAGTGGAACGGAGACCGTTACGACCGGAGAAGGACTCAGACAGACGGAGCAGTATCACGGTGAGAAAGATACAAGGAGTCAGTATTTTCTCACACTCCCTTAATCGCCTTTTACGATACCCACGGGAAGATATGGGGTGGTGCTATTCTGCTCTGCCGGCACCACACGGCCATTACTTACAATGATGATGAAGACTTTAGACGAACGGTCAATCTGATAGAGACTAACATAGTATTTTTGTTTCTTGCCATTTTGTTTTCTAAATACTTTGGCGTATAAATCATTATTATTGATAACTAGCAACCCGCCCCGGATTCGCACGTGCGAATTATACACATAAACTTTTCTCTTACATCACTACATCATCATCATCATCAGCCTATAACAGTCCACTGCTGGACATAGGCCTCTCCAAGTGCACGCCACTGGGTACGATCCTCGGCTACTCGCATCCAGTTTCTGCCAGCCGCCCTACGAAGGTCATCGCTCCACCTAGCCTGAGGGCGTCCTGCATTACGTTTGCCAGTCCGCGGTCTCCACTCAAGAACTCGTTTGTCCCAGCGGTTATCGGTTGTTCGGCTAATGTGACCGGCCCATTGCCACTTCAGCTTACTAATCCGGTGGGCTATGTCGATAACTTTGGTTCTCTGTCGAATGACTTCGTTCCGGATTCTATCCTTCAGAGAAACTCCGAGCATAGCCCTTTCCATAGCTCGCTGAGTGACTTTAAATTTATGAACCAGTCCAACCGTGAGTGTCCACGTCTCGGCTCCATATGTCATAACGGGCAGGACGCACTGATTAAAGACTTTTGTCTTTAGGCTTTGTGGAATGGGCGATGTAAATACTCGACGTAATTTCCCAAATGCCGCCCAGCCCAGCCGTATTCTTCTGTTGACCTCTTTCTCGAAGTTGTTTTTCCCCAACTGCAGAGTTTGCCCTAGGTAAACATATTCTTGAACAACCTCGAGAATAGCGCCATGTATTGCAACAGGTTCCGGTACTACATGTCGGTTAAACATTACTTTGGTCTTGTCTAAGTTCATGCGGAGACCTATTTGTTTGGAAGAATCGGCTAGGCTGGTCAGCATCTGTTGTAAATCCTGCAACGTTTCGGCCATAATGACGATGTCGTCTGCAAATCTCAAGTGTGAGATATGACTGCCATTTATGTTTATGCCATGACCGTCCCAGTCCAGCGTCTTAAACATATCCTCCAATGCATTTGTGAACAATTTGGGGGAGATAACGTCCCCTTGTCTCACTCCTCGATGCATTGAGATAGGGTTGGTCTGCTGGTTTTGTAACTGGATGGTCATGGTCGCGGCGTTATAGAGACTTCTTAACACTTGGATGTATCGCCAGTCGACTTGGCATCGTTGCAAGGATATCAGAACTGACCAGGTCTCGATCGAGTCAAAGGCCTTCTCATAGTCCACGAATGCTAAGCACAGGGGCCGATTATACTCTTCGGTCTTCTGTATAATCTGCCGTATAGTGTGGATGTGGTCTATGGTTCCATACCCTCTTCGAAACCCGGCCTGTTCCGGGGGTTGAAATTCGTCGAGCCTTCGCGCAAGACGATTCGTGATAACTCTTGAAAACAGCTTATAAATGTGGCTCAGGAGCGAAATAGGGCGGTAGTTCTTCAGTTGGGTCTTATCACCCTTTTTGAAAAACAATACGACCACGCTCCTACCCCAAGCCTCTGGAGTTCTCCCATTAAAGAGGACAGAGTTAAAGATATTTTGGAGCTCCTTAAGCACGGGTTCACCTCCTGCTTTTAATAGTTCAGTTGTAACTCCGTCCTCTCCAGGGGCTTTTCCATTCCTTAGCTGCTCAAGAGCCATCACGATTTCGTCTAGGCTGATTTCGGGCAGGTCTTCCGTAAAGTGGCGGCTTTACGATCCTCATTTCCGGGATCAGGACGAGATGTATGCGAGGCGTATAGTCGGCTGTAGAAGTCTTCTACTTCCAAAAGAATCTCCGGCTTAGAAGTGATGACGTCCCCACTGGCTTTGGACAACTTCGTCAGATGGCTTCTCCCCAAAGACTGAACGAAAACTTTTGACCCCCGATTTTGCTCGATTGCTTTTTCAATAGCGCGTGTATTAGCGCATCGGAAGTCATGTCGTACCAGTTTGTTAATTCGTTTGTTGAGTGCCCGTTGCTCTAACGAAGTGTTGGGTGGGTTTACACGTCGTTCCTTCATAAGCTGCAGTGTCTCCTCCGAAAGCTTCGTTTTCCTACTTATACGTCGCGTTTCACAAAATCTCGTACCTTCCTCCCTGAGGATTTTAACTACATTTGTGAGGGCCTGGTCTACGTCATTTGTGGTTTCCATGGTAACGAATCGGCTCTCCAGATTTGACTGGAACGCTTCAGATCCTACTACGGATTGGAGGAGGTTGGGCCGGAGCCTGGCCTTCATCAAACGGACTCGCTCGAGCTTAAAGTTGATATTCAGTGAGCCTCTGACAAGTCGGTGATCGCTTCCGGTATAAAACCTGTTGATCACTGAGACATCTCTGAATATGTGCTTCTTGTCCGTTATGATGAAGTCAATCTCATTTTTAGTCCTAGTGTCGGGGCTTTGCCATGTCCACTTTCTTTGGGGCCGTTTCTTAAAGAAAGAGTTCATCAAGAAAAGCCCCTCTTTCTCAAGAAAGTTGACAAGCATTTGCCCCCTATGATTCCTGCCACCGTAACCGTGAGATCCTACTACCGATTCGCTGCAAATTTGTACTCCCACTTTAGCGTTGAAGTCCCCCATTACATCACTACATCCATGTGTGAAAACCGTATGAAAATCCGTTAGGTAAGTATCGCATTCAGACAGACAGACGCGGCGGGGGACTTTGTTTTCTGATACGTAGGGATGTAGTGATAATATTATCTTATACTTTCCGCAAGGCATCTGGCGTGATGATATAGATAAATAGGTAGGTCCTATACTTTCCCACTGTTGAGCAAAGGCCTTCTCTCATAAATTGGGTGAGAGAGATTAGGTCATATTTAATCACGCGGACCCAGTGTGGATTGGTGGAAGCAGATTTGTTAAACTGCTGTTGGAACTCATCAAGCTTATAGGCCTGCCAACTTGGCTTTACGACTACCACATGACGTGGTAATCGGGACCAAAGGCTTAGCGTGCTTTCCGAAGCACAGGCACAAATAAGAAAATGCCACAAACGATGGCCCATCTCAGGCCGACCGAGCTGAAAGTGGTTGGTTGGTGATCGCTAACACCGCAGGTACACAACTCTACGACCGCCTCGTATTAATTGTAATGTATCTCTAAAGGATTGGTCATATAGTCGACGGAGCGCAACAGAGATATAGCGGAGCTCTCTATGCTTTAAGTCTTATCTCTATGGGCCTAGTGGCCGCCCAACACTAGCGTCCCTCTCGCACGCGTATTGGCATCTCGTCCCCGCCGTGCTTCATCTGTAATCGCGTCGAGCGCGATGGCAGCGGAACATGACGTTTGCTGTCGCGCTAAGCGGGGCTGCGCTGTGCGGCGCCTCCCGTGCATTTCAGTACATTACAACTAATGAATGAAAAAAATGAACGGAGAATGAAACAAAAAAGACTAGCCCGCTAAGTTACTCGCCGGATCTTCTCAGTGGAGGCCGCCTTCCGATCCGGTGATAAATTATTAAGTTAAAAAATAGATAAATATGACAATTTGTAAACAACCTCGCAGGATTTATGCAAAATAAACGATTTGTGGTTAAGTTTGAATTCCGTGCTTCAATAATTAATTTATTAATTACAGCTATATGGTAAGGGTGAGTCATATTGGTTGACGTTTAACTCAATCGACCAATTTTGATTTCTCTCCCCGCTACTGCGCGGTGCAGTGCTTTATCAGCTTACGATCGGTTTAAAAATATGTTTTGTCCAAAATAATTTAGGCTCATACTTGTGTCAAATTGTGCTGTGTGTGATAACGTGTGCCTAGATAAGTATTTATTGCATTTTTTAAATCGTAAACTTTGGAAATTGATAAGTCGTTAATTTTTTTTAACCTGGAATAGGCGTCAAATCATCTTTAGTTGTTATAATTGTGCATAAAATAGGTTCATTTATTCACTCATTAATCCATTGCTTATACGTTGTTATTGTTGAAAAATGTCAACTTTTAATGACAATCCGCCGATCGTGGCGAAGGCGCATTCCTCTTGAGCCAAATAATACTTAGGTCGCCACCCTCTTAAGAACCGCCGTCTTCCTCCTACATTACACTTGACGCGAAGCCTCGGCCACCAACAACTACTAGGTCAAATGTATCGCCGCTAAGTATCGGCGACTCCAGACGAGCCGACTATTACGACTTCGTATTTGAAGCTTCGACGTTTTTGGCGAAAATAAATTAGTATTTCCACCATTACCACGTTACCACAATCGTGTCTCTTTTGGCCATAAAATCGTCCTGTAATGAAACTAAATTGGCAATCACCGAACGGGAACTTAACCTTCGTTTTGACACTCTTGAAATAATATACGGACCAACATACTTAGGCTGTATGTGTTTTACTGTACCTGTATGGGCCGACAGGGCCACGAACGGCGTAAATTTCTTCAGAGTTAACGCTTGGCACTGATATTTTTGTGTAAGGCATACAGAACGGTCACTACAGAAGCCCTACCGGTACTTGCGGGCGGGCTTCCAGTCGATCTCGAGGTTCAGAGACGCGCATAAACGTACTATTCCACTCGAGACAACTTGAACACCGAGTTTCTATTGCCTCGAGAACGTTGTAAAATCACTAGATTATTCAAACCGAAATCAATCGCCTATGAAGATCTCCTGACCTAATGGCAGGAAAGATGGGATATAACAACAAAGGGCTGTCACCTTTACCTGTTCTTTCCGTCTATACGTGAGCGTTTAGCGAGAATATGGCTAGAGGTTGACCACTATGTGGCTCAATTTCTCACCGGACATGGCAATTTTTAGAGTAAATTATTCTCTTTTAAACTGTGATCCACGTTATTGTCCGGTGAAGCTGTAAAGTCCCCGCGGCCAAAAACGTGTATCATTCGCACATACACAAATGTCTAACTGCGAGTATGAACAATCAGCACATAACGTTCTTTGGGAGTGCACTTTTTGGCACAACGAGCGTACCATTATGCTATGCTGCGAAATGCGTCTGAGGTAATCTTCTACACGGATCTTGTAGAAACTCGGGATACTTTCCGTGCGTTCAAGCGTTTTTGCCATACCTATTACTATCAAACACGAGGCTCACAAATAGGACCTTAATATTTTTGCGTATCCGTGGTGCTTTACACCTGTGCTTATCCTAGTTGTAGTCTCCTTCTCTGTGACCGATGTGCCAATTTTTTTCCACTTTACAAAGGAGGGAAGTGGAATTTTATATTTTATTTTTTTTAGAGCCAATCTTGCCACAGAACAGTTTTTGATCTCAGCTTCTGTATTACCAAATAAAATACAAGGATAAATTCATATTCAATCTCCTCCCGACATACGCCAATCCCATTTCAGCGGACACCCAAAGAAATGAGGTGAAGTAAATAAAAGCCAAACATGGCTTAAACACAGACTCTGTATATTATTAGCCTAAAGGTGAAATTGCGGCCCTAAACAAAAATGAAATATATTACGAGCGAATACTGTCTGTATATCATATAGTTAGAATATAGAATTGGAACTTTATTGTGTGGGATATAGAGCAGGGTTAAGATTGATTTGATTATTTGATGTGACTGACACTATATCGCGTATGGTAATAGAGGGTTGTGTGATTTGCGCGATGAGATTCAATTTCACGCACCTGTATGATTGACGGGGACATTATGCAGATGTTCAGACCTCAACATAATTTACTATTTTATTATTTCTTGGGATGTCGTTTGTTTCAGATGGTATTGTTACGTTTTGACACTATTGTGGATGCGACGAGAATATCTTTGACAACCGTTTTTCTTTCGATGGTTTTGGCGGAGGTTTTATCGAGGTGTTTTTGACTCTAATGATGGAGTCTCTCCAATCTCTTTACTAAAATGGGTTTCTCATCGGATCTTCTCAGTGAAAGGTGCATTCAATCCGGTGGTATAATAATAAGTACAAAAAATATAAAATTTGTGAAGCCCTGCCCCCGCAGTGTATATAAAATAAATGATTAGAGGTCGTGTTAAAATGTGATAGAGAGTCAGCGCCGTATGGGGACATCACGCACCATGTTGTCTGAAAATGTTGTTTTCCAGGCATTGGAGTTTTTCTTACGGTATATTTTTCGTTATAAGCAAGTGACATAAATTGCAAAAATTTAAGAGATGCGAGCCGGTTTATTTTTTAAACGTAGCCCCACACTAGGATTTATTCCTGTGTCGTGGGTGTGTTTACAAACATGAAAATTTATACCCAGACCGGAACAAATAATTGTGGATCACACAAAGATTTGTCCCGTGCGGGAATCGAACCCGCGACTATTCCACACAGTGGGCGGAGCAGCTCAAGCTCTTAACGGAATTCAATTTGGGAGCTTATTTCTCGAACTTCATTAATGAAAATAGGGCAGTGGGGTTGAGTAAAGAAAAACTAATGCAATTGTAACGATCTATTTTGACCTTAAAATCTAAAACAAACTGCATATAATTTTATTTAGAAAAAATATACCATCCAAATACCTATAAAAGGGAAGTCTATTTATCTTTATAATCACGCCAGATCACTTGCGCGGTAGGCAGAGAGTACAGAGTCCCACCACGATCTTTCCTTACATACCTTTGTGGCTTCCTTCACTTTCATAGGTCGTGTCATACACGTTCGCCGGTTACGGAGACTCTTGACTTGCCCTTTTTAGTACATTTCTTTGGAATGCTAGCATTAATAATGAAATTTTTGAAAATATGGTGACGTCTTTTTTCGGAAACATTAGCTTATCTACTTATCTACTAAGTATATGTTTGGAGAATATAATTGCAAAGTTATTTCAATTCCAACATTAATTATTCTGCGAGTATTTTGTATTAATTAACACGAACGATTGTTAACACAGCTTACCCCGGATGGCGGGCATGAAAGAATGAGTAATGATGGGGTATTCATGCTTTAATTATTTATATAATCCACGTCTGGGTCCATTTGAAAGCGTAAAAGTCCGTTTAAATTTAAAAATACCTAAGGATTTGCCTTTATGTAAATTAACGCTAAATTTTCGTATTTCATCCGGCCAGGCCGAATGGCTTACAATAAGAGAGTGCTAACTATTTTACGTATACCATGCTAGTTATTTTTAAAATGTGCGCGTATTATCGTGGAGGAATTTTAGCCGTTTATACAATAATGGAAAGATTGTATAGCCTTTTAAAGTGTAAAGAGAAAATGAATTTCTGTTTTTTTCATGTTGCGGTCGCTGTGTATCGGCCAATTAAAAAAATATAGTTCAGCGCTAAAAACATTACGTTTTTAGGGATAGTATGCTACTAAATTGTATGCTACCAAAACTTAAATTTAAAGAGTTTGCGTCAGTAGTCGAGCTTTTGACAAAGTTGCGTTTCCTTTGCCTATGAAATAACATGTTAACCACGAAATACGTTTACACATGTAAGAAAGTGTAGGGACGGAGTAAGAATATATACTTCCCCGTCGCAAACTGGCCTAAAAGCGGGTCACAAGAAGCCACTACAGCCAGCAACAAAACCACAAATAGCTTAAGTGAAGTAATACCCTGATGTCATATTAGTTATTAGTGCTCGTTTAGGCTTCAAACACATCATTGGAAGCAAAAGAATACTCTTTGAAATAACGATATCTATGGTATCTAACAACCTACAGTCTAAATCCTGAGAATAGTTAAAGTCTGGTTGCGACCGGTTCTTAAACCATTGCTAAGAAATCATTAATAAGTATGCCTTGGAAATGATCAGATACATTCTGCCCTTCCTATTGTAGCGACCTCTATACATCGCTACATAGTTGCGTTTACCAACCAATAGATGTTGCTGACGATTCACCATGCATGTCTAGAACGCGATATTAAAGTGCGCACGACGTGTAACATATATACAAGAACTCGACAACAACTATTGGGGAGAGTGGTAGGCTCCACCAGACACAATACCCCTCTGGCTAAAAGGTCTTCTCTTTGACAAACCCTACCACAAAGTTCCTGCCGAACTATAATATATATCAGCCTGTTTTCATTGCTAGTAACGGCCTTCTCTCACAAATCGAGGTGAAAGAGATTAAGTTACACTCCGCCATGCGGACGTCACAAATAAGCATGTCTTGAAAATGATAAGAATAAATGCTTAGGTATATTTCATCGACCCTAGGTGGTGTGAAATTGCAAGAAAAACATGATGGCAACTCTAATCGTATCAAAAAAAAAGGAACTACAATACAACAGTATACAAATCAAGCTTTAGAAAAACAGTTATTGCTACGTCACATCGCTTTATCCAACATATCGCATAAACTTGCGAGCTTTCGCCAGTAAAGAATTGTGAATAGCAAGCAATTGTTGGTCAGACTATCTCGTCGGTACAAAAGTGTATGAGAAAATAATGTGTGAATGAAGTGCTATTATTACGGCAGATCTCCACAAAGAAATCTCCTGACAAAGTGTTCCCGGGAACGTTTGTTATAGTAGGAATTACTTTTTTTTGAGTTGATTCACTAGTTCAACTGCTATGGTAGAAAATAATATATAGCGGGATCGAGGTGAGGGTGTGTAGAAACCCATGAACCCTTAAATATAACCTGTACATTCTAGTCGAAGAGGAGAAATAATAAAAGTTACAAAATGTGAATTCTCTGGTTTATTTTTTTTAGATATTGCGGTTCATTATTTAAGATCCTACATGTGTACCTATGGTCGACAAATAAATAATTCTGATTCTTCCACTCTGCATATAACTTGCAAGCGTCGAAATTTTAATAATTTTTATAAGAAAAGATTTGTTTTTTTTTGTCATCGATACACTCTGTAACTACTGAACCGATTTTAATAATTCTTTCACCTTTAGAAAGCTACGTTATTCAGACTTAACATAGAGTTTGTGGCGCTGTTGTTGATAAGATGCAACGTCTATATAATGACGACGGCTTGATCCAGGGGCCTAGAGCAAAGAACACTGCTCACTAGATCGAGAAGTCGCGGGTTCAATGCCCGCACGAGACAAATCTTTGTGTGACCCACAAACATATTTTGTTTCGCTCTCAACGCAGCCACGACACAGGAATTATTCCCAGTGTGGGGCTGCGTTTAAAGGTTTTTTTCGAACGTCCATGAAATATGTATGTAAGTACATAAATAATATTATATTGTAGTTAATTCGTCATGCTGATAATATCACTAGTCGCTCTACATTTAAGGCTCTCATCCGGAAAAGTTTATTTTAACACCGGCAAGTTTGGGCATTGCTTTAATTGAGGGCGACATTCGTAGAGTTAATGCACATTAATGTGAGTGGAAAAGTTATCTTAATTAAACAAAGCTCCGGGCAGGAGACACTTGTAAACAGCGTGTAACTTGCTGGGGTATCGAGTTTATAGTTACGTGATAACTCAGTAGTAACTCGTGGGAATTGTGTAGTCATCGCTGAGCAATTACTTGCCACAATCCTTATTTAAGGCTAAGTATAAAGTTAAATAAAACTTGTACAGTTGGTATGTCTATTTGTCTGTCTGTTTTTCTGGTTCAAATTTTATGATCCATTTTTCAAGCAGCTGTATCCGATTGAGCTGAAATTTGGTATAAGTGTGTAAGTTCAGTGACAATGCAGTAATATGGTACCATGGAGCTGGTCTGATGATGGGGTTGTAAGGTAGCTATAGGAACATATCAATTATATAACATAACCCCCTCGTGTTAGGCTTGTTAGATATTGTTGAGTACTATACAACCAGATGGTCTACCGGGGTCTGATGTTGAAGCCGGAAAGTGGACAAGATAACTACCTGTTTTTAACAACAGCAACTATTTTGCTATACAAGTTTGTTTTTAAAAAGACCCCAATTATTTAAAATTATATACAAGCTGTAACATAGGTAACGCTTTGGTTCTTTCAGGTTAACTACTTTCACGTTAACATAGTTAACCTATAAGTAATATGTTATAAATCGGTTGCTGGATTGATTTCAACAATTTTTAAAGTATCTTACATTTTATTTTAATTTGCAATTAACGCTGTTACTCCTTTAGTGCGCTATAACTTGATTCAGAGCAAGACGGAGATGTCAAATACATTTCAAATTCGTATTTCTCAATACGCACACATATACGTAAACGTTCCATTGTTTATTGGGGTAAAAAACTTTAAATTTGGCCTTGGTACTGAATTTGTTGAGCAATTATCTAATCAGGGTGTCTGAGGTCTTGCGTTATTTATGTTACACCTTGTGTACAATTTTGGTATGCGTGTGTTCGTAGTGCTTCTTCTCGTAAACAGCTGTTTACGAGAAGAAGCACGGTCAAGCTTGACCGATTTTGTATATTTTTCTTTGTACTTATGGGGTCACTTGGCTGGTTCTTAGCTATAGTAGGATCCGTTAGGTTGTGTTGTTGTCGACTAGTGAAATGAGTAGTAGTAAACATTTTATTTGATTTGGTATTTGATGTTAATATTAAAAACCGAGGACAAATATTTTTGACTGGCATATTTTTATATCAGTTTAATTATGACGGCTTTGTGCAGTGCTTAAGCCGCTCTGCCCTCTGAAACGAGTAGAGGCGGGTTCGGTTCGCGCTCGGAACATATCTTTGTATGTTTGTAAACGTATTAATCCCCATGTTTGTAAACGCACTTACAACACAGATATATATTTCCTGGTGTGGGGAGAAAGAAAAATATAACAGTACGCCTTGTTGGCCTAGCAGCGCATGCTGTGACTCCTTCTGCGAAAACTTGTGTTCGAATCCTGAGTCAAAGTGTTCGGACTTTTACCATCGAAAAACTCTCAATAACAGTCCGATATTGTGGTTGGTGTGCAATAGGCTGATACCCTATGACATGGGTATCTGACGCCGGTCTTACATTTAAGTGGAACAGGCTTACGTTGTCTAAATAAGTAAAGGCTGAGATGTATTTATGATGTTAGGTCTTAGCGTCTATTCCTAATAGTCGCCATCAGTTTGTCACCATTGGCGAATGGCGACAAATAGAAATAAGAATCTCAGTTGTAACCAGACGGAACGTTGTCGGTGGTACAAATAAAAGAAATAATAAAACTATAATTTACATGTTGGACCTCTCTTTTTCTGAACAATGGATATATAGATAGATAGATAGATAGTAAAGTCACTAATTTATACACGGTGTAATTTTAGTCGGCCTGGAGCGAAAGCCCAAGTGATGTATCCAATGCCTGCTGTTCACTAGTAAAAAAAACGAATGATAATAACATTTTAGTAAGTAAAATCTACCTACTGACCCATCCGAATATCATAGCTAGGGTGAAAATTCGGAACACAGAAGGTATCTACCGGCCAGTTGGCAAGGCGCGCCGCCCCTCAATGACATTTTGCGTTCAGTATAGATATTTTTAATGCACTAAATTGATAACTGCCTCGTTGGTCTAGTGACAAAGCGCATCACTTTGTGATCACGAGGTCCTGGGTTCAAATCCTAGGTTGGACAAAAGTAGTTTTCCTAACGAAAGATTCCCGGTAGGAGTCCGAAGTTTTAAATTATTTAAATGCCCAGTATATGGCAATTATTTTAGTGCCCAGTATATGGCAATAAGAGCCTTATTGCCTCGATGGTCGAGTGGCAAAATGCATCGCTTTGTGAGCACGAGGTCCTGGGTTCAAATCCTAAGTCGAACAAATAAAGGTTTTCTAACGAAAAACTTCCCAGTATGAGTCCGGATGCCGAAATTGTGCTTGGTATATGGCGCCCCCTATTACATGGCACCTAACATCGTCGGCGAAATGTCGGTGTACTAAGTACACCTCTGCCATCCTCGCATGGGGAATATAGGCGTAATGGTGCATCATCATATATCATCTGCGCTCTCGCTCCAGGACGACTAAAATTACACCGTGCATAAAAAGTATCTAAAACTATCGTCAAATTACTTGCTTGCTAAAAATTGTTGATATTTTGGTTTAACAATAAAAATATGTCTATCTATCTATCTATAACCTCACGCCAGATCCCTTGCGGGGTAGGCAGAGAGTACAGAGTTCCAACAGGTTCTTTCCTTACATACCTCTCTGGCTTCCTCGACTCTCATAGTTCGTCTCATACACGCTCGCCGGTTACGGAGACTCTTGACTTTTCCATCAGATAAGACTCGGTTTATTTGGTCGTGGTAAGATAGTCTAGGTCTTCCCCGGTACCTGCATCCTTCCACTTTCACATTGTATATCTGTTTTGTCATTCTTTCCTCTGGCATTCTTTCTATATGCCCGAACCAACGGAGCATGCCCTTTCTCATCTTTACACCGATACTATCTTTCATACCTACTCGCTGTCTTACTATGCTGTTGCTAATGCGGTCGGTCAGCTTCACTCCGCACATCTTCCGCAGAGCTCGCATTTCTACCGCATTTATCCTACTTTCATTCTCCTTCTTACATACCCAGCTCTCGCTACCATATAACAGCGTTGGGACAAGAACTCCGTTATGTATGGCCAGCTGCGCCTTATGGCTTAAGTGCCGGCTCCCGAGTAGCTTTCCCATCGCACCATTCACTCTGTTCCCTGCACTCACTCTTCTCTCTATGTCAGCGGTGTATTTCCCATCCTTACTGAAGGCGCATCCAAGATATACAAACTCATTCACTTGCTCCAGCACATCGTTACCAACCACAATCCTTACATTCGTTCTGGTTTCTTCCCTTTCAAAAACCATAATCTTGGTTTTCTTCACATTCAAGTGTAAGCCATTGATCATGCAGTCGTCTTTCATAACTGTGACTAGTGTTTGCAGATCAGTGGCTGTTGGCGCTATTAAAACCGCGTCATCTGCATAAAGTAGATGGTTTACCACTAAGTCACCTATTTGTACACCTTCATTCATCGCTTTCAGTCTTTGAAGACTTTTGTCCAGATATATTATAAACAGTCTAGCGGACAACACGCAACCCTGCTTGACGCCGATTTTAACGTCAAACCAGGGTGACCTGTTACCACCCACCCGTACGCATGCCTTGCAGTCCACATATGTGGACTGGACGGCTCGCAACAGAGTGCCATCTATACCATACTCTGGCAAAATGTCCCAAAGTCTCTTTCGCACAACTCTGTCAAATGCCTTCTCCAGATCTACAAAACCGCAGAAAACCTTCCGGCCCACTGCCAGATGCTTCTCTACGATGTTGCGGAGTGAGAAGACTTGATCCGAACATCCTCTTCCAGACCTGAAACCCCCTTGTGCCTCGCACAACATTCCATCGGACTTCACGCGCATTCTCCGTTCAATAATTTTACCGTACACCTTGGCTGCCAAGCTGATCAAACTGATGGCTCTGTAATTGGCGCAGTCATATTGTGAACCCTTGCCTTTATACAAGGGTACTATGACTGCGCGGCGCCAATCTGTAGGGACTCTACCGGTCCTCCAGCAAAGGTTTGCAAGGGCCCGGAAAGCGTCCCGGATGCAAGTTCCACCATATTTGATCATCTCGGCAGATATCATGTCTACTCCCGCAGCTTTACCGTTTTTCATACTTCCTATCGCCCATTCAACTTCTTCCATAGTGATGTCCTCCGTTGATTCTGGTGCCGCAATCTCGCCTTTAGGCACGTCTGCGGCATCAGCATCCGGGTCATCTCCATACATTTCTCCAAAATATTCACTCCACCGGCTTAGCACAGCTTGTGTGTCTGCAAGAATGTCACCATCTTTAGATTTTATCCTTTCCATTCTGGAGCCTGACGAATCACCTCGAGCCTTTCTCACCTTGCTCCAAAAGAGTTTGGTGTTGTTCTCGAAGTTCTTCGCCAGCCTCTCCTCCTCAATCATACTGGCTCTTTCACGCTTTTCTTTCACTAAAGTTTTAGTGGCATTCTTGCATTGCCGGTATATTTCTTTCCTCATCTCTGTCATACTGGCATTCAGGTTCAAAGAAGATACATAGTCCTGCCACGCTTTCTTCTTACTTTCTACGGAGCTTTGCAACTCCGCATCCCACCATGCATCACCTTTTGCTGTAATATGCTTCTTTGAGCAACCACATACTTCTTTCGCGGATTCCACCAAACTCTCTTTCAGGCTATTCCAGCATTCATCTACATTTGAGTCCGAAGAGCCTGCTGTCAAAAGCTTGTCCCGGACTCTGTCTTCATACATTCTCCTCACGCTCTCATCTTGCAACTTTTCAACCTTTAATCTTTCAAGGTCTCCGAAGGGGATACGCTCTCGCCAGTGCCTCCACTTCCTGAACAGACCACTAAACCGCGCAACTACGAGATAGTGGTCTGATTCCAGAGTGGGGCCTCTATACGCACGCGTATCTTGTAGTTTGCTTCGGAGACGGTTATCAACCAGGATCAGATCTATCATGCTTTTTTGTTCATTCCTTCTCCACGTATACATATGTATGTCCTTATGCTGGAATATCGTATTAGACACAAGGAGACCCCTTTCCAAACAAACATCTACAATGAGCTTACCTGCATCGTTCACTCTCTTATCACCATAAGGACCCAGAGCAGCGTCGCAAGTTTGCCGCCTGGTTCCTACCCATCCGTTCAGATCGCCACACAGAATCACCTTTTCGTTAGCCTCAGCCAAATCCAGAACTTCCCTGACATTATCCCAAAACTTCTCAAGGTCCTGGGGTGTCGACGAGCTTACGGGAGCATACGCTGCGACCAAAAATACTCTAGTGACACCCAGTTTTAAACGGACCCAAAGAAGTCTCGCATCGCACAGGCCATAATCTCTCACTCCAGAGGCCAGGCGACGGGACAGCAAGATACCCACCCCCATGCTGGCACGACTGCTCTGCGGTACACCAGACCACAGAGCCATCGTTCCATCAGGAAGACCACAGGTTTCACTGCCCCTCCGCTTAGTCTCTGTTACACACAGAGCATCCAGGCGTCTCTCTTTCATTACATCAATCACCTCATGCATCTTATCTTCCATACCACCTCTTACATTCCAAGTGCCTATTCGGCACTCTGCACCCCACGACTCGCCAGTTCGGGCCCGGCGTGATGGGTGGCGGCCCCCATCGCCGCTTCCACCTATATTCGTACCGACGGGGGCGGGCCGGTACGCGTCGCCTCGGGGGGACGCCCTAGCCCGCACTGCGGTACGTCTTCGGTCCAAGATTGCAGCCATATTGACTGGCAGGGGTCGCGACGAGCACGCTCTTGGACAGACCCCCTAATAAAAATATGTGATACTTAATAACATGTTATTGATATTAATATTGACTTAATATGCTAGAATAAGGAAATGGAATTTGGTGCTCCATGAAAGTATTATTCGATTAAATGCTCCAAGTGCTGTACTTCGGTGTTAGTTGCTCGATTTGGCTTTAGTCTAAAGAGACTGAAAGCTATTTCTCGGCCAATGTTCGAAGCATTATGAAGTACGAAAAGGATGTTTTTAGTATCTGTAATAGATAAAAAAGGCTTATTAAAACTATTTACTACACGTACAAGCGCATACACAGTCACAGACAGACACACACACACGCACACGTATAAGTAAGTTGATTTATAACTTAATGTTATCCATGTCCGTAAGTAATGCATTTTATGCGTAAGTGTTGATAACAAAAATTGACTGAAATAGGCACCTGAGGTCTAAGAACAATATGACGTTATAATAGCTTTCAAAAGCACGCACACGCATACGCACACACACAGGCACACGCACACTCATCAGCCCGTGTCAGTCTACAAACGCCTTACACTCTATGTTATGTTTTTAATTCGCCGCGAAGGCTGTACACGAAGTAATGTTTGTCATCCTGTAGCGAGTCCTGCTAATGTATCATATGCCTACCGTTCGATGGTAATAAAAAATAAATAAAAAGAGCACTTCAATAAGTAACATCTTAGGGATGTATCCGAATATTACAGCTAGGGTGATAATCCATAACACCGAAAGTATCTACCGGCCCGCTGACGAGCCGCGCCGTCCTTTTAACGTCATTTGGCGCTTTGCATACGTGTTTTTGATGCGTTAAATTAGTATTATTACGGAAGCGTTACTTATTAAAGTATCCTTTTTTAATTGTTTTTAGTACCAGTTAATTACAAATAACTAAAATGGGCAAAGGTATGGAACTGTTATTATTAAAATTGGATGAAATTATTAAATCAACAAACTGTACTCAACAATTGCAGTGACCAAAAAATTTCATGGAAACTTTGGATGAAAAAATGACAATAATTACAGAAGAAAATAATTTCCTTATAGCCAAAGTATCAATACTGGAACAAAAACTGAACAACATAGAAAAAAAAAGTAAAAATAACCTAATCTTATTCGGAATTGAACACATGGGAAAAACTGAGAGTGAGCTTGTAGACTATATCAAGGAAATCGTAACAAACACAGGGATACACTTAGAGCGCCGCGGCCGGAAATCCTTCCGGCCATCTGCTGGGTGACAGGGTCTGTCCGGCCCGAAAGCCCGGCTCCCGTAAAGGGGGCGGATTAGCCGCTGCGGCCGCATCCCCTGCCGCGCAGCCGCGGTCAGTCGCCTCTAGCGCCGCCGAGGCGCAGCATGTAGTGGGGCCCATAGACTAAGCCCTGGGCACCGTAAACGAAATCACCTGGGTGGCAGCGCTCTTTACACGCTCCCAGGGCGGATCCTAACAGGGTAGATCGCGTTGGGGTCGCGCTGCGTACCTAAGGGCGATCCCGTGACCCCGACACTCGCGACGGTAGTGTGTCACCGCAGGGTTTTTAGTCGGTACACTTGGTACACTGACAGCCGGGTCACTCCGACTGTCAGTGGATCAAGGACTCCGACATAACCCCTCCACGTCCCCCGAAGGCGGACGAGTTTCGCTGCGTCAAAAAAATAAACAAATATATACACTTAGACAGCCAGGAAATTAGTAACGTAAACAAGATTGAGCCAAAAACTAACAAGAAAAACCACCCAGTCGTAGTCTCTCTCACGACTACATGCAAAAAACTCACAATATTGAGAAATAAGTTCAAACTTTCACAAGGTATTTATATCAAGGAAGACTCTCCTAAGGAGCTACTAGAAAAAAGGAAGCAGTTGCAGTAACAAGTCGAAGAGGCAAAAAAGAAAGGAAATATAGCATTTTTAATCTATCTATCTATCTATAACCTCACGCCAGATCCCTTGCGGGGTAGGCAGAGAGTACAGAGTTCCAACAGGTTCTTTCCTTACATACCTCTCTGGCTTCCTCGACTCTCATAGTTCGTCTCATACACGCTCGCCGGTTACGGAGACTCTTGACTTTTCCATCAGATAAGACTCGGTTTAAAATACTACAAATTAGTAGTGAATAACACATCTAGTAATAAAACCAAGAAAAAGAAAGGGGTGAGGTTCACCGAACTGTTCAACACAAAAGAAAATCAACATATTAAATAATCCAACACGCCCGATGTCGAAGGCCGCGGGAAAAGAAGTTATAAATATACGAATATACTTAATTTGTTAAACGAGATAGGTCGTCGTCACTATCTGAGATGCCAAAAAACTTTTTAAGGTGTCGACACACCCGAAATCAAAACAACAACTACTACAAATTTATCTAAACTAGCTTGTACAAATTGCACTCCAGGCCCGATGGTCACTGTGAGGGAAGATGACTATTACCTTGCAATTGACTTATCCAAACATCAAGCATGCGCTTCCTGAAACCGCTCGCCAAAATTATGACACAATATATATTGCAACATGTAATACTCTCTTCCAAAGAACCAATGAAAGCCTGGCTGAATTTATTCTAGCTCTACAAAATACGAATTGGTCGATTGTGGGACTCAGTGAAGTCCGATGCCTGGGAGAAAGCATAGAAGATCATGGCAAGTTTATATTCTACTTCAAAGGAGATACACCAGGTCAATATGGAACAAGATTTTTGATCAAAAAAGAACTGGCAGTCTACATCGACGAATTCATTGGTGTATCGGAACGCATCACAATACTTAATCTGAAATTACCAGCCCAAAACGAAATGTGAGAAATTGTTCAAATGTATTCTTCAACTGAACAATCCAGCAATATGGAAGTCGATTCTTTCCACTCCTTGCTAGCAGATGCGATAAAAGAACACATACATAACAACTTAATAGTGATGGGGGATTTCAATGCGAGAACGGGAAGCAGAGGTGATAGAGAGGAAGTGGTATTGGGTCCATACTGTTCAGTAAACAGAACAAGGAATGGCAAGAAACTTATACAAATGGCATACGAAAACAACTTGAAAATACTTAACAGTCGATACAAAAAACGCGTTAGCAACAGATGGACATGGATATGTCCGGATAGTCGCCATAAAAATAAGATAAATTATATCCTAACTAATAAAAGTAAAAGGTTTCAAGAATTTCAACAGCAACCCTGTGATTGCTGTTGAAATTCAGGTTCGGACCATTCGGACCATTCGGACCATTCTGTAACAGTCCGAGCCAAACTATGGCTCAGTCGGTTTAAAGGTAAGAGACTCTTTCAGGTTAAGCAAACCAACATTACAACACAAGAGAATACTGAAAGACTGAAAGAAAAATGAGAAGATTTCATAGAGAACACAAAGCATTTAAATACTCA